>JARQOD010000006.1:263493996-263667910 GCA_033576555.1 Oophaga sylvatica | reverse complement strand
CTATATTTAGAGTCCGCAAAACGTCTGAATCCCAGACAAGCTAGGTGGTCGTTGTTTTTTACCAGATTTAATTTTTCGTCACATATCGTCCTGGGTCAAAAAATGTAAAGGCGGATGCCTTATCTCGCAGTTTCCCTGGGCCGGGAAGACAGATGACCCGGTTCCTATCCTTCAGGAGGGGGTGGTGGTGTCGGCAGTATGCTCTGAGCTTGAGGAGGAGGTATTGGAGGCTCAGGGGGACGCCCCTGTTGGACCTCCAGGGAAACTGTTTGTTCCTGATCAGTTGCGACAAAAGGTAATCGAGGCACACCATAATTCAGCTTTGGCAGGACACCCAGGGAGTAAAGCAACTGTGGATCTCCTCCGCCGGTTTTGGTGGCCTAACTTACATAGGGAGGTGGTAACTTTTGTCGCGTCCTGTGAGGTTTGTGCGCGCTCTAAGACCCCACATACCCGTCCGTCTGGGGCCCTCTTACCTTTGAAGATCCCGGAGCGTCCGTGGACTCATCTGTCTATGGACTTTATTATGGACCTCCCGCCGTCTTCGGGTAAAACAGTCATACTCGTTGTAGTGGACAGGTTCAGCAAGATGGCACATTTTATCGCTCTTCCTGCTCTTCCTAATGCTAAAACTCGCGCAGGTGTTCATTGGGGAGATTGTGAGACTTCACGGGGTACCCTCCGATGTGGTGTCGGATCGGGGGTCTCAGTTTGTGTCCAAATTTTGGAAGGCATTTTGTACACGGCGGGGGATGCAGTTGTAATTTTCATCGGCTTTTCATCCGCAGACCAATGGTCAGACAGAGCATCTGAACCAGAGCTTGGAGACATATCTCCGGTGTTTTGTGTCAGAGAACCAGGAGGACTGGGCTTCTTTCTTGCCTCTGGCAGAATTCGCTCTTAACAATAGGCGGAGCGAGTCCACTGGTAAGTCCCCGTTTTTCGGGGCATATGGTTTTCACCCCAGTTTTGTACTTTCAATAGGGGGGGCTCTTCTGGGGTTCCTGAGGAGGAACGATTTTAGTCGTCACTTGCTTCTGTGTGGAGAGGAGTGCTGAATAATCTGAGTACTATGGGGAACCGATACAAACGTATGGCTGATAGGAGGAGAGTGTCTGGTCCGGACCTAAGTGTGAACGATCGGGTATGGTTGTCTACCAAGAATATAAAACTTAAGGTTCCCTCCTGGAAAGTTGGTCCCAGGTTCATCGGGCCATACAGGATCAGTTCTATAATTAATCCGGTGGCATTCCGTCTTGACCTCCCCCCTACGTTTAAAATTCACAATGTGTTTCACAGATCATTGCTTAAGAGGTATGTGGCGCCGGTGATACCATCACCTTTACCTCCTCCTCCTGTGGTGGTCAATGGTAACTTGGAGTTTCAGGTGTCGAAAATCATCGATTCACGTCTGAATCGCCGGTCCCTTCAGTACCTGGTTCATTGGAAGGGGTATGGTCCTGAGGAGAGGACGTGGGTTCCTGCTTCGGATATTAACGCAGACCGATTAATTTGGGCCTTCCACACAACTCACCCAGATAAACCTGGCCCTGAGGGTCCGGAGGCCCCTCGTAGAAGGGGGGATACTGTCACGGGTGTGTCGCCACGAAGATCGTCGCGATTACACAACCTGACTTCGCACAGCTGAGTTTTTGGTGCTAGTTGTTTTTCGGCAGTGAGGGAGTTAATTCTCCCTCTCTCTGTGCTAGACGAAGCCCAGCCTCGCCCAGCTGCAGTTAATACTGCAGTAATGGAATTCCTTCAAATACCTGCCAGTCTGCTAGGGAAGTGTCGGTGAAAGCATTCATGCAGACCAGCAGAGCGGATCGTGGTATTGTGAAGTCTGAAGTGAAGAGTACCTGGTGT
The DNA here is from genome assembly GCA_033576555.1 of Oophaga sylvatica. Classification (NCBI taxonomy): domain Eukaryota; kingdom Metazoa; phylum Chordata; class Amphibia; order Anura; family Dendrobatidae; genus Oophaga; species Oophaga sylvatica. The sequence continues at coordinate 263,666,044 of JARQOD010000006.1, read as the reverse complement.
GGTTTTCTCCCCTCCTCGCTTTATTATTTATCTCCTTACCCGTTGGTGTTCCCTCTGTAGTTGTAGAGTGAGTTTTGTATGCAAGGTGGTCTTTTGTTTTACCCCTTGTACTCTCTCGTTCGTCTTATACTGTTTGTAGGAATTTACCTTCCTGTCCCCTGTGGTTGTGATCAGGGTCCTTCTCAGGACTAGATTACTGAGGGTCAGCGATTCACAGGAGATAGGGTTACGCTGGCGGCCTGGACCTCTGTACCATCAACAGTACCTCCAGGTAGAGGGATTAGTCAGGGCCCCAGCTTAGGGTCAGCATAGACCCCGGACCTCCTGTATACAGTGACAGCGTGACACCCATCCTATATACATGGCTCCGCTCCCACCCTATATACATGGCTCCACCCTCCAATCCTGTATACATGGCTCCGCTCCCTCCCTCCAATCCTATATACATGGCTCTGCTCCCACCCTCCCATCTATATACATGGCTCCGCTCCCACCCTCCCATCCTATATACATGGCTCTGCTCCCACCCTCCCATCCTATATACATGGCTCTGCTCCCACCCTCCCATCCTATATACATGGCTCCACTCCACCCTCCCATCCTATATACATGGCTCCACTCCCATCCTCCCATCCTATATACATGGCTCCGTCCCACCCTCCCATCCTATATACATGGCTCTGCTCCCACCCTCCCATCCTATATACATGGCTCCGCTCCCACCCTCCAATCCTATATACATGGCTCCACTCCACCCTCCCATCCTATATACATGGCTCCGCTCCCACCCTATATACATGGCTCCACCCTCCAATCCTGTTTACATGGCTCCGCTCCCTCCCTCCAATCCTATATACATGGCTCTGCTCCCACCCTCCATCCTATATACATGGCTCCGCTCCCACCCTCCCATCCTATATACATGGCTCCGCTCCCACCCTCCCACCCTGTATACATGGCTCCATTCCCACCTTCCCATCCTATACACATGGCTCTGCTCCCACCCTCCAATCCTATATACATGGCTCCGCTCCAACCCTGTATGCATGGCTCCGCTCTCACCCTCCGCTGGGATCCCCCGTACTCCCCCATCATTCTTACCCTCCTCGCTCCGTTGCTGCATCTCTATCCCGGCGGCCAGATTCTTCCTCTGTGGAGCGGTCACGTGGTACCACTCATTAAGGTCATGAATATGGATGCCACGCCTATAGGAGTAGTGTCGCATCTATATTCATGACCTTAATGAGCTGTACTACTTGACAGCACCGCACAGGATAGAAGCAGACTCACCGGCCGGGACAGGGATGCAGCGACGGAAGGTGAGTATGTACGTGGAGATGACCCGCGACTACCGTCGGAGATCAGCGGCTAGTGCCGCTGATCTCCCGATGATAGCGGTGGCGTGCCAGGTTGAAATCCTGCACCAATTCGCGGCCGGATGTACCTGTCGCTGATTGGTCGCGTCCCGCCGGGAGCGACCAATCAGCGACACAGGATTTCCGTTACAGACGGAAGTTAAAAGTTAGACAATTATATAGATAGATACTGATGTTTACATGTCTCTATTTTTCAAGGACCTTGTGTTCATGCAAAACATATGGTGGCGTCCGTTTTTATCTAGCAGCACAGATGAAAAGGGCCAATATAAGTCTATGGGTCTGTGAAAAAAGTACAGCACATGGATGGTATCAATGTGACATCCAAGATTCTTTCTGTGTTTAACATTGCAAAGCATGGGATAAACTTTATAATTTATTTATTTCTTTCTCCATCTCTTCATGTATTTTAGTTACACCCCTGGCCATCAATATTTTTGTATAATACAGCACAACATCATAGTGCACAGAAAAGCTCTTCATTTCACCAAGAAACTTGGGTTAGTTACATAGAGCCTAATTTTCCTTTTCCTTATCTAATGACTTTAACTATTTTATGGCATATTCTATATTTTTACACATTAATGGGGTCAAACACTAAAGTTATAATTACTTTTTAACGTAGCCCTCTCAGAATGCTATGCCACTTTTGCTGTCCCGTTTGGCTCCATGTGACTCCATTGCACTTCCAGTGTGTTACTAACAGAACACGTGTTATGCTTTTTTCACGTTATATTCTAATCTAATGAATATGTCATCTGTAAAGACATCATATAAATGGGACGGGTCTGTCGCTGCATGTCTACAATACATAGATGTCATTGAAGATGGCACATGCACATTAAAACATCCTAGGTATTTTAGCTAGACTGAGGATGCATTGAGAAAGGGAAATTCCTAACTATTAGGTGTGCTGAGTGGGCAATGCTAGTGCGTGAGCCACGTAGTGGATCTTTACTTTTCAACTGGTAGAGCAGGCACAAGTCATTGCCGTTCAGAGCACACAGTTGGCACACTTTCTCCAAACCAAAAGAAGCAGAAGAAATACTGCACCGTGTGGCCGGGGTAATAGGGGGAATCACAGGAAAAAAATATTTTTCAGATTTTTTTATACAATCAATAATTTTATGTTTAATGTATTTTTTAAATCAAGGATAATCCCTTTTATTGTTTTTAATGTAGTTCACTATTATCTTTTATTAACTTATTTTTACACTATTTTAAATCATTGTTGTTTCTATGTTCCAGAAATTAAACAAATATTTAGGAAGGGTTACGATCTTCAAAAACTTATCAGACTGGTACATTTTCCAGGTCTGACTGGCCTGCCAAAACTTCTACCAAGGAAAGGCATACAGTACCCTTAACTATTCTAGGAAGCCATATTAAAGCCCTGAAGAACTTATAAGTAACTTCAGGTTTCTCTAGCAGCAGCTACTCCACAGTAAGGAAAACAAATAACAAAATGTAATGGATGAAAAACTAACAAGATGGACATCTCTTACCTAAAACAACAATAGAAAAAAATATATTTGAATGTGGGAATAGTGATGGGTGAACTCATGGATGTTTGGGTTTGGCTAAACAGTTAAAAAAGTTCAGTTTGGGTACCAGAACAGTACCCGAACCCGGAGCCCATTCACATGAATGGAGAGCCTGAATATCCAGTGTTTGCCCCGCTGTCATGTGTATGACAGCGTAGAAAACACTGACTATGATCGGTGGTAAGATCATTAACTATACCTGTTGCTGATAACAGTGAGAGCAGGTGGCGACTGATAGGAGTATTCATTAGCTGGTGCCTGCTCTATAAATAATTATATAATAATCATAAAATGGCTTGGGCTCTCCTATATTTTTGATAACCAGCCGGGCAAAATTGACTGCTGAGTGTTGCAACACTCAGTTGTCAGCTTTAGCAAAGCTGGTTATGAAGAATAGATGGGTCCCCACACATTTTTTTAAAATGATTTAAATAAATCATTTTAAAAAATGGTGTGGAGTCCCCTCATTTTTGACAACCAGCCAAGCTAAAGCAGAGAGCTTGGTGGTATTCTCATGCTCATAAGGAGCCATGGATATTGCCCTCCCAGCCCGTAGCCTACCCGGAAAAGGCGTATTTATTAGATGCGCCAATTCTGAGACTTTGCGCTGGTGTCAAGTAGTGTTCATATTTGTAGGGATTGATGTCACCTTTGTATTTTTCAGTGACTTCAAGCCCACAGGTTAGTAATGGAGAGGCGTCTATAAGACACCTCACCATTACTAATCCTATAGTTATATTGTAAATAAACACACAGCCAGAATAAAGTCCTTTATTTGAAATAAAAAAACACTTTTACTTTTTTATTTAAAAATGACAAACACAGTTATACCCACCTAACGCCCTTTCCATTGAATCCCTCGTCTCCTGTCCCACGCCGAACCCGAACAGTAACACAGACTTCCTGGTGAAGTCTGTTTTCGGGGTCCATGCCCAAACAGTATGGGTTCAGTATGGACCCTGAACTTTACTGTTTGGGTTAGCCCATCTCTACTTAGCAAGTGTTTGGCTGTGATTCATACCGAGTAAGGCCTTGCTCACACATGTATTTTTCTTAGAAATATGCTATCAGTGTTTTTCATTGATAACACCCTGAAACATTGTATCATATGTGGCTGCTCACTTAACATTTTTTGATGACCAACAGTTCACATAAAAAAGAGAAATGTCTTATTCTCGTGTCCAGTTAAATTTTCTTATAATTATTTTTAATTCTATAGTGCCAACACATTCAGCAGCACTTTACATTTCAGATGGGACATGTACAGACAATGAAGACATAACAGAGCAGGCACATAGTTCAACAGATACCAAAAGCTGTGAGGGCCCTGCTCACAAGCTTACAATCTATGAAATTTATCCCATTTTGCTGACCACACTCTTCTCTTAGTCACTAGTGAGTGGGTGCACTAGAAAAACAGACAGCACAGAGATACCATCCAAGATGCATCCATGTTTTGTCCATTTTTCATAGGCTGGTGGCTAGGAAAAGCTTTAGAAATTTTCTTCAGTGTTTTTTGTGCATACTGATGGAAGAATGGTAAAAGACACCAAATTAAGTTAAGCACATTATTAATCAGTCCATATATAAGTGGGGAAAATAAGTATTTGATACACTACCTATTTTGCAAGTTTTTCCACCTACAAAGAATGGAGAGATCTGTAAGGTCGGGGTCACACTTGCCTAAGGCATCCGATGCGACAGCATCGGATGTGATATCCTAATGACCCTCGGCTCCTACTCTGCTGTGTGTGGGATCGAGTGTCATGCTACTGTGCTCCGAGCCTCTCGCAAAGAGCGGATCGGAGCACAGCTGTGGAGGAGGCAGAGAAACTAATTTCTCTATCTCCTCCATTGCCGGCGTCGGCGTATATCGCACAGCACTCGGATGACATCTGAGTGACCTGCGCTGTGTCACTCGCACACACAGACTTATATGGGTGCGAGTGCGCCGAGACTCGGCAGAGTTTCGGTGACAATTGCAGCATGCTGCAATTTCACTCACACGTAGAATACGGCTGAGAAAAAAACAGTGATGGGAGCTGCCATAGATTAATATTGGTCCGATGCTATACAATGTTTTATCGCATAGCACTCGTTCGTATTCATCGCTAGTGTGACTCTGGCCTAATTGTTATTGTAGGTACACTTCAACTGTGAGAGGCAGAGTCTAAAAAAAAATCCAGAAAATCACATTGTATGAATTTTACATAATTAATTTGCATTTTATTGCATGAAATAATTATTTGATATATAATAAAAAATATAACTTACCGTAATATTTGGTACAGAAACCTTTGTTTGCAGTTACAGACATTCTTGACCAAGTTTGCACATATTGCAGCAGGGATTTTGGGCCACTCCTCCATGCAGATCTATGCCATGTGCCCTTTAAAAATGTTGCATATGTTATAACTTTGTGACAGTTGAGGATATCTGGATGAGAGCTACCATGGAGAGTACACAAATTGGTAGTACAATGTAACCTTTACTTATATAGTGCTCCAGATCTATAAACCTGTTGTTTTTTTTTCTGTCACCTGACCAAGCCTAAGATACATTTATACCTTGCAACATATTTATTTTAAGAAGTCATAAAAATCCCTTGTGCCTTTTACAAAGGAACTTTTTGTGTTATTTTTCTAACATGTATATTTCTGTGCTTGGGGTGACTGATTGAATTTTTACTTGAAATAAATTATATTTGCACATTGTAGTAATTGCATAGGGCCTGATAGAGAAACAAAGCACTGAGAGGAATAATGGGAGGATTTCCCAAAAGAACATTTTTAAAGAGAAGAAAAACAATCCCACGTAATGTTAATAACAAAAATGACACATATGTCAATTGGTGTAGCAAGAGATGAATCTGCTCAGAAATAATTCCTGAGATTCTTTGATAAATTTTACATTTCAATGCAAATATAAAATATATTTCAAATCTGAATTAGATACAAAACGTTGCACTGCAACTCTGTAAAGTGTAATGTATATAAACATTTAGATCTCAGCATTGGTATAACAATACAAAATTGAGGAACACAAATGGTTGGACGGATTACAACCTCCACTCTGTGTTTGGCATTTAATGAGATTGTACATTCTTTAGGATCGGTGATTAATATCACATCATGGGAATCTAACTCATGGCACCCTCATCTTACAGTTGACAGCAGCTCTAGCAGCAGCCGGATGTAAGCAGTATACAGAGTCGGAATGGCATATGGTTATTACATATACACATTTGGCATATATCACAGAGTGCAGTTCCACAAGATGCAGCATTCTAAAAAATGCAACATCACCTAGTCTGTAGTCTGCGATTGGGGTGCAAAAGTCCTTGGAGATCCATGGCTCGTTCTTCGTGATTAAAGTTAGGCGGTCTACACTTTCAGGGGACAACTGGCTGCGCTTATCCATCAAGACACCACCAGCAGCGCTGACTCATTCTGAGAGAATACTGGCTGACGGGCATGATAAATCCTCTAAGGCATGTGAGGCGAACTCAGGCCACTCATCCATTTGTGAAGACCAAAATGTGAAAGGGTCCAAACCCTCCCTGATAGTATTTTTTATTCATTTCTAGATACTCCTGCACCATCCAAAGGACTTACAGAAATTGCTTCTTCCACTTCTTACACTACTGCTGCTGCTGCTAATGTATCGACGTTGACGAATTGACTTGCCGGTGGTTGGAAGTCTAGAGCTGCGAAGCTCATTGTGTGCTTAACTGCTGTTTTGGGGAAAAAGTCTCTTAAGGCTGTGTAAACGCGTGTTTCGATGCTCCAACATTAGAGGGTCCCTTTCTAGGGCGGAAGCATCTGGCAAAATTTGGCCTTATAACATGGATCAAACAGAGCGGCAACCCAGTAGTCAGCTCTATTTCGAATCATAACTATATGGGGATCATGATGCAGATAGTGCAGCAAGAAGGCACTCGTATTTTGTTCTCTTCTATGAGGTCCAAGCCCATGCTGTGTTGGTGGCTGTGTAACACTGATGCTTGTTTCATCTGTCTACTTGTGTAGAGTGGAATTTGGCACATCGCATATCAACCTGTTAACTGGCATGGACAAAGACCTCTATCAATAAAATTCGATCACCTGAGAGTTGCAATGGCATAAGTGAGCACACAGCTTCCGTGCTTTCTGCAGCAGCTCACCCAGGCCAGGATAGTAGAGAAAACGCTGTACCACCAGGCTGAGAATGTGAGCCATGCAAGGCACGTATGTGAGCTTGCCTCGTCATAGGGCAGCCACAAGGTTCGCACTGTTATTGGGCAAGGCCTTCCCTGCATGCAGGTTCAACGGAGACAGCCATTGCTTAACTCGGCCTGGAGAGCTGTCCACAACACTTCAGCTGTATGACTGCGTTCTCAAAGGCATTTCAATTTTAACACTGCCTGATTGCAGTGAGTCCTGGCTGCACAGTACCGAGGTGATGGGGATTCGCTCTGCACTGTTGGAACGCATGTATCATTAAAGCAGAGGTTGAGAGTGTGGATGGAGGCCCTAGAGGAGGTAAAGGAGGAGGCAGAAGGAGTGAAGGAAGTGTGAAATATACAGGTTTGTCCTGCAAGGCTTAGGGATTCCAAGACTTGTGGATCAGCGCCTGCCCCCACAGCCAACAGGGTCACCCAGTGCCCAGTCAGCGAGATATAATGCACTTAGCCATGCTTATTCATCCAAGTGTCTGTGGTGAAATGCACCGTGGCAGACAGAGATTTACTCAAGGAACAGGTGATGTTGTATGTGACATGCTGGTGTAGTGCAGGCACAGCTTTCTTTGAAAAGTAATGGCGACTAGGCAAATGGTACTGGGGGTCTGTGAAGGCCATCAGCTTTTGGAAACCATCTGTATATACCAAGCAGAAAGGCAGCATTTCCATGGCCAACAGATTGGAGATGATGGAGTTCAACCTCTTAGCTTTGTCATTTGTAGGAAGAAACAATCTTTTAAGTGAAAATAACTGTGGGAACGTGGGCTGGCTGCAGTGCTGAGAGAGTACGGAGTATGGTGAACCGGACAAACTGTTGGAGCATGAGGGAGGTTTAGGCCGAGATGTTACAGTGGATTGAGAAAGTTGCACAAGAAACTGAGGTTCTGCGGTCGAAGACCTGCGTCACAATATTTGGCACGGTAACAGAGTAGGAGGAAGAAGCAGCAGATGCGATGGATCTAACACCTCATCATCACATTCCTCGCCCTTAGTGTTGCCCTCATCCTCTTCCTGCCCAGAAAGCACAGAATAGTCCGAGTGAGCCTCAGATATCTGAGTCTCATCAGGATCACATCCCCCCAGGAGTCAACGTCTGGTCATGAGAGTCAGGATGCTGCTCAGACCCTACTTTGTCCTGCCCTGGATCCAAGCTAAAAAAAATTTGGGCATAGGTGTAGATTTCCTCCTCTTAACTCTGTCAAGCTCTTGAGTACACTTCTGATGCCCATGGCATAGAATGTGTGAACAGCTCATCAGACTCACTCTGTGGTTCCCTACAGTCAGTTGTACAGTTGGAGAGTTGTGACACAGAGGGAAAGAGGGGTAATTTGGGTGCCATCTCTGTGGACTCTGCTGGGTGTGATGAGGTGGAGGAAGAGGAGAAGAGGCCACTTGAAGATATGCTTGCCATCCACTCGAGCACATGCCCTTTCTGGGCCTCATCAACAAGGCGTACCGCTGTGTGTCTGCCAAAGAAAGGCAGTAGAGTAGCCCATCCAGTAACAGAAGTTGTCAGTTGTTTTTGTATAGGACGTGACGTTGTTGGTTCACTAGTGCTTTCACAAACATTACCACCTATCCCACGTACACCTTGAACACTAAGCCTATTCCCCCTTCTACCACAACCTCAATTTTTCCCAGTAATGCTTCTCAGATAGTGTGGTAGGAGTACAGTATTAGTAGCCAAAAATTAGATTTTAACCTCTGCACCAGCTCTGCAAACAGCTGAATTTCAGCGGTAGTAAATTACAAGTTAAAATTTGGCATGTTGAATCGCATTAGTAACAGAAGAAAGAATTGTTTCAATGTGGATGAGGCCTGTATGACAAAGAATATGCTCCAAACAATTTTAAAATTAGATTTCCCCTACTGTATGACAATAGTAACACAACCAATTTTTTTTGGCTTGTGTATGAGGCCTCTATAACATAGACTAGATTCTACAAACAATTTGAAAGTGAGATGTCCACTACTGTATGAAGTTAGTAACAGAAGAATATTTTTTGGGCCTTTGGATGAGGCCTCTATAATGTAGACTAGATGCTGCAAACAATTTTAAAGTGAGATGTCACCTACTGTATAACATTAGTAACAGAAGAAATTTTTGTGGCCTGTGGATGAGGCCTCTATAGCACAGACTAGATTCTCCAAACAATTTCAAAGTGAGATGTCCCCTACTGTATGCCATTAGTAACAGAAGATTTTTTTGGGGGCCTGTGGATGAGGCCTCTATAGCACAGACTAGATTCTCCAAACAATTTCAAAGTGAGATTTCCCCTACTATAGAACGTTAGTAATTGACCAATTTTTTTAGTGTGGGTGACGCCTGTATAACCTAGAATATATGCTCCAAACAATTTCAAAATCAGATTTAGCCTGCTATATCAAGTTTGTAAAACAAAAATCTTTTTTATGTGCAACAGCTCTGCACACACAACAATTTCACCGCCACAAAATAACAACATGGGATATTGGGTACTGTATCTTGTTAGCAACAGAAAAAAATATTTTTTTATGTGCATGAGGTCTGCAGACAGCTTAATTTCAACCTCAAAATATTACAACGGGGGATATGGCAGGCTTTATCACGTTTCGAAACAAAAAAATATACACCACCATTATCGTTGCCAAAGTGTTGAAAATACTTTAGTGGCAATGCAAATATTTTATCGCACTTTTTACCGAATGCTACAGAATTTTCCTGATTTTATAAAATTTTGCTTGTTTCCGATCACGAATTCGAATGTGCCATATTTGTGCGAAATTTATGTTTGGCGATCGTTTTTCAAACAAATTCACTCATCACTAGTGCAGAATACTGTGATTTTTTTATTTTTACATTAATAAATGGATAAAAGAGGGTCAGGGTGTTTATTTCCCTTAACTGACTTTTTTTCTGTGTGTTTATTTCAATTAAAGAACTTTTTCCTGAATCTATGTCTTTATTAATTTTAATTATGGGGTTAGTAATGAGGGTATCTTATAGACCTGGGTAAAGCACCAGATTTGGCACATCTTATGGATGCGCCATTTCTTGGGGCGGATTCGGGCTGCTATTTTGAGGCTCAGGAGAGCTTTTATCCATGGTCCCTTTCCAGTCTGAGAATACCAGCCCCAGCCTGTCTGCTTTAACTTCGCTAGTTATCAAACCTAGGGGGCTCCTACGCTGTTTTATAAAATCATTAATTATTTAAATAATATAAGAAAACTTCATGTGACTAGTGATGAGCGAGTATGCTCGTTACTCAAGTATTCCAAGCATACTCGGGTGTTCTCCGAGTATTTTGGGCATGCTTGGAGATTTAGTTTGTGTTATCGCAGCTGCATGATTTGCGGCTGCTATACCGCCTGAATACATGTGGGGATTTCCTAACAGGCAATACCCATATGTATTCAGGCTGTCTAGCAGCCACAAATCATGCAGCTGCGGCGACACAAACTAAATCTCCGAGCAATCCCAAAATACTCGGAGAACACCCAAGTGTTGTGAATGTGTTAGAAATGAATTCTGAGCAGAAGCTCCCTCTGGTGGTTACAAACAGTACTGAACCATTCAATGAGGATTGGCAATCAGGAGTTACAGACTGGTCTTATATAAGGGAGGTTCCCTCCCATCATGGTTGCCGGTGATCAATTGTTCTTGTCTCAACTATGGTTCCTGGTTCACTTGGAAGCTTGCTGAGTCTTGCCTCTTCTCCTGCTCTCAGATAAGATATTTTCTGTTTTTATTTTTGTGCTTGCTTTTTGCATTATTCCCTGCACTTCTGTGGAGGTCAGCCAGGTCCCCTCCGGGGGCTTGTGCTCCTCTCAGTTTATCTGAGCCACTGTTATTTGTTCATTTGCCTTTTCCAGTTTTTTCAGTGGCTGCGGCTTAGTTTTGTTACACCAGAGAACTAATTTAGGTGGTAGAGGTCGTGTGATCTCAGGTGTTTTTGCAATTAGTAGAGTTGGTATTTTTTAGGGTTTTTTGGATTGCAGTAAGTGTCCTTCCTATCCTTTTTCTTTCTAGGCAGATTGGGCCCCAACGTTTGCTCTTACTATTTTCTGTCTGTGTTTGTATTTCCTCTTGTCTAACCGCCATTACATGTTTGGAAGCTTCCTATGTTCTTTGGGGATCTGCTCCGGGGCAGATAGCTTTCCTCTTTCTATCTTTAGGTGTAGTTAACCTCTCAGGCTGTGACGAGGCGTCTAGGACCAACGTAGGAACGCTTCACGGCTGCCTTTAGTTGTGGTGGTTAGTCAGGGTACTGCAATCCAGTAGATTCCAACCTCTCTTGTTGTGAATGTGTTAGAAATGAGTTCTGAGCAGAAGCTCCCTCTGGTGGTTGCAGACAGTGCTGAACCATTTAGTGAAGATTGGCAATCAGGAGTTACAGACTGGTCCTATATAAGGGAGGTTCCCTCCCATCAGGGTTGCCGGTGATCAATTGTTTTTGTCTCAACTGTGGTTCCTGGTTCACTTGGAAGCTTGCTGAATCTTGCCTCTTCTCCTGCTCTCAGATAAGACATTTTCTGTTTTTAATTTTGTGCTTGCTTTTTGCATTGTTTCCTGCACTTTTGTGGAGGTCAGCCAGGTCCCCTCCGGGGGCTTGTGCTCCTCTCAGTTTGTCTGAGCCACTGTTGTTTGGTCATTTGCCTTTTCCAGTTTTTCTTTTTCTTCAGTGGCTGCGGCTTAGTTTTGTTACACCAGAGAACTAATTTAGGTGGTAGAGGTCGTGTGATCTCAGGTGTTTTTGCAATTTGTAGAGTTGGTACTTTTTAGGGTTTTTTGGGATTGCAGTAAGTGTCCTTCCTATCCTTTTCTGTCTAGGAAGATTGGACCCCAACGTTTGCTCATACTATTTTCTGTCTGTGTCTGTGTTCCCTCTTGTCTAACCGCCATTACATGTTTGGGGGCTTCCTATGTTCTTTGGGGATCTGCTCCGGGGCAGATAGCTTTTCCTCTTTCTATCTTTAGGTGTAGTTAACCTCTCAGGCTGTGACGAGGCGTCTAGGACCAACGTAGGTACGCTCCACGGCTGCCTTTAGTTGTGGTGGTTAGTCAGGGTACTGCAATCCAGTAGATTCCAACCTCTCTGGTGTATTGCCGTTTTTGCTTGCTCTCCTCAGCTACCAAATCATAACAGTATCACCGGCCAAAACTGAAAATTATATGGTACTCAACAGAAGGGAAAAATAGTAAAAGGAAAAAGAAAAAAGGAAGTTGTCAGAATTTTTTTTTTCTCTGTTTGTTGCATTTCCCTCTTTTTCTCTGGGTGCTGAGGAGGATTTTTTTTTTCTCTCAATGGAGTTTGCACAGTTGTCTGGCCGTGTGGATCAGCTTGCCACTGAAGTTTGGAGTATTGCTACCTATCTTGCTAGGTTGCCGGTTGTGGAACCTAGGATCCCCATGCCAGATTTATTTTTGGGGGATCGAGCTAAATTTCTGAATTTCAAAAATAACTGTAAGTTGTTTTTTGCCTTAAAACCTAAGTCCTCAGGGAACGCAGCACAGCAGGTTCAAATTGTCATCTCTCTCCTGAACGGCGATCCTCAGGATTGGGCTTTTTCCCTGACACCTGGGGACCCTGTTTTGAGTAATGTTGATGCATTTTTTCTGACTCTAGGGTTATTGTACGATGAACCTAATGTCACTGATCAAGCTGAAAAAACCTTGTTGGCATTAAATCAGGGGCTTGAGGACGCTGAGTTGTACTGTCAGAAATTCCGAAAGAGGGCAGTCCTGACCAAATGGAATGATAATGCTTTGGCAGCCCTTTTTCGGAAGGGTCTGTCAGAGAATGTAAAAGATGTTATGGTGGGTTTCCCTGCTCCCTCTGGTCTCAATGATTCTATGTCATTAGCGATTCAAATTGACAGACGTTTGCGTGAGCGTAGAGGTATGCGTGGAATAGTGTTGCCTTGTGAACCAGCTTCTGAGTCCATGCAGTGTGATAGAGTGGCTTCTGGGGCACAGCGTCATGAGTTTCGAAAATTCAATGGGTTATGTTTCCACTGTGGTGACGCCTCTCATGCTATTTCAGTCTGCCCTAAGCGGGGAAGACGTTTTGCACGCTCAGTTGTCTTGGGTAGAGTTCAGACTAAATTTCTGTTGACTGTTACCCTGATTTGCTCCCTGTCCACATTTTCTGCTCAGGATTTTCTTGATTTGTGAGCAGCTATTAACCTGATGGATTTTGATTTTGCTAAACGTTGTGGGTTTCCCTTGATACCCCTACGGAAGTCTATTCCCCTACTGGGGATTGATTCTACCCCTTTGGCTGAGAATAAACCCCAGTTCTCTACTCAGGTGATAATGAGGGTTGAACTTGATCATCAGGAGAGTTGCAAATTTTTGGTGCTGTATAATCTGCATGACATTATTGTACTGGGTTTCCCTTGGTTACAGTCTCATAATCCTGTTTTGGATTGGAAATCTGTGTCTGTGACCAGTTGGGGCTGCCAATGTGTTAATGCCAACACTCCTGTTTTTTCTGCCTCTCCCAAGTCTCAGGATGTTCCTGACTTTTTGACTGATTTTTCTGATGTGTTTAGCGAAAGTAAATCTGCATCCTTGCCCCCACATAGGAGCTATGACTGCGCTATTGAATTAGTGCCTGGTAGTAAATTCCCTAAAGGTCGCCTTTTTAACTTGTCTGTACCTGAACATGACGCTATGCGGTCTTATATCAAGGAGTCATTGGAGAAGGGTCATATCAGACCATCCTCTTCACCCTTGGGTGCCGTTTTTTTCTTTGTGGCCAAAAAGGATGGTTCATTAAGGAAGTGTATTGATTATCGTCTCTTGAACAATATCACTGTGAAATATCAATATCCGCTACCCTTGATTTCTGACCTGTTTTCCAGGGTGAAAAGTGCTACTTGGTTTACCAAACTTGACCTCAGGGGGGCGTATAACCTTTTTCGCATTAAGCACGGGGATGAATGGAAGACAGTGTTTAATACCCCAGAGGGGCATTTTGAGTACCTAGTGATGCCCTTTGGGCTCACTAATACTCCTTCCGTCTTCCAGTCCTTCATGAATGACATTTTCAGGGATTTTGTGGATAAATTTCTGATTGTTTATTTGGATGATATCTTGATTTTTTCCAATGACTGGGACTCTCATGTGAAACATGTTCAGACTGTGTTCCAGATTTTGAGAGAGAATGCTCTGTATGTGAAGGGATCAAAGTGTCTTTTTGGCGTACAGAGGATCTAATTTCTGCGATTCATTTTGTCTCCATCTGTTATTGAAATGGACCCGGTCAAGGTTCAGGCCATCTGTGATTGGGTCCAACCTACTTCACTAAAGGCTCTTCAGAGATTCTTGGGTTTTGCCAATTTTTATCGTAAATTTATTGGTAATTTCTCTGTTATTGTTAAACCATTGACTGATTTGACCAAAAAGGGTTCTGATGTGGTGAATTGGCCTCCTCAGGCAGTCTCTGCGTTTCAGGAACTTAAGCAGAGATTCACTTCTGCTCCTGTTCTACGGCAGCCTGATGTTTCTCTGCCATTTCAGGTGGAGGTTGATGCCTCTGAAATTGGGGCAGGTGCCGTTTTGTCCCAAAGAGATCCTGAGACCTCTAAAAGTAACTCTGTTGTGAATGGGTTTGAGATGAGTTCTGAGCAGAGGCTTCCTCTGGTGGTTACAAGCGGTGCTGGTCTGTCCAGTGAAGATTGTGAGGATTGGGAATCAGGTGTTACTGACTGGTCTTATATAAGGGAGTCACCTTCCCATCAGGGTTGCCGGTGATCAATTGTTCTGGTCTCAATCCTTGAATCCTGTTTCCCTTGTAGCCTGCTGTGTCGTGTCTGCATCTCCTGCTAACAGATAAGACATTTTCTTCTTTTTGTTTTTGTGCTAGATTTTTGCATTTTGTCCTGCACTTCTGTGGGGGCCTTCAGGGTCCCCTCCGGGGGCTTTTGCCCTCTCAGTTTAGTTCAGCCACTGATGTTTGTACTTTTGCTTTTTACAGTTTTTTCAGCTTGACCTCAGGGGGGCGTATAACCTTATTAGCATTAAGCACGGGGATGAATGGAAGACGGCGTTTAATACCCCAGAGGGGCATTTTGAGTACCTAGTGATGCCCTTTGGGCTCACTAATGCTCCTTCCGTCTTCCAGTCCTTCATGAATGACATTTTCAGGGATTTTGTGGATAAATTTCTGATTGTTTATTTGGATGATATCTTGATTTTTTCCAATGACTGGGACTCTCATGTGAAACATGTTCGGACTGTGTTCCAGATTTTGAGAGAGAATGCTCTATATGTGAAGGGATCAAAGTGTCTTTTTGGCGTACAGAGGATCTCATTTCTGGGATTCATTTTGTCCCCATCTGTTATTGAAATGGACCCGGTCAAGGTTCAGGCCATCTGTGATTGGGTCCAACCTACTTCATTAAAGGCTCTTCAGAGATTCTTGGGTTTTGCCAATTTTTATCGTAAATTTATTGGTAATTTCTCTGTTATTGTTAAACCATTGACTGATTTGACCAAAAAGGGTTCTGATGTGGTGAATTGGCCTCCTGAGGCAGTCTCTGGGTTTCAGGAACTTAAGCAGAGATTCACTTCTGCTCCTGTTCTGCGGCAGCCTGATGTTTCTCTGCCATTTCAGCTGGAGGTTGATGCCTCTGAAATTGGGGCAGGTGCCGTTTTGTCCCAAAGAGATCCGGAGACCTCTAAAAGTAACCCTTGTACCTTTTTCTCTCGAAAATTTTCTCCAACTGAACGTAATTATGACGTGGGTAATCGGGAGTTATTGGCCATGAAGTGGGCTTTTGAAGAATGGAGACATTGGCTGGAGGGAGCCAAACATCAGGTGGTGGTCCTCACGGACCATAAGAATCTGGTTTATCTCGAGTCAGCCAAGCAACTTAATCCTAGACAGGCCAGGTGGGCCTTGTTTTTCACACGTTTTAATTTTGTGGTTTCCTTTCTTCCTGGCACTAAGAATGTTAAGGCGGATGCCCTCTCGAGGAGTTTCCTTGCGGACTCTCCTGAGTTATCTGATCCTGCTGTTATTTTGAAAGAGGGTGTAGTTCTTTCCGCCATCTCGCCCAATTTGAGACTGGCTCTGGAAGGGTGTCAGGAGGATAAACCTGAGCGCTGCCCTATTGGGAAATTGTTTGTCCCAGACCGGTGGAAAAAGAGTGTGATGTCTGAGATTCATTGTTCCGCGTTGGCCGGTCATCCCGGAATTTTTGGTACCAGAGACTTGGTTAGTCGGTCCTTTTGGTGGCCTACCTTGTCTCGTGACGTCAGGGAATTTGTGCAGTCCTGCGGGACTTGCTCTCGCTCCAAGCCTTGCTCTCGCTCTAGTGGTTTGTTGATGCCATTGCCTGTGCCCAAGAGACCATGGACCCATATCTCTATGGATTTCATTTCCGACCTCCCTGTTTCTCAGAGAATGACCGTTATCTGGGTGATTTGTGATAGGTTTTCCAAAATGATGCATCTTGTGCCATTACCTAAGTTGCCTTCCTCCTCCGAATTGGTGCCTTTGTTCCTTCAGCACGTGGTTCGGTTACACGGCATTCCTGAGAACATTGTGTCTGACAGAGGAGTCCAGTTTGTGTCCAGATTTTGGAGGACTTTTTGTTCTAAACTTGGTGTTCAATTGTCTTTCTCCTTGGCTTTTCATCCTCAGACCAATGGACAAACTGAGAGAACAAACCAGACATTGGAGACTTATCTGAGATGCTTTGTATCTGCTGATCAAGATGACTGGGTTTCTTTTTTGCCTTTTGCTGAGTTTGTACTTAATAATAGGGCTAGCTCTGCCACTTTGATGTCTCCATTTTTCTGCAATTTTGGGTTTCACCCTCGATTTTCTTCGGGACAGACCGAGGCTTCTGTCTGTCCAGGAGTTGACTCTGTTGTGGAGCTTATGCAGCAGATTTGGGACCAGGTAGTGGAGAGGTTGTCCCTCTCTCAGGAGAGGGCCCAGCGGTTTGCCAACCGGCATAGAACTGATGGTCCTCGGTTTGAAGTGGGGGACTTGGTCTGGTTGTCCTCAAGAAATATCCCTATGAGAGTTGCATCTCCTAAGTTTAAGCCTAGATTCATTGGACCTTATAAGATCATGGAGATTCTTAATCCTGTTTCCTTTCGTTTACTTCTTCCAGGGACATTTAAGATCCATAATGTGTTCCACAAGTCCTTATTGAAGAGGTTTGTCGAGCCACTGGTTCCTATGGCTGCGCCTCCTGACCCTGTTTTGGTTGAGGGCAATCTGGAATATGTGGTTGAGAAAATATTGGATTCTCGTTTTTCTAGACGGAAACTCCAGTATTTGGTTAAGTGGAGAGGTTATGGTCAGGAGGACAATTCTTGGGTGTTTGCTTCGGACATCCATGCTAGGAGACTGATCCGTGCGTATCACAGAGCTCATCCTGACCGACCTGGTTGCCCAAGTGAGGGTTCGGTGACCCTCCTCAAGGGGGGGGTACTGTTGTGAATGTGTTAGAAATGAGTTCTGAGCAGAAGCTCCCTCTAGTGGTTGCAGACAGTGCTGAACCATTTAGTGAAGATTGGCAATCAGGAATTACAGACTGGTCCTATATAAGGGAGGTTCCCTCCCATCATGGTTGCCGGTGATCAATTGTTCTTGTCTCAACTGTGGTTCCTGGTTCACTTGGAAGCTTGCTGAATCTTGCCTCTTCTCCTGCTCTCAGATAAGACATTTTCTGTTTTTATTTTTGTGCTTGCTTTTCCTCTTTCTATCTTTAGGTGTAGTTAACCTCTCAGGCTGTGACGAGGCGTCTAGGACCAACGTAGGTACGCTCCACGGCTGCCTTTAGTTGTTGTGGTTAGTCAGGGTACTGCAATCTAGTAGATTCCAACCTCTCTGGTGTATTGCCGTTTTTGCTTGCTCTCCTCAGCTACCAAATCAAAACACTCTGGTGAATTGCCGTTTTTGCCTGCTCTCTTCAGCTACTAAATCATAACAGTATCACCGGCCAAACTGAAAATTATATGGTACTCAACAGAAGGGAAAAATAGTAAAAGGAAAAAGAAAAAGGGAAGTTGTCAGAATTTTTTTTTTTTCTTCTCTGTTGCATTTTTTCCCTCTTTTTCTCTGGGTGCTGAGAAGGATTTTTTTTTCTCTCAATGGAGTTTGCACAGTTGTCTGGCCGTGTGGATCAGCTTGCCACTGAAGTTCGGAGTATTGCTACCTATCTTGTAGGTTTGCCGGTTGTGGAACCTAGGATCCCCATGCCAGATTTATTTTTGGGGGATCGAGCTAAATTTCTGAATTTCAAAAATAACTGTAAGTTGTTTTTTGCCTTAAAACCTAAGTCCTCAGGGAACGCAGCACAGCAGGTTCAAATTGTCATCTCTCTCCTGCGTGACGATCCTCAGGATTGGGCTTTTTCCCTGACACCTGGGGACCCTGTTTTGAGTAATGTTGATACATTTTTTCTGGCTCTGGGGTTATTGTACGATGAACCTAATGTCACTGATTAAGCTGAAAAAACCTTGTTGGCATTAAATCAGGGGCTTGAGGACGCTGAATTGTACTGTCAGAAATTCCGAAAGTGGGCAGTCCTAACCAAATGGAATTACGATGCTTTGGCAGCCCTTTTTCGGAAGGGTCTGTCAGAGAATGTAAAAGATGTTATGGTGGGTTTCCCTGCTCCCTCTGGTCTCAATGATTCTATGTCATTAGCGATTCAAATTGACAGACGTTTGCGTGAGCGTAGAGGTATGTGTGGAATAGTGTTGCCTTGTGAACCAGCTTCTGAACCCATGCAGTGTGATAGAGTGGCTTCTGGGGCACAGCATCATGAGTTTCGAAAACGCAATGGGTTATGTTTCTACTGTGGTGACGCCTCTCATGCTATTTCAGTCTGCCCTAAGCGGGGAAGACGTTTTGCACGCTCAGTTGTCTTGGGTAGTGTTCAGACTAAATTTCTGTTGACTGTTACCCTGATTTGCTCCCTGTCCACATTTTCTGCTCAGGATTTTGTTGATTCGGGAGTAGCTATTAACCTGTTGGATTTTGATTTTGCTAAACGTTGTGGGTTTCCCTTGATACCCCTACGGAAGTCTATTCCCCTACTGTGGATTGATTCTACCCCTTTGGCTGAGAATAAACCCCAGTTCTCTACTCAGGTGATAATGAGGGTTGAACCAGATCATCAGGAGAGTTGCAAATTTTTGGTGCTGTATAATCTGCATGACATTATTGTACTAGGTTTCCCTTGGTTACAGTCTCATAATCCTGTTTTGGATTGAAAATCTGTGTCTGTAACCAGTTGGGGCTGCCAATGTGTTAATGCCAACACTCCTGTTTTTTCTGCCTCTCCCAAGTTTAAGGATGTTCCTGACTTTTTGACTGATTTTTCTGATGTGTTTAGCGAAAGTAAATCTGCATCCTTGCCCCCCATAGGAGCTATGACTGCGCTATTGAATTAGTGCCTGGTAGTAAATTCCCTAAAGGTCGCCTTTTTAACTTGTCTGTACCTGAACATGACGCTATGCGGTCTTATATCAAGGAGTCATTGGAGAAGGGTCATATCAGACCATCCTCTTCACCCTTGGGTGCCGGTTTTTTTCTTTGTGGCCAAAAAGGATGGTTCATTAAGGCCGTGTATTGATTATCGTCTCTTGAACAAGATCACTGTGAAATATCAATATCCGTTACCCTTGATTTCTGACCTGTTTTCCAGGGTGAAAAGTGCTACTTGGTTTACCAAACTTGACCTCAGGGGGGCGTATAACCTTTTTCGCATTAAGCACGGGGTTGAATGGAAGACAGTGTTTAATACCCCAGAGGGGCATTTTGAGTACCTAGTGATGCCCTTTGGGCTCACTAATACTCCTTCCGTCTTCCAGTCCTTCATGAATGACATTTTCAGGGATTTTGTGGATACATTTCTGATTGTTTATTTGGATGATATCTTGATTTTTTCCAATGACTGGGACTCTCATGTGAAACATGTTCGGACTGTGTTCCAGATTTTGAGAGAGAATGCTCTGTATGTGAAGGGATCAAAGTGTCTTTTTGGCGTACAGAGGATCTCATTTCTGCGATTCATTTTGTCTCCATCTGTTATTGAAATGGACCCGGTCAAGGTTCAGGCCATCTGTGATTGGGTCCAACCTACTTCACTAAAGGCTCTTCAGAGATTCTTGGGTTTTGCCAATTTTTATCGTAAATTTATTGGTAATTTCTCTGTTATTGTTAAACCATTGACTGATTTGACCAAAAAGGGTTCTGATGTGGTGAATTGGCCTCCTGAGGCAGTCTCTGCGTTTCAGGAACTTAAGCAGAGATTCACTTCTGCTCCTGTTCTACGGCAGCCTGATGTTTCTCTGCCATTTCAGGTGGAGGTTGATGCCTCTGAAATTGGGGCAGGTGCCGTTTTGTCCCAAAGAGATCCTGAGACCTCTAAAAGTAACTCTGTTGTGAAT
This sequence comes from Oophaga sylvatica, assembly GCA_033576555.1. Taxonomy (NCBI): domain Eukaryota; kingdom Metazoa; phylum Chordata; class Amphibia; order Anura; family Dendrobatidae; genus Oophaga; species Oophaga sylvatica. The sequence goes on along the minus strand of JARQOD010000006.1, from coordinate 263,645,503 downwards.
GGGTTTGAGATGAGTTCTGAGCAGAGGCTTCCTCTGGTGGTTACAAGCGGTGCTGGTCTGTCCAGTGAAGATTGTGAGGATTGGGAATCAGGTGTTACTGACTGGTCTTATATAAGGGAGTCACCTTCCCATCAGGGTTGCCGGTGATCAATTGTTCTGGTCTCAATCCTTGAATCCTGTTTCCCTTGTAGCCTGCTGTGTCGTGTCTGCATCTCCTGCTAACAGATAAGACATTTTCTTCTTTTTGTTTTTGTGCTAGATTTTTGCATTTTGTCCTGCACTTCTGTGGGGGCCTTCAGGGTCCCCTCCGGGGGCTTTTGCCCTCTCAGTTTAGTTCAGCCACTGATGTTTGTACTTTTGCTTTTTACAGTTTTTCAGTGGCTGCTGTTTTGATTTTGTTACAGCAGAGAACTAATTTAGGTGGTAGAGGTCGTGTGATCTCAGGTGTTTTTGAAATTAGTAGAGTTGGTGCTTTTCAGGGTTTTCTGGGATTGCAGTAAGTACCCTTCCTATCCTTTTCTATTTAGTTAGTTTGGGCCCCAGCGTTTGCTCATACTATTTTCTTTCTGTGTCAGTATTTCTTCTTGTCTAACCGCCATTACATGTTTGGGGGCTTTCTATTATCTTTGGGGTTCTGCTCCGGGGCAGATAGCTTTCCTATTTCTATCTTTAGGTGTAATTAGTTTTTCAGGCTGTGACGAGGCGTCTAGGACCAACGTAGGAACGCTCCACGGCTGCCTCTAGTTGTGGTGGTTAGTCAGGGTACTGCAATCTCATAGATTCCAACTGCTCTGGTGTATTGCCTTTTTACCTGCACTCCTCAGCTACCAAATCATATCAAACTCTTGTGCCTTTTTCTCTTGAAAATTTTCTCCAACTGAACGTAATTCTGACGTGGGTAATCGGGAGTTATTGGCCATGAAGTGGGCTTTTGAAGAGTGGAGACATTGGCTGGAGGGAGCCAAACATCAGGTGGTGGTCCTCACGGACCATAAGAATCTGGTTTATCTCGAATCAGCCAAGCGACTTAATCCTAGACAGGCCAGGTGGGCCTTGTTTTTCACACGTTTTAATTTTGTGGTTTACTTTCTTCCTGGCACTAAGAATGTTAAGGCGGATGCCCTCTAGAGGAGTTTCCTTGCGGACTCTCCTGAGTTATCTGATTCTGCTGTTATTTTGAAAGAGGGTGTAGTTCTTTCCGCCATCTCGCCCAATTTGAGACTGGCTCTGGAAGGGTGTCAGGAGGATAAACCCGATCGCTGCCCTATTGGGAAATTGTTTGTCCCAGACCGGTGGAAAAAGAGTGTGATGTCTGAGATTCATTGTTCCGCGTTGGCCGGTCATCCCGGAATTTTTGGTACCAGAGACTTGGTTAGTCGGTCCTTTTGGTGGCCTACTTTGTCTCGTAACTTCAGGGAATTTGTGCAGTCCTGCGGGACTTGCTCTCGCTCCAAGCCTTGCTCTCGCTCTAGTGGTTTGTTGATGCCATTGCCTGTGCCGAAGAGACCATGGACCCATATCTCTATGGATTTCATTTCCGACCTCCCTGTTTCTCAGAGAATGACCGTTATCTGGGTGATTTGTGATAGGTTTTCCAAGATGATACATCTTGTGCCATTACCTAAGTTGCCTTCCTCCTCCGAATTGGTGCCTTTGTTCCTTCAGCACGTGGTTCGGTTACACGGCATTCCTGAGAACATTGTGTCTGACAGACGAGTCCAGTTTGTTTCCAGATTTTGGAGGACTTTTTGTTCTAAACTTGGTGTTCAATTGTCTTACTCCTCGGCTTTTCATCCTCAGACCAATGGACAAACTGAGAGAACAAACCAGACATTGGAGACTTATCTGAGATGCTTTGTGTCTGCTGATCAAGATGACTGGGTCTCTTTTTTGCCTTTGGCTGAGTTTGCTCTTAATAATAGGGCTAGCTCTGCCACTTTGATGTCTCCATTTTTCTGCAATTTTGGGTTTCACCCTCGATGTTCTTCGGGACAGACGGAGGCTTCTGTCTGTCCAGGTGTTGACTCTGTTGTGGAGCGTATGCAGCAGAATTTGGACCAGGTAGTGGAGAGGTTGTCCCTCTCTCAGGAGAGGGCCCAGTGGTTTGCCAACCGGCATAGGACTGATGGTCCTCGGTTTGAAGTGGGTGACTTGGTCTGGTTGTCCTCAAGAAATATCCCTATGAGAGTTGCATCTCCTAAGGTTAAGCCTAGGTTCATTGGACCTTATAAGATCATGGAGATTCTTAATCCTGTTTCCTTTCGTTTACTTCTTCCAGGGACATTTAAGATCCATAACGTGTTCCACAAGTCCTTATTGAAGAGGTTTGTCGAGCCAGTGGTTCCTATGGCTGCGCCTCCTGACCCTGTTTTGGTTGAGGGAAATCTGGAGTATGTGGTTGAGAAAATATTGGATTCTCGTTTTTCTAGACGGAAACTCCAGTATTTGGTTAAGTGGAGAGGTTATGGTCAGGAGGACAATTCTTGGGTGTTTGCTTCGGACATCCATGCTAGTAGACTGATCCATGCGTATCACAGAGCTCATCCTGACCGACCTGGTTGCCCAAATAAGGGTTCGGTGACCCCTCCTCAAGGGGGGGGTACTGTTGTGAATGTGTTAGAAATGAATTCTGAGCAGAAGCTCCCTCTGGTGGTTACAAACAGTACTGAACCATTCAATGAGGATTGGCAATCAGGAGTTACAGCTGGTCTTATATAAGGGAGGTTCCCTCCCATCATGGTTGCCGGTGATCAATTGTTCTTGTCTCAACTGTGGTTCCTGGTTCACTTGGAAGCTTGCTGAGTCTTGCCTCTTCTCCTGCTCTCAGATAAGATATTTTCTGTTTTTATTTTTGTGCTTGCTTTTTGCATTGTTCCCTGCACTTCTGTGGAGGTCAGCCAGGTCCCCTCCGGGGGCTTGTGCTCCTCTCAGTTTATCTGAGCCACTGTTATTTGTTCATTTGCCTTTTCCAGTTTTTTCAGTGGCATGCGGCTTAGTTTTGTTACACTAGAGAACTAATTTAGGTGGTAGAGGTCGTGTGATCTCAGGTGTTTTTGCAATTAGTAGAGTTGGTATTTTTAGGGTTTTTTGGATTGCAGTAAGTGTCCTTCCTATCCTTTTTCTTTCTAGGCAGATTGGGCCCCAACGTTTGCTCTTACTACTTTCTGTCTGTGTTTGTATTTCCTCTTGTCTAACCGCCATTTCATGTTTGGGGGCTTCCTATGTTCTTTGGGGATCTGCTCAGGGGCAGATAGCTTTCCTCTTTCTATCTTTAGGTGTAGTTAACCTCTCAGGCTGTGACGAGGCGTCTAGGACCAACGTAGGAATGCTCCACGGCTGCCTTTAGTTGTGGTGGTTAGTCAGGGTACTGCAATCCAGTAGATTCCAACCTCTCTGGTGTATTGCCATTTTTGCCTGCTCTCCTCAGCTACCAAATCATAACACCCAAGCATGCTCGGAATGCACGAGTAGCAAGCATATTAGCTCATCACTATATGCGACCCCTCTAATTTTGATAACCAGCCAAAATAAAGTTCACAGCTGAGGTCAGCTTTATCTGTGCTGGTTATAAAGAATAGAGAGGACCCCACATAATTTTTTTTCTTTTATTCATTTGTTCGATAAATGCATGTACATTTTGTGACTAGGGTTGAGCATTCCGATACTGCAAATATCGGGTATCGGCCGATATTGGCTGTATCGGAATTCCGATTCCGAGTTCCGATATTTTCGTCTTATCGGATACCGGAATCGGGATTGTCACTGTCACTGTCAGTGTCCGTCGGTCGGGTCTGTCAGGAGACAGCGGCACTTACCTGGCAGAAGATCTCCGGCGATCACGTCCTGGACTGCTTGATGGCCGCAATCTTCTTTCCCCGGCGGTCACATGCAGTTTCTCGCGATAACTGCAGTGACTGCTGGGTAATCCCGGCCGTAAAGCAGTCAGTCCGATGACGTCACCGCCGGGGAAGCAGGTAATCAGCTGTGCTGCGTCGCGATGACAGGCTCTGCCTGTCATTGCGATGTAGCAGAGTTGGATCGTAGTGGGACTGTCGTTATGGACTGCGTCGGACAGGTGGTATACTGTTGGTTTGTTTTTTTTTCTTTTTTTACAGGAGATCGATGGCGTCGCAGGAATGAGAGTACAATAAAATTAATGAAAACTGTGTTGTCTCTTTTATTTCATTAAAATACTTTTTTCTTGCTTTGTCTTTTTTTTATGCATTTAATAACTTTGGGATTAATAATGGATCGGTGTCTTATTGACACCTCTCCATTATTAACCGGGCTTATTGTCACCGTGCAATCAACGGTGACATTAACCCCTTATTACCCCGCTTGCCACCGCTACAGGGCAAGTGGGAAGAGCCGGGTAAAGTGCCACAATTGGCACATCTTTTGATGCGCCAAATGTGGGGCTGCTGTAGCCTGGTATTATCAGGCTGTTGAGGGCCAAAATCCATGGGCCTTGACAGTCTTTTAATACCAGGCCGCAGCAGTCTGCATTTTACTTGGCTGGTTAACAAAAATAGGGGGGATCCCCACGCCGTTTTTTTTTCGAGGGGATCCCCTATTTTTGTTAACCAGCCAAGCTAAGCAGACTGCTGTGGCCTGGTATTATCAGGCTTGCAAGGTCCATGGATATTGGATCCTTACCAGCCTGAAAAACCAGGCCTCAGCGGTCTGCTTCATCTGGCTGGTTAACAAAAATAGGGGGGACCCCATGCCAATTTTTTTCGAGGGGATCCCCTATTTTTGTTAATCAGCCAAGATATGCAGACTGCTGTGGCCTGGTATTATCAGGCTGGCAAGGTCCATAGATCTTGGCTCCTTAACAGCCTGAAAATCCAGGCCTCAGCGGTCTGCTTCATCTGGCTGGTTAACAAAAATAGGGGGGACCCCACGCCAATTTTTTTCGAGGGGATCCCCTATTTTTGTTAATCAGCCAAGATATGCAGACTGCTGTGGCCTGGTATTATCAGGCTGGCAAGGTCCATAGATCTTGGCTCCTTAACAGCCTGAAAATCCAGGCCTCAGCGGTCTGCTTCATCTGGCTGGTTAACAAAAATAGGGGGGACCCCATGCCAATTTTTTTCGAGGGGATCCCCTATTTTTGTTAATCAGCCAAGATATGCAGACTGCTGTGGCCTAGTATTATCAGGCTGGCAAGGTCCATGGATCTTGGCTCCTTAACAGCCTGAAAATCCAGGCCTCAGCGGTCTGCTTCATCTGGCTGGTTAACAAAAATAGGGGGGACCCCACGCCATTTTTTTTTTGAAGGGAACCCCTATTTTTGTTAATCAGTTCCCTCTGACGTCACTGATTGTGTCCCTGGCTGACCTGAAGTGAAAGTGGAAAGCAATCAATTAAGCTTTCCACTTAAGGGCCCGTCTCACATAGCGATATCTCTACCGAGATCGCTGCTGAGTCACTAGTTTTGTGACGCAGCAGCGAGCTCACCAGCGATATCGCTGTGTGTGACATTCAGCGACGATCAGCCCCCCTGCCGGGTATCGCTGATCGTCGCTGAAATGTCAGGACCTTTTTTTGATCGCTGGTTTCCCGCTGACAGGCACGCATCGCTGCGTGTGACAGGCGGGAGACCAGCGATCCGCTGGTAACCAAGGTACACAGCGGGTTTCCAGGCGCGGGGCTGTGCCTAGAAACCCGCTGTGTACCTTGGATACCAGCGCCCTGATGCAGGGAGCTGGTATCCAAGGTACACAGCGGGTTTCCAAGCGCTGCGCGGTGCCTGGAAACCCGCTGTGTACCTTGGTTACCAGCGGATCGCTGGTCTCCCGCCTGTCACACGCAGCGATGCGTGCCTGTCAGAGGGAAACCAGCGATCAAAAAAAGGTCCTGACATTTCTGCGACGATCAGCGATACCCGGCAGGGGGGCTGATCGTCGCTGAATGTCACACACAGCGATATCGCTGGTGAGCTCGCTGCTGCGTCACAAAACTTGTGACTCAGCAGCGATCTCGGTAGCGATATCGCTATGTGAGACGGGCCCTTAAGCGATGTTACCCGCAGTGTCGCTGTCCCAGATCGCTGCCTGAGCTGCCTGTTTGGCAGCTCAGCAGCGATCATGTAGCGATACACCAGCGATCCTGACAAGTGCATATCGTTGTCGGGATCGCTGGTGTATCGTTATGTGACACCCAGCCTTTACTCTCCTGTCAGGCAGGAGAGGAACTCATTCATTTGGGGTTTACTGTGAGGCTGCAGCATTAGCTGCGGTCCCTGCAGTAAACATTAACCCTTTCTGAAGGATTACACCGTGGGACCTGACTGTGCATGGGATAGGTAAGAATAATTTTGCTTTTTTATTTATTTTTATTACAGGAAATGGTTTTTGCAGTAAAATAAAATATGGTCAAAAACATGTGTCTTTATTTCATTAAAATGATTTTTAATTAAAGTGTGTGTGTTTTATTTTTATTTCATGCAATAGGATTAATAATTGATAGTTGTCTAATTGACAGCTCTCAATTATTAACCTGGCTTAAGGCCACCTTTCAATAGCAAGGTGGCTTTAACCCCATATTAACCCATTCGCCACCGCTACAGGGCAATGGGAATAGACGGGCAAAGTGCCAGAAAGGGCGAATCTAATTATAGATTTGTCTTTCCTGGGGTGTCTGGGGGCAGATGTTAGTAGCCGGGGGGGGGCAAAAATAATGGTCCCTCTCTGGGCTATTATTATCTGCCCCCACTCACTGGCTTTGTCTGTCTGGTTGCGAAAATAGGGCGGGAGCTCACGCATTTTTTTTCAGCAATTTTACACCTCATATATATATATACATGTCATTGAATTTGTGACACATATATATATATATTTATATTTGTAGTTCATACACTTCTACATAGTATAATAGCCGCTAATTCAATTGCCGGCTTTTGTGAAAATGCAGAACCCGACATGAAATGACACTTGGTGTACATAGGGTTAACCATGTCTTTTCATGTCCTTTGCTATCTAATTTGCACAAACAATTAAATCAGTCTATGTGTGCAAAATTTCACACCTGTAGGGGTTAATTAAAGGTGTAAATTCGTAGCAAAAAAGTCCGTTTTTTTTACAACGAATTTACACCTTTAATTAACCCCTACAGGTGTGAAATTTTGCACACATAGACTGATTTAATTGTTTGTGCAAATCAGATAGCAAACGACATGAAAAGACATGGTTAACCCTATGTACACCAAGTGTCATTTCATGTCGGGTGCTTCTGTCTTTTCACTGAAGCCGGCTTTACCCGGCAATTGAATCAGAGGATATTTTACTATGTAGAAGTGTATAAACTATACATATATGTATATATATATATGTCACAATGACATGTATATATATATATATGTATTCTATGTGTGTATATTTAGTGTTTACAAGGAAAGAATGGGGTTTTTTTAGTTGCGATATTTTGTTCCATAGACTTACATGGGACTTCCGGTATCGGTATCGGGTATCGCCGATATTTTAGTGATATCGGCGATACCATTCCGATTCCGATACTTTAGGATATCGGAAAGTATCGCTCAACTCTATTTGTGACACATGCGCTGCACTAATTATCTCACTCTCATGTTTATTACTATGGACAGGCACCGGCTGGTGAATACTCTCATTAGCCTTGCCTGCTCTCACTGCTATCAGCGTAAGCTGATCAGAATAGCACTCTCATCAGCCGACACCACCAGTCACAGCTGCGGGCTCACACGCTGTCATTTGTGACTTAGGTTACCGCTGATTACAGCCAGTGGTGTTTGACACACTGTCATACAGATGACAGCATGGGAAACACTAGATATTTCGGCCCCCCATTCATTCGAATGGGGTCCTTTTTTGCATTTTAGTTTGTGTACCATTCTGGTACCCTAACAAACTTTTTCTAAAAGTTTGGCCGAACCCGACGGACCAGAACATCCACGGTTCCGCCCATCACTAATCCTGAGCTCTCTTCAGGTGCTCTGAGTTTCCAGTATTGCTCAGCTATTTAACCCCTTCCCGACCCATGACGCCGACGTCGGCGTCATGAAAACCTGTGCCATCCCGACCCATGACGCCGACGTAGGCGTCATGCTATAAATCATGTTACTGCGGGTCGGGGGTCCGGGGTCACTGAAAGGTCACCCGACCCGCAGTAACAGGACCCTTACTGCATCACCACAGGGGGGTTGGCTTAACCCCCACGTGGCCACGATCGCTCTGATTGGCTGTTAAATGTGAAACTGCCAATCAGAGCGATTTGTAATATTTCACCAATGAAACTGGTGAAATATTACAATCCAGCCATGGCCGATGCTGCAATAGCATCTGCCATGGCTGGGCACCAAGATCAGACCCCCCCCACACCGAGTCACGGCGGTGATCGGCCGCCGCCATCGAAAGATGGCAGCGATCGGTCACCGCCGTCGCTGTCTGCTCCCCTGTTCCTGCGATCCCACCCCCTCACCTTCCGATCCCCCCCCCTCACCTTCCGACGTCCCCTACTCACCTCTCTTGGTCCACCGATGTCCCTGGATCCGTCCCGGTGGCTGCCCGGGATTCTTCATGGGCGCCGCCATCTTGGAAAATGGCGGGCGCATGCGCAGTGCGCCCGCCGGCCGGCGCATGCGCAGTGCGCCTTCCATTGTAAAAAAAAGTATTTTGATCACTGTGATAAACTGTCACAGTGATCAAAATAAAAAAAAAAGTAAATGAACCCCCTCCCCGTCATAGGTAGGGACAAATAATAAAAAAAATATATATATTTTTTTTTCCTAGCTGATTTTGCTGCGGATCCGTGGCGGATATCGCGGCTGATCCGCGGCAGATTTCGCAGCAGATCCGCGGCGGATCCGCGGCTGATTTTGCTGCTGATCCGCGGCGGATTTCGCTGCGGATCCGCGGCGGATTTCGCTGAGGATCCGAGGCGGATATCGCTGCTGTTCCGCGGCTGATTTCGCTGCTGATCCGCGGCGGATTTCGCTGCTGATCCGCGGCGGATTTCGCTGCTGATCCGCGGCGGATTTCGCTGCTGATCCGCGGCGGATTCGCTGCTGATCCGCTGCGGATCCGCGGCTGATTTCGCTGCTGATCTGCGGCAGATTTCGCTGCGGATCCGCGGCTGATTTCGCTGCGGATCCACGGCTGATTTCGCTGCTGATCCGCGGCGGATTTCGATGCTGATCCGCGGCGGATTTCGCTGCTGATCCGCGGCGGATTTCGCTGCGGATCCGCTACTGATTTCGCTGCGGATCCGCAACTGATTTCGCTGCGGATCCGCGACTGATTTCGCTGCAGATCCGCGGCGGATTTCGCTGCGGATCCGCGGCGGATTTCGCTGCTGATCCGCGGCGGATTTTGCTGCTGATCCGCGACTGATTTTGCTGCTGATTCGCTGCGAATCCGCGGCGGATTTCGCTGCTGATTCGCGGCAGATTTCGCTGCTGATCCGCGGCGTATTTCACTGCTGATCCGCGGCGGATTTCGCTGCTGATCCGCGGCTGATTTCGCTGCTGATCCGCGGCGGATTTCGCTGCTGATCCACTGCGGATTCGCTGCTGATCCGCGGCGGATTTCGCCGCTCATCCACGGCTGATTTCGCTGCTGATCCGCGGCGGATTTTACTGCTGATCCGCGGCGGATTTTGCTGCTGATCCGCGGCGGATTTTGTTGCTGATCCGCGACTGATTTTGCTGCGGATCCGCGGCTGATTATCTGCTGATTCATCTGCGCTAGCGGGTATAGCATAACGCGATCGCGTTATGCTATACCGTTACCAGCCGGTCAACGCTACGTGTTGAACGGGCTGGTAAAACGCAATATGAACCAGCCTTAGGGTTAGAACTAGGGTTAGGGTTAGCATTAGGGTTAAGGTTAGAATTATGGTTAGGATTGGAATTTGAGTTAGGGTTGGAATTAGGGTTAGGCTTGTAGTTAGGTTTATGGTTAGAGTTGGGATTAGGGTTAGGGGTGTGATTAGGGTTTGTATTAGGGTTAGGTGTGTGTAGGGGTTAGGGTTGGGGTTAGGGGTGTGTTGGGGTTAGTGTTGGAGTTAGAATTAAGGGGTTTCCACTATTTAGGCACATCAGGGGGTCTCCATACGCGACATGGCGCCACCATTGATTCCTGCAAATTTTGCGTTCAAAAAGTCAAACAGTGCTCCCTTTATTCCAAGCCCCGACGTATGCCCAAACAGTGGTTTATCCCCACATATGGGGTATCAGCGTACTCGGGAAAAATTGCACAACAACTTTGGGGGTTCTAATTTCTCCTGTTAACATTGGGAAAAAAAATTGGGGACTAAAAATTATTTTTGTGGAAAAAAAATGATTTTATATTTTCACGGCTCTGCGTTATAAACTTCTGTGAAGGACTTGGAGATTCAAAGTGCTTATCACACATCTATAGGAGTTCCTTGGGGGATCTAGTTTCCAAAATGGGGTCACTTGTGGGGAGTTTCTACTGTTTAGGCACATCAGGGACTCTGCAAACGTAACATGACGTCCGAAGACCATTCCATCAAGTGGGCATTTCAAAACGTCACTACTTCCCATCCGAGCCCCGACGTGTGCCCATACAGTAGTTTTCTCCCACATATGGGATATCAGCATACTCAGGACAAATTGGACAACAACTTTTGGGGTCTAATTTCTCATGTTACCCTTGGGAAAATAAAAAAATTGGGGACTAAAAGATCCTGATTGTGGAAAAAATATGATTTTTTTATTTTCATGCCCGGGCGTTATAAACTTCTGTGTAGCCCTTGGGGGTTCAAAGTGCTCACCACACATCTAGATAAGTTCTTTGCGGGGTCTAGTTTCCTAAATGGGGTCACTTGTGGGGAGTTTCTACTGTTTAGGCACATCAGGGGCTCTGCAAACGTAACAAGATGCCCGCAGACCATTCCATCAAGTCGGCATTTCAAAGCGTCACCACATCCCTTCCGAGCCCTGACGTGTGCCCAAACAGTGGTTCCCCCCACATATGGGGTACTAGCGTACTCAGGACAAACTGGACAACAACTTTTGGGGTCCAATTTCTCCTGTAACCATTGTGAAAATAAAAAATAGTGGGCTAAAAAATCATTTTTTGAGAAAAAAAATGATTTTTTATTTTCACGGCTCTGCGTTATAAACTTCTGTGAAGCACCTGGGGGTTCAAAGTTCTCACTATGCATCTAGATAAGTTCCTTAGGGCGTCTATTTTCCAAAATGGGGTCACTTGTGGGGGAGCTCCAATGTTTAGGCACACAGGGACTCTCCAAATGCGACATGGCAATCGCTAAATATTCCAGCATATTTTCCATTCAAAAAGTCAAATGGCGCTCCTTCCCTTCTGAGCCCTGCCGTGCGCCCAAACAGTGGTTTATGACCACATATGAGGTATCTATGTACTCAGGAGAAATTGCCCAACAAATTTTAGGATCCAATTTTTACTGTTGCCCATGTGAAAATGAAAAAAACTGAGGCTAAAAGAAAATTTTTGTGAAAAAAAAGTACTTTCTTTTTTTTACGGATCAATTTGTGAAGCACCTGGAGGTTCAAAGTGCTCACTATGCATCTAGATAAGTTCCTTAGGGGGTCTAGTTTCCAAAATGGGGTCACTTATGGGGGAGCTCCAATGTTTAGGCACACAGGGACTCTCCAAATGCGACATGGCAACCGCTAAATATTCCAGCATATTTTCCATTCAAAAAGTCAAATGGCGCTCCTTCCCTTCTGAGCCCTGTCGTGCGCCCAAACAGTGGTTTATGACCACATATGAGGTATCTGTGTACTCAGGAGAAATTGCCCAACAAATTTTAGGATCCAATTTATACTGTTGCCCATGTGAAAATGAAAAAAACTGAGGCTAAAAGAAAATCTTTGTGAAAAAAAAGTACTTTCTTTTTTTTACGGATCAATTTGTGAAGCAACTGGGGTTCAAAGTGCTCACTATGCATCTAGATAAGTTCCTTAGGGGTCTAGTTTCCAAAATGGGGTCACTTGTGGGGGAGCTCCAATGTTTAGGCACACAGGGACTCTCCAAATGCGACATGGCAACCGCTAAATATTCCAGCATATTTTCTATTCAAAAAGTCAAATGGCGCTCCTTCCCTTCTGAGCCCTGCCGTGCGCCCAAACAGTGGTTTATGACCACATATGAGGTATCTGTGTACTCAGGAGAAATTGCCCAACAAATTTTAGGATCCAATTTATACTGTTGCCCATGTGAAAATGAAAAAAACTGAGGCTAAAAGAAAATTTTTGTGAAAAAAAAGTACTTTCTTTTTTTTACAGATCAATTTGTGAAGCACCTTGGGGTTCAAAGTGATCACTATGCATCTAGATAAGTTCCTTAGGAGGTCTAGTTTCCAAAATGGGGTCACTTGTGGGGGAGCTCCAATGTTTAGGCACACAGGGACTCTCCAAATGTGACATGGCAACCGCTAAATATTCCAGCATATTTTCTATTCAAAAAGTCAAATGGCGCTCCTTCCCTTCTGAGCCCTGCTGTGCGCCCATACAGTGGTTTATGACCACATATGAGGTATCTGTGTACTCAGGAGAAATTGCCCAACAAATTTTAGGATCCATTTTATCCTGATGCCCATGTAAAAATGAAAAAATTGATGCTAAAAGAAAATTTTTGTTGGAAAAATTAAAATGTCCATTTTTTCCTTCCACGTTGCTTTAGTTCCTGTGAAGCACCTGAAGGGTTAATAATCTTCTTGAATGTAGTTTTGAGTAGCTTGAGGGGTGCAGTTTTTATAAAGGTGTCACTTTTGGGTATTTTCTGCCATATAGACCCTCAAAGTGACTTCAAATGTGAGGTGGTCCCTAAAAAAATGGTTTTGTAAATTTTGATGTAAAAAGGAGAAATCGCTGGTCAACTTTTAACCCTTATAACTTCCTAACAAAAAAAAATGTTGTTCCCAAAATTGTGCTGATGTAAAGTAGACATGTGGGAAATGTTATTTATTAACTATTTTGTGCCACATAACTCTCTGGTTTAACAGAATAAAAATTAAAAATTTGAAATTACAAAATTTTCAGAATTTTCGCCAAATTACCATTTTTTTCACAAATAAACGCAAAAATTATCGACCTTAATTTACCACTAACATGAAGCCCAATATGTCACGAAAAAACAATCTCAGAATCGCTAGGATCCGTTGAAGCGTTCCTGAGTTATTACCTCATAAAGGGACACTGGTCAGAATTGCAAAAAATGGCAAGGTCTTTAAGGTCAAAATAGGCTGGGTCATGAAGGGGTTAAATGATCTGGCAGTCCCAGATAGCTATCAGCCGTAGCTTCAGCTAAATGCGGTTGGATTTCTCTGTGCTTGATATTTTGCTTGTTGATCTATCGGCAGCTGACCTTGGACCTCCTTCTAACCATCCGTCTGCTTAATTCCTTTCCTCTGATCTGCAAATCACCTGGCATTTTGCCCTTGGACAGTTACCTGAGTACTTATTTTCCCTCTGTTTTTGCCTTACCGTCTTGTCTAGTGACCTCGTCCTTCTCAACTATACCGACTCACGACTTGTCCATGAAAAGTGATTCAGCGTCACAGTGTACAGTAAGTGTACACATACTTAAGTGTTTCTAAATAAAGTATATAATACTAAAATAAATTACATCAAAGTACCCCAATACTCATTATGCCTGTAAAGATGAATAATGGGCCGCAACCACATTCAAACTATGGGAAAAGCACAGCTTTATGACTCAAACAGACTCCTTGATCTGGGCCACACTCAACACCATATGTTGACTTCCTGAGCACTGTCAGTGACACTCTCTTACATTGCTTGTGCTGCACATTAAAGGCAAAGTAAGGATGCCATTTAAGTACTCTCTAGACACAAGTCACATACCTGTGGGTACACATACTACAGGTTAAGACTTGTTACGTAGCTATTATATTGAATTTTGACAGGGAAATAATCTAACTACTGTATCTGTAGAACATTTATGTTCTTTTTTATCTTTTGTGTCTCCTCCACTTCTAAATAGATTGCAAGCTTGCAAGCAAGGCCCTCACTTCTTTTGGTGTCTGTTGAATTATGTGTTTACTCTGTTATGTCCTTATCTGTACAAGTTCCCTCTGTAATGTAAAGTGCTGCAAAATATGTTGGCGCTATAGAAATAAAAATTCTTATTAGTATTATTATTATTTTGTTTCCCGCTGTCTTCCTTATGGTATAGTTTTTTTCCACAGTACAAAATCACACAATTACCTTCACTAATTAGTGAAAACTTTTGACCCCAATAAGAGTATGCATTGAACTATAATGTAAAAAAGGTAGCTGTGTGTGTATATGTGTAATATATTGCACAAAATAATAGCAGTGCAATTTTCTTTCAATGCAAAGGAAGCTAAAATAATGTAGATATACTAGAATGTTATGAGGCCACACACTGTTGTTTGACAAGCCAAATGAAGGACAAGATAAATGAAACAAGAAGATTGTATTAAATAATGGTAAATGCTTTATATACAAATCTCCACTTACACCAGAGGGATTACCCTTGAGAACTTAGATCAAGCATTATAACATATTCATGGGAACTACAATAAAATGTTTTGGCAAACAGGAAAGTCATTAAATCTTCCCATGTGTGCTAATTGAAACACGGAATATAAATCTGATCATGTCAATATAGAAAATGTATCAAGTCAAGTGTTAGAGAGTGGGATCAATACCCAAGTTAAGAGCACCAGTGTTATTATATTGATCGAAACCTAAAATCAATGTAAATGTTGCTTGTATGATACCATTTAATGATATTAAAATGTTACAAATAATGGAAACCTCTGAGCAGGAGGCCATCTAAAAATTATATTTCTAGACCCTTCCCAAAGGATTTGTTAAATGATTTTTCATTATTTCATTTTTTTTATTGGCAGATAGATTGCTTTCACCTCTTGTTTTTATATACATGAGCACTCATTTTAAAATAAAGCAGGTCAACTCACATAAATGAAGTATAATATCAAGAAAAATTAAGGCAAATTGAGTAAAACACGAAATGTACACATTTCACAACATTCTCGTCTCATATAAACATGTTCGAGAAAAGTTCTCCTAGGAGGAGCAGGAAAAGCAGACAGAGTGGGTTATTTATCATCAATAGGTAATTAGCATAAAAGGTGTGCACTGCATAGGAAATCAGCAGGACTGACACTGGTGCCTAAGGCATGTCAATGAACCCAATGGGGTATGAAAAATGAGTTTGTGACCAATTAGCATATTCTATTTGCTATCGGAGTGACACTGAACAAAATGAACTAATGTGCAGCAAAAATTGCAAAGGTGCATGCAAATTTAAACATATATAGAACTGCCAGTGACATTGTATGTACATTGATTTCAATATGAGTTGCTGATAGGACACACGTTTAGTATACCGCATATTGTCCCCAAGACATAGTTCAACCCATGTCTTACCAAACAATTATCACATCATAATATCATAGTTTTTATTGCGTCAATTAAACTTACAAGTAGACTAAATCCATATCTGTTCTGTTATGGCTGAAACGGGTTCGCCCATCTCTAGTGACAAACTATGGGGCCATTTTTACCTATTTTCCCTTGTGAAAATTGAAAGTCTGCAGCTAGAACAAAATTTTAGTGGTAAAAACGTAATTGGGTTTTCTTCATTGCCCAGTAGTATATCATTTTATGAAACACCTGTAAAGTCAAAATGCTTACTACAAACCAGATGAATTCATTGAGAAGTGTAGTTTGTAGAATGGGCTCATTTATGGATGTTTCTTCTGTATTGATCCCTCTGGGGCTTTGCCAATGTGACATGGCACCCACGTGCAGCCTATGTGTAATTAAAAAGTACATATTTTTATACATTTTTTTGTGAAATTTAGACAAGGTAAGGAATAGTCATGATTAGTCTACATTAACTATCCTTCCTGAAAACTGATATAGCTGAGTGTTTAGGTGTTCAGTCTTTTGAGACTATGAGCAGTTGCTGACAATATATTTTGGATTGATAAGTCATCTACAGTATGATCAAAAATCTTATTATTATTATACATTTTTATAGTGCCATTTATTCCATGACGCTTTACATGTGAAAAGGGGCAAATATAGACAAGTACAATAAACATGAGCAATACAAGGCACACACAAGTACAGAAGGAGAGAGGACCCTGCACACAAGAGCTCACAGTCTACAGGGGATGGGTGAGGATACACTAGGAGAGGGTAGAGCTGGTCATGCGGTGGTTCAGTAGACTGAGGATCACTGCAGGTTGTAGGCTTGTCGGAAGAGGTGGGTCTTCAGGTTCTTTTTGAAGGTTTCCATGGTTGTCGAGAGTCTGATGTGTTGGGGTAGAGAGTTCCAGAGTATGGGGGAAGCATGGGAGAAGTCTTGTATGCAGTTGACTATGAATTAAAACTGTATTTGCTTGTGTTTTGTGTCCATTTAGCCAAAAAAGCATATGTGTGGTCAGGCACTAATTTTGGAGGATGTCTTACAACCAGCATCCCAATGATGTTTGATGGGGTTGAATTCTGGGCTCTGTGTATGTAATTTTGGGCTCCCTCACATTAAGCATATCATACCAGGTGTTTATAGACCTCCTTTGTGCAAAGGTGCATTCTGGAACAGAAAAGGATCTTCCCAAAAATGGATGCCATTTTTAAATACTTTAGCTTTAACATTACACTTCACCTTCTCAGGATATAAGGTCTAAGTAAACTAACTAATTTTTTACAGATTGCACCATGCATTGCTGTAGGTAGCTTTTTATGAACACACATCAAGCTGAAATTTATCCAGCAGACTTTCAGAAAGTAAAATGTAATTTATCACTCAAAAGAATACAGAATTTTATGCATTCTACTGCAATGGTCAAGTAGAAATCCTCTAGAGAACACATGGGTTGATGTGCTGCTCATGGGTCTAATTTTTTATATGGGGAATGTTTGAGAAGATAGGACTTAGTAAAGGGAGATGACTTAACAATCTTTTTTACCTGCAGAGAAGGGGATGGAGAAAATGACAGCTACAATGTAATATAAATACAGTATATACTCATGTATAAGCCGACCCGTGTATAAGCCGACCCCCCTAATTTTGCCACAAAAAACTGGGAAAACTTATTGACTCGCGTATAAGCCTAGGGTGAAAAATGATTATGCCCCCATATGATGCTCCACAGATTATGCCCCCATATGCTGCACAGATTATGCCCAATATGCTCCACAGATTATGCCTCCATATGCTCCAGATTATGCCCAATATGCTTCAGAGATTATTCCCCCATATGCTCCAGATTATGCCCCCATATATTCCACAGATTATGCCCCCGTATGATCCACAGATTATGCCCCCATATGCTCCAGATTATGCCCCCATATGTTCCACAGATTATGCCCCATATGCTCCCATATGCTCCAGATTATGCCCCATATGTTCCACAGATTATGCCCCCATATGCTCCAGATTATGCCCCCATATGTTCCACAGTTTATGCCCCCATATGCTACAGATTATGCCCCATATGTTCCACAGCTTATGCCCCCATATGCTCCAGATTATGCCCCCATATGCTCCAGATTATGCCCCCATATGCTGCACAATTATGTCCCATAGTATAGGCCTCATATGCTGCTGCAAAAAAAAATGACATACTCACCTCTCGTCGCTTGGGGCCAGGTGCCGGTGTCCTGAGCAGGCGGTGACACCGGCGCGCTATGGGGGACAGGTGCCGGTGTCACCGCTTGCTCAGGACCCCGGCACCTGAGATATTTACCTGTCCTCTCTGCACCGCTGCGCTGCTCCCTCGGTCTGACTCCTCTGGCTGTGAATGATCTGGCAGGGGGAGGGGGCGCACTAACGACGTCATCGCGCCCTCTGCCTGAACATTCACAGCCAGAGGAGTCAGACCGAGGGAGCAGCGCAGCGGTGGACCGGGGGACAGGTAAATATAGCTATGCTCACTCCTCCGCCGCGCGTCCATGCAGCCTCTCCTCTTCTCCCGGCGCTCTCTGCAGCGCTTCAGTCCTGCAGCGGTCACGTGCTACCGCTCATTAAAGTCATGAATATGTGCATATTCATGACTTTAATGAGCGATACCATGTGACCGCTGCAGGAAGGAGCCGGAGATCGTGGGAGAAGCAGGGGGGCTGCAGAGACTGCGCCGGCGGAGGGGTGAATATGATCCGACACCCCTGCTCGCCCTCCCCCGCCGACCCCCGTATATGACCCGCGTATAAGCCGAGAGGGGGACTTTCAGCACTAAAGAATGGGCTGAAAATCTCGGCTTATACATGGGTATATACGGTATATCCTCAAGTAAATTACATAATTGATTAATTAAAAACATATAAAAGAAGATACAAAAACAGATCTAACAAGGTAAAACACATAAAGAGCTGGCTATGATGATGTGATAAACATGGCAGGTGGTATAAAAAGGATAAAAATAATGATGCTTGGAAGCTGTAGGAGTTCTCATATACAAGAAAAAGTATTAAATATACATTTATCCATAAATATATGCATATAACCAATTAGCATGAATGTAAGAACTATTCATTTACAAAATAAATAACTCACTTACAGCGAGAAAGCAATTAGCACAATCACAGAATGGTAAAGTCAAGTAGCGCCATTTACAAGATATAGTTACCCATAACATGGGCAGAAAATGCACCCGATGTGCTTTTCACTTGGGCTTCGTCTAGGGCAATCTTTTTGACCTACTGTAGATAGTACATAAAGGTGGGGCTCCTGCTCCAGTCAGTTCTCTGACAGCCAGACCCAGAACAGAAAAGGGAGAAGAGGAAGGACATCTCTCATCTCCTGGACACAAAATTACAAAGATTACAAAGCTTTAATTTTAACTTGAGACTTAATTGGATCAGAGATTAAAGAAGATAGTGCTGAGAGGGTTTTTTTTATTTATTTTAAATGATTGCTGTTCATTAGGGTATGTTTCCACGGTCCGTAATCCCACAGCTTTGGACACAGCGGATACCCAACTCCGCCCAAAGCGCTGCTCCCTTTTGTTCTCACGGTGATTCTGCTTGTGTTCATTGAACACAGGTGGAATCATCGCATCCTATGCATAGACCGTGGTATTTATCTTGCGGATATGGCGCGTCTCCGCAAGATAAATAGACATGCTGCAGTCTAGAAAGACGCCCCGCATGTCCGGTTATGCAGGGCCGCAGGATGTGGCCGTGCACACATAGTGGAGATGGGATTTCATAATATCTCCTCCACTATGCTGTAACATCCGGACGCTGCGGATTGGAAGCTGCGGCTGTACTCAGCATCCAATCCGCGGAAAAAACTCAAGCAATACGCCCCGTTGAAACATACCCTTAAAGCTTGTGTGTAGCTAATCGATAATGGAGTTACATTTTGTGAAACAACAAACGATAGCACTCAATGGCCCTGCTCAGCTAGTTTGTGTTGTCTACCATTTCTTGGCTGATCATTTTTATTGTTTGACACAAGATGTATAGTGACCTGGGGAAATTTAGCAGAATTTGATGAAGTTACTTCTTGAAGTCGATAGTATGACATATATTGTCAATGTATGTTAATTGAAATTTCATGACTGTGTGCTTGAATTTTGCATTTTTTTCACAATGAGTGTGACTAAAACACCTGAACTCAAGAAGGGGCGTTTGCATACTTTTACTCATGTGGAGTATATTTATTTATTTATTTAAGACCAATTTGTCTTTTACTGCTTTTAAACAGTATTACTAAAATATGGGAATTATTTTTATAATATCTTATACAGTATTGCAATGTTGATATTGCAACATAAGTTAAGTGAATATTAAAAGTCTACACATCCATGTTAAATGCCAGGTTTTTGTCAAGTGAAAAATCTTTCCAATAAGAAATTGAGAGACAACCTGAAATAAATTTTTAGGTAAAAATGAAAAAATACAACTAAAATAAAGAAGTTGTATAAATGTATACACTTTCTTATTATTGGGAATGTGTTTGTTCCACAATTGTACCAATTGTACATTGGGTACGGAAAGTATTCAGACCCCTTTAACTTTTTTACTCTTTGTTTTATTGCAGCCATTTGGTAAATTCAAAAAAGTTCATTTGCTTCTCATTAATGTACACTCTGCACACCCCATCTTGACTGAAAAAAAATAGAAATGTAGAAATTTTTGCAAATTTATTAAAAAAGAAAACCTGAAATATCACATGGTCATAAGTATTCAGACCCTTTGCTCAGACACTCAAATTAAAGTCACATGCTGTCCATTTCCTTGTGATCCTCCTTGAGATGTTTCTACTCCTTCATTGAAGTCCAGTTATGTTTAATTAAACTGATAAGACTTGATTTGTAAAGGCACACACCTGTCTATATAAGACTTCATAGCTCACAGTGCATGTCAGACCAAATGAAAATTATGAGGTCAAAGGAACTGGCCAAGGAGCTCAGAGACAGAATTGTGGCAAGGCACCGATCTGGCCAAGGTTACAAAATAATTTCTGCAGTACTCAAAGCTCCTAAGAGCACAGTAGCCTCCATAATCCTTAAATGGAAGAAGTTTGGGACCACTAGAAGTCTTCCTAGACCTGGCCGTCCAGCCAAACTGAGCAATCGAGGGAGAAGAGCCTTGGTGAGAGAGGTAAAGAAGAACACCAATATCACTGTGGCTGAGCTCCACAGATGCAGTAAGGAAATGGGAGAAAGTTCCACAAAGTCAACTATCACTACAGCCGTCCACTGGTCCGACCTTTATGGCAGAGTGGCCCAACGTAAGCCTCTACTCAAGAAATATGCAAGAAATATGAAAGCCCACATAGAGTTTGCTAAAAAACACATGAAGGACTCCCAGACTATGAGAAATAAGATTCTCTGGTCTGATGAGACAAAGATAGAACTTTTTGGTGATAATTCTAAGCTGTATGTATGGAGAAAACCACGCACTGCTCATCACCTGCCCAATACAATCCCAACAGTGAAACATGGTGGTGGAAGCATCATGCTATGGGGGTGTTTTTCAATTTTCAACTGCAGGGACAGGATGACTGGTTGAAATTGAAGGAAATATGAATGCGGCCAAGTACAGAGATATCCTGGATGAAAATCTCTTCCAGAGTGCTCTGGACCTCAGACTTGGCCGAAGGTTCACCTTCCAACAAGAAAGTGCCCCTAAGCACACAGCTAAAATAACAAAGCAGTGACTTCAGAACAACTCTGTGACCATTCTTGGCTAGCCCAGCCAGAGCCCTGACCTAAACCCAAATGAGCATCTCCGGGGAGCCCTGAAAATGGTTGTCCACCAACATTCACCATCCAACCTGACGGAACTGGAGAGGATCTGCAAGGAAGAATGGCAGAGGATCTCCAAATCCATGTTTGAAAAACTTGTTGCATCACTTATAAGAAGACTTATGTCTGTACTAGCTCAAAAGGGTGCTTCTACTTAATACTGAGCAAAGGGTCTGAATACTTATAACCATGTAATATTTCAGTTTTTCTTTTTTAAGAAATTAGCAAAAATTTCTACATTTCTGTTTTTTTCAGTCAAGATGGGGCAGAGTGTACAATAATGAGAAAAAAACTTTTTGATTTTACCAAATGGCTGCAATGAAACAAAGAGTGAAAAATGTAAAGGGTCTAAATACTTTCCATACTCACTGTATCTGTTAAAAAAATGTTCCTGTCCTGAGATAATCTTATAAATCTGCCTCTTCTATGTACTGTGTAATGACCAACCACGCAGAGCTGCTCCAGTTCATGATTGGTACATAACACAGCTCATGGCCAAGGGGAAGCATAAGTTATTTATGACAACATAGTATTACTGCTTGCTGAGTTAACATATTTTCCTGCTTGTTTTATCACAGGACTCCGTGTCATTATTCCACATCATAAATCAAGTCAGCGATATATTGTTAGCAGCGGATTAACCAGCGTAACATCCGGAGTCAGCAACAGAGAATGTAGATTATTCACATCCAGTATAGACAGCTTACAACACAGCATGAAATGTGATCAGCCTGATATCTGCTATGGCTGCAGCATGAGAAAGATTACAACAACACAGGAAGAGAAGGAGGAGGCATCCTGTCTGTGAGTGAGGGTTTGTTTTTTTTTTGCAAAACTTTGCTAACAACCTCACAATATGCACAACATATCAAACAGTACAGTAGTAGTTGTTGCAATACATACAAATCAATATGCATTATTCCAACACCCTCGCTCAACAACTACTTATCCTCTTATTCCCATTGTGGTTCTCAATTCTTGGAACCTGGCTCGTGGCAATGGCTTTGTCATAATGTCAGCTAGCATCTTATCAGTTTCACAATAGACAAACTGAATTATGCCACGATCTATCAAATCACGTAGATGATGGTGTCTGACGTCAATGTGCTTGGTTCTAGCACTGATCTTTTCACTGCATGCAAGTTTAATGCATCCTTGGTTGTCCTCATAAATCACCGTTGGCTGAGTTGACGGTTTGCCAAGATCATCCATCAATTGTCTTAGCAAAACGACCTCCTGGCTTGCATAGGCTGCAGACACATACTCCGCTTCTGTGGATGACAAGGCAACAGACACTTGTTTCCTACTAGACCAGGAGATTGAACTTTCTCCAACTTTAAACAAGTATCTGCTTGTGGATTTACGATCACGCGAATCACCAACCCAATCCGCATCTACATAGCCGGTAAGTTCTAGATCTCCCGCTGCAGATAGTTTTAAATTTACATCTTGCGTTTCTTTCAAATATCGCAGAAGTCTTTTAACAGCGTTCCAGTCTCTTTGGGGCGGTTTTTCCACATATCTGCAAAGGATTCCAACTATTGTTGTGATATCCGGTCGAGTCATAGTTGATATGTACAGAAGTGCCCCCACTGCCTGACGATATTTCTCATTGTTAGGCAACAGGTAATCTTCTTCTTCCAGCTTCAGGTAGGATGGTTCCATTGGGGTTAATATACCTTTGGCCTCTGACATTCCAAATTGATTCAGAATCAAATTAATTTTTGCACTTTGGTTTAGAAGAAAGCTCCCATCTTCCTCTCTCTGGATTTGGATTCCTAGATAATATGTCACACTTCCAAGGTCTTTTGTTTCAAAATGCTGATTCAGAATTTCAGTCATTTTTCCAATTTCTGCGTCTTCTTGATGAACTACAATCACATCGTCCACATATAAGAGAATATACATCCACTTTCCATCTGTATATTTTGTGTATAAGCATGGATCTGCTTGACCTCTTTTAAATCCTTCTTCCAACAAGACTTTATTCATCTTGGTGTTCTATGCTCTTGCTGATTGCTTAAGACCATAGAGAGATTTTTGTAGTTTGCAAACAAGATTCTCTTCACCTCTTTTTACATAACCTTCAGGTTGAGTCATGTATAAGTCCTCCTCAATGTCACCATTTAAGAAAGCAGTTTTTATATCCAAATGTCTGACACATCTTTTGTACAGCAGCTACAGCTAACAAAGCTCTGAACGTAGTCTGTTTAGCGACTGGAGCAAATGTAGCATCGTAATCTTCGCCATACTTTTGAGAATATCCTTTTGCGACCAACCTTGCTTTAAATCAGTGGACTTTACCTTCAGAGTCATATTTGGTTTTAAAGACCCACTTGCACTTGATTGCCTTTTTGCCCTGTGGTAGCTTGGTGAGTTTCCAAGTTTGGAGTTGATGAAGCGACTTGATTTCCTCATTAGCGGCATCAATCCACTTTGTTCTTTCATGGATAGGTAGTCCTTGCATTTCATCCCATGACTGTGGCTCTGACTCAGATAGTGTCTTGACAATGTAGGATAGACGTTTAGCTGGTATACCTTTGTTTGAACTTGACGATCTTCTGATTTCAGATTCTTCTGATTTTTCTGTTGTTCCTTCAGTGGTTGAAGAATCCAGCCAGACTTCTACATCCTCCTTGTTGTTGTCTTCTAATTGTGACTTCAGCTGGACTACTGGCGTGATGGCACAAAACTTAGGTGATACAAAGTTCTCATCAATCACTACATCTCTGCTTATTGTGACCTTGTTTGTTTCTGGGTGTAGAATCCTATAACCTTTCTGGGTTTCACTGTAGCCTACCAGGATACCTCCTTTAGCGTGAGATTCCCACTTAGTTCGCTTTTCTTTGGGAATATGTACAAATGCTTTACTTCCGAATATTCTTATGTGGTGCAGTTTTGGCTTTCTGCTGTTCCATTGCTCAAATGGAGTTTTCTCTGTAGGTTTACCTGGTAGTCTGTTCTGAAGATAGCAAGCTGTCATGATTGCCTCACCCCAATATGTTGTAGGCAGATTTGCATCAAATAACATACTTCTTGCACTTTCACAGAGTGTTAGGTTCCTTCTTTCCACAACACCATTTTGCTCAGGGTTGTACGGTACAGTGGTCTGAAATAGGATTCCATTTTTCTTTAGAATGCTCTGTGTCTCATTGCTTGTATATTCAGTCCCATTATCTGCACGTAGAATCTTTGGCATTCTTCCAAATTTATTATATACCTCAGCTAGATATATTTCAAGTTTCTCTGGAACTTCTATCTTGCTGTGAAGCAGATGGACAACTGTATATCTGGAATGATCATCAATAAATTTGAGAAAATATCTCTTCTTCCCAGGAGTCTGAGTGCACATTGGACCACAGACATCTGTGTGTATTAAATCTAGTGGCTGTTCTGTTCTTGTAGTACTTCTCTTAGGAAAAGCTTTTCTAGACATTTTCCCTTTGATGCAGCTAGTACACTTCATTGTCTGGTTACATATATCAATTGTGATATCATCAGCTAGTTGCTTCTGAACTAACTTTCTTATTGCTTCTGGGTCTCTGTGTGCCAGACGCCTATGCCATACATGAATACAGTTATTTTGCTCTTCTTGTTGAGCAGTATACACACACTCTTTACATTTCAGTTGATAAAGTTCATCTGTGATTTTTTCCTCTGCTAGTGTGTGACCCTCTTTTGAGATGATGCAGCTATCATGCTTAAATGTAACTTTATATCCTTGTTTTGTGAGTTTCTTCACAGATAGTAAATTACTCTCAAGACTAGGCACATAGAGCACATACACATATACATTCTGCCTTCCATTTATATTCATCTATAAGCTTCCCTCTTACATACTCCAGAGTAAGCTCATCATCTGGGCGCGCATCTAGTGCTGTCACAAGCGTGTCATAGCTCTCTGGAAGACCACTAAGCAGTAATGCGGCTACATGAAAGTCCTTCAGATCTTCCCCAATGCCTCTCAAGCGTTCTACAAGCTCTAGAATACTCCTGATATACTCCTGCATATCCCGGCCTTTCTGTAGCTTAGACTGGTATAGTTTTCTCATAAGATACAGTTTATTGCTTAAATTAATCCTCTCGTGTACCTTTTGCAGCTGCTCCCACATTTCTCTTGCAGTATCACATTTACACACATGAACAATCTGATCATCATCTATGCTGAGTGATATGGTACTCTGTGCTTTCTGATCCATCTCTATCCACTCCTGTGGTACTGGGTTAGGTTTAGGCTCCTGTGTGTATTTCCACGTACCTTCCCTTATCAGCAGCATCTTCACTTTGAATTTCCAGGATTGATAGTTCTGGTTAGTGAGACTTGGTACTGTAAACTTCATGGAGTTGCTGCTGCTGGTGGCCATCTTTGCTGTCTTTCCTTCTTTTCTTTTCTCTGTGTTCTGGGGATCTCTGGGACTCTAGGACTCTGGGCACTCTGGGAACTCTAGGCCCATAACCTGTTAGCAGCGGATTAACCAGCGTAACATCCGGAGTCAGCAACAGAGAATGTAGATTTATTCACATCCAGTATAGTCAGCTTACAACACAGCATGAAATGTGATCAGCCTGATATCTGCTATGGCTGCAGCATGAAAAACATTACAACAACACAGGAAGAGAAGGAGGAGGCATCCTGTCTGTGATTGAGGTTTTTTTTTTTTTTTTTACAAAACTTTGTTAACAACCTCCCAATATGCACAACATATCAAACAGTACAGTAGTAGTTGTTGCAATACATACAAATCAATATGCATTATTCCAACATATATATATATATATATATATAAGTACTATGCCTGCTGAAGCTGCTACGTCACTAACTTGATTTACTATGAGCTCAGAGGGCTGGGGACACAGCAGAAACAGTAGTTTCTCTAGTCACCTTCCACGACAGCCATACTGGAGGATGTCTCCCCGCCCTAATAGGGGACAGAAACACACAAGAGGTTAAATAACCCTCCCCTTCCTGCACCGCCAGTCTTTTTCCTGTCCCTCATGGGGGCATGAAGAGGTCCAGGTATGGTGCTACCGTGGCCGGTGACGGGGAGCACAGAATTTGTACTTACATGCCGGGCAGCTGAGGTCGGGGCTTCGGTCTCCTCCTGCAGTGCTGCTCCCGTCTCCATTTCGTATGGACTCGGGACTTTCTTCCGGCCGATTCTGCGCCTCCTCGGGGGGTAAAGCGGGGCGGTGATGTGCTGCTGGGGTCCTCCTAGAGCTCCCCGGCGTCCTGCTCCCCATTGCGGCTGCTCCAGGGACCGCGTGTAAAGGCGCACCGGAAGTGACGTCGGAGCCGGTGTCGGACTTCCGGTTAGCGTTGGACTGCGTTCCAGGTGGAACGCACGCGGCCTGCAAATCGTCGAAAACAGCAATAATCAAACCCTCACCGCCTCCTAAGATCTGGGGAAAAATTGACCGGAGGAAGCAGCCTTACCGATGGCTGCAGGTGGAGCAGCTGCAGGAGATCGCAGTCGTCAGCAGATTGCCCCCACCTGTGGACCAGGGGAGGAGGAAGCACTGAACGCTGAAGACCTCGACTATTTAATCCTGGTCTGGGTACGTCCAGGTAAGGCCCTTGCTGTATGTGACAGACTGACCATGGACGATGACAAACCCTTACTGCCTGCATCTGCGGAGCACAGCGTTAACCCTCCTACTGTAAGTAGCGGGGTAGGTCCCGATTATTACTGTCCAGATAACTCTGATAGGGTGACTTAGTATACCTTTCTCTCTCTATTACAGGGAGAGAAGGTCTCTGACATTAAAAGGAAACCCAGCCGCAAATGCGTATGTGGTGCCAGACTCCCCTCGGCATATAAAAAGAAACTTTGTCAACCCTGCACAGATGACGTGTTGCGTACAGAGCAACCCTCATTAATGGACAGTATAAAAACTCTCATTAGACAGGAAGTACAAATGTCTATGGCGACAATTTCCCAGAGCCCGAACCCACAGCCTCCACCCCCTAAAAAGAGGAAAATGGCGCTAGTGGTATCTGAATCTGATTCGGGAGAAATTAATACCTCTAACTCAGAGGACATGTGGGAAAATGAAGGTTCCACTTCCACCCCCAAACCCGACAACAAAAAATATTATTTCTCGTTTGACATGGGGGAATTAGTTAGTATGGTAAGGGGCACTATGGGTTTAGAGGAGGAGGAAGTGGAATACTCAATCCAGGATGAGATGTTTGGGGGCCTAAAACCTAAGAACCAGAAAGGCTTCCCCATTCATGAAAACATTCGAAATTTAGTGATGCAGGAGTGGGCCCTACCTGAGAAAGGACTCGCGGTCCCATCAGAATTAAAAAATCGCTTCCCCTTGGATGGAGATTGTTCAATATGGGAGGTCCCGAAAGTGGATGTACAGGTGTCCAGGGTGACGAAAAAGACAGCACTTCCCTTCGAAGATGCATCCCAGCTCAAAGATCCCATGGATCGCAAAATAGAAAGTTTGCTGAGGAAATCATGGGACACCTCTACAACCATGCTTAAAGCCAATATAGCCTCGACATGTGTAGCGAGATCACTATTCGGCTGGCTGCGCACATTGGAGGACCATTTAACTCAGGGGACCTCCAGGGAGGAAATCCTGGATTCGCTCCCTTTACTACAAAAAGCAACGGGATTCTTAGCAGATACTTCTGCCGAATCCGTATGAGTAGCAGCAAAATCGGCAGTACTCTCCAACTCAGCCAGGAGAACACTATGGCTGAAGTGTTGGGGAGGGGACTTTACTTCAAAATCAAAACTCTGCGAAATTCCCTTTCAGGGTAACTATGTATTTGGTCCAGCCCTGGACGAGATACTAGAAAAAGCGACAGATAAAAAGAAGTCACTCCCAGAACAGAAAAAAACCTAAAAAGCGTTTTTTTTCGCCCCCCCCGAGAGCAGTCCTCTCAGAGAGAGTTCAGGGGGAAAGGTAAAACGGGCCGATGGAGCTATGCGATAGGGGGCAAAGGAAGAAATATCCTCGCCCATCACCAACAAAATACCACAGACAAACAATGACACTACTCCGGTCGGGGGCCAACTCTCGAATTTCCTGGCTCAGTGGCAGTCCATATCCACGAACCAATGGGTTCTCAACACTATTCGCGATGGATTGAGGCTGGAATTCGAGAGTACTACCCCTCAATGCCTGAGGATCACCTCTCTACAGGCACATCTACAACAATCCCTGCTAGCAGATATACAGACTCTATTACGGGCAAGAGTGATATCCCCGGTGCCACAGCAAGAGGTGGGCAGGGGACACTACTCGCGCCTGTTCGTGTTGGTAAAACCCTCGGAGAAACACAGGGTTATTATAAACTTGAAACCCTTAAATCGGGTAATCAAATACAGGCGATTCAAGATGGAGTTGGTCAAGTCGGCAATCCCTATCATAAGACAGAACTGGGTAATGGCCATAATAGATCTGAGGGATGCCTACTACCATGTGCCCATTCATATGAACCACAGGAAGTTCCTCAGGTTTGCCGTGTCCCGGAGTCAAAGTGTCAGACATTACTAGTTCAATGTTTTGCCATTCGGAGTTTCCTTAGCACCACGTGTCTTTACGAAGATTATGGCAGAAGCCATGATCTTCATACGACAACAAGGGATTTGCATAGTTCCATACCTAGATGACTTGTTGGTCGTGGCTCCATCCAAAGCTCGCTTACAACAAGATGTGGGGAAGACACTGGAATTCCTACAGTCCCTAGGCTGGATCCCAAATTTAGAAAAGTCGGATTTACATCCCTCATCAAAGAAAAAGTTTCTGGGTATTATCCTGGATTCAGAGACAAGAACATCCTTCCTACCCAGGGAGCGTCAACACGATCTTGTTCAGAAAGTTTCCAAATTCAGGGACCAGACAGCACCAACCCTGAGAGAAGCCATGTCTATCCTGGGATCTTTTACGGCGTGCATTCAAGTAGTATCCTTGGCGCAAGCCCATACTTGTACTCTTCAGTCGCACGTGCTGAGATGTTCGAAAAAATTTCACAACAAGCTGAACAAGAGAATCCCCCTTCCGGGTCATGTGAAAGCCTCCCTCTCGTGGTGGCTAAATCGTCAAAACCTCCAAAGAGGAGTCAGCTGGATCAGCTTCCTCTCAAAATACTGACATCGGACGCCAGCCAGAGAGGCTGGGGGGCTATAGTGGAGGGGTCTCTGTTATGTTTTGGTAGCTGAGGAGAGCAGGCAAAACCGGCAATACACCAGAGAGGTTGGAATCTACTGGATTGCAGTACCCTGACTAACCACCACAACTAAAGGCAGCCGTGGAGCGTTCCTACGTTGGTCCTAGACGCCTCGTAACAGCCTGAGAGGCTAACTACACCTAAATATAGAAAGAGGAAAGCTATCTGCCCCGGAGCAGATCCCCAAAGAACATAGGAAGTCCCAAACATGTAATGGCGGTTAGACAAGAGGAAATACAGACACAGACAGAAAATAGTATGAGCAAACGCTGGGGCCCAATCTGCCTAGACAGAAAAGGATAGGAAGGATACTTACTGCAATCCAAAAAAACCCTAAAAAAAGCCAATGCTACTAATTGCAAAAACACCTGAGATCACACGACCTCTACCACCTAAATTAGTTCTCTGGTGTAACAAAACTAAGCCGCAGCCACAGAAAAAACTGGAAAAGGCAAATGAACAAACAACAGTGGCTCCAGAGGAACCGAGAGGAGCCCAAGCCCCCGGGGAGGGGAACCTGGCCAACCTCACAGAAATGCAGAGAAATATGCAAATGGCAAGCACAAAAACAAAAAACAGAAAATATCTTATCTGAGAGCAGGAGAAGAGGCAAGACTCAGCAAGCTTCCAAGTGAACCAGGAAACAACGTTGAGACAAGAACAATTGATCACCGGCAACCATGATGGGGGAAACCTCTCTTATATCCAGCAAGTCTGTGATTCCTGATTGCCAATCCTCATTGAATGGTTCAGTACTGTTTGTAACCACCAGAGGGAGCTTCTGCTCAGAATTCATTTCTAAAACATTCATAACAGTACCCCCCTTGAGGAGGGGTCACCGAACCCTCAATTGTGCAACCAAGTCGGTCAGGATGAGCTCTGTGATACGCACGGATCAGTCTCCTAGCATGGATGTCCGAAGCAAACACCCAAGAATTGTCCTCCTGACCATAACCTCTCCACTTAACCAAATACTGGAGTTTCCGTCTAGAAAAACGAGAATCCAATATTTTCTCAACCACATACTCCAGATTGCCCTCAACCAAAACAGGGTCAAGGGGCGCAGCCATAGGAACCAGTGGCTCGACAAACCTCTTCAATAAGGACTTGTGGAACACGTTATGGATCTTAAATGTCCCTGGAAGAAGTAAACGAAAGGAAACAGGATTAAGAATCTCCATGATCTTATAAGGTCCAATGAACCTAGGCTTAAACTTAGGAGATGCAACTCTCATAGGGATATTTCTTGAGGACAACCAGAACAAATCCCCCATTTAAACCGAGGACCATCAGTCCTTTGCCGGTTGGCAAACTGCTGGGCCTTCTCCTGAGAGAGGGACAACCTCTCCACTACCTGGTCCCAAATCTGCTGCATACGCTCCACAACAGAGTCAACACCCAGACAGACAGAAGCCTCCGTCTGTCCCAAAGAAAATCGAGGGTGAAACACAAAATTGCAGAAAAATGGAGACATCAAAGTGGCAGAGCTAGCCCTATTATTAAGAGCAAACTCAGCCAAAGGCAAAAAGAGACCCAGTCATCCTGATCAGCAGTCACAAAGCATCTCAGATAAGTCTCCAATGTCTGGTTTGTTCTCTCAGTTTGTCCATTGGTCTGAGGATGAAAAGCAGAGGAGAAAGATAATTGAACACCAAGTATAGAACAAAAAGTCCACCAAAATCTGGAAACAAACTGGACTCCTCTGTCAGACACAATGTTCTCAGGAATGCCGTGTAACCGAACCACGTGCTGAAGGAACAAAGGCACCAATTCAGAGGAGGAAGGCAACTTAGGTAATGGCACAAGATGTATCATCTTGGAAAACCTATCACAAATCACCCAGATAACGGTCATTCTCTGAGAAACAGGAGGTCGGAAATAAAATCCATAGAGATATGGGTCCATGGTTTCTTGGGCACAGGCAATGGCATCAACAAACCACTAGAGCGAGAGCAAGGCTTGGAGCGAGAGCAAGTCCCACAGGACTGCACAAACTCCCTGACGTCACGAGACAAAGTAGGCCACCAAAAGGACCGACTCACCAAGTCTCTCGTACCAAAAATTCCGGGATGACCGGCCAACGCAGAACAATGAATCTCAAACATCACACTCTTCTTCCACTGGTCTGGGACAAACAATTTCCCAACAGGGCAGCGCTTGGGTTTATCCTCCTTACACCCCTCCACAGCCAGTCTCAAATTGGGTGAGATGGCGGAAAGAACTACACCCTCTTTCAAAATAACAGCAGGATCAGATAACTCAGGAGAGTCCGCAAGGAAACTCCTCGAGAGGGCATCCGCCTTAACATTCTTAGTGCCAGGAAGAAAGGAAACCACAAAATTAAAACGTGTGAAAAACAAGGCCCACCTGGCCTGTCTAGGATTAAGTCGCTTGGCTGATTCCAGATAAACCAGATTCTTATGGTCCGTGAGGACCACCACCTAATGTTTGGCTCCCTCCAGCCAATGTCTCCACTCTTCAAAAGCCCACTTCATGGCCAATAACTCCCGATTACCCACGTCATAATTACGTTCAGTTGGAGAAAATTTTCGAGAGAAAAAAGCACAAGGGTTACTTTTAGAGGTCTCAGGATCTCTTTGGGACAAAACGGCACCTGCCCCAATTTCAGAGGCATCAACCTCCACCTGAGATGGCAGAGAAACATCAGGCTGCCATAGAACAGGAGCAGAAGTGAATCTCTGTCTAACTTCCTGAAACGCAGAGACTGCCTCAGGAGGCCAATTCACCACATCAGAACCCTTTTTAGTCAAAACAGTCAATGGTTTAACAATAACAGAGAAATTACCAATAAATTTACGATAAAAATTAGCAAAACCCAAGAATCTCTGAAGAGCCTTTAATGAAGTAGGTTGGACCCAATCACAGATGGCCTGAACCTGGGCCGGGTCCATTTCAATAACAGATGGAGACAAAATGAATCCCAGAAATGAGATCCTCTGTACACTAAAAAGACACTTTGATCCCTTCACATACAGAGCATTCTCTCTCAAAATCTGGAACACAGTCCGAACATGTTTCACATGAGAGTCCCAATCATTGGAAAAAATCAAGATATCATCCAAATAAACAATCAGAAATTTATCCACAAAATCCCTGAAAATGTCATTCATGAAGGACTGGAAGACGGAAGGAGCATTAGTGAGCCCAAAGGGCATCACTAGGTACTCAAAAATGCCCCTCTGGGGTATTAAATGCCGTCTTCCATTCATCCCCGTGCTTAATGCGAATAAGGTTATACGCCCCCCTGAGGTCAAAGAAAAAAACGGCACCCAAGGGTGAAGAGGATGGTCTGATATGACCCTTCTCCAATGACTCCTTGATATAAGACCGCATAGCGTCATGTTCAGGTACAGACAAGTTAAAAAGGCGACCTTTAGGGAATTTACTACCAGGCACTAATTCAATAGCGCAGTCATAGCTCCTTTGTGGGGGCAAGGATGCAGATTTACTTTCGCTAAACACATCAGAAAATTCAGTCAAAAAGTCAGGCCCATCTTGAGACTGGGGAGAGGCAGAAAAAACAGGAGTGTTGGCATTAACACATTGGCAGCCCCAACTTGTTACAGACACAGATTTTCAATCCAAAACAGGATTATGAGACTGCAACCAAGGGAAACCTAGTACAATAATGTCATGCAGATTATACAGCACCAAAAATTTGCAACTCTCCTGATGATCCGGTTCAACCCTCATTATCACCTGAGTAGAGAACTGGGGTTTATTCTCAGCCAAAGGTTTAGAATCAATCCCCAGTAGGGGAATAGACTTCCATAGGGGTATCAAGGGAAACCCACAACGTTTAGCAAAATCAAAATCCATCAGGTTAATAGCTGCTCCCGAATCAACAAAAGCCTGAGCAGAAAATGTGGACAGGGAGCAAATCAGGGTAACAGTCAACAGAAATTTATTCTGAAAACTACCCAAGACAACTGAGCGTGCAAAACATCTTCCCTGCTTAGGGCAGACTGAAATAGCATGAGAGGCATCACCACAGTAGAAACATAACCCATTGCGTTTTCGAAACTCATGACGCTGTGCCCCAGAAGCCACTCTATCACACTGCATGGGTTCAGAAGCTGGTTCACAAGGCAACACCATTCCACGCATACCTCTACGCTCACGCAAACGTCTGTCAATTTGAATCGCCAATGACATAGAATCATTGAGACCAGAGGGAGCAGGGAAACCCACCATAACATCTTTTACATTCTCTGACAGACCCTTCCGAAAAAGGGCTGCCAAAGCATCATCATTCCATTTGGTCAGAACTGCCCACTTTCGGAATTTCTGACAGTACAACTCAGCGTCCTCAAGCCCCTGATTTAATGCCAACAAGGTTTTTTTCAGCTTGATCAGTGACATTAGGTTCATCGTACAATAACCCCAGAGCCAGAAAAAATGCATCAACATTACTCAAAACAGGATCCCAGGTGTCAGGGAAAAAGCCCAATCCTGAGGATCGCCGCGCAGGAGAGAGATGACAATTTGAACCTGCTGTGCTGCGTTCCCTGAGGACTTAAGTTTTAAGGCAAAAAACAACTTACAGTTATTTTTGAAATTCAGAAATTTAGCTTGATCCCCCAAAAACAAATCTGGCATGGGGATCCTAGGTTCCACAACCGGCAACCCTGCAAGATAGGTAGCAATACTCCGAACTTCAGTGGCAAGCTGATCCACACGGCCAGACCACTGTGCAAACTCCATAGAGAGAAAAAAAAATCCTCCTCAGCACCCAGAGAAAAAGAGGGAAAAAAATGCAACAAACAGAAAAAAAAAAAAATCTCTGACAACTCTGACAACTTTTTTCTTTCCACACTATTTTTCCCTTCTGTGAGTACCATATAATTTTCAGTTTGGCCGATGATACTGTTATGTTTTGGTAGCTGAGGAGAGCAGGCAAAAACGGCAATACACCAGAGAGAGGTTGGAATCTACTGGATTGCAGTACCCTGACTAACCACCACAACTAAAGGCAGCCGTGGAGCGTTCCTACGTTGGTCCTAGACGCCTCGTCACAGCCTGAGAGGATAACTACACCTAAAGATAGAAAGAGGAAAGCTATCTGTCCCGGAGCAGATCCCCAAAGAACATAGGAAGCCCCCAAACATGTAATGGCGGTTAGACAAGAGGAAATACAGACACAGACAGAAAATAGTATGAGCAAATGCTGGGGCCCAATCTGCCTAGACAGAAAAGGATAGGAAGGATACTTACTGCAATCCAAAAAAACCCTAAAAAAAGCCAATGCTACTAATTGCAAAAACACCTGAGATCACAAGACCTCTACCACCTAAATTAGTTCTCTGGTGTAACAAAACTAAGCCGCAGCCACAGAAGAAACTGGAAAAGGTAAATGAACAAACAACAGTGGCTCCAGAGGAACCGAGAGGAGCCCAAGCCCCCGGGGGAAGGGAACCTGGCCAACCTCACAGAAATGCAGAGAAATATGCAAATGGCAAGCACAAAAACAAAAAATAGAAAATATCTTATCTGAGAGCAGGAGAAGAGGCAAGACTCTGCAAGCTTCCAAGTGAACCAGGAAACAACGTTGAGACAAGAACAATTGATCACCGGCAACCATGATGGGGGGAAACCTCCCTTATATCCAGCCAGTCTGTGATTCTTGATTGCCAATCCTCATTGAATGGTTCAGTACTGTTTGTAACCACCAGAGGGAGCTTCTGCTCAGAATTAATTTCTAAAACATTCATAACAGGTCTCACTTCCAAGGATTATGGCCCCCGAACATCAGGACCAGCTCCTCAAATTTGAGGGAACTAAAAGCAGTGGAGGAAGCACTGAAAGCAGCATCAGCCCTTATTCAAAATCACCATGTACGGGTCTATTCAGACAATGTAAATACGGTGGCATACCTTCGACATCAAGGAGGCACGAAATATACCAATCTAAAGGTGGTGGCGACAAAAATTTTTTCCTGGGCAGAAAATCATATACTGTCCATAACAGCAATCCATCTAAAAGGATCAGACAACAATCAGGCGGACTTCCTCAGTAGGAAGGATATTTACCCAGGAGAATGGTCCTTGGATCAAGAAGTGTTTTCGTCTCTGACATCAAGGTGGGGGAGTCCGGACGTGGATCTGTTTGCCAGCAGACAGAACACGAAGGTGGAAACATTCTTCTCCCTCAGTCCCATCGACGGAGCGTGCGGGGTAGATGCCTTCTCCCATCCCTGGAAATTCAAGCTAACATACAATTTCCAACAATCCCGATGATAGCAAGAACATTGCAGAAGGTGCGATCGGAGCGGGTCACCACGATTTTTGTGGCTTCCATGTGGCCAGGGAGGAGCTGGTACGGAGCCATAATAAGCATGGCTCTGGATGGACTAGTATTCCTACCTCAGAAAGACGACCTCCTACATCAAGGTCCTCTACGACACCCAAATCTGCACAGATTGAACCTTGTGGCTTGGCTACTGAAACCGAAATTCTAAGGGCTAAAGGCCTTTCTGAAGAAGTAATACAAACTTTACAGGGAAGTAGAAAACCGGCAACTAACGCCATTTATGGGAAGGTGTGGAAGAAATTTTCATCAGGGTGCTTTCCAGATACTCCAGATCCCTTCCATCCTAACATCGCACAGATCTTAGAGTTTCTTCAAAAGGGCCTAAATCTAGGTCTCACTCCCAGTACACTAAAAGTACAAGTGTCTGCCCTTAGTGCATATTTTGATCAAGACCTAGCGGGGCATAGATGGATCAAACGATTCATGATTAGAGTTGAGCGATACTTTCCGATATCCAAAAGTATCGGAATCGGAATGGTATCGCCGATACCATTAAAATATTGGCGATACCCGATACCGGAAGTCCCATGTAAGTCTATGGGAACAAAATATCGTAACTAAAAAAACCCCATTCTTTCCTTGTAAACACTAAATATACACACATAGAATACATATATATATATACATGTCATTGTGACATATATATATATATACACATATATGTATAGTTTATACACTTCTACATAGTAAAATATCCTCTGATTCAATTGCCGGGTAAAGCCGGCTTCTGTGAAAAGACAGAAGCACCCGACATGAAATGACACTTGGTGTACATAGGGTTAACCATGTCTTTTCATGTCGTTTGCTATCTGATTTGCAAAAACAATTAAATCAGTCTATGTGTGCAAAATTTCACACCTGTAGGGGTTAATTAAAAGTGTAAATTCGTTGTAAAAAAAACGGACTTTTTTGCTACGAATTTACACCTTTAATTAACCCCTACAGGTGTGAAATTTTGCACACATAGACTGATGTAATTGTTTGTGCAAATCAGATAGCAAAGGACATGGTTAACCCTATGTACACCAAGTGTCATTTCATGTCGGGTTCTGCATTTTCACAAAAGCCAGCAATTGAATTAGCGGCTATTATACTATGTAGAAGTGTATGAACTACAAATATAAATATATATATGTGTCACAAATTCAATGACATGTATATATATATATATATGAGGTGTAAAATTGCTGAAAAAAAATGCGTGGGCTCCCGCCCTATTTTCGCAACCAGACAGACAAAGCCAGTGAGTGGGGGCAGATAATAATAGCCCAGAGAGGGACCATTATTTTTGGCCCCCCCCGGCTACTAACATCTGCCCCCAGACACCCAGGAAAGACAAATCTATAATTAGATTCGCCCTTTCTGGCACTTTGCCCGTCTATTCCCATTGCCCTGTAGCGGTGGCGAATGGGTTAATATGGGGTTAAAGCCACCTTGCTATTGAAAGGTGACCTTAAGCCAGGTTAATAATTGAGAGCTGTCAATTAGACAACTATCAATTATTAACCCTATTGCATGAAATAAAAATAAAACACACACTTTAATTAAAAATCATTTTAATGAAATAAAGACACATGTTTTTGACCATCTTTTATTTTACTGCAAAAACCATTTCCTGTAATAAAAATAAAATAAAAAAGCAAAATTATTCTTACCTATCCCATGCACAGTCAGGTCCCACGGTGTAATCCTTCAGAAAGGGTTAATGTTTACTGCAGGGACCGCAGCTAATGCTGCAGCCTCACAGTAAACCCCCAAATGAATGAGTTCCTCTCCTGGCTGACAGGAGAGTAAAGGCTGGGTGTCACATAACGATACACCAGTGATCCCGACAACGATATGCACTTGTCAGGATCGCTGGTGTATCGCTACATGATCGCTGCTGAGCTGCCAAACAGGAAGCTCAGGCAGCGATCTGGGACAGCGACACTGCGGGTAACATCGCTTAAGGGCCCGTCTCACATAGCGATATCGCTACCGAGATCGCTGCTGAGTCACTAGTTTTGTGACGCAGCAGCGAGCTCACCAGCGATATCGCTGTGTGTGACATTCAGCGACGATCAGCCCCCCTGCCGGGTATCGCTGATCGTCGTAGAAATGTCAGGACCTTTTTTTGATCGATGGTTTCCCTCTGACAGGCACGCATCGCTGCGTGTGACAGGCGGGTGACCAGCGATCCGCTGGTAACCAAGGTACACAGCGGGTTTCCAGGCACCGCGCAGCGCTTGGAAACCCGCTGTGTACCTTGGATACCAGCTCCCTGCATCAGGGCGCTGGTATCCAAGGTACACAGCGGGTTTCTAGGCACAGCCCCGCGCCTGGAAACCCGCTGTGTACCTTGGTTACCAGCGGATCGCTGGTCTCCCGCCTGTCACATGCAGCGATGCGTGCCTGTCAGCGGGAAACCAGCGATCAAAAAAAGGTCCTGACATTTCAGCGACGATCAGCGATACCCGGCAGGGGGGCTGATCGTCGCTGAATGTCACACACAGCGATATCGCTGGTGAGCTCGCTGCTGCGTCACAAAACTAGTGACTCAGCAGCGATCTCGGTAGCGATATCGCTATGTGAGACGGGCCCTTAAGTGGAAAGCTTAATTGATTGCTTTCCACTTTCACTTCAGGTCAGCCAGGGACACAATCAGTGACGTCAGAGGGAAGTGATTAACAAAAATAGGGGTTCCCTTCGAAAAAAAAATGGCGTGGGGTCCCCCCTATTTTTGTTAACCAGCCAGATGAAGCAGACCGCTGAGGCCTGGATTTTCAGGCTGTTAAGGAGCCAAGATCCATGGACCTTGCCAGCCTGATAATACCAGGCCACAGCAGTCTGCATATCTTGGCTGATTAACAAAAATAGGGGATCCCCTCGAAAAAAATTGGCGTGGGGTCCCCCCTATTTTTGTTAACCAGCCAGATGAAGCAGACCGCTGAGGCCTGGATTTTCAGGCTGTTAAGGAGCCAAGATCCATGGACCTTGCCAGCCTGATAATACCAGGCCACAGCAGTCTGCATATCTTGGCTGATTAACAAAAATAGGGGATTGCCTCGAAAAAAATTGGCGTGGGATCCCCCCTATTTTTGTTAACCAGCCAAATGAAGCAGACCGCTGAGGCCTGGATTTTCAGGCTGTTAAGGAGCCAAGATCCATGGACCTTGCCAGCCTGATAATACCAGGCCACAGCAGTCTGCATATCTTGGCTGATTAACAAAAATAGGGGATCCCCTCGAAAAAAATTGGCGTGGGGTCCCCCCTATTTTTGTTAACCAGCCAGATGAAGCAGACCGCTGAGGCCTGGATTTTCAGGCTGGTAAGGATCCAATATCCATGGACCTTGCCAGCCTGATAATACCAGGCCACAGCAGTCTGCTTAGCTTGGCTGGTTAACAAAAATAGGGGATCCCCTCGAAAAAAAAACGGCGTGGGGATCCCCCCTATTTTTGTTAACCAGCCAAGTAAAATGCAGACTGCTGCGGCCTGGTATTAAAAGACTGTCAAGGCCCATGGATTTTGGCCCTCAACAGCCTGATAATACCAGGCTACAGCAGCCCCACATTTGGCGCATCAAAAGATGTGCCAATTGTGGCACTTTACCCGGCTCTTCCCACTTGCCCTGTAGCGGTGGCAAGCGGGGTAATAAGGGGTTAATGTCACCGTTGATTGCACGGTGACAATAAGCCCAGTTAATAATGGAGAGGCGTCAATAAGACACCGATCCATTATTAATCCCAAAGTTTTTAAATGTTTAAAAAAAAGACACAGCAAGAAAAAAGTCTTTTAATGAAATAAAAGAGACAACACAGTTTTCATTAATTTTATTATACTCTCATTCCTGCGACGCCATCGATCTCCTGTAAAAAAAGAAAAAAAACAAACCAACAGTATACCACCTGTCCGACACAGTCCATAACGACAGTCCCACGACGATCCAGCTCTGCTACATCGCAATGACAGGCAGAGCCTGTCATCGCAACGCAGCACAGCTGATTACCTGCTTCCCCGGCGGTGACGTCATCGGACTGACTGCTTTACGGCCGGGATTACCCAGCAGTCACTGCAGTTATCGCGAGAAACTGCATGTGACCGCCGGGGAAAGAAGATTGCGGCCATGAAGCAGTCCAGCCCGTGACCGCCGGAGATCTTCTGCCAGGTAAGTGCCGCTGACTCCTGACAGACCCGACCGACGGACACTGACAGTGACAGTGACAATCCCGATTCCGGTATCCGATATGACGAAAATATCGGAACTCGGAATCGGAATTCCGATACAGCCAATATCGGCCGATACCCGATATTTGCAGTATCGGAATGCTCAACCCTATTCATGATCTCTGCATCCAGAATGCGTCCTAGACTTCGCAGTCAAGTTCCCCCCTGAGATCTAAATCTGGTCTGCTTAATGGTTTAACTAAGGCTTCATTCGAACCACTAGCATCCACAACGTTAAAAGACTTAACACTCAAAACGGTGCTCCTGGTCGCAGTTACGTCCACAAGACATGTTGGAGAAATACAGGCCCTATCAATACAAGAGCCATATTTAACTATCACAGAAGATAGCATCATCTTGAGACTAGACCCTTCCTTTATGCCAAAAGTGGTCTCGGACTTTCATAGACAACAAGACATTGTGTTATCTTCTTTCTGCCCAAATCCGTCCAATGCAAAGAAAGAAAATTTCCACACCCTGGACGTACGAAGGGTTTTTCTTTTCTACCTCCAGCAAACTGAAAGTTGGAGACTTGACCAAAATTTATTCATTCAGTTTTCCGAAAAGAATAAAGGGAAAAAGGCGGGGAAAAATACCATTGCTAAATGGATCAAGCAGGCTATTAGTCTGGCATACACATCACAGGGCAGCTCACCTCCTACACATCTGAAAGACCATTCCGCTCGTGCAATATCAACACCGTGGGCAGAGAGAGGGGATGCATCCATTGAGCAGATATGCAAGGCCGCCACATGGTCTATCCTTACATTCACTAGACATTATAGACTAAAATTCAGTAGTAACTTATCGTTTGGCAGACGAGTTCTGCAGGCTGTGGTCCCTCCCTAAGAAATGAGTTGTTGGTACTACTCCAGTATGGCTGTCGTGGAAGGTGACTAGAGAAAATAGAATTATTCTTACCGTTAATTCGTTTTCTAGGAACCTTCCACGACAGCACTAATTTCCCTCCCTATCTGAGGATTTCATTGGAAGAGTCCTGCACTTAGTGGTAACTATATATGCTACTAGGTACAGAAAAAACACTGGCGGTGCAGGAAGGGGAGGGTTATTTAACCTCTTGTGTGTTCCTGTCCCCTATTAGGGAGGGGAGACATCCTCCAGTATGGCTGTCGTGGAAGGTTCCTAGAAACCGAATTAACGGTAAGAATAATTCTTTTTTCTGTGATAAAATGGACATGGAAATGAGTTACTTCAGAAATTACTAGCAGTGAGCCCTTTCTGTTTATCTACTGTATATACTCACTTACCATAAGAGACTTATGCTTCCTTCTCTGGCCAGGAGCTGTGGTATGTAGCAAAGATGAACTAGAGAAGCTCTGCTTGATCAGACACAGCAAATAACAGTATATAACAGGGGCAAATTTAGAAGGGTATCTCAACCACAGGAACATTTTTTTTAACATAACCAATTATGGAACATTATTATTATTGCAACATCTATTGATAAAAATGGGCTTTGATCTTGGGACAACCCATTTAAATAGTAGTCAGTACACAGCTGCCATCATTTAAAGTGATTCTGATTAGCCTCATTTAAAGATCAGATCTTCTAGGTAGACTTTCCTGTTTACCAATTGGATTAATTAGTTTTATATTTTGATAGATCAGACTTTAATGGACATAGTGATACCACATATGGACATTTTTTATAAATTTATTTTAAATGGGGGCAAGAAGGAGTGCTGCTGTGTTTAGCAAAAATCAATGTCTCCTATTCACTCTAGCTATTCTGATTGCCATTCACCAGCAGCAATACATTTTGCTATGTACATGTAATACAGCTCTTCTAAGATGTGCATTTATATATGTACAGTCATGGACAAAAGTTTTGAGAATGACACAAATATTAATTTTTACAAAGTCTACTGCTTCACTTTTTCTAATGACAATTTGCATATACTCCAGAATGTTATAAAGAGTGATCAGCTTAACAGCAATTACTTGCAAAGTCAATATTTGGCTAGAAAATGAACTTTATCCCCAAAACACATTTCAACATCATTGCAGCCCTGCCTTAAAAGGACCAGATAACCTCTTTTCAGTGATTGCTCCATTAACACAGGTGTGGGTGTTGATGAGGACATGGCTGGAGATCAATCTGTCATGATTAAGTAAGAATGACACCACTGGACACTTTAAAAGGAGGCTGGTGCTTGGCATCATTTTTCTCTTTCGTTAACCATGGTTATCTCTAAAGAAACACGTGCAGTCATCATTGCAATGCACAAAAATGGCCTAACAGGGAAGAGTATCGCAGCTAGAAAGATTGCACCTCAGTCAACAATCTATCGCATCATCAAGAACTTCAAGGAGAGAGGTTCCATTGTTGCCAAAAAGGCTCCAGGGTGCCCAAGAAAGACAAGAAAGCGCCAGGACCGTCTCTTAAAAGTGTTTCAGCTGCGGGATCGGGCTACCAGCAGTGCAGAACTTGCTCAGGAATGGCAGCAGGCAGGTGTGAGTGCATCTGCACGCACTGTGAGGCGGAGACTCTTGGAGCAAGGCATGGTCTCAAGGAGGGCAGAAAAGAAGCCACTTCTCTCCAGAAAAAACATCATGGACAGACTGATATTCTGCAAAAGGTACAGGCAGTGGACTGCTGAGGACTGGGGTAAAGTTATTTTCTCTGATGAATCCCCTTTTCGATTGTTTGGGACATCAGGAAAACGCCTCATTCGGAGAAGACAAGGTGAGCGCTACCACCAGTCTTGTCTCATGCCAACTGTTAAGCATCCTGAAACCATTCATGTGTGGGGTTGATTCTCAGCCAAGGGAATTGGCTCTCACACAGTCTTGCCTAAAAACACAGCCATGAATAAAGAATGGTACCAGAATGTCCTCCAAGAGCAACTTCTCCCAACCCTCCAAGAGCAGTTTGGCGATCAACAATGCCTTTTCCAGCATGATGGAGCACCTTGCCATAAAGCAAAGATGATAACTAAATGGCTCAGGGAACAAAACATAGAGATTTTGGGTCCATGGCCTGGAAACTCCCCAGATCTTAATCCCATTGAGAACTTGTGGTCAATCATCAAGAGACGGGTGGACAAACAAAAACCTAAAAATTCTGACAAAATGAAAGCATTGATTGTGCAAGAATGGACTGCTATCAGTCAGGATTTGGTCCAGAAGTTGATTGAGAGCATGCCAGGGAGAATTGCAGAGGTCCTGAAGAAGAAGGGTCAACACTGCAAATATTGACTTGCTGCATTAACTCATTCTAACTGTCAATATAAGCTTTTGTTACTCATATGTTTGCAATTATATTTCTGTCTGTGATATAAACATCTGTCAAACACACATAAAAACCAGAGGGCAGCAGATCATGTGAAAATATAATATTTGTGTCATTCTCAAACTTTTGGCCATGACTGTATATCTACATACATGTGTGATAGTGGTTCACATGCTAGGTTCATTTACTGATGGAGGTTGTGGTGATGTATTCTTGTACTGATGATGTTTGTGGTGATATATTCCTGTACTAATGGTGGTTCTGATGCTGTTTTTATGTTCTAATGGTTGTTGTGGTAATTTATTCATGTACTGATGATGGTTCTAGTGATGCATGCATGTACTGATCATGGAACTGGTGTTGTATTCCTGCAGTAATGGTAGTCTGGTGTTTTATTCATAAACTGATGCTGGTTCTGTTGATGTATTTTTGCTCAAATGATGGTTCTGGTGAAGTTTTCATGTGTTGCAGACAGATCTAGTGATGTTTTCCTGTACTGATGGAAGTTCTAGTGCTGTATTTATGTACTAATGGTGGTCCTGGTGCTGTATTCGTTCACTGATAGTGGTTCTGATGATGCATCCTAAACTAATTATAGCTCTTTAAACTAGAAACGGTAGAACTTTTTAACTTAATGGGTAAGGAGGTCTCCCAACTCAAACCCAAGAAATGATGTTAAGTGAGAATGATCCAGCATGTTCAGACTCCTTTGGCAGCTGCTCTAACCTAGAGAACAGAAGAGCGCTTGGCGGAGCTGAACATTCTATTGTATGAAGGTGTCAGGAGAGAAAACTGTAAGCGTAAAGGGGATTTTTGTTGTCCAACAATGAATCTCCACCCCTGCTCTAGTGTCTGTTATTTTGTACAGTGTTGATGTCGTGTTGGCAGGGCTGCAGTCAATCCATGATCTTAACATCTTATGCCATCAATACGAACAATTGCTGATCTCACTGATTGAATGCAGTGATGCCAAAGTGTTGTTAGCGCTGCAGAAAACCATAGACACTGCAGTATAGGTGAAGACTCAGAATTAGACCCAGGAGAGTGAGTAAGGCAAATGTAGTTTCTTTTTACAACAAGCTGCACCTGGTGACTCAACTTTCCTGAAAATAGAAAACCCCTTTAAGCACCCTATATATATTATATAGCTAAGGCCTCATTTAGAAGTCAATTGTTTTTATATGTGAGAAAAAAATGACTTTTCTTATCAGTTGCTGCATTTTGCATCTTCTCATCCATAGCCGCATTTACTAATCAAGGAGTCCAAAGAGGTATTCTCATTTCATACATTTTTGGCGTACCCACAGAATAGACCATGAATGTGCAGTAAATGTGGTCTCACCAATGGGATCTGCATCTGTCTCAACAACAGGACCTCCTCAATGACAGCAACACAGCACAGGACTCTGTCCTTGAGATAGATGTTAACACTGTGGCATTGCAAACTCCACCACGTAAAACATCTGTAAGGAGTTTGTCTGTTCTTCCCATGTTTGCGTGTGTTTCCTGCGGGTATTCAATTTTCCTCCCATACTCCAAAGACATATTGATAGGGAATTTAGATTGTGAGCCCCAATGGGGACATTGATGATTATGTAAAGTGCTGTGGAATTAATGTTGCTATATAAGTGAGTAAAATAAATAGTTGTGGGAACACATTT
The DNA here is from genome assembly GCA_033576555.1 of Oophaga sylvatica. Lineage (NCBI taxonomy): Eukaryota > Metazoa > Chordata > Amphibia > Anura > Dendrobatidae > Oophaga > Oophaga sylvatica. The sequence goes on along the minus strand of JARQOD010000006.1, from coordinate 263,600,604 downwards.
ACTACACTTTTATGACCAATCCTATGTCTATGCCATCAATGTATTAGAGGAAAATAGCCCTTTAAAGGTCCAATATTTTTATATTGATGATGAATCTAGAGGATACGACAGTTCAGCTGGCAGTTTCATGCAAGGTACGTTTAGAACCAACGTCTCAGCTAACAGTACTGCACCTGAAATGAGAGTTGGCTTCCAGCTGTTCTCATCAGAAAGCATGTATTATGCATGTTCTCATCCATTGTCACATGTACTAAACACATTTTTTTAAAGTGTTGTCCAGTACTTATATATTGACGACATTTCCTTATACCTTGTATAGGTGATCAGTATCAAACTGTTTTTTGGGTCTGACACCTGTCACCCTCATGCTCTACTGTCCATAGTTTCTGCAGCAGCCGAGAATGAAGAAAACCATGTATAGATTTTGTACAAACATGTCTGCTCATGTGTTCTGAGTAAGCAAACAATGGGGCTTTGCAAAGGGCACCATTCAGCCCAAGGCTGGCCATGCATACAGACATAATCAAAAAAGTAGAATATGTTGTTTCAGAACAATGGTAAGAAAACTGGTACCAACCATCATTTCACTTCAAAGAACATGCAGTTACAACATTTTTAAAGTAATATTCACCATGGGGCAGCAGGAAAAAAATGAAATTATAAATGAAAACAGAACCAAAGGAACTGATGAATAAATGAAAGCCATGGTAGTACATTTACATTAGAGAAATGACAAGAGGGTACAAGTGAGAGGCAAGGGATAAAGGATGTTAGCTTAGACTGAAGAAGTGCTAGCCATATTCTTTCAAAATAAATTTTCTTGGAAAGAAGAGAAAAACAAATTGTAAAAGCTGTCCTCATCTACTGGAAATACCATCTAATGCCATCTTAAAACATAGCAAAGGGTTTCTTCAAACTAAATCCTTTCCAAAAAGTACCACATTTCCAGAGTCTAAGGACTACCTGTTTCACTTCCATATACATAGGGACAAAAATACATCCAGGACACAGTAACAGAACTCTGTAGGAACTGTTGGGCCAGATACGTAGCTAACTCAGTTGCTGGAAAGAGTGGAAAAATATCTGAATAACTAGGTTACGACATACAGTGGCATGTAATCGTTTGGGCACCTATGGTCAAAATTACTGTTTAGTTGAACAGTTAAGCAAGTTGAAGATGAAATGATCTCTAAAAGGCCTGGAGATTACAAATTTATTTTATATTTTAGGCAAAAAAATATAAATATTTTCATCTTTTACCTTTTAAAAATTACAAAAAGGAAAATGGGATGTTGCAAAAGTTTGGGCCCTCTGCATGTTTAGCACCTAGTAGCACACCATTTTGAAAATATAACAGCTTGAAAACGCTTTTGTAGCCAGCCGAGAGTCTTTCAATTCTTGTTTGATGAATTTTGATCCATTCTTCCTTGGAAAATTCTTCCAGTTCTGCGAGATTCTAGGGTCGTCTTTCATGCACTGCTAGAGGTCTAACCACAGATTTTCAATAATGTTCAGATTAGGGAACTGAGGGCCATTGTAAAAAATTCAGCTTGCGCTTTTTGAGATAGTCTATTGTGGATTTTGACGTGTGATTAGGATCATTATCCATCTGTAGAAACCATCCTCTCTTCAACTTCAGCTTTTTTATAGATGGTGTTATGTTAGAAACAAGAGTTTGTTGAAATTTAATTGAATTCATTCTAGCCTCTACCCGTTAAATGTTCTCTGTACCATTGGCTGCAACACAGTAGCATCTCAAGCTCAATATTATTGCCATCTGAGGGGGTTTGGACCCTTTTGCATTTTGGTCTTCAAAAATGGAAGAGTGGCCTGATCTCGCCAGTCTCGCCTAGGAGGTTTTGTCATGCCCGGCAGCCAGCGTTCTCTCAGAACGTATCTTTAGTGCTGCTGGTGGTGTCCCAACGGATAAGCACATCCAGCTGTTCCCTGAACGTATAAACCACCTAACTTAAAACAAAATGAACAAGTCATGAATCTCCAATGACTTTTGCACCCCATTCGCAGAATGGGCAGACTAGGTGATGGAATATTTTTCAGTGTGCTGCATCTCGCATTATTGCAGTCTGTGACACTTTTTGTCATGGCTTTTGTGGCTACTGTTGCTACTGCTGCTGAAGTTACTAACAAGTGCCTTGGTGGTGCAACAATCAAAAGGTGTGTCCATTGCGGTTACTTTTATAATTTGCCTTTTTTAAAGCACCTAATATTCCTCCTATTCCTCCTTTTGCTTCCTCCTGAGTCCTGACAAATCAAATTTTTGGTAAATGGAGACTCTTATTTGGGTGTCCTTGTTGTTTGTTGCCTGTAGTGGAAGGAGTCTCAGAGCACCATTATACTTTTTCTACTTTGAGGAAATTTATGTTACTTTAGTGTTGATTGCCAATAATTTTTTGAAATGTGGAGATTACAAGGTGGGTCTCCATCGGGTGGGTTGCCTGTAGTAGAATGGGTGTTAGAGCCCATTATACTATTTTTACTCTGGGGAAATTGATGCCACTTTAGTGATGTGTGCCAATAATTTTTTGAAATGTAGAGACTGTTTGGTCTTCATCTGGTGGCCTGCAGTTGAAGGGGTCTCAGAGGACTAGGCCTACACCTGTCACTCATCCACTTCTTACTGATCAATTTGTAAGCTAGAAATGCTTAGCCAGGCCTTGTCTCATCCATCCATGCTACGCCATTATAAAATGTCTACTGTAAGTCAATTTATGCCACTTGTCCAGGTTCCTATCCCTAATTTTTGGAAATGTTAGGACTACAAGTTGGGTCTCCTTCATGTGTGTTTCCTTTAACAGTAGTGCTCCCAGACCAGCAGGCCTGTGCTTACTTTCAGTCATCTACCTGTGTTACTATCCTTAAATGTTTCTAACAATAGTAGTCTACAAAGCTGATATTTGTGCCAACAGAGTATGGCTGAGAAGAAAAGCAGTTTGAGCTGTTGCATGATGTATCAAGGCTCCCAGCACAGCAGGCCTACACTGGTCCCTCACCCACTTTCAATTTAAACTTAAATTCAAAGCTGTAAATGCTCTGGCCCAGGCCCTGTCTCATGCATGGCCTATGACTGACTGCTGCATCATTATAACATTTCTACTGTGGGTCGATTGATGCCACTTTTCCTGGTGTCTGCCCCTAGTTTTTGAAAATGTTTGAACTCCAAGTTGGGTCTCCTTCATGAGAGTTGCCTTAATTTGGAAGAGCTCTTAGAGCAACAGGCCTACAGCTGTCACTCATCCACCTGTTACTGATCAATGTTTAAGCTAGAAATGCTGGCCCAAGCCCTGTCCCAGGCCCTGTTCCATGCATCCATGCAGCACAATTATACTATTTGTACTCTGTGTCAATTGATGCCACTTTTCCTGGTGTCTGCCTCTAATTTAAGCTGTTTTGGCAGCTTTAGGGTCATCTCTAGTTCTTACTTGCTTATCTAGCAATCCTACAAGTGGCTCTCACTGATAGTTTGCTTGACCTTCCAGATCTTATTTTGACTAACACTGTTCCTGTTAACTGCCATTTGCTAATTACATTTCAAACTGAGAAAAGGGCTACTTGAAAATCTTTGCTATCTTCTTATAGGCTTTTAGCAATTTTTGGCCTCCGCCATTTTAACTTTCAGAGTGCTAGGCAGCTGCTTAAAAGAACCCAAGACTGCTGTTTTTTGGCACATGGTTAGTGTAGGCTGGGTTTTATAAAGCTGGGAAATTTGCATCACCTGGCTTTCCTAACAAAGATAGTGAACAAGTCATAATGGCTGGGTCTCACATAGCGATACACCAGCGATCCCGACAACGATCAGGATCGCTGGTGTATCGCTATATTATCGCTGCTGAGCTGCCAAACAGGCAGCTCAGGCAGCGATCAGCACAAGGACACTGTGGGTAAACATCGCTAGTTACCCGCAGTGTACCTTGGATACCAGCGCCCTGATGCAGGGAGCTGGTAACCAAGGTACACATCGGGTTTCCAGGCGCTGCGCGGTGCCTAGAAACCCGCTGTGTACCTTGGTTACCAGCTCCCTGCATCAGGGCGCTGGTATCCAAGGTACACAGCGGGTTTCTAGGCACAGCCCCGCGCCTGGAAACCCGCTGTGTACCTTGGTTACCAGCGGATCGCTGGTCTCCCGCCTGTCACACGCAGCGATTCGTGCCTGTCAGCGGGAGACCAGCGATCAAAAAAATGTCCAGACATTTCAGCGACGATCAGCGATACCCGGCAGGGGGGCTGATCGTCGCTGAATGTCACACACAGCGATATCGCTGGTGAGCTCGATGCTGCGTCACAAAACTAGTGACTCAGCACCGATCTCGCTAGCGAGATCGTTGTGTGAGACGGGCCCTTTAACTCTTACAGGCAAATTAAGTTCTGAAACCTTAATCTAAGTTATGTGAGCACACAAATCGTCAAGGGTGCCAAAACTTTTGCATTAGCCAATTTTCCTATTTGTAACTTTTAAAATTAAAAAAATTACAATATATTTGTGTTTTGCCTTAATTACAAAGTATTTAAATGTGCCATCTTTAACTTTAGGACTTTTAGAGATCAATTAATCTTCAACTTGCTTAAACTATTCACAATAACAGTAATGTTGACCAGGGGTGCCCAAAATTTTACATGCCAGTATATATAGCAATGATGGCACTCCTTAATTGTGAGTATAGAGAAACCACAGTAGACGATCATGGTGTTACTGAAAAAAGAATTACTATACTAAGACCAACACCAATATTAACACCAAACAATGACCATAAAGTGGTACATACCAGTACTGCAGAATGTACAGTATTAAGAGATTATAGAATAGTTATAAGTTGTAACTTACAGGACAGATTTTTACTGCTTTAATCATTCACTTTTGACATCTTTTTCATCTGGCCTAGACCATCATTATCACATCTTCCAGCTACACCTCATCTGCAAGTTAGCAAAAAATACACATTTGACTTCCCACATTTCCAGCACCATATCCAAGTATTCTCAACAGACACAAATCCTCATACTTTTGCCACTCCAATGCTGAGCCTACTGCTGCAATGTGTCCCTATTACTGCACCTGCTGTGTGACAGAAAAACAGTGTTCATCTTAATGCCCCCATAATATTGCCCACCACTATGCCCCTTCCAATGTAAAATACCTCCTTTGTGCCCATTAGATGGTAAAATTGCCCCCTAGAAAATATCAAGGCCCTATGCAAATGCTCTTGAAAACATTGCCAACATTTTGCTCCTAGAAAGTAATAATGCCCTCTGTATGTACCTTTGACAGTCACAATACAATAAGTGCCCCAATAGCAATAATGATTTTTCTTCAGTGCCTATACAACATTTAGTAATGTTCCCTGTCTTACCCCATATACAGAAATAATGTCCCCCGAGTTCCCCACATACAGTAATAATGTCTACTGATTCTATCTCATTTAAAGTACATAGTATGATTTCCCCACACATTCCTATACACAGTATTATGGGCACACAACTCCCCTATACACAGTATGATTGGCCTCGTGCTCCTCTACACACGGTATAATGCCTCTTACACTGTATAATACACCACAGTAGTCCATACAGAGTATCATGATCCCCACACTGTATGAATGCTCCTGCATTAGACCCCACACTGCATGATGGTTCACAAGAGTAGTCTGAACAATGTACAATGGCCCGCACAGTAGTTTGCACTCTGTATTATGTCTCCACAGTGGTTCCCACACTGTATTATGCCCTCAAAGTAGATTCTGCACTCTATTATGTCCTCAAAGTGGTCCCCATACTGAATGATGCTACCAACTGTAGCCCCCACACTGTATGATGGCTGTCACAATAGAACCCACAGTGCATGATGGTTCACGCACTGTATGATGGTTTCACATCATATGATGGCCCTGCAATGCCCACACTGTATTGTGGGCCACATCATATATTGACCTAACCTCAGATCCTGGCGAGCCCAATGGGAGATAGCAGCAAGGCCTCGGTGGACCAATGCAATTATGTGAGTGTAGGAAGATGGATCGGGCCGGTGGTACCTCCTTCGCGTCGCTTCCGGAACTATCGGGGCTGTCACCACAGTTGCTGGGGGAGAGCTTTCTGACCCGGACAGACCTTTGCACTTGACTGTAGGAGGCGGGTCTGAGATAAAAGGGACGGCGCTCCTGAAAGAGAGAGACTTGGCGTGAAGGCAGAGTGCGCAGCAGGAGAAGGTTGATTCACTCTCCGTGAGGCGACGCAATAGCACAGGCCCAAGCTGCAAATCTCCAGCCTATGCGCATGTAAGCTGTGCTTCACAAGTATCTGTGTGCCTGCTCAGCCCTGTCACCGAGAATCCATTCCAAACCGTTCCGCTGACTATTGTGAGCGCGCGGCCTAGTTCTGACCAGGTGAACCAGACAGAGCCATGCAGTCTCATCCCTGCCTCCGTTGAATTGAGTTACCCTCTGGCAGGACCAGAGACCACTCCACGTTCTGAACACCGCTCCGGTAATGCCGGAGCTCGTCCAGGAAAGCCAGGAAATGCCACTTCCCTCAGCAGACAGTGCTTCATCTTTCTTTAGGACTTTAGGACCAGGCCAGAGTCTTCACGTGCCGCTTGCAGCGCCATCGTGGGATTTCAAGCTACTGCAGCCCGGGAACCATCAGACTGGTAAGTTTACCTGTTTCATAGACATTTATTGCTATCCAGTTGCAACATCAAGTTTTTCTCCCCTGCTTACTCATACTCTCCCTGCATGGAGTATCCCCTTTAATAAACCCTTTAACTCTTGCTCTGCCTCCTGCTCGTTACTGCATCCCACGTTCCTGCTTCTTAGCACCATCGCATTGTCAGAGTCTCAACCAGATGACTTCATCACATCACACCTCCTCAACCCGGGACTTGTCCAGGGCATCATACTGTTATTCAGCAGGTCCCAGGTTCCCCATAATGTCTTGCTGCTCTACCTTAGAGTTTAACTGTATCAGTGTGCTGCACATGCCAATACAGTCAAGATTGGTGGTAGCTCCAAGTGAGCGATCGTGCCCTCTACCCCACCAAGTAATTGAGCTACTGTGTTGAATATATCTTGTATAATGCTAGGATATTTACAGTAATACCAGCATTTTGCTATACACAATTTAAATTGATATCCAATTTTGAGTGTTTTTTGGAATTTTGAGAAAACAATTCAATGTTTTGCTTAAGAAGTAATTCCTCTCTGTGGCAATTAATATGATGAGGAACTGGGAACAAATGACTATACTTATACTGATCAATGCAGTTTACTTTTTATTTGATTGATTAATACACAACAAGTTTGTCTACAGCACCCCTGCCATACTCTGGTGGCTAGAAAATAAATCAGTAGAGGTATTACCACAATTTGTCAAGTTTTTCGTTGTACTTATACCTACTACCTTTCTATGTTGTTTAGGAGTTCAATTTCAACCAAATATGCAAATTGTGAGACTGACAACTGTGAAATTTTATGTAGCAAGGCCATATTATTTAGTTCTACAAAAACCTGATTGACCTTATGCTTGCAGTCCTTTTTATCTCTGTCCCCTAACTACTTGAATGTATGAACACATATATAAGTTTTAGCTGAACAATAAAGAAGTGTACTGTTTGTGCAACAGACTGGATCTATCATATCGATGTTCCTCCAGTACAGCTGACAAAAATAAGAACTGAAAATAGTTTCAAGATTACTTTGCAGATATACTAGAAATTCAAATCTGCATACTTTGGTGATCATAATCGCCTCCAAAAGATTTACCAAGACAAGGTATATATGCCAGCATAACATACACATGCACACACGCTGTAAAATGTTAAGATGTAGTACAAACAAGAACATTAAATGATTAGTTTCACTCACCTCACAAGAGGGTGCTCTTGTACATGAGTAAAACCCATAAAAATTCTCATTATAGATTTCCACTATACAATGTTGATGTTAAGATAGTAATAGCTGAAATAAAATCGTAGGTTCATTACAAAAATTACATTTAAACCTTTATTAGTAATATTAATGTCATATATTTCCTTAACTAAGTGTGCAGTTCTACTTTTCTAACTTGCAAACAGAACAGCTACACTTTGAAGTGGTCAGGGAAAATATAAAATGCAACCAAAAGTGCACGTTGTTCTCTGAATAACAAAAAATATCATAAAATCACAATGGAAGTAATTAATTAGTTAAAAATAACATGTTTGTGTGCTACTTGTCTATGGACAGCTATTAAAGCTAAATATTTATTTTGTTAAAAGAGCATTACTCTCTGTCGTTGATTGCTAAAACAAGAAAAGTTCCTTCTAAGCTGCAACCACTGGTTAAGCTGCACAAACAGAGATTTACAGAAATAAAGAATACTTATGATTCTTAAAGAAGCATTTCTAATCATCATTTTCATTAGCTAAACCTGTGTAAATTCTTGTGTACTGTTGTGTTAGTGTGGTAGGCAATATATTCACCATTTGTCATCGTTCCCAGTTTCCAGCGCTGCTCCAGTCCTCTTCTGATTCACGTGATGGCTATTCTGATTAGTTTAATTACAAAGGGCTCTTTGTGTGACTCAGTATTGCTGTTTATAGCAACAATCACGGTCTCCTATGTACTGTATAAAAGCTGGTTTTTCATTGGAATACCTTCATAAGAAGCATATAGGTCTTAAGCAGATATGCGTTAATGAGCTATTAGAATAGCATACCCCACTGAACTCTCACTGTAAATGCTGCTGTCATTGTCATTAACAGTGGCATTTAACAAGTTAATAGCCAGGGTCAGATTTCCACTCCATGCACGGCTTTTAGAGGCAGATGATGGCTGAATATTACATTGGTGCATTATATGAACATCATCTATAGGCACACTCAAAAAGCACCAGAAGCATATTGCCATAAAATATTCACTTTATTAGAAAATATACACAGATAACAAAAAACATTTAAAAATGCGATGTCAATCCAATGTGCTCCCATAGGTACGTGTGTATGACTATCAAATTGCCTGCATTAAATCATATGCATATCAGTGGAAACAGCAAATTTATCATTCATGTGTCTAAATCGAATGTAAAAAATGGTTACATTGCTCAGTCCACTGAAGAAAATGTCTCCTGTAACAGAATTAAAATAATAAACGACAATATTCCTCATCTCTCCGCTGAGAAGATAATAATCCATTTGTCCAATGACGGGCCTATCTCTGTTACATCTAAATGGCAGGCTGCATTGTTGCATGATGCAACAATACAGCATGCCATCCAGCAGAAACACTGATCTGCATGTGCTATTGCTGCTCAATGTCTCGCGGTGAACTCCTATGACCTGACAGATGTCACCGCGAGGTGAGTTCTCATGCTTACAGTGCGTCAGAAAGGTCTTGGGAGTTCACAGCCAATGAACTCAGTTCAACTTACTGATGTCAGCATGAGCGCCATGGGAAAAGTTGTAATGGCTCTCGCTCTGATGTCAGTGAACTGATTTCATTGGCTGTGAACTCCCAGGACATTTTTGGCTGCACTGCAAGCATGAGAACTTTCTCATGCTCATGATAACATCAGTGAGGTGACATGAGTTCACCAGGAGACACTGAGCTGATCAAGCATGCACAGCTCAGTGTCCTGCTGGATGGCAGGCTGTAGAGTCACATCATGCAGCAATGCAATCTGACATCTAGATGTAGCAGATATGGACACATTGTGGAACAAATGAATTATTATCTTCACAGTGGACAGGTGAGGAATATTGTTGTTTATTATTTTAATTGTGGCACAGGAGACATTTGCTTCAGTGGACAGGGAGATGATGTGAAAATGGTTTAATTTAGATTAATTAAAGGAGTCTGTGTCATTCTTTCAATTAAAGGACTTTATTCTGGGTGTGTGTTTTTATACAATATCACTAGGGGGGTATCATGCACTGTGCATGTATGGCTCGTTTCATGTGCGGGAAAGTGAAGCAGCTCAGGATTTGAGCCTGAACCACAAATGTCAGATGTTGGCTATGCTATATAGCTAGAATCTCCCTCTAAAACAAATGATTGGAGTGTAGCTCCAATTTCTGCTGCTAACCCCTTAAATTCTTCTGTTAGCCATGCTGTTCTGTGAGCCAATCGCTGCTGATGGGTTGCTATGGCAGCTGGGGGCCTGTTTAAAGACCTAATTTCTGTCATGTCAGCAATACTGTGGAGCCTAGCCACAGACTGAGTTTTGAGAAAAATAAAACCAAATAAGTTTAGTTTTGACATAATCATACTCCCCTAGAGAATCATGTTTCAAAACAACATTGCAGTTTTTTCGTGAATTCACCAAACTTAATCGTAATATTTTTCAAATTTTCCAGTGCTTTGTATTGTAAAATAAATTTTGCAATTTAAAACTACAACGCACAGCACAAAAAAACAAGCCCTACTATGGATATATCAATGGAAAAATAAAATAGTTATGGCACTTGGAAAATGAGAGGAAAAAGGAAACCTGGCTGTGAAAAGCAGGGTGTAATATAGATTTTAATTTCCATTGACGGAAAGAACCTGATGAACCCACCCACCATACCTATCATTGCCCATAATGTTAATTCCATAGCTCCCAACTGATCAAGATTCAGCGGGACTGTCACAATTGGAGGGCTTAGGACCGCCATCCAAGAACTTCAGGTCTTTGTCCCAACTTCTATTATTCACTTCTCTCCAAAGTCTTCATTGCTCTGTGGTTCCTCCTCCTTGTAGGGTGCATCTATCTACAGTGACATAAATTAAATAAACTACTCCCTTCTCCTATGATCAGGTCTCCCCAGCACTCAAACTCAAGACTGTATGCTCACAGGCTGCAGATCTAACTATGAGCCAGTCCACAATGATAAATATTTTGTAATCTTAAGTAGTATTGCAAGCAGAAAACCCAGAAGCAGATGAAACAGATACATAGATATACATCTGTTCATATCAGTGTATTTCTATGTATCTGTATTCTATAAGTCAAAAAGTCAGTTTTTTTGTTCCTATAAAACTACTAAAAAAGGAAAAACAACTACAAAAATGTAATTTTCTTTTTTTTTTGTGAGTCTTCCCGGGACTTGAATATAAAATATCTATCATTGAAGGGAGAAGTTTAAGATATTGAGCCACGGGCTCCAGTGATGTCATTGGGAGAATTTTGTATTCTTGATCTGTATTGCAGGCTGAGAGCCCACAGACATTATACTGATACATAGAGATAAATCCATACATAGCAGTATATTTCTATGCATCTGTGTTCTAGAAGGAGAATAAAAGAGAGATTCTTTTACTGCCTGTAAAATTACTAAAAAATAATAACAAAAAATTACAATAATGTCATGTTTAATTCCCTTTTTTAAAAAATAATAAACATTACAAATCAGAAAATGACAAACATATTTGTTATCCCTGTAATCGTAACAACCCGCACAACATAGCAATACGATTATTTATGGGAATCAGTGAAAGACATAAAAGGTGTGATTTATTTGTCTGTTAAACCCATAAAAAATGTAATAAAATTGTAACGTTCAGATCATATTCACACGTAGCATAAATGTTGCGTTTTTTCTTCTTTTATTCGTGTCCGCACCACACGATGCAATAACAATCTTCTCTGATTACTGGGTGTTTACTGCATTTCTTTTATGCATTTCCTCCTTATTTAATGCATTTTTCTGGCAGATTTGAAGCCAGGTTTTTGATGCTTTTTTAATACTACAGAAAATCTTTGATTCTGCACTTAAAAATGCAGCAGCCTTTTTTTTTCCTTACTTTTTTTCAGGCTTCACCAAAAAGCACCAAAACCATGCAGCTTAGAAGTGTCTGTATACACACAGGGGGCAGAGTTTTCATGAAATCATATCCACTTAACTTTGACATTTAGGCTGTGTTCACATGTAGCGTAAATGCTGCGTATTTTTTGCTGCTTCCTTTACACAGAAATTCTTCTGTGTTTAACTGTTCAAGTAAGTGGATGTGATTTCATGAAACTGTGCGTCTAAAGATGCTGCTGAATTGTGTGTTTTTAGGGTCTATCACAGGGAAAAATCTCCTTTTGTTGCCGGTACCGGCTGGCAGATCTCGATGAGCGCACTGCGCATGCGCCCCCCATTTTCTTATGGGAAGATGACGTGGAGGGCCAGGGGACAGTGCAGGAGCATCCGAGGATGGCAGTGGTACTGGGGAGGTCTCGGGAGATCCCATTTCTCTGTCCTCTGGTATGCTAAACCATATTTGAGGAGAGGGAAATGAATGGAAAACCCGACTTTTTTTTGTGATTGTCGTTATTCAATGAATAACAGCAATCACATGACAGGGGATGTTAAAAACTGACTCGAATCATGTTCTCCGGGGTCTCGGCTACTGGGTGTCAAGAACCCCGGAGACTTTCCAACTCTGAGGTGCGCTATACTCTTAATTCTCAGTGTCGTTAAAAAGCGGCATTGAGGAATAAGTACCCTTTACTGTCGCCGTTAAAAGGCATATCGGCGGTCGTTAAGGGATTAATGATAAACTAAAAATAAACAAAGACCCTGGACAAATAGGGGCTCCAAACCCTCAGTAAAATTAGTTCAGGCCTATATTGCAATCCATATGATCTCATAGCCCAATATAGGCACCAAACCCACAGTGGTGGGCATTCATTCAGGAGAAGCAGAGTGCTGCAATCTCCTATAGGAAAAATGTATACACGGTAACACTTTTTGTTAGGTTATCATCCTACTAGGTTTGGTATATAGAAATAAGATAACCTCTATGTGTGCCTTTTCTACCTGTCTGACTAGGATATTGGTGCCTATAATGGGCTATGATGTCCTATTGATTGCGAAATAGGCCTGAACTGATCTTACTGTGGGCTTTGAGCCCCTACATATTTGTCCAGGGTTTTTGTTTATTTTTCGTTTATGTGTGAACACAGCCTTACAGACCCAAAAAGCCATATATCATATAGTGTATCTACATAAAGGTGAGAAAGTTCTGGTTGCTACAACTAGGAATGAATGAATGAACAAAAGATAAATCCATGGGTCCCAACTAGAGATGAGCAGGATACACTGATGAGTCAGCTTTGGCTAATCAAAAGCCATGTTGGGGACACTGGAAGGTAAGAAATTCACGGGCTCCCTGTCGAGCCACCAGGTACCAATTACATGGACTGAAGACCCGTGAATTGATCCGCTTATCTCTAGTCCAAATTGTCTATGGAAATGGAAAACTATTTAAATGACAGAGAATTACTATATGTACAGTAAAAGCTCATGTTATAATCACATTGCAATTGGCTTGCATTCGAATGCTATATACATATAAATACAGCTCAAAAAATAGAGGGAACACTAAAATACCACATCCTAGATACTTCTGAATGAAATATTCTATTTGCAAATCTTTATTCATTACATAGTGGAATCCGTTGAGAACAATAAAAATAATCTATTTAAATCAAAATGAATATCCCTTGGAGGCCTGGATTTGAAATAATACTCAAAAGTAAAGTGGAAAATCAAATTACAGGCTGATCCAACTTCAGTGGAAATGCCTCAAGACAAGGAAATGATGCACAGTAGTGTAAATGCTCTCACCCCAAAAGGAACAGAAGTATGAGGCGGTGTCTACAATCCCCAGAAATTGCTCAGTGTAAGAACTTGTGGTCCCCTTAGAGTGAACCCGCAGGATTGTGACAACGACCATCCCCTGGGCGAGCTGGCCAGGTAAACCACCCCCTATACAGGGAGCGTCAGGGGCAGGCCCAAGGGAGACTATCGCCACGACAGTTGGTACCCAGGGACGAACTAGAGGAGGCACAAGCCGGTGGCAGGAAGAACCAACAAGGAGGAAGGTACTGCTGAGATACTAAAACACAGGCAGGAGGGTACGGCTAAGACAAAGATAGATAAATACGGCTGAGACACTGGAACACAGGCAGGGCAGCATGGCTGATGTACAGGAACACAGACAAAGAGGCACAGCTGAGAAACGGGAACACAGGCAGGGCAGCACGGCTGAGATACTAGCACACAGGCAGGGAGGTAAGGCTGAGATACTGGAACACAGGCAGGGCAGCACAGCTGAGATACTGGAATGCAGGCAGGGCAGCACAGCTGAGATACTGGAGAGCAGGCAGGGCAGCACAGCTGAGATACTGGAGAGCAGGAAGGGCAGCACGGCTGAGATACTGAAGGGCAGACAAAAGTGAGAGAGCAATGGTAACACAAATGAGAGGAAGCGAGGCAGAAAAACAGAGAACTGAGAGAGTGAGGGGCCAGCTTCACAAGTCAAAACAAATGACTGAGACAAACGGCAGCCTGATATGGGAAGTGCCCCGAGGACTTCCGGTTCACAGTCCTCCAGGGGCATGGAGAGGAACAGAGCGGCAAAGCTCTGAACGGAGGATGTGCGCATGTGCTGCTGAACCCAGCGTGCATGCGCACCCGACTACCAACCCAGGGAGAGTGACAGGACGCCTCGTGAGTATGACGGATGGGACAGGTGGCGTGACACTCAGGTAGTGCAGCTCATCCTGGATGGCACATCAATGTGAGCTGTGGCAAGAAGGGTAGCTGTGTCTGTCAGCACAGTGTTCAGTGCATGGAGCGCCTGCAAAATGACCTCCAGCAGGCCACTAACATCCATGTGTCTGCTTAAACTGTCACAAACAGAATCCATGAAATTGATATGAGGGCCCGACATCCACACGTGGACGTTGTGATTACAGCTCAAAACCGTGGAAGGTGATTGGCATTTGCCAGAGAACACCAAGATTGACAGATTCAACATTAGAGCCCTGTTCTCTTCACGGATGAAAGCAGCTTCACTCTGAGCACATATGACAAAAGTAACATAGTCTGTAGATGCCGTGGCAAATGTTCTGCTGCCTGAAACATCCTCCAGCATGACCAGTTTGGCAGTGAATCAGTAATGGTGTGGGGAGGCTTTTCTTTGGAGGGCCGCACAGCTCTTCATGTGCTAGCCAGAGGTAACCTTACTGCCATCAGGTACCGAGATGAGATCTTTAGACCCATTGTGAGACAATATGCAGATGCACTGGTTTCCTTCTGATGCATGACAATGCTAGGCCTCGTGTGGCTGAAGTGTGCCAGCAGTACCTTCATGATGAAAGTATTGATGCTATGGACTGGCTTGCCCATTAACTAGACCTGAATCCAATCGAGCACATCTGGGACAACATGTTTCATTCCATCCATCCATTGCAAAAAAGACTGTCTAGGAGTTGACTGATGTTTTAATCCAGGTCTGGGAGGAGATCCCTCGGGAGAACATCTGCCTCCACATCAGGACCATGCACACTCATTGTAGGGAGATTATACTGGCATCTGGAGGCCACACACACTACTGAGCATAATTTCCTTGTCTTGAGATATTTCCACTGAAGTTTAATCAGCCTGTAATTTGATTTTCCATTTTGATTTGGAGTATCAGTCCAAATCCAGACCTTCATGGGATCTAAATTTTGATTTACATTGATCATTTTTGTTTTATAGTTCTCAACGCATTCCACTATCTGCAACTATAATATTTCATTCAGTGATATCTAGGATGTCGTATTTTAGTGTTCCCTTTATTATTTTGAGCTGTGTATATAAATATATATTCAAGATAGATAGATGTAAATATGTGATTGAGATACATAATTAGTGCTTTGCCAGTGTATTTTAGTGTACATGTACTTTATTACTAAATAAATTTTTGTCTGAAAAATATGGCATGCTATCCCGGAAAACTTTATTAACCAGCCGAGGGTAAATTGACAACTTGGGTCAGATGTTTATAGCCTGGGAAGGGGGTAATACTTATGGAGTTTCCCAGGCTACTAATATCAGCTCACAGCTGTATATTTAGCCTTTACCAGTACACTGCGTCTGTAATGACCCAACCTATAAAACTCTCCAACTAGTTAACCCCTTTAGTGAACACCATAAAAAAAACAAGGCAAAAAACAATGCTTTATCATCATGCAGTCGAACAAAAAGTGGAATAACACGTAATCAAAAAGACGGATATAAATAAACGTGGTACTGCTGAAAACGTCATCTTGTCCCGCAAAAACCGAGCCACCATACTGTGTCATCAGCAAAAAAATAAAAAAGTTGTAGCTCTCAGAATAAAGCGAAAAAATAATATTTTTTTTATAAAATAGTTTTTATTACATAAAAGCGCCAAAGCATAAAAAAAGACATAAATGAGGTAGCGCTGTAATTCTACTGACCCAAAGAATAAAACTGCCTTATCAATTTTACGACATGCGGAATGGTGTAAACGTCACCCCAAAAGAAATTCATGAACTGCTGGTTTTTGCTCATTCTGTCTCCCAAATATCAGAATAGAAAGCGATCAAAAAATGTAATGTTCACGAAAATTGTACCAATAAAAACGTCAATTTGTCCCTCAAAAACAAGATCTCACAAGACTCTATGGGCCAAAATATGTAAAAATTATAGCTCTCAAAATATGGTGATGCAAAAGCTATTTTTTGTAATAAAAAGCGTCTTTTAGTGTGTGACAGCTGCCAAACATAAAAACCCACTATAAAAACCCACTATAAATAGTAAATCAAACCCCCTTAATCACCCCCTTAGTTAAGGAAAAATAGTGAAGTAAAAAAAGTATTTATTTCTATTTTCCATTAGGGCTAGGGTTAGGGTTAGGGTTGGGTGTTATGTTTTGGTAGCTGAGGAGAATAAGCAAAAACGGCAATACACCAGAGAGGCTGGAACCTATTGGATTGCAGTAACCTGAACTAACCACACAACTAGAGGTAGCCGTGGAGCATTCCTACGTTGATCCTAGACGCCTCGTCACAGCCTGAGAGATAACTACACCTAAAGGCAGAAAGATGAAAGCTATCTGCCCCGGAGCAGATCCCCAAAGAAAATAGGAAGCCCCCAAACATGTAATGGCGGTTAGACAAGAAGAATCACGGACACAGACAGAAAATAGAATGAGCAAACGCTGGGGCCCAATCTGTCTAGACAGAAAAGTACAGGAAAGGATACTCACAGCAATCCAAAAAACCCTAAAAAATACCAACTCTTCTGATTGCAAAAACACCTGAGATCACACGATCTCTACTACCTATTCAGATCTCTGGTGTAACAAAACTAAGCCGCAGCCACTGAAAAAAACAGGAAAAAGCAAATGAACAAACAACAGTGGCTCCAGATAAACTGAGAGGAGCACAAGCCCCCGGAGGGGACCTGACTGACCTCCACAGAAGTGCAGGGAACAATGCAAAAAGCAAGCACAAAAATAAAAGCAGAAAATATCTTAACTGATAGCAGAAGATGCAGGCAAGACTCAACAAACTTCCAGGAACCACAATTGAGACAAGAACAATTGATCACCAGCAACCGTCATGGGAGGGAACCTCCCTTATATCAGAGCAGTCCGTGATCCCAGATTGCCATTCCTTGCTGAAAGGTTCAGTACTGTCTGTAGCCACCAGAGGGAGCCTCTGCTCAGAAACCATCTCTAGCACATTCATAACAGTTGAGGCTAGGTTTAGGGTGAGGGTTGGGGCTAAAGTTAGAGTTGGGGTGTTAGGGTACGAGTTCCTGCTGCTGCACAAGGGGAGTCTCGAACCAATCCTGCTGCGGTCCCCCATCCATCTCCGGCCGCAGTGGAGTCTGCTCACCAGAGACGTCGGTCCCAACGTCTTGCCCATTCCAATACTGTGCAGAGACTTGCTGCTGCCTCTCCTGGATCTCCTATTACAGCCAGTGCTGGAGCAGACGTCTTTGGGACGAAGTCCTGCGTTTCCCCTTCTGAGCATGCCCAGGGTAAGATCTCTCATTGGAGATCAGGGGTCACATGTTCAGGTACTGCAGCAGCTCCTATTGGTCCGCCAGGAAGGTCCTGAAACTACATGTGTTTTGGAACAGTTTCTCTTTGGTCCTTTTTCTGGCAGGTCCTGTAGCTGTTACTATAAAAAGGTGGCATGACTGGGCCGCCATGCGCTAGTATCAAATCTGTTATGTGCTTGCGCCAGTGAGGTCATGTATGCATGTGGTTAGGTTTGGCTGAAATAAGCCCTTAGAATACCGGCACCATGGGTGAGGAGATTGTATGCACGTGTTTAGGGCTCGGCTGAATTAAGCCCCTAGAATACCGGCTTCTCCGGTGAGGAGATTGTTGCTTGTGTTCTGACTGCATGACCTCAGACTGCAATCCGCTTAGCAGTCATCTGTGTTCCCTGTGAGTCTAACAGGACACAGTCTTTTTCTCAGCGGCTCTGTGACGCAACAGGGTTCGCTTTATGACGCTGGTTCAGCGCCCTAGCGTTTTACTTTGCAGCTCACTGAAGCTAAGTGAGTTCGTACTTATCACCATATAGCGCTGTGGCATTCCCGTTAGCGGCTTTGGGGATTAACAGAGCTCGCACTAACTGCCACAGCGCGCTACGGCGTTTATTTTAGCGACTCTGCGGGATAACAGAGTTCGCTACTTTCGCCGTCTTACTAGCAGCGGGCTTCGCCTGCACGGTGGACCCCGGGCTGCTAACGCACCTCTCTACTATCTCTATTAGGTGCGTTCCGCAGACCCTAACATGGGGTTGGGGCTTAAGTTAGGGTTGGGATTGGCTTTAAAGTTAGGGTTAGGGTTGGGGCTAAAGTTAGGGTTGGCGGTAAAGTTAGGGTTAGGGTTGGAGCTAAAGGTATTGTTAGGGTTGGGGCTAGAGTTGGGACTAGGGTTAGAGTTGGGATTAGGGTTATGGGTGTGTTAGCGTTAGGTTTGTGCCTAGGGTTATGGTTAGGGGTGTGTTGGGGTTAGGGTTGGAGTTAGAATTGCGTTTTTTCACTGTTTAGGCACATCAGGGGCTCTCCAAATGCGACATGGCGTCTGATCTCAATTCCAGCCAATTCTGCGTTGAAAAAGTCATGACAGAGCTCCTTTGCTTCCAAACTCTGCCATGTGCCCAAACAGTGGTTTACCCCACATATGGAGTATCAGCATACTCAGGACAAATTGCACAACAACTTTTGGGGTCCAATTTCTCCTGTTACCCTTGGGAAAATAAATATTGGTGACCAAAAGATCATTTTTGTGGAAAAAATATGATTTTTTATTTTTACTGCTCTACGTTATAAACTTCTGTGAAGCACTTGGGGGTTCAAAGTGCTTACCACACATCTAGATAAGTTCCTTAGGGGGTCTACTTTCCAAAATTGTGTCACTTGTGTGGGGTTTCCACTGTTTAGGCACATCAGGGGCTCTCCAAATGCGACATGGCATCTGATCTCAATTCCAGGCAATTTTGCATTGAAAAGTCAAACGGCGCTCCTTCCCTTCCAAGCTCTGCCATGTGCCGAAACAGTGGTTCCCCCCATATATGAGGTATCAGTGTACTCAGGACAAATTTCCCAAAAACTTTTGAACCCAATTTGTCCTGTTACCTTTGGTAAAATAAAAAAAATTGGATCTGAAGTACCATATTTTTCGGACCATAAGACGCACTTTTTCCCAAAAATTTTTTGGGGAAAATGGGGGTGCGTCTTATGGTCTCGATATACTTACAAATCTGGTGGCGGCGGCAGTCCCGATGCAGCCTCCCTGTGCTCTGTGGTGCGGTGGTGTCTCCGCCGGCATTTCGTCATAGCCCGAAAGCCCCCCGCAGCTCCGTTGCTGCAACGCGGTGGCCTCCAGAAAGATGGCCACGCATACTCAAATTCAAATCTCGGCAACGAGATCTCATCCTGAAATCTCGGGACAAGATCTCGTTGTGGAGATCTTAATCTGAGCATGCGCTGCCCCCAGTGGCCATCTTTCCGGAGGCCCTCGCGTTGCAGCAACAGAGCTGCGGGGGGCTTTCGTGCTTTGACAAAATGCCGGCAGAGCCCCCCAAGCAGCACAGAGCCCCACTGCAGCCACACTACAGAGCCCCGACACCACAGCACCACAGAGCAAAGGGAGGCTGTATTGGGACCACCGCCACGGTATTTGTAAGTATATTGCGACCCCACAGAGCACAGCCACCCCACAGAGCACAGCCACCCCACAGACATAGCCACCCCACAGAGCATAGCCACCCCACAGAGCACAACCACCACCCCACGGACACAGCCACCCCACAGAGCACAGCCACCCTACGGACACAGCCAACTCACAGAGCAGCCCTGCAACACAGAGCACCACCACTGCACCAGCCTGGACCACCGAATGACCCCTGTGACCACTCCTCTACCTGTGCTGATCCCTTTGCTGGTAAGATGAATTTGGACTGTAAGACGGACCCCCATTTGACACATTATTTTTTTCCCTATTTTCCTTCTGAAAATTTGGGTTGTGTCTTATGGTGCGGTGCGTCTTATAGTACGAAAAATACGGTAATTTTTTTGTGAAAAATAGTTAAATGTTAAATTTTTTAAACATTCCAAAATTTCCTGTGAAGCACCTGAAGGTTTAATAAACTTATTGAATGTGGTTTTGAGCACCTTCAGGGGTGCAGTTTTTTTTTTAATGGTGTCACTTTTTTGTATTTTCTATCATATAGACCCCTCAAAGTGACTTCAAATGTGATGTGGCCCTAAAAAAATGGTGTTGTAAAAATGAGAAATCGCTGGTCAACTTTTAACCCTTATAACTTCCTAACAAAAAAAAATGTTGGTTCTAAAATTGTGCTGATGTAAAGTAGACATGTGAGAAATGTTATTTATTAACTATTTTTGTGGCATGACTCTGATTTAAGGGCATAAAATTAAAAGTTTGAAAATTGTGAAATTTTCAAAACTTTTGCCAAATTTGTTTTTTTTCACAAATAAGCGCAAGCTATATCGAAGAAATTTTACCACTAACATGAAGTGCAATATGTCACTAAAAAATATTCTCAGAATCTCCAAGATCTGTTGAAGCGTTCCAGAGTTATAACCTCATAAATGGATAGAGGTCAGAATTGTAAAAATTGGCCTGGTCATTAACGTGCAAACACCCTCAGGGGTAAAGGGGTTAATGTTCATCCCAGCAAATGGTCTATTATCTAATCTGAGGGTCCAAAAAGCTTTACAAAAATGTAACAAACTATACCGATCTCCACCATTCTTGAGTCTAAGTACTTTCTCGATAGTAGTTACTTTTAATCCTCTAACAATACTGAAATGTTTTATTTGGAAATGTTGGAAAGCAGCTGATAAATTATGTGTAGTGGATTTAATGCATCACATACATGTTCCCCAATGCATCTTTGCAAGAATCTAGAAGTATATCCCACAAATTGAAGTTTCCAGCTTACAACTAATATAATGGATTACAAATGAACTGCTACAATTAATGAAGCATTTAATATTATGGTCCTGATTAGTGGAAAATAAATGACCTTTTCTTGTATTATTTATTTAAGGTCATTATTCCTATAATGTGTCTTTGCCTATGTTTATAAGAACCTCCAGTAGTCCAGTAGTCAGCCAACTTAATTCCATGCATTTAGCATTAACGGTATGGTCACTAGGAGCAATAATATTCCCAATTTTATGAGCTCTCTTTGGCACAAGCTAATCATTTTTAAGTAGTAGGCATTAATTGTCTTGTTTTTGAATCAGCAATATATTTAACAAGACTCATCATAATTGCAAATCAATAAGATAATAATGTTAAGACGTTAAGACTCATGTACAGCATCATGGAATCAATGGTGCTTCTTAAAATAAATAATATTAATAGTAGTAAAACATTCTTGCTCATAGTTTTCTATGGTGGAGCAACACTAGCATGTGCACACATATTCATGAGTAGTCAGATTATGCATGACATGATTAGGATGGCAACTAGTTGCAAACAAGGAGTTGCCAGTTGTTGGTTTCCTATATCTTTGGCAATCAACTTTATTATTATAGTTATCACCTGTCAGAAGAATATTGAAAAAAAGAAATTGAACATAATTCCGAATTATGGAAAAAAGTCAATTTGGCCATATTCCCATGGATATAAGAAATAAAATCTGATAAGGAATCTACATGACCACACCAAATAAGTATGTCATTAATGTAGCGCCCATACCTGAATGGCGGAGATACAAAGGGAAGAGTGAACATACCCTACGCTTGGTTTACCAGTAACAGTTGTATATAAAATAAAACTGTACATTGAAACTCTATTTGATTGGAAAATTTGCATGCATAACAAATTAGAATGACAAAATTTGAAAAAACGAAAAAAAAAATGTCTAAAACTGCCTGATAAATGCTTGGGCCAATGTCACTGATTTCTGCCAAAAAATATTGTTCTCTTGCCATAGACACAGTGACTGCTCATTATCGGTTGAAATATCTGCCAGTCTATGGCATCCTTTCTACTGTGATTTTAAAGCTCATAAAATCACACAAGAAATCAATTCATGCAGTGAATTAATGAATGAAAATTACTGAGTTCAACTTCATATTTGAAGTTGAAAGTGAAAGGCTGCGTCCTAATGATAAAGTATAATTATGCAAGAATTCTCCATCCTCTGCTCTCATTTACTGTTATACATAAAAGTCTTCTTTCCCAATGCAACCATGTTTAAATTTGAATTTGGAAATATGTAGCCCAATGCCAATGCATTTGTTTTTATTTGTCATCAGAGCTGCTTTAATTGCAGTCAGTTGGTAAAACCCTAAATAAGGGTATAGGAATAGTCAGGCTTTGATGTAAGGAAATCATGCAATGGGGTAAATATTAAGGCTAATTGGTCTGTGAGCCATCTCTGCATCTTCCTGTATGTGTATGTTTTTTTTTTCTGCAGGCTCTAAAATATTGTTCTCATTAATTTATTTACCACATTTTTTATGCTTTTGCAGGGAAATATGAGGTTACATCTAACATTAAAATTACAAATTGGCGGATTTTGTCTACTGTTTTATTATAAATATGGAGCACTGTTTGCTTGTCAACCAGCTTCATAATTAGCAGTGGTCTATGAGGTATCAAGGCAAGAGATCATCACATCACGCTTCAAGTTTATTCCACAGCTTTCTGCTAATGAAAAAGTCTCTGAGGAATTGGCATATCTAAGGTTGGCAGCTATGCAGCATTACACTTTGAACTTAAATTTTCTCCAAACCTACATTAGAGTTTTGTTTTTTGATCAGGCATCACATTTATAAAAATATCCAATTATTTTATGTTTTCCAGATGCTTTTTTCCATGAAGATAAGCATAACTACTAGAAATTACGCTGTATTTGGTGCAGGAGAAAGAATGCACCTTGATGGTTAATGTATAATGGCAGAAATATAGTATGTCATAATGTGCATATATATATGTATATATATATATATATATATACATATATATATGCACATTATGACATACTATATTTCTGCCATTATACATTAACCATCATGGTACATTCTTTCCCCCTATATTTAATATATACTGTTTTTATAATATATATATATATATATATATATATATATTACTGTATATATATATATATACACACATTTTATAAATATATATTAAATATAGGACCGCTCATGGTGAGCATCTCACTTCAGACAGCGGTTTGTGGTGTCTCTTAGGAGGCAGAATTCTTCTGCGTCCCCCTAGAGATGGGATACGAGGCTGGTGTCACGCTGTCTCTGCATAAGGAGGACCGGGGTCTATGCTGACCCTAAGCTGGGGTCCTGACTAATCCCTCTACCTGGAGGTACTGTTGATGGTACAGAGGTCCAGGCCGCCAGCGTAACCCTATCTCCTGTGAATCCCTGACAACTGTAATCTAGTCCTGAGAAGGACCCTGATTACCACCACAGGGAACGGGAAGGTAACTGCCTACACACAGTATAAGACGAACGAGACAGTACAAGGGGTAAAACAAAAGACACCTTGCATACAAAACAACAACTACAGAGGGAACACCAAATGGTAAGGAGATAAATAATAAAGCGAGGAGAGGAGAAAACCACAACAGGTACTCTTAGCTTTAGACTTCTCAATATGATCCGCTCTGCTGGTCTGCATGAATGCTTTCACCGACACTTCCCTAGCAGACAGGCAGGTATATGAAGAAATCCAATTATCGCAACATTAATTGCAGCTGAGCGAGGCTGGTCTTGTCCAGCACAGAGAGAGGGAGAATTAACTCTCTCACTGCCGAAAAACACCCAGCAGCAGAAACTCAGCTGTGAGAAGTCAGGGTGTGCAATCGCGACGATCTTCGCAGCGACACACCCGTGACAGCTGGATCTCCAAACCGGTTGTTGGTTGTTAAACTAACCATCGCCTTAATGACATAAAAGTTCACTAGTTCCCTGATGACTGCATTCAATTGTAACTATGTCTTTCAGATGAATGTCAGCACTGCAGGAGCACAGGTGATGTTCATCTGTGTTATGATATCACCTCATCACAAGGCTGACATCATTGCTGCACTGCAGAGCAAGCAAACATGGTGGGAAGGTAAGTACTCCATGGAGCCAAAGACAAGGGATAATTTTTTCTTTTAATGGATAGTGGGGAAAGGATGACACCACAGTATGTGAGGAAAGTATGCGGAGGGGGAAAAGTGTCACAGGTGCACAGTATACAGAAAGGGAAGCATTGAGGGGACATTGTGAATATACAATATGTAGTGAAGGCTGTGGGGCAGAGTTGAGAGTGGGAGAGCATGAGGGAAGACAGTTTGAATAGGAGATACAAAATGAACAGGGGACTGTCATGGTCCAGTCCGGAGTTTATGCTCTGCTATCCTCTCTCAGGACTGGTCATGCAGGGGTTAATTTCCTCGGCCTTGTTCTGGAGCTAGCTGGGCTATTTCAGTCCTTCACAGCCGGCTGACCAGTGTTAGTGATAGCTCAAGCTTCCAGTTTAGAGACTCTGACTGTCATGTATAGTGTACAGTTCCTATAGCGTCTTGTGCTTGGGTGCGAGGAAAACACAGGAGACATAGGTTGAAATGAAATGATTTGTATTACTTCATACAAGCATGCTGAAAAGTTCACACAGTTTGCAGGAACAGAGTCAGGAGACACAGCAGGCCAGAGTAATTTCAAGCACTACAATAAATCTCCAGAGCAGGTTCAGGATCTCTTCTCTGTACCATAATTCCTCTGCAAACATGAATTCACCAGACAGCAGGTTTCCAGAGTCCAAAAGTGTTCCAAAGTTCCTCAGTAGGAAATAGCTGGAGTCCAAAATCCTAGGTTTCCAGGAGTCAGGTCACAGGCTGACTGAGGCTTGATTCAGGAGCACTGATTGTTCAGCTGAGGCTGCTTAAGAAGCAAGAGGGAAGAATCAGGGCGGGAACATGAAAACTGGAACTCCATATTAACTGAGGGCAAGAGCTGCAGAAAGACAGAAAGCAAAATGGCCGACGGAAAACTGAGTTTCAAGGAACATGTCAACAGAGACAAAGAACCTTACATTACTCCCCCCTTAGGGACAACCTCCGGATGACCTCAGACCAGGCTTGTCAGGGTACCTCTGATGAAACTGGCGGAGCAGGCGAGGAGCATTTACATTGTTGACTGGTTCCCATGAGTTGTCCTCCACTGGGTAGCCCTGCCATTTAATCAAATATTGCAACTGATTTCTGTACAACCTGGAATCTAGAATCCTTTCCACCATAAATTCTTCCTGACCATCGACCAGCACTGGGTCAGGGCAAGGAGAAGAACGTCCAGGAAACGTATTGGGTGTTGCAGCCTTTAGTAGGGATACATGAAAGACAGGGTGGATTCTCATAGTTCTGGGCAGTTGAAGACGACAAGCAACAGCACTTATAATCTTACTGATCTTATAAGGTCCAATGTACTTATGTCCCAATTTAGACGATGGAATCTTTAATTTAAGATTTCTGGTTGACAGCCAGACCAAATCTCCTACCTTGAAAGCTGGTGCAGGTTTACGAAATTTATCTGCTGCTTTCTTGTACCTTTCCTGAGCCAATTCTAGATTTTCCTTTAGAAGATCCATATTCTTTTGTAAAGAAGTGATTCTTTCAGCCACTGCCGGCAAGGGCGTATCTATGGGAAATCGAGGAAGAATGTTAGGATGATAACCTAGAGTGGAGTAAAAAGGAGACTGCTTAGTGGAGGCGCTCTGAGAGTTGTTATAAGAGAACTCAGCCAGTCAAAGTAGATCCACCCAATCATCTTGTAGGTGGCAGATAAAGCAGTGGAGATACTGCTCCAGGGTCTGATTGGTTCGTTCTGTCTGTCCATTAGTCTGAGGATGAAAAGCAGAAGAAAGGTTTACTTTAATGTCCAATGCTGCACAGAAATTTTGCCAAAACCTTGAAGTGAATTGCACCCCTCGATCCGAAATGACCTCATCCGGTACTCCATGTAAGCGAAACACATTCTTAATCATCAAGTCTGATGTCTGTTTTGCAGTGGGTAAGCCGACACAAGGGATAAAATGAGCTGCCTTTGTTAGACGGTCAACCACCACTAGAATGGTGTTCTTCCCTTGAGAGGTTGGTAACTCCACAATGAAGTCCATAGAAATGGATCCCCACGGGCGGGACGGGGTGGGAAGAGGTTGCAACAGACCAGTTGGTGAGGAGCGAGGTGTTTTGCATCTTGCACAGACTTCACATGAAGTGACATAGTTTAAAACATCTTTCCTGTAAGTGGGCCACCAAAAGAAACGAGAAAGAAATTCTTGTGTCTTTAGAATTCCCCTATGCCCGGCTATCTTGGAATCGTGGATGAGTTGCAATACTCTCAATCTGACTGTTTCAGGTATATACAGACGTTGTCCCTGAATCCACACACCATTCTTAAAGACAAGACTTACGTCCCTTGGGGGTTGAGCCAACAAAGAATCCGCATGGTATGCTTCCTTGATGTCCTTAAGTAGGTCTTGATTATGAATTACTCCTAGGAATCTAGAGTCAGGAAGAATAGTCTTAGGAGGAGTAATTGGACGTGTCTCTGCTGAGTAAATCCTAGAGAGTGCATCAGCCTTTCCATTGCGCGATCCTGGTCTATAAGAAATGATAAAATTAAATTGGTTTAAGAAAAGATTCCAGCGAGCCTGGCGAGGAGTCAGGCACTTAGCCGACCTGATAAACTCAAGGTTACGATGGTCTGTCAGGACGACTATTTGCTGTGCAGCTCCCTGAAGAAGGTGTCTCCATTCCTTGAAGGCGGCAATAATGGCCAACAATTCTCTATTGCCCACATCGTAGTTCCTCTCAGCCGAAGACAACTGCTGGGAAAAGAAGGCACAGGGATGCAAGACATTCTTCTAACCTGTTTTCTGAGAGAGTATAGCTCCAACGGCACAGTCTGAAGCATCCACCTCTATTATGAAGGCAAGCTCGGGGTTGGGATGTACTAAGATAGGTGCGGTGGTAAATTTATCCTTTAAACAGGAAAATGCTTCCTGAGCTTGCGGGGTCCAGGAGAACCTAGACTGTTTCCGGGTAAGTTGGGTGATAGGTGACACTACCTCAGAAAATTTTTTAATGAAACGTCTATAGAAGTTGGCAAACCCGATGAAGCGCTGCACCTCCTTCACATTTCTAGGAATTGGCCAATTCTTGATGGCTTGGGTCTTGCTTCCATCCATACTAATCCGTTGCGTAGATAGTACATACCCCAGAAATTGAATTTCGGTCCTATGGAATTCACACTTTTCAAGTTTGATGTAGAGATGGTTTTGTCTTAGGCGTTCTAAGACCATTCTCACATGTCCATGATGTTCCTCTGTGGAGTTAGAAAAAATTAGAATATCATCCAGATAAATCACCACAAATGTATCTAGGAGATCCCTGAAGATATCATTCACGAAGTGTTGGAAAGTGGCTGGGGCGGTACTCAGACCAAAAGGCATAACTAGATATTCAAAGTGTCCATAGCGTGACCTGAAAGCAGTCTTCCATTCATCCCCAGGTCTAATACGGACCAAGTTATAGGCCCCACGGAGATCCAGTTTAGAGAAAATTTTGGCATGCCGCACTCTCTCCAACAACTCAGGGATTAAAGGCAATGGATAACGGTTTCTAATAGTAACCTTATTGAGTTCCCTATAGTCTATGCAGGGTCTCAGAGATCCATCTTTCTTCTTCACAAAGAAGATGGGTGCACCTGCGGGAGATGAAGAGGGGCGTATGAAGCCCTTGGCTAAATTTTCGTCTATATAATCCTTCAAAGCTTTTAGCTCGGGCCCCGCTAGGGGGTAGATCTTACCAAAAGGTATCTCGGCTCCAGGCAATAATTCAATTGGACAATCATATGGACGGTGAGGAGGAAGCTGATCAGCGTTCTTCTTGTCACATAAATCCACATAGTCCTGGTATACAGCTGGTAGTTCAGGGACTGACATGGTTCCTTTAGGAACAGAGCAAGCTGAAACTCCTTGACTCATCTGTTTCTCCGGAAAGTGTAATTCCTTGGTCTCCCAGTTAATCGTAGGATTCTGCGCCTGCAGCCATGGTAGCCCTAGAATAATGGGAAAGTGGGGAGAAGAGATAAGCATAAAAGACATTTTCTCCTGATGATCTTTACCCATAAGGACCCTCAAAGGCTCTGTTTCTTGATCCACTGGTCCAGAAGTCAGTAGAGAGCCATCCACAGTCTCCATCTGTACTGGAGTAGCCTTCTTCACTGAACATATCCCCTGTTTCAGAGCAAAGGAGATATCCATAAAATTTCCACTTGCTCCTGAGTCGATCATAGCAGAGCTAGACACCCAGACTGAGTTAACCCAGAGTTTGATGGAAAGGAAGCAATGAGAATTGTTTCTTTTACAACTCAGCTGGGACATCGCTGAGGAAACTTGAAAAATTGCAGCGTTTATACCGTCATCGTCCCCAGAACTAACAGAGTTTAAGTCCGAGAAATCAAGATCTCTTGCAGCAGATCTCTCTGGAGCCTGAGGCTCGGACATGACAGAGCTCCTCTCGCAACACTCACAGTGAATGACTGCTGCAGTAGTCTTACGAGAACGGCTGGGGCAGTTTATAATGAAGTGCCCTGACTTACCACAGTAGAAACATAGATTTTCCTTTATACGATGTTCTTTGCGTGCATCACTAACCCGTCTTTGTAAAGAGTCCACCTGCATGGGTTCAGGTTCTGGTTCCCTTGTGATCCTACTCAAAGGTTCCTTAGCTGAGGAGGGAGGTAGTAAAAGGTTAGTGCGATTATTTTCGAACCATCTCTCTTGTCTGCGTTCAGTCAGACGAGCATCAATACGAATACAATAGTTAATAAAGTCACCTAACGCAGTGGGAGGGTCGGCACGAGCAAGTTCATCCTTAATCAGTGGAGACAACCCTTTCCGAAAAATAGATTTCTTAGCGGAAGTGTCCCAAGTGGTATCAAGAGCCCATCTCCTGAAATCCAGGGCATATTCGGCTACTGAACGCTTACCTTGGCGCAAAGTTAACATGGCTGCTTCAGCTGTTGCACCTCGATTGGGGTCATCAAACACCTGCCCCATGGCTGAAATAAAAGCATCAAGGTGATTCAAACAATCATCCTCAGTCTCAATCAGAGGGTTTGCCCACATCAAAGCCTTATTGGTAAGCAACATGATTATAGTAAGCACTTTGGATCGTTCAGTGGGAAATTGTGAAGCATGTGCAGAGAAAAATAAATTGCATTGATTAATAAATCCCCTGAATTTCTCACGTTCACCGCCAAAACGAAAAGGAGGTAATTTGGGGATCCCAGAACTCGGGGTTATGGCAGGAGCCTGGGCTCGTTCCTCTAGAGCCTCAATCCTGGCTCGCAATTCCTGGGTAGTCTGTCCAAACACTTGCAAATTATGATTAGTGAGGTCCTGTAGGCTTGCAAAACGGGTTTTTAAAGTCTGTACATCTGCATGGATTGAATCAGTCATTCCACAAAGCTCCTTTATGCGGGCCTCCATCTTCCAGATCTTTTAAGGCAGAAGTGCTGGAAGGAGAAGAGGAAAGGAAAAAAAAAACAAAACAAAACAATAGTGTTTACCTGTGGTAACACTGCAGAGTAAAATTTTAAGGGAATGCGCTCACCTGGAATGGTTGTGAGAAGTCACAACCACTGTCATCACATAAGGTATTTAAACGGACATCTGATATCCACAGTCACAGCAGACACGGCTTTCCCAGACCCAGCAGACACTAAACATTGGCTCCTGAATCTTGTCATGTATAGTGTACAGTTCCTATAGCGTCTTGTGCTTGGGTGCGAGGAAAACACAGGAGACATAGGTTAAAATGAAATGACTTGTATTACTTCATACAAGCATGCTGAAAAGTTCACACAGTTTGCAGGAACAGAGTCAGGAGACACAGCAGGCCAGAGTAATTTCAAGCACTACAATAAATCTCCAGAGCAGGTTCAGGATCTCTTCTCTGTACCATAATTCCTCTGCAAACATGAATTCACCAGACAGCAGGTTTCCAGAGTCCAAAAGTGTTCCAAAGTTCCTCAGTAGGAAATAGCTGGAGTCCAAAATCCTAGGTTTCCAGGAGTCAGGTCACAGGCTGACTGAGGCTTGATTCAGGAGCACTGATTGTTCAGCTGAGGCTGCTTAAGAAGCAAGAGGGAAGAATCAGGGCGGGAACATGAAAACTGGAACTCCATATTAACTGAGGGCAAGAGCTGCAGAAAGACAGAAAGCAAAATGGCCGACGGAAAACTGAGTTTCAAGGAACATGTCAACAGAGACAAAGAACCTTACACTGACCCTTGTTCCTTGGTGATCCTCCTGCCTTTGACTTGTTTTCTCGTGTATGACCCAGACTGACTCCGACCCCGTCTCTTGGTATCCATCTCTGCTGCTACGTTTTCTGTCTGGCTTTTGATTCCCTGGCTTGTACCCCGACCATGTCTCCTGTCTCACGTCTTTGGACCCCGCGCTCATGTTTGGCTTTTTTGACCTTCGGCTTGGTATACTGACTACGTGTATTGCTGCTCCTTCTGGTACTTCTGCCTCTGTACAGTTTTGACTCGGCTTGCCTGACCATGCTCCCGCCTCTTGGTGGCGCCTGTGCTTCTGCTTTGTAGAGCTTCTCTGTGTACGCAGTCTCACGTCCCTCCCTAGCTCCCTCTGGGGAAGGTTACGCTACACTGCAGTAGCCTGACAGCTTCCATCTGGTTTTGACCTATTGACTTGTTTCTGACCACAGGCTTGCTGAGACCTCTGGTACTTCGTATGACTGATTATTCCTAACCCAGCTTTGGATGTTTTTGCTGCCACCTGGTGGTGGTTTTGGCTGCTGCAGTGCAGGCCTGCCCTGGGAGTGAGAAATCCCTTCTTCCCTATGTCGCCTACAGGTGGAGCACACACTAGCCTGCATTGCAGCTGCATTACAGGGACAGTGTATTCGACAGTATAAAGAGGTGGCAATGTGTTAGGAGATAGTATGTATACGTTGCAGCATTTAGCGGTGGCATAAATGTGAAGTGGGTGAAGCGTGGGAGGACAGTGGGGAAATAGGGACATGATAAAGTGGGAACAAAGCGAAGTGGGGATGGTATGTAGGCCATAGTTCTTAAGGGGGAAAGTGTAGCAGTTATGATTCATAGGGGGAATGATGTGACAGTTGCAGTTCACAGTGGAGGACTGTGTAATGGTTATAGTTCATAAGAGTAGACAGTTTGGCAGTAATAATTCACAATTGAGGACAATGTGGTGGCTTTAGTTCATAAAAGTGAAAGTGTGGAGACAATATTTTATGGGAATGGAAAGTGTGGGGACATATTTTGTACAGAGAGCATAGTGAGGGTTAATTATTTATTCAGGGGCACAGAATGTGCAGATATTTTTGTTCCTGTGTCGAGATGTGCTGCAAAAGCAAGAGAAGAGAAAATTCTGCAGAAATGAGCTGTGGATGTGAAAATTAATAATGACGTCTCAATCCGTTATAGACTAAAGGCAGTAGAACAAGTCCAATCATAGAACACGTCACCTATAAGGTACCTGGGTGTAAATGTTTATTTGTGACACTGATTACATCTAATCATTACTATGGTACTTGCATGGTCCACAGTCTAATTATAGCTGAAAGCAAAAACTCCCTGCATCTCCTTACCATTGTTAATTAAGGACATACTAGGAGTTGTATATTCATGCACCTTAGAGTCAACAGACTAGGAGATGTGGTTTGTGATGAAAGAAAAAGGAGGCAAAAAGGACAGTACAGCAGGCAGCGAGCAGCAGAGAGGTGAGTTGGAAAGTGAATACAAACTTTCTTTTTTTAAATGTTACATTTTTGTTTTATGAACTTGAAGTCCTCTGTTTTGACTCTCCTGTGAATATCAACTCAAGGGCTTGCTCACACGAGCCTGTAAATAGGACCAGTGCAATCTGATGAAAAAAGGAATTGCACTCAGACTAAAGTTTTTCTGTGAGACAGTGCAGATCTGTGTATATTTTTCCTCAACTGTAATTCACACGAATAAAAAATTGCAGCATGCTTCGATTTGATGTCGGGATCACACGTGCGACAAAAACGTCCGTCGCTCGCATGTGAAATCCCAGCTCTGGCGTCGGCACTCGGGAGTGGAGCGAGCGGCTGCATAGAAATACATGCAGCTGCTCGCTCCACTCCCAAGTGCCGGCGCCAGAGCTGGGATTTCACATGCGAGAGACGGACGTTTTCTTCGCATGTGTGATCCCGGCCTGACTCTGAAAGCAGATGGGTGCAAGTAAAAAATTGGATGCCAAATAAACCATCAGTATGGAATCCAATTTTAACAGATACATTGCAATTCTTCAAGATGAAAACTTTAAATGGTCCTGTAAAAGATTAATACCTGTTGAATAATAAAACGGATTGCATGCACATTGCATACGGACTGCACATGGACAGCACACGGATGATAAGTGAAAAAGAAATCATACCACTCTCCGGCACTGTAAGTACAGTGCCTTGCGAAAGTATTCGGCTCCCTGGAACTTTTCAACCTTTTCCCACATATCATGTTTCAAACATAAAGATACCAAATATAAATTTTTGGTGAAGAATCAACAAGTGGGACACAATTCTGAAATTGAACGAAATTTATTGGCTATTTTAAATTTGTGTGGAAATACAAAAACTGAAAAGAGGGGCCTGCAATATTATTCAGCCCTTTTTGTTGTGAATGTGCTAAAAATGGTTTCTGAGCAGAGGCTCCCTATGGTGGTTACTGACAGTGCTGAACCTTTCAGCGAGGAATGGCAATCTGGGATCACGGACTGGTCTGATATAAGGGAGGTTCCCTCCCATGTTGGTTGCAGGTGATCAATTGTTCTTGTCTCAATTGTGGTTCCTGGTTCATTTGGAAGCTTGCTGAGTCTTGCCTGCATCTTCTGCTATCAGATAAGATATTTTCTGCTTTTATTTTTGTGCTTGCTTTTTGCTTTGTTCCCTGCACTTCTGTGGAGGTCAGCCAGGTCCCCTCCGGGGGACTTGTGCTCCTCTCAGTTTATCTGGAGCCACTGTTGTTTGTTCATTTGCTTTTTCCTGTTTTTTCAGTGGCTGTGGCTTAGTTTTGTTACACCAGAGAACTGATTTAGGTGGTAGAGGTCGTGTGATCTCAGGTGTTATTGCAATCAGTAGAGTTGGTATTTTTTAGGGTTTTTTTGGATTGCAGTGAGTATCCTTTCCTGTACTTTTCTGTCTAGACAGATTGGGCCCCAGCGTTTGCTCATTCTATTTTCTGTCTGTGTCCGTGATTCTTCTTGTCTAACCGCCATTACATGTTTGGGGGCTTCCTATTTTCTTTGGGGATCTGCTCCGGGGCAGATAGCTTTCATCTTTCTGCCTTTAGGTGTAGTTATCTCTCAGGCTGTGACGAGGCGTCTAGGATCAACGTAAGAACGCTCCACGGCTACCTCTAGTTGTGTGGTTAGTTCAGGTTACTGCAATCCAATAGGTTCCAGCCTCTCTGGTGTACTGCCGTTTTTGCATACTCTCCTCAGCTACCAAAACATAACAGTATCATCGGCCAAAACTGAAAATTATATGGTACTCACAGAAGGTAAAAATAGTGAGGGGAAAAAAAATTGTCAGTTGTCAGAGATTTTTTTTTTCCCTGTTTGTTGCATTTTTTTTCCCTCTATTTCTCTGGGTGCTGAGGAGGATTTTTTTTTCTCTCAATGGAGCTTGCACAGTTGTCTGGCCGTGTGGATCAGCTTGCCACTGAGGTTCGGAGTATTGCTACCTATCTTGCTGGGTTGCCGGTTGTGGAACCTAGGATTCCCATGGCAGATTTGTTTTTGGGGGATCGGGCTAAATTTCTAAATTTTAAAAATAACTGTAAGTCCTCAGGGAACGCAGCACTGCAGGTTCAAATTGTCATCTCTCTCCTGCACGACGATCCTCAGGATTGGACTTTTTCCCTGACACCTGGGGAACCTGTTTTGAATGATATTGATGCATTTTTTCTGGCTCTGGGGTTCTTGTACAATGAACCTAATGTCACTGATCAAGCTGAAAAAACCTTGTTGGCATTAAATCAGGGTCTTGAAGACGCTGAGTTGTACTGTCAGAAATTCCGAAAGTGGGCAGTCCTGACCAAATGGAATGATGATGCTTTGGCAGCCCTTTTTTGGAAGGGGCTGTCAGAGAATGTAAAGGATGTTATGGTGGGATTCCCTGCTCCCTCTGGTCTCAATGATTCTATGTCATTGGCTATTCAAATTGACAGACGTTTGCATGAGCGCAGAGGTATGCGTGAGATAGTGTTGCCTTGTGAGCCAGCTTCTGAGCCCATGCAGTGTGATAGAGTGACTTCTGGGGCACAGCGTCATGAGTTTCGAAAATGCAACGGGTTATGTTTCTACTGTGGTGACGCCTCTCATGCTATTTCAGTCTGCCCTAAACGGGGAAGATGTTTTGCACGCTCAGTTGTCTTGGGTAGTGTTCAGACTAAATTTCTGTTGACTGTTACCCTGATTTGCTCCCTGTCCACATTTTCTGCTCAGGCTTTTGTTGATTCAGGAGCAGCTTTTAACCTGATGGATTTTGACTTTACCAAACGTTGTGGGTTTCCCATGATACCCCTGCGGAAGTCTATTCCCCTACTGGGCATTGATTCTACCCCTTTGGCGGAGAATAAACCCCAGTTTTCTACTCAGGTGATAATGAGGGTTGAACTAGATCATCAGGAGAGTTGCAAATTTCTGGTGCTGTATAATCTGCATGACATTATTGTACTAGGTTTCCCTTGGTTACAGTCTCATAATCCTGTTTTGGATTGGAAATCTGTGTCCATGACCAGTTGGGGCTGCCAATGTGTTAATGACGACACTCCTGTTTTTTCTGCCTCTCCCCAGTCTCAGGATGTTCCTGACTTTTTGACTGATTTTTCAGATGTATTTAGTGAAAGTAAATCTGCATCCTTGCCCCCTCACAGGAACTATGATTGCGCTATTGAATTAGTGCCTGGTGGTAAATTTCCTAAAGGTCGCCTTTTTAACTTGTCTGTACCTGAACATGATGCTATGCGATCTTATATCAAGGCGTCATTGGAGAAGGGTCATATCAGACCATCCTCTTCACCCTTGGGTGCCGGTTTTTTCTTTGTGGCCAAAAAGGATGGTTCATTGAGGCCGTGTATTGATTATCGTCTCTTGAATAAGATCACTTTGAAGTATCAATATCCGTTACCCTTGATTTCTGACCTGTTTTCCAGGGTGAAAAGTGCTAGTTAGTTTACCAAGCTTGACCTCAGGGGGGCATATAACCTTTTTCGCATTAAGCACTGGGATGAATGGAAGACGGTGTTTAATACCCCGGAGGGGCATTTTGAGTACCTAGTGATGCCCTTTGGGCTCACTAATGCTCCTTCCGTCTTCCAATCCTTCATGAATGATATTTTCAGGGATTTTGTGGATAAATTTCTGATTGTTTATTTGGATGATATCTTGATTTTTTCCAATGACTGGGACTCTCATGTGAAACATGTTCGGACTGTGTTCCAGATTTTGAGAGAGAATGCACTGTATGTGAAGGGATCAAAGTGTCTTTTTGGCGTACAGAAGGTCTCATTTCTGGGATTCATTTTGTCTCCGTCTGTTATTGAAATGGACCCGGTCAAGGTTCAGGCCATCTGTGATTGGGTCCAACCTACTTCATTAAAGGCTCTTCAGAGATTTTTGGGTTTTGCCAATTTTTATCGTAAATTTATTGGTAATTTCTCCGGTATTGTTAAACCATTGACTGATTTGACCAAAAACGGTTCTGATGTGGTGAATTGGCCTCCTGAGGCAGTCTCTGCATTTCAGGAACTTAATCAGAGATTCACTTCTGCTCCTGTTCTACGGCAGCCTGATGTTTCTCTACCGTTTCAGGTGGAGGTTGATGCCTCTGAAATTGGGGCAGATGCCGTTTTGTCCCAAAGAGATCCAGAGACCTCTAAGAGTAACCCTTGTGCCTTTTTCTCTCGAAAATTTTCTCCAACTGAACGTACATATGACGTGGGTAATCGGGAGTTATTGGCCATGAAGTGGGCCTTTGAAGAGTGGAGACATTGGCTGGAAGGAGCCAAAAATCAGGTGATGATCCTCACGGACAATAAGAACCTGGTTTATCTCGAATCAGCCAAGCGACTTAATCCTAGACAGGCCAGGTGGGCCTTGTTTTTCACACGTTTTAATTTTGTGGTTTCTTTTCTTCCTGGCACTAAGAATGTTAAGGCGGATGCCCTCTCGAGGAGTTTCTTTGCGGACTCTCCTGAGTTATCTGATCCTACTGTTATTTTGAAAGAGGGTGTAGTTCTTTCCGCCATCTCGCCCAATTTGAGACTGGCTCTGGAAGGGTGTCAGGAGGATAAACCTGAGCGCTGTCCTATTGGGAAATTGTTTGCCCCAGACCAGTGGAAGAAGAGTGTGATGTCTGAGATTCATTGTTCCGCGTTGGCTGGTCATCCCAGGATTTTTGGTACCAGAGACTTGGTGAGTCGGTCCTTTTGGTGGCCTACTTTCTCTCGTGACGTCAGGTAATTTGTGCAGTCCTGTGGGACTTGCTCTCGCTCCAAGCCTTGCTCTCGCTCTAATGGTTTATTAATGCCATTACCTGTGCCCAAGAGGCCATGGACCCATATCTCTATGGATTTTATTTCCGACCTCCCTGTTTCTCAGAGAATGACCGTTATCTGGGTAATCTGTAATAAGTTTTCCAAGATGATACATCGTGTGCTATTACCTAAGTTACCTTCCTTCTCCGAATTGGTAACTTTGTTCCTTCAGCACGTGGTTCGGTTACATGGCATTCCGGAGAACATTGTGTCTGACAGAGGAGTCCAGTTTGTTTCCAGATTTTGGAGGACATTTTGTTCTAAACTTGGTGTTCAATTATCTTTCTCCTCTGCTTTTCATCCTCAGACCAATGGACAAACCGAGAGAACAAACCAGACCTTGGAGACTTACTTGAGATGTTTTGTGTCTGCTGATCAAGATGACTGGGTCTCTTTTTTGCCTGTGGCTGAGTTTGCTCTTAATAAAAGGGCTAGCTCTGCCACCTTGATGTCTCCATTTTTCTGAAATTTTGGGTTTCACCCTTGATTTTCTTCGGGACAGGCGAAGGCTTCTGTCTGTCCGGGTGTTGACTCTGTTGTGGAGCGAATGCAGCAGATTTGGGACCAGGTAGTGGAGAGGTTGTCTCTCTCTCAGGAGAAGGCCCAACGGTTTGCCAACCGGCATAGGACTGATGGTCCTCGGTTTAAAGTGGTTTGGTTGTCCTCAAGAAATATCCCTATGAGGGTTGAATCTCCAAAGTTTAAGCCTAGGTTCAATGGACCTTATAAGATCATGGAGATTCTTAATTCTGTTTCATTCCGTTTGCTTCTTCCAGGGACATTTAAGATCCATAACGTGTTCCACAAGTCCTTATTGAAGAGGTTTGTCGAGCCAGTGGTTCCTGTGGCTGCGCCTCCTGACACTGTTTTGGTTGACGGCAATCTGGAGTATGTGGTTGAGAAAATATTGGATTCTCGTTTTTCTAGACGGAAACTCCAGTATTTGGTTAAGTGGAGAGGTTATGGTCAGGAGGACAATTCTTGGGTGTTTGCTTCGGACACACATGCTACGAGACTGATCCGTGCCTATCACCGAGCTCATCCTGATCGACCTGGTTGCACAAGTGAGGGTTCGGTGACCCCTCCTCAAGGGGGGTACTGTTGTGAATGTGCTAAAAGTAGTTTCTGAGCAGAGGCTCCCTCTGGTGGTTACTGACAGGACTGAACCTTTCAGCGAGGAATGGCAATCTGGGATCACGGACTGATCTGATATAAGGGAGGTTCCCTGCCATGATGGTTGCCGGTGATCAATTGTTCTTGTCTCAATTGTGGTTCCTGGTTCATTTGGAAGCTTGCTGAGTCTTGCCTGCATCTTCTGCTATCAGATAAGATATTTTCTGCTTTTATTTTTGTGCTTGCTTTTTGCTTTGTTCCCTGCACTTCTGTGGAGGTCAGCCAGGTCCCCTTCGGGGGCCTTGTGCTCCTCTCAGTTTATCTGGAGCCACTGTTGTTTGTTCATTTGCTTTTTCCTGTTTTTTCAGTGGCTGTGGCTTAGTTTTGTTACACCAGAGAACTGATTTAGGTGGTAGAGGTCGTGTGATCTCAGGTGTTATTGCAATCAGTAGAGTTGGTATTTTTTAGGGGTTTTTTTGGATTGCAGTGAGTATCCTTTCCTGTACTTTTCTGTCTAGACAGATTGGGCCCCAGCGTTTGCTCATTCTATTTTCTGTCTGTGTCCGTGATTCTTCTTGTCTAACCGCCATTACATGTTTGGGGGCTTCCTATTTTCTTTGGGGATCTGCTCCGGGGCAGATAGCTTTCATCTTTCTGCCTTTAGGTGTAGTTATCTCTCAGGCTGTGACGAGGCGTCTAGGATCAACGTAGGAACGCTCCACGGCTACCTCTAGTTGTGTGGTTAGATCAGGTTACTGCAATCCAATAGGTTCCAGCCTCTCGGGTGTATTGCCGTTTTTGCTTACTCTCCTCAGCTACCAAAACATAACACCTTTTACTTTCAGTGCAGCAAACTCACTCCAGAAATTTATTGTGGATCTCTGAATGATCCAATGTTGTCCTAAATGATTAATGATGATAAATATAATCAACCTGTGTGTAATCAAGTCTCCGTATAAATGCACCTGCTCTGTCTCAGGGTTCTGTTTGAAGCACAGAGAGCATCATGAAGACCAAGGAACACAACAGGCAGGTCCGTGATACTGTTGTGGAGAAGTTTAAAGCCAGATTTGGATACAAAATGATTTCCAAAACTTTAAACATCCCAAGGAGCACTGTGCAAGCGATCATATGGAAATGGAAGGAGTATCATACCACTGCAAATCTACCAAAACTCGGCTGTCCCTCTAAACTTTCATCTCAAACAAGGAGAAGACTGATCAGAGATGCAGCCAAGAGGCCCATGATCACTCTGGATGAACTGCAGAGATCTACAGCTGAGGTGGTACAGTCTGTCGATAGGACAACAATCAGTCGTACACTGCACAAATATGGCCTTTATGGGAGAGTGGCAAGAAGAAAGTCATTTCTGTTGTGAATGCGTTAGAAATGAATTCTGAGCAGAAGCTCCCTCTGGTGGTTACAAACAGTACTGAACTATTCAATGAAGATTGTGAAGATTGGCAATCAGGTGTTACAGACTGGTCTTATATAAGGGAGGTTCCCTCCCATCAGGGTTGCCGGTGATCAATTGTTCTTGTCTCAACTTTGGTT
Organism: Oophaga sylvatica; assembly: GCA_033576555.1. Lineage (NCBI taxonomy): Eukaryota > Metazoa > Chordata > Amphibia > Anura > Dendrobatidae > Oophaga > Oophaga sylvatica. The sequence goes on along the minus strand of JARQOD010000006.1, from coordinate 263,561,006 downwards.
ACTGGTTCACTTGGAAGCTTGCTGTGTCTTGCCTGCATCTTCTGCTAACAGATAAGTTATTTTCTGCTTTTATTTTTGTGCTTGCTTTTTGCATTTTGTCCTGCACTTCTGTGGAGGTCAGCCAGGTCCCCTCCGGGGGCTTGTGCTCCTCTCAGTTTATCTGAGCCATTGTTGTTTGTTCATTTGCTTTTTCCTGTTTTTTCAGTGGCTGCGGCTTAGGTTTGTTACACCAGAGAACTGATTTAGGTGGTAGATGTCGTGTGATCTCAGGTGTTATTGCAATCAGTAGAGTTGGTATTTTTTAGGGTTTTTTTTGGATTGCAGTGAGTATCCTTTCCTGTACTTTTCTGTCTAGACAGATTGGGCCCCAGCGTTTGCTCATTCTATTTTCTGTCTGTGTCCGTGATTCTTCTTGTCTAACCGCCATTACATGTTTGGGGGCTTCCTATTTTCTTTGGGGATCTGCTCCGGGGCAGATAGCTTTCATCTTTCTGCCTTTAGGTGTAGTTATCTCTCAGGCTGTGACGAGGCGTCTAGGATCAACGTAGGAATGCTCCACGGCTACCTCTAGTTGTGTGGTTAGTTCAGGTTACTGCAATCCAATAGGTTCCAGCCTCTAGGGTGTATTGCCATTTTTGCTTACTCTCCTCAGCTACCAAAACATAACACCTTTTACTTTCAGTGCAGCAAACTCACTCCAGAAATTTATTGTGGATCTCTGAATGATCCAATGTTGTCCTAAATGATTAATGATGATAAATATAATCAACCTGTGTGTAATCAAGTCTCCGTATAAATGCACCTGCTCTGTCTCAGGGTTCTGTTTGAAGCACAGAGAGCATCATGAAGACCAAGGAACACAACAGGCAGGTCCGTGATACTGTTGTGGAGAAGTTTAAAGCCAGATTTGGATACAAAATGATTTCCAAAACTTTAAACATCCCAAGGAGCACTGTGCAAGCGATCATATGGAAATGGAAGGAGTATCATACCACTGCAAATCTACCAAAACTCGGCTGTCCCTCTAAACTTTCATCTCAAACAAGGAGAAGACTGATCAGAGATGCAGCCAAGAGGCCCATGATCACTCTGGATGAACTGCAGAGATCTACAGCTGAGGTGGTACAGTCTGTCGATAGGACAACAATCAGTCGTACACTGCACAAATATGGCCTTTATGGGAGAGTGGCAAGAAGAAAGTCATTTCTGTTGTGAATGTGTTAGAAATGAATTCTGAGCAGAAGCTCCCTCTGGTGGTTACAAACAGTACTGAACTATTCAATGAAGATTGGCAATCAGGTGTTACAGACTGGTCTTATATAAGGGAGGTTCCCTCCCATCAGGGTTGCCGGTGATCAATTGTTCTTGTCTCAACTTTGGTTCCTGGTTCACTTGGAAGCTTGCTGTGTCTTCCCTGCATCTTCTGCTAACAGATAAGTTATTTTCTGCTTTTATTTTTGTGCTTGCTTTTTGCATTTTGTCCTGCACTTCTGTGGAGGTCAGCCAGGTCCCCTCTGTGGGCTTGTGCTCCTCTCAGTTTATCTGAGCCACTGTTATTTGTTCATTTGCCTTTTCCAGTTTTTTCAGTGGCTGCTGCTTAGTTTTGTTACACCAGAGAACTAATTTAGGTGGTAGAGGTCGTGTGATCTCAGGTGTTTTTGCAATTAGTGAGTTGGTATTTTTTTAGGGTTTTTTTTTGATTGCAGTAAGTGTCCTTCCTTTCCTTTTCTTTCTAGGAAGATTGGGCCCCAACATTTGCTCATACTATTTTCTGTCTGTGTCTGTATTTCCTCTTGTCTAACCGCCATTACATGTTTGGGGGCTTCCTATGTTCTTTGGGGATCTGCTCCGGGGCAGATAGTTTTCCTCTTTCTATCTTTAGGTGTAGTTAGCTTCTCAGGCTGTGACGAGGCGTCTAGGACCAACGTAGGTACGCTTCACGGCTGCCTTTAGTTGTGGTGGTTAGTCAGGGTACTGCAATCCAGTAGATTCCAACCTCTCTGGTGTATTGCCTTTTTTGCCTGCTCTCCTCAGCTACCAAATCATAACAGTATCACCCGCCCAAACTGAGAATTGTATGGCACTCACAGAAGGGAAAGATAGTGTAAAAAAAAAAAAAGTGTCAGAGTTGTCAGAGATTTTTTTTTTTTTCTTTCCCTCTTTTTCTCTGGGTGGTGAGGAATTTTTTTTCTCTCAATGGAGTTTGCACAGTTGTCTGGCCATGTGGATCAGCTTGCCACTGAGGTTCGGAGTATTGCTACCTATCTTGCAGGGTTGCCGGATGTGGAGCCTAGGATCCCCATGCCAGATTTGTTTTTGGGGGATCGAGCTAAATTTCTGAATTTCAAAAATAACTGTAAGTTGTTTTTTGCCTTAAAACCTAAATCCTCAGGGAACGCAGCACAGCAGGTTCAAATTGTCATCTCTCTCCTGCGCGGCGATTCTCAGGATTGGGCTTTTTCCCTGACACCTGGGGATCCTGTTTTGAGTAATGTTGATGCATTTTTTTCTGGCTCTGGGGTTATTGTATGATGAACCTAATGTCACTGATCAAGCTGAAAAAGCCTTGTTGGCATTAAATCAGGGGCTTGAGGACGCTGAGTTGTACTGTCAGAGATTCCGAAGGTGGGCAGTCCTGACCAAATGGAATGATGATGCTTTGGCAGCCCTTTTTCGGAAGGGTCTGTCAGAGAAAGTAAAAGATGTTATGGTGGGTTTCCCTGCTCCCTCTGGTCTCAATGATTCTATGTCATTGGCGATTCAAATTGACAGACGTTTGTGTGAGCGTAGAGGTATGCGTCGAATAGTGTTGCCTTGTGAACCAGCTTCTGAACCCATGCAGTGTGATAGAGTGGCTTCTGGGGCACAGCGTCATGAGTTTTGAAAATGCAACGGGTTATGTTTCTACTGTGGTGACGCCTCTCATGCTATTTCAGTCTGCCCTAAGTAGGGAAGACGTTTTGCACGCTCAGTTGTCTTGGGTAGTGTTCAGACTAAATTTCTGTTGACTGTTACCCTGATTTGCTCCCTGTCCACATTTTCTGCTCAGGCTTTTATTGATTCAGGAGCAGCTATTAACCTGATGGATTTTGATTTTGCTAAACGTTGTGGGTTTCCCTTGATACCCCTACGGAAGTCTATTCCCCTACTGGGGATTGATTCTACCCCTTTGGCTGAGAATAAACCCCAGTTCTCTACTCAGGTGATAATGAGGGTTGAACCTGATCATCAGGAGAGTTGCAAATTTTTGGTGCTGTATAATCTGCATGACATTATTGTACTGGGTTTCCCTTGGTTACAGTCTCATAATCCTGTTTTGGATTGGAAATCTGTGTCTGTAACCAGTTGGGGCTGCCAATGTGTTAATGCCAACACTCCTGTTTTTTCTGCCTCTCCCCAGGCTCAGGATGTTCCTGACTTTTTGACCGATTTTTCTGATGTGTTTAGCGAAAGTAAATCTGCATCCTTGCCCCCCCATAGGAGCTATGACTGCGCTATTGAATTAGTGCCTGGTTGTAAATTCCCTAAAGGTCGCCTTTTTAACTTGTCTGTACCTGAACATGACGCTATGCGGTCTTATATCAAGGAGTCATTGGAGAAGGGTCATATCAGACCATCCTCTTCACCCTTGGGTGCCGGTTTTTTCTTTGTGGCCAAAAAGGATGGTTCATTAAGGCCGTGTATTGATTATCGTCTCTTGAACAATATCACTGTGAAATATCAATATCCGTTACCCTTGATTTCTGACCTGTTTTCCAGGGTGAAAAGTGCTAGTTGGTTTACCAAGCTTGACCTCAGGGGGCGTATAACCTTATTCGCGTTAAGCACAGGGATGAATGGAAGACGGCATTTAATACCCCAGAGGGGCATTTTGAGTACCTAGTGATGCCCTTTGGGCTCACTAATGCTCCTTCCGTCTTCCAGTCCTTCATGAATGACATTTTCAGGGATTTTGTGGATAAATTTCTGATTGTTTATTTGGATGATATATTGATTTTTTCCAATGACTGGGACTCTCATGTGAAACATGTTCGGACTGTGTTCCAGATTTTGAGAGAGAATGCTCTGTATGTGAAGGGATCAAAGTTTCTTTTTGGCGTACAGAGGATCTAATTTCTGGGATTCATTTTGTCTCCGTCTGTTATTGAAATGGAATCGGTCAAGGTTCAGGCCATCTGTGATTGGGTCCAACCTACTTCATTAAAGGCTCTTCAGAGATTCTTGGGTTTTGCCAATTTTTATCGTAAATTTATTGGTAATTTCTCTGTTATTGTTAAACCATTGACTGATTTGACCAAGAAGGGTTCTGATGTGGTGAATTGGCCTCCTGAGGCAGTCTCTGTGTTTCAGGAACTTAAGCAGAGATTCACTTCTGCTCCTGTTCTATGGCAGCCTGATGTTTCTCTGCCATTTCAGGTGGAGGTTGATGCCTCTGAAATTGGGGCAGGTGCCGTTTTGTCCCAAAAAGATCCAGAGACCTCTAAAAGTAACACTTGTGCCTTTTTCTCTTGAAAATTTTCTCCAACTGAACGTAATTATGACGTGGGTAATCGGGAGTTATTGGCCATGAAGTGGGCTTTTGAAGAGTGGAGACATTGGCTGGAGGGAGCCAAACATCAGGTGGTGGTCCTCACGGACCATAAGAATCTGGTTTATCTGGAATCAGCCAAGCGACTTAATCCTAGACAGGCCAGGTGGGCCTTGTTTTTCACACGTTTTAATTTTGTGGTTTCCTTTCTTCCTGGCACTAAGAATGTTAAAGCGGATGCCCTCTCGAGGAGTTTCCTTGCGGACTCTCCTGAGTTATCTGATCCTGCTGTTATTTTGAAAGAGGGTGTAGTTCTTTCCGCCATCTCGCCCAATTTGAGACTGGCTCTGGAAGGGTGTCAGGAGGATAAACCCGAGCTCTGCCCTATTGGGAAATTGTTTGTCCCAGACCGGTGGAAAAAGAGTGTCATGTCTGAGATTCATTGTTCCGCGTTGGCCGGTCATCCCGGAATTTTTGGTACCAGAGACTTGGTTACTCGGTCCTTTTGGTGACCTACTTTGTCTCGTGACATCAGGGAATTTGTGCAGTCCTGCGGGACTTGCTCTCGCTCCAAGCCTTGCTCTCGCTCTAGTGGTTTGTTGATGCCATTGCCTGTGCCCAAGAGACCATGGACCCATATCTCTATGGATTTCATTTCCGACCTCCCTGTTTCTCAGAGAATGACCGTTATCTGGGTGATTTGTGATAGGTTTTCCAAAATGATACATCTTGTGCCATTACCTAAGTTGCCTTCCTCCTCCGAATTGGTGCCTTTGTTCCTTCAGCACGTGGTTCGGTTACACGGCATTCCTGAGAACATTGTGTCTGACAGAGGAGTCCAGTTTGTTTCCAGATTTTGGAGGACTTTTTGTTCTAAACTTGGTGTTCAATTGTCTTTCTCCTCTGCTTTTCATCCTCAGACCAATGGACAAACTGAGAGAACAAACCAGACATTGGAAACTTATCTGAGATGCTTTGTGTCTGCTGATCAGGATGACTGGGTCTCTTTTTTGCCTTTGGCTGAGTTTGCTCTTAATAATAGGGCTAACTCTGCCACTTTGATGTCTCCATTTTTCTGCAATTTTGGGTTTCACCCTCGATTTTCTTCGGGACAGATGGAGGCTTCTGTCTGTCCAGGTGTTGACTCTGTTGTGGAGCGTATGCAGCAGATTTGGGACCAGGTAGTGAAGAGGTTGTCCCTCTCTCAGGAGAGGGCCCAGCGGTTTGCCAACCGGCATAGGACTGATGGAACTCGGTTTGAAGTAGGGGACTTGGTCTGGTTGTCCTCAAGAAATATCCCTATGAGAGTTGCATCTCCTAAGTTTAAGCCTAGGTTCATTGGACCTTATAAGATCATGGAGGTTCTTAATCTTGTTTCCTTTAGTTTACTTCTTCCAGGGACATTTAAGATCCATAACGTGTTCCACAAGTCCTTATTGAAGAGGTTTGTTGAGCCAGTGGTTCCTATGGCTGAGCCTCCTGACCCTGTTTTGGTTGAGGGCAATCTGGAGTATGTGGTTGAGAAAATATTGGATTCTCGTTTTTCTAGACGGAAACTCCAGTATTTGGTTAAGTGGAGAGGTTATGGTCAGGAGGACAACTCTTGGGTGTTTGCTTCGGACATCCATGCAAGGAGACTGATCCGTGCATATCACAGAGCTCATCCTGACCGACCTGGTTGCCCAAATGAGGGTTCGGTGACCCCTCCTCAAGGGGGGGTACTGTTGTGAATGTGTTAGAAATGAATTCTGAGCAGAAGCTCCCTCTGGTGGTTACAAACAGTACGGAACTATTCAATGAAGATTGTGAAGATTGGCAATCAGGTGTTACAGACTGGTCTTATATAAGGGAGGTTCCCTCCCATCAGGGTTGCCGGTGATCAATTGTTCTTGTCTCAACTTTGGTTCCTGGTTCACTTGGAAGCTTGCTGTGTCTTGCCTGCATCTTCTGCTAACAGATAAGTTATTTTCTGCTTTTATTTTTGTGCTTGCTTTTTGCATTTTGTCCTGCACTTCTGTGGAGGTCAGCCAGGTCCCCTCCGGGGGCTTGTGCTCCTCTCAGTTTATCTGAGCCACTGTTATTTGTTCATTTGCCTTTTCCAGTTTTTTCAGTGGCTGCTGCTTAGTTTTGTTACACCAGAGAACTAATTTAGGTGGTAGAGGTCGTGTGATCTCAGGTGTTTTTGCAATTAGTGAGTTGGTATTTTTTTAGGGTTTTTTTTGGATTGCAGTAAGTGTCCTTCCTATCCTTTTCTTTCTAGGAAGATTGGGCCCCAACGTTTGCTCATACTATTTTCTGTCTATTTCCTCTTGTCTAACCGCCATTACATGTTTGGGGGCTTCCTATGTTCTTTTGGGATCTGCTCCGGGGCAGATAGTTTTCCTCTTTCTATCTTTAGGTGTAGTTAGCTTCTCAGGCTGTGACGAGGCGTCTAGGACCAACGTAGGTACGCTCCACGGCTGCCTTTAGTTGTGGTGGTTAATCAGGGTACTGCAATCCAGTAGATTCCAACCTCTCTGGTGTATTGCCTTTTTTGCCTGCTCTCCTCAGCTACCAAATCATAACACATTTCTCAAAGATATCCATAAAAAGTGTCATTTAAAGTTTGCAACAAGCCACCTTGGAGACACACCAAAAATGTGGAAGTAGGTGCTCTGGTCAGATGAAATCAAAATTGAACTTTTTGGCAACAATGCCAAACGATATGTTTGGCGTAAAGGCAACACAGCTCATAACCCTGAACACACCACCCCCACTGTCAAACATGGTGGTGGCAGCATCATGGTTTGGGCCTGCTTTTCTTCAGCAGGGACAGGGAAGATGGTTAAAATTGATAGGAAGATGGATGGAGCCAAATACAGGACCATTCTTGAAGAAAACCTGTTGGAGTCTGCAATAGACCTGAGACTGGGACGGAGATTTGTCTTCCAACAAGACAATGACCCCAAACATAAAGCAAAATCTACAATGGAATGGTTCACAAATAAACATATCCAGGTGTTAGAATGGCCAAGTCAAAGTCCAGATCTGAATCCATTCTAGAATCTGTGGAAAGAGCTGAAAACTGCTGTTCACAAACGATCTCCATCCAACCTCACTGAGCTCAAGCTGTTTGCCAAGGAAGAATGGGCAAGAATTTCAGTCACTCAATGTACAAATCTGATAGAGATATACCCCATATAAAAAATAAAGAAGGAAAAGATTATTAAAAACATTATGCCAATAAATGTGCATATTTTGTGAAAAAATAAACAAGATGCGTAAACACATTTGGTATTGCAGTATCCATAATGACTTGATCTATAAAACTGTTAAGCAATTTAACCCATAAAGTTAACATTGTAAAACAATTAACTAAAAAACTTTATTTTTCATCATAACGCTTAACAAAAAGTTGAATGTAACATGATCAAAAGGTTGTATGTAAATACAAATTGTATCAGTGAAAATGTAATTTTGTTCCACAAAAAAAAAATCACCATTCATCTCCACTAGCAAAGTAATACAGAAGTTAAAGATCTCACGATATATTCATGCAAAAACTATTTTTTTTTTTTCTAAAATTATTTTTTAATTATTTAACCCCTTTCTGCCATCTGACGTACTATCCTGTACATGTGCCCTTGGAATTAATTCCCAAGGACGGGATAGTACGTCATACCCAATCAGATGCGCTAACGGGGGGAGCGCTGCTGATCGTGGCAGGGTGTCAGCTGATTATGACAGCTGACACCGTTACTATGTGCCAGGATGTTCCCGGCACATTAACCCCCGGCACACTGCGATCAAACATGATCGCAGTGTTCCGCCGGTATAGGGAAGAATCGTGCAGGGAGGGTGCTCCCTGCGTGCTTCCCTGAGACCCTCAGAACAGCGCGATGTGATCACGCTGTTCCGAGGGCCTACTCCCTGCAGGACCCCGGATTCAAGATGGCCACAGGGTCCTTCCGGGTCTTGCAAGGAGGCAGCTTCCTCTGTGCCTGCTGAGAGCAGGCGCTGAGAAAGCTTCCTGCACTGCCTGTCAAATTGCAGATCTGCCACAGTGCTGTGCACTGTGGCAGATCTGCGATCTGCCTCTATACAGTGATGTCCCACCCTGGGACAAAGTAAAAAAGTAAAAAAATAAAAATAACGTGTAAAAAAAAAATCCTAAATAAAGAAAAAAAAAATATTCCCCAATAAATTCATTTCTTTATGTAAATAAAAAAAACAATAAAATTACACATATTTAGTATTGCTGCATTTGTAACGACCCACCCTATAAAGCTGTCTCATTAGTTAACATGTTTAGTAAACCCCTTAATAAAAAAAGTAAAAAAAAAATTATTTATCATCATACCGCCGAATTAAAAGTGGAATAACACGCGATCAAAAAGACAGACATAAATAAACATGGCACTGCTGAAAACGTCATCTTATCCTGCAAAAAACGAGCTGCCATACAGCATCATCAGCGAAAAAATATAAAAGTTATAGCTCTCAGAATAAAGCGATGCAAAAATAATTATTTTTTATATATAATTGTTTTTATTGTATAAAAGCGCCAAAACATAAAAAAATTATATAAATGAAGGCATCGCTGTAATTGCACTGACCCAAAGAATGAAACTGCTTTATCAATTTTACCACACGCGGAATGGTATAAACGCCCCACCCCAAAAGAAAATAATGAATTGCTGGTTTTTGTTCATTATGCCTCCCAAAAATCATAATAAAAAGCGACCAAAAAATGTGATGTGCCCGAAAATGGTACCAATAAAAACGTCAACTCGTCCTGCAAAAAATAAGACCTCACATGACTCTGTGGGCCAAAATAAGAAAAAATTATAGCTCTCAAGATGTGATGATGCAAGAGCTATTTTTTGCAATAAAAAGCGTCTTTTAGCATGTGACAGCTGCCAAACATGAAAACCCGCTATAAATAGCAAATCAAACCGCCCTTTATCACCCCTTAGTTAGGGAAAAATAATAAAATTTAAAAAATTTATTTATTTCCATTTTCCTGTTAGGGTTAGGATTAGGGTTGGGGCTAAAGTTAGGGATAGGGTTGGGGCTAAAGTTAGGATTCAGGTTGGGATTAGGGTTAGCGGTGTGTTAGGGTTAGGTTTGTGGTTAGGGTTATGGTTAGGATTGGGATTATGGTTAGGGGTGTTTTGGGGTTAGGGTTGGAGTTCGAATTGGGGGGTTTCCACTGTTTAGGCACATCAGGGGCTCTCCAAACGTGACATGGCGAATTGTCTCAACTCCAACCAATTCTGCGTTGAAAAAGTCAAACGGTGCTCCTTCCCTTCTGAGCTCTGCCATGTGCCCAAACAGTAGTTTACCCCCACATATGGGGTATCGGCATACTCAGGACAAATTGCACAATAACTTTTGGGGCCAATTTCTCCTGTAACCCTTGAAAAAATAAAAATTGGTGACAAAAAGATAATATTTGAGGAATAAATATGATTTTTTATTTTTGCGGCTCTACATTATAAACTTCTGTGATGTACTTGGGGGTTCAAAGTTCTCACCACACATCTAAATAGGTTACCTTGGGGGTCTAGTTTCCAAAATGGCATCACTTGTGGGGGGTTTCCACTGCTTAGTCACATCAGGGGCTCTGCAACCTGAACATGACACCTATCAGCATTGCATCAGTCTGCATTCCAAAACGTCATTACTTCCTTTCCTATCCTTGGTGTGCGCCCAAACAATATTTCCCCCCATATGGGATATCAGCGTACTCAGGACAAATTGGACAACAACTTTTGGGATCCAATTGCCTTGGCAAAAATCAAAAATTGGGGAGTTGACTAAAAAATCATTTTTATGGAATTTTTTGTTTTCACACCCAGGCATTATAAACTTTAGTGAAACACTTGGGGGTGCAAAGTGCTCACAACAGATCTAGATTAGATAGGTTCCTTAGGGGGTCTATTTTACAAAATAATGTCACTTGTGGGGGGTTTCCACTGTTTAGGCACATCAGGGGCTCTACAGAGCAACATGGCGTCCAATCTCAATTCCAGCCAATTTTGGTTTGAAAAATTCAAACGGCGCTCCTTCCCTTCCGAGCCCTGCCGTGCGACCTGACAGTGGTTTTCCCCCACATATGGGGTATCGGCTTACCCAGGAGAAATTGCACAACTTTATTTGTCCAGTTTCTCCTTTTACCATTGTGAAATAAAAAAATTGTTTGTAAAAGATCATTTTTGTGACTAAAAAGTTAAATGTTCATTTTTTCCTTCCACGTTGCTTCTGCTCCTGTGAAGCAGCTGAAGGGTTAATAAACTTCTTGAATGTGGTTTTGAGTACCTTGAGGGGTGCAGTTTTTAGAATGGTGTAACTTTTGGGTATTTTCTGCCATATAGACCTCTCAAACTGACTTCAAATGTGAGGTGGTCCCTAAAAAAAATTGTTTTGTACAATTTGTTGTAAAAATGAGAAATCGCTGGTTAACTTTTAACCCTTATAACTTCGTAACCAAAAAAAAATTTGGTTCCAAAATTGTGCTGATGTAAAGTAGATATTTGAGAAATGTTATTTAGTAACTATTTTGTGTGACATATTTCTCTGTTTTAAGGGAATAAAAATTTAAAGTTTGAAAATTGGAAAATTTTCCAAATTTTTACCATATTTCCATTTTTTTCACAAATAAACACAAGTTATATTGAAGAAATTGTATCACTATCATGAAGTACAATATGTCACTAGAAAACATTCTCAGAATCGCGAAGATCCATTGAAGCATTCCAGAGTTATAGCCTCATAAAGAGACAGTGGTCAGAATTGTAAAAATGCACGTTACGCTGTCGCCCGGTGCAGGTGCTAGGCTCAAGCGGGAGTTCCCATCGTACACTGCCTGACGAGAACCAAACTCCCAGTGCCAGTAGCAGCACACTTGCATCCAGGGTGGTAAATATCCCACCAACACACACAGAGCAATATTAGAGATCTTAGCGCACTGATGGGCACCCAAAAGATCCTTTTATAGACTGCGCATAAGTCCAGTCAGACAAGACCTTGCTCGCTGACCAATCCAGAGAGAGCACAGGACCTGAGCAGCTGACAACCGAACACCAATGAGAGGTTTCACCTCATGAGCATGCTCAGTAGAGTGATTCCTGGACATAGCCTCAGGAATGGGTGCTCACCACTGTCTATTGCTATTTACTGTAGCTGAACCTGGAGAGGCAGCAATAACGGAGTGCACAGCACGAGTCTGAGCAAGACGCTGGGACCGACGTCTTTGCTGAGCAGTATCCACTGCGGTCGAAACCGAATGGGAGACCGCAGAAGAAGACAAGGCTTGGGATCTACACTGTGCAGAGGGAGAATCCCGGCGCCTAACAATGGTACCAATAAAATCTTCAACTCAAATTAATCCACAAAAAACAAACACCTACTCATTGCCGTCATTTGTTAATGGAAATATGTGGGGTGTTCATGCTACTGGTAGAATAAAGCCTCTCAAAAAGCGACATGGCTCCCCCAAACAAAAACCAGTAAAATCTACATGCCTAGTAACTAATGCCCATCTCCCTTCTGAACCCAATAGTCTGCAAAATCCGAATTTAGCATCCACATGTTTGGCATTACTGTAGCGACAAGTGCAAGAGAGAAGAATGTTTTCCGGAAAACACTCATCGAGTCAAAAATTATCACTAAGCTTATAGGTGAATTCCCAGAGGGGTGTAGTTTTCTAAATGGGGTCACTTAAGGGGGTCTGCTATTCTGGGACTTTGAAAATGGAGTCCGCAAACATTTTAAGGAAAATCTATGCTCCAAAAGTCAAATAGCTCTTTGTCCCTCACAAGCCCTGCCCTGTGAGCAAACAGTATTGTATACATATGGGGTAATGCCACATTCTAGAGAAATTGTGCAACAAATTATGGAGATATTTTACCTTTTTCCCCTTGAGGAAATGCAAAATCTAGGACTAGAACAACATTTTAGTGGTTAAAATGTACGTTTTTTCACCGTCCAATGTTGCAAAATTCGATAGTGTTAACATGCTCACTACATGCCTTGATGAATTCATTGAGGGGTATAATTTTTAAAATGTGTCAATTAAGGATAGTTCTCCTATGCTGGGGCTCTAACATGTGACATGGCACCCAAACTATTCCAACAAAATTTGCACTCCAATATTGCACTCTTTCTCTTCTGAGCTTTGCTATATGCCTAAAAATTCATTTCCAACCAATTATGGGGTATTGTCATATTTTGAGAAAATTGCATAACATTGTTTGGTCCATTTTCTCCTCCTAGTCCTTTTGAAAATTAAAATCTTTGGGGAAAAACTATTTTATTGAAAATTATTATTTTTTCTATACCACCTAATGGTATTAAATTCTGGGACACACCTATGATGTTAATATACTAACTGCTCTACTAGATTAATTGATTGAGGGGTGTAGTTTTTAAAATGGGTCATCTATGAAGGGTTTCTGCTGATTTGGCATCTCAGAGACTCTGTCAATGTGACATGGTATTCATAATCTATTCTAGAAAAATTTGTATATTAAAATTCAAATGGTGCTCCTTCCCTTCCAAGCCCGGCGGTGTGCCCAAGCAAGTAATTTCTGACCACAATTGAGAAATCAACATTCTCAGGAGAAATTGCTCAACAATTTGTAAAGTTCATTTTCTGTTACACTTGTGAAAATTAAACCAAAATATTGATTTTCCTTTGTGCAAAAGAAAGTGGAACCCAGTGGGTTCAGCCAACATGGTATACTGTGGGAAATTCCTCCATGGAAAGTTCCAGCAAAGCCAGAAGTGGTGAAAAAAAACAGATAGCGGACACATGGAAAGGAGAAAATATATCCAATGAGGGCAGGTAAAACTAAAGAAATAAAAAATATAAACTTTTTATTTAAAAATCACATTCATATACTGTACCTGCAGCCTTAATGCATGGTGTCTTTTAAAGAAAAATGTTTTTTTGTATTACTTTATCTGCACTCATTGGATTGATTTTGCCTTTTTCTTTAACATTGAGAGTAGTGTTGAGCATTCCGATACTGCAAATATCGGGTATCGGCCGATATTAGCTGTATCGGAATTCCGATTCCGAGTTCCGATATTTTCGTCTTATCGGATACCGGAATCGGGATGTCACTGTCACTGTCAGTGTCCGTCTGTCGGGTCTGTCAGGAGTCAGCGGCACTTACCTGGCAGAAGATCTCCGGCGGTCACGTCCTGGACTGCTTCATGGCCGCCATCCTCTTCTCCCCGGCGGTCACATGCAGTTTCTCGCGATAACTGCAGTGACTGCTGGGTAATCCCGGCCGTAAAGCAGTCAGTCCGATGACGTCACCGCCGGGGAAGCAGGTAATCAGCTGTGCTGCGTTGCAATGACAGGCTCTGCCTGTCATTGCGATGTAGCAGAGTTGGATCGTCGTGGGACTGTCGTTATGGACTGCGTCGGACAGGTGGTATACTGTTGGTTTGTTTTTTTTCTTTTTTACAGGAGATCGATGGCGTCGCAGGAATGAGAGAGTAATAAAAGAAATGAAAACTGTGTTGTCTCTTTTATTTCATTAAAAGACTTTTTTCTTGCTTTGTCTTTTTTTTACACATTTAATAACTTTGGGATTAATAATGGATCGGTGTCTTATTGACACCTCTCCATTATTAACCGGGCTTATTGTCACCGTGCAATCAACGGTGACAATAACCCCTTATTACCCCGCTTGCCACCGCTACAGGGCAAGTGGGAAGAGCCGGGTAAAGTGCCACAATTGGCACATCTTTTGATGCGCCAAATGTGGGGCTGCTGTAGCCTGGTATTATCAGGCTGTTGAGGGCCAAAATCCATGGGCCTTGACAGTCTTTTAATACCAGGCCGCAGCAGTCTGCATTTTACTTGGCTGGTTAACAAAAATAGGGGGGATCCCCACGCCGTTTTTTTTTCGAGGGGATCCCCTATTTTTGTTAACCAGCCAAGCTAAGCAGACTGCTGTGGCCTGGTATTATCAGGCTTGCAAGGTCCATGGATATTGGATCCTTACCAGCCTGAAAAACCAGGCCTCAGCAGTCTGCTTCATCTGGCTGGTTAACAAAAATAGGGGGGACCCCACGCTAATTTTTTTCGAGGGGATCCCCTATTTTTGTTAATCAGCCAAGATATGCAGACTGCTGTGGCCTGGTATTATCAGGCTGGCAAGGTCCATGGATCTTGGCTCCTTAACAGCCTGAAAATCCAGGCCTCAGCGGTCTGCTTCATCTGGCTGGTTAACAAAAATAGGGGGGACCCCACGCCAATTTTTTCGAGGGGATCCCCTATTTTTGTTAATCAGCCAAGATATGCAGACTGCTGTGGCCTGGTATTATCAGGCTGGCAAGGTCCATGGATCTTGGCTCCTTAACAGCCTGAAAATCCAGGCCTCAGCGGTCTGCTTCATCTGGCTGGTTAACAAAAATAGGGGGGACCCCACGCCAATTTTTCTCGGGGGGATCCCCTATTTTTGTTAATCAGCCAAGATATGCAGACTGCTGTGGCCTGGTATTATCAGGCTGGCAAGGTCCATGGATCTTGGCTCCTTAACAGCCTGAAAATCCAGGCCTCAGCAGTCTGCTTCATCTGGCTGGTTAACAAAAATAGGGGGGACCCCACGCCATTTTTTTTTCGAAGGGAACCCCTATTTTTGTTAATCAGTTCCCTCTGACGTCACTGATTGTGTCCCTGGCTGACCTGAAGTGAAAGTGGAAAGCAATCAATTAAGCTTTCCACTTAAGGGCCCGTCTCACATAGCGATATCGCTACCGAGATCGCTGCTGAGTCACTAGTTTTGTGACGCAGCAGCGAGCTCACCAGCGATATCGCTGTGTGTGACATTCAGCGACGATCAGCCCCCCTGCCGGGTATCGCTGATCGTCGCTGAAATGTCAGGACCTTTGATCGCTGGTTTCCCGCCTGTCACACGCAGCGATGCGTGCCTGTCAGAGGGAAACCAGCGATCAAAAAAAGGTCCTGACATTTCTGCGACGATCAGCGATACCCGGCAGGGGGGCTGATCGTCGCTGAATGTCACACACAGCGATATCGCTGGTGAGCTCGCTGCTGCGTCACAAAACTAGTGACTCAGCAGCGATCTCGGTAGCGATATCGCTATGTGAGACGGGCCCTTAAGCGATGTTACCCGCAGTGTCGCTGTCCCAGATCGCTGCCTGAGCTGCCTGTTTGGCAGCTCAGCAGCGATCATGTAGCGATACACCAGCGATCCTGACAAGTGCATATCGTTGTCGGGATCGCTGGTGTATCGTTATGTGACACCCAGCCTTTACTCTCCTGTCAGGCAGGAGAGGAACTCATTCATTTGGGGTTTACTGTGAGGCTGCAGCATTAGCTGCGGTCCCTGCAGTAAACATTAACCCTTTCTGAAGGATTACACCGTGGGACCTGACTGTGCATGGGATAGGTAAGAATAATTTTGCTTTTTTATTTTATTTTTATTACAGGAAATGGTTTTTGCAGTAAAATAAAAGATGGTCAAAAACATGTGTCTTTATTTCATTAAAATGATTTTTAATTAAAGTGTGTGTGTTTTATTTTTATTTCATGCAATAGGATTAATAATTGATAGTTGTCTAATTGACAGCTCTCAATTATTAACCTGGCTTAAGGTCACCTTTCAATAGCAAGGTGGCTTTAACCCCATATTAACCCATTCGCCACCGCTACAGGGCAATGGGAATAGACGGGCAAAGTGCCAGAAAGGGTGAATCTAATTATAGATTTGTCTTTCCTGGGGTGTCTGGGGGCAGATGTTAGTAGCCGAGGGGGGGCAAAAATAATGGTCCCTCTCTGGGCTATTATTATCTGCCCCCACTCACTGGCTTTGTCTGTCTGGTTGCGAAAATAGGGCGGGAGCCCACGCATTTTTTTTCAGCAATTTTACACCTCATATATATATATACATGTCATTGAATTTGTGACACATATATATATATATTTATATTTGTAGTTCATACACTTCTACATAGTATAATAGCCGCTAATTCAATTGCCGGCTTTTGTGAAAATGCAGAACCCGACATGAAATGACACTTGGTGTACATAGGGTTAACCATGTCTTTTCATGTCCTTTGCTATCTAATTTGCACAAACAATTAAATCAGACTATGTGTGCAAAATTTCACACCTCTAGGGGTTAATTAAAGGTGTAAATTCGTAGCAAAAAAGTCCGTTTTTTTTACAACGAATTTACACCTTTAATTAACCCCTAGAGGTGTGAAATTTTGCACACATAGTCTGATTTAATTGTTTGTGCAAATTAGATAGCAAAGGACATGAAAAGAAATGTTTAACCCTATGTACACCAAGTGTCATTTCATGTCGGGTGACCCGACATGAAATGACACTTGGTGTACATAGGGTTAACCATGTCTTTTCATGTCCTTTGCTATCTAATTTGCACAAACAATTAAATCAGACTATGTGTGCAAAATTTCACACCTCTAGGGGTTAATTAAAGGTGTAAATTCGTAGCAAAAAGTCCGTTTTTTTTACAACGAATTTACACCTTTAATTAACCCCTACAGGTGTGAAATTTTGCACACATATTCTGATTTAATTGTTTGTGCAAATTAGATAGCAAAGGACATGAAAAGAAATGTTTAACCCTATGTACACCAAGTGTCATTTCATGTCGGGTGCTTCTGTCTTTTCACTGAAGCCGGCTTTACCCGGCAATTGAATCAAAGGATATTTTACTATGTAGAAGTGTATAAACTATACATATATGTATATATATATGTCACAATGACATGTTATATATATATATATGTATTCTATGTGTGTATATTTAGTGTTTACAAGGAAAGAATGGGGTTTTTTTAGTTGCGATATTTTGTTCCCATAGACTTACATGGGACTTCCGGTATCGGTATCGGGTATCGCCGATATTTTAGTGATATCGGCGATACCATTCCGATTCCGATACTTTAGCATATCGGAAAGTATCGCTCAACTCTAATTGAGAGTGTCCTCTATCTGTTTTCTTTGTGAAAATGAGAAATTTGAGGCTAAAGCAACATTTTCATGGAAAAATATTATTTTTCATTTTCACGGTTCAATGTTATAAAAGTCTGTGAATCACATGTTGGAATAAAGAGCCCACCTCACCCCAGATAAATTCCTTGAGGGGAGCAGTTTTCAAAATAGAGATATATGTGTTTTTTTTGCTGTTTTAGCACCTCAGAATCTTTTCTACTACAACATGGTGTCCACAATCTATTCCAGCTAAATTTATGCCTCAAAAATCAACTAGCGCTCCCTTTCTACTACACATGGGATATTGGTGTACTCAGAAGAAATTGCACATACAAATTGTTGTGTCCCTTTTCTCCTTTTACCCTTAAAATTCTTCAATTTCTGTGAGGTTCCTGAGTCGTCTTGCATTCATTGCTATTTTGAGGTCTAGTCACAAATTTTCAATGAGGGGACTGTGAGGGCCATTGTAAAACATTCAGCTTGCACCTTTTGAAGCAGTCTATTGTGGATTTTGACATGTGTTTAGGATCATTATCCATTTGTAGAAGCCATCCTCTTTTCAACTTCAGCTTTTTTAAAAAATGATGTTAAGTTTGCATCAAGAATGTATTGACATTTTATTGAATCCATTAAATTTTCCCAAGTGCCATGGCTGAAACACAACCCCAAAGCATGATTAATTCTCTCCCTTGCTTAACGGTTGGCGAGATGCTATTGATCTGAAATTCTGTGCCTTTTTCTCCACACATACAGTACAGACCAAAAGTTTGGACACACCTTCTCATTCAAAGATTTTTCTGTATTTTCATGGCTATGAAAATTGTAGAATCACACTGAAGGCATCAAAACTATGAATTAACACATGTGGAATTATACATTACACTTTACAAAAAGTGTAAAAAAACTGAAAATATGTCTTATATTCTAGGTTCTTCAAAGTAGTCACTTTTTGCTTTGATTACTGCTTTGCACGCAGAAAAGGTGAACGGATGGACTCTACATGCCTGGTTCCCACCGTGAAGCATGGAGGAGGAGGTGTGATGGTGTGGGGGTGCTTTGCTGGTGACACTGTTGGGGATTTATTCAAAATTGAAGGCATAGTGAACCAGAATGGCTACTACAGCATCTTGCAGCATCATGCTATTCCATCCAGTTTGCATTTAGTTGGACTATCATTTATTTTTCAACAGGACAATGACCCCAAACACACCTCCAGACTGTGTAAGGGCTATTTGACCAAGAAGGAGAGAGTTGGGGTGCTACGCCAGATGACCTGGCCTCCACAGTCACCAGACCTGAACCCAATCGAGATGGTTTGGGGTGAGCTGGACCGCTCACCGCTTCAATTTTGAATAAATCCCCAACAGCGTCACCAGCAAAGCACCCCCACACCATCACACCACCTCCTCCATGCTTCACGGTGGGAACTAGGCATGTAGAGTCCAGCCGTTCACCCTTTCTGCATTCAAAGCAGTAATCAAAGCAAAAGGTGGCTACTTTGAAGAACCTAGAATATAAGACATATTTTCAGTTGTTTCACACTTTTTTGTAAAGTGTAATGTATAATTCCACATGTGTTAATTCATAGTTTTGATGCCTTCAGTGTGATTGTACAATTTTCATAGTCATGAAAATACAGAAAAATCTTTGAATGAGAAGGTGTGTCCAAACTTTTGGTCTGTACTGTACCTTTGATCATAGCAGCCAAATAGCCAAATAGTTCTAATTTAACCTCATCGGTCCACGGGACTTGTTCTAAAATATATTAAGCTAGTTTAGAGTTTAGATGGTCTTTTGCATACTTCTGATGCTGAATTTTATGGTGAGTACGCAGGAGAGCTTCTTGTAATCACTCTTCCATGATGTCCATATTTGTGCAGGTGTCGCTGAACAGTAGAACAATGGGCCACAGCTCCAAAATCTGAAGGTCTTTTGCAGTCAAGCAGGGGTTCTGATTTGCCTCTGTAGCAATCCTACGAGCAGCTCTCATTGAAACTTTGTTTGGTCTTCCAGACCTTATCTTGACCTCCACTGTTCCAACTAATTGCCAATTCTTAATTACATGCAACTTGAAAATGTTTTGCTATCTTCTTATAGCCTTCTTCTACTTTGAGGGTCTCCAACATTTTAATTATCAGAGTGCTAGGCAGCTGCTTTTTTGGCACAAGGTTAGAGTAGGCTGGGTATTTATAAAGCTGGGAAATTTGCATCACCTGGCCTTTCCTAATGTTTATAGTGAATAATCCATAATACTAACAGGCTAATTAAGATCTGAAACCTTGGTCAAAAGTTATCTGAGCACACTAATCTCAACGTGTACACAAACTTTTTCATCAGCCCATTTTCCTTTTTGTAATTTTTAAAATGTAATATATATATGGCCTCCGGGAAAATGGCTGCCGGGGACGGCGCAAGCTCAAATTAAGATCCTGGAAACAAGATCTCGGGATATTTATATATATATATATATATATATATATATATATATATATATACCACTCGTTTAATGACAGAAAAACCAACAATGTTGACAGAAACAACTTTAATCTGACAAAAGTAACAATAAATCAAAAATCTATGAAAATGAACAAATGAAATTCAGACATTGCTTTTCAACCATGCTTCCACAGAATTTAACCCCTTAATGTCCATTGACGTGCACAGTCCGTCATGGCCGGGTGTCAGTTCCGGCACCAGGACGGACTGTGCACGTCATCCCTTTGAACTACCACTGCGTGTAAACACGCAGTGGTAGTTCAGTGCCGACAGCTGTCTATGACAGCTGACAGGCACAGCAAGCGGTGCGGGGACCGTTGCTGTCGGTCCCCGCACCCACAGCGCTGTGATTGGTCAGTCAATCTGACTGACCAAACACAGCAGCGATCGCGCAGGAGATGCTGAAATTTCAGCATCTCCCACCCGATCAGTGCAGGAGCCGGCGCTGCAGTGGCCGAGCTTCCTGCACTGACAGCCAGGAGTGGCGCCCCCGCCGCCCCTGGCTGTTAACCCCCTGACTGCTGGGATCAAGCGCGATCGCAGCGCTCAGGGGGGGAGGCAGAGGGTCGGGAGCTCCCTCTGCCTCAGATCGGCGCCCTGCAATGTATTTGCAGGGCCCGATATCTGCCTTGATGACCCGGGGGTTGTCATGACAACATCCGGGTCATCTAGCTACGGAAAGCTGCTGTGATCATGCTCACAGCAGCTTTCACCATAGGTACAATGCATTGCAATGCTGGAGCATTGCAATGCATTGTAACTGCAATACAAAGTAAAAAAAAGTGAAAGTCCCATAAAGGGACAAGTTAAAAAAAATCATTTTTTTTTAAAAATTGTAAAAAAAATATTAACAAATAATTAAAAAAAAAATCCCCTAAAAAATACACATTTTTATGTAATAAAAAAAATAAAAAACAAAAAAAATACACGTTTGGTATCGCCACGTCCGTAAAAATCCCGTCTATAAAAGCGTAACCCAAGTTAACCCCTTCAGTGAAAGCCGTAAAAAAAACACAAAAAAGTAGTAAATTATACTTTTTCCAAGCGGTATCATCATACCGCTTGGAAAAAGTGCAATAACACGCGATCAAAAAGTCAGATATAAATAATCATGGTACTGCTGAAAACGTCATCTTGTCCCGCAAAAAACAAGCTGCCAGACAGCATCATCAGCGAAAAAATAAAAAAGTTATAGCTCGCGGAATAAACTGATGCAAAAATAATTATTTTTTCTATAAAATTTTTTATTGTGTAAAAAACGCCAAAACATAAAAAAATATTAAATGAGGTATCGATGTAATTGCAGTGACCCGAAGAATAAAGCTGCATTATCAATTTTACCACACGCGGAACGGAGGAAAAAAAAAAAAAACAATTCCTGAATTGCTGGTTTTTGTTCATTCTGCTTCCACAAAAATCAGAATAGGAAGCGATCAAAAAATGTTATGTGCCCGAATATGGTACCAATAAAAACGTCAGCTCGTCCCGCAAAAAATAAGCCCACATATAACTCTGTCGGCCGAAATATGGAAAAATTAAAGCTCTCAAAATACGGCGATGCAAAAATTTCTTACAAAAAATTATTCCAAAAAAAAGCATCTTTTAGTGTGTGACAGAAGCTAAACATGAAAAAAGGAAGTAAATCTGGTATCGCTGTAATCGCACCGACCCGAGGAATAAAGTCGCCTAATCACTAATACCGCACGAGGAACGGCGTAAAAAAGAAAACCAATTCTTCACCTTTTGTGGATTTGTTCATTGTGCCTCCCAAAGATCGCAGTAAGGCGATCACAATGGTTCCCCCCCACATATGGGATATCAGCGTACTCAGGACAAAATGCACATCAACTTTTGAGGCCCTATTTCTCCTGTTACCCTTATAAAAATAAAAATTTGGGGGCAAAAAGGTAATTTTTGTGGAAAAAAATATGATTTTTTTATTTTCACGGCTCTACGTTATAAACTTCTGTGAAGCCCTTGGGGGTTCAAAGTGCTAACCACACATCTAGATAAGTTCCTTGGAGGGTCTTGTTTGCAAAATGGGGTCATTTGTGGGGGTTTCTACTGTTTAGGCACATCAGGGGCTCTCCAAGTGCGACATGACACCCGCAGACCATTCCATCAAAGTCTGCATTTAAAAACGGTGCTCCTTCCCTTCCGAGCTCTGCCATGCGTCAAAATAGTGGTTCCCCCCCACATATGGGATATCAGCGTACTCAGGACAAATTGCACAGTAGCTTTTGGGGTCCTATTTCTCCTGTTACCCTTATAAAAATAAAAATTTGGTGACAAAAAGATTATTTTTGTGGAAAAAAATATGATTTTTTTATTTTCACGGCTCTACGTTATAAACTTCTGTGAAGCATTTGGGGGTTCAAAGTGCTCACCACACATCTAGATAAGTTGCTTGGGGGGTCTAGTTTCCAAAATGGAGTCACTTGTGGGGGGTTTCTACTGTTTAGGCACATCAGGGGCTCTCCAAACGTGACATGACACCCGCAGACCATTCCATCAAAGTCTGCATTTGAAAAAGGCGCTCCTTCCCTTTTGAGCTCTGCCATGCGTCAATATAGTGGTTTACCCCCACATATGGGGTATCAGCGTACTCAGGACAAATTGCACAATAACTTTTGGGGTCCTGTTACCCTTTGGAAAATAACAATTGGGGGTGGAAAGATCATTTTTGTGGAAAAGATATGATTTTTTAATTTTACAGCTCTACGTTATAACCTTCTGTGAAGCCCTTGGGGGTTCAAAACTCTCACCACACATCTAGATAAGTTCCTTGGGGGGTCTAGTTTCCAAAATGGGGTCACTTGTGGGGGGTTTCCACTGTTTAGGCACACAGGGGCTCTCCAAATACGACATGGCATCCAATCTCAATTCCAGCCAAAAAAGTCAAATGGCGCTGCTTCCCTTCCAAGATCTGCCATGCGCCCAAATAGTGGCTTACCCCCACATATGGGGTATCAGCGTACTCAGGACTAATTGCACAATAACTTTTGGGGTCCTTTTATCCTTTGGAAAATAAAAATTGGGATGAAAAGATCATTTTTGTAGAAAAAATATGATTTTTTAATTTTACTGCTCTACGTTATAACCTTCTGTGAAGCCCTTGGGGGTTCAAAGCTCTCACAACACATTTAGATAAGTTCCTTGGGGGGTCTAGTTTCCAAAATGGGGTCACTTGTGGGGGGTTTCCACTGTTTAGGCACACAGGGACTCTCCAAATGCGACATGGCCTCCAATCTCAATTCCAGCCAAAAAAGTCAAATGGCGCTGCTTCCCTTCCGAGCTCTGCCATGCGCCCAAATAGTGGTTTACCACCAAATATTGGGTATCAGCGTACTCAGGACTAATTGCACAATAACTTTTGGGGTCCTTTCATCCTTTGGAAAATAAAAATTGGGATGAAAAGATCATTTTTGTTGAAAGATATGATTTTTTAATTTTACTGCTCTACGTTATAACCTTCTGTGAAGCCCTTGGGGGTTCAAAGCTCTCACAACACATTTAGATAAGTTCCTTGGGGGGTCTAGTTTCCAAAATGGGGTCACTTGTGGGGGGTTTCCACTGTTTAGGCACACAGGGACTCTCCAAATGCGACATGGCGTCCAATCTCAATTCCAGCCAAAAAAGTCAAATGGCGCTGCTTCCCTTCCGAGCTCTGCCATGCGCCCAAATAGTGATTTACCCCCACACATGGGGTATCGGTGTACTCAGGAGAAATTGTACAACAAATATTGTGGTTCATTTTCTACTGATACCCTTGACAAAATTTAAAAAAATTGTGTCGAAAGAAAAATTTTGGGAAAAAAAGTTAAATGTTCATTTTTTCCTTCCACATTGCTTCAATTCTTGTGAAGTACCTAAAGGGTTAATAAACTTCTTGAATGTGGCTTTGAACACCTTGAGGGGTGCAGTTTTTAGAATGGTGTCACTTTTGGGTATTTTCTGTCATATTTTCCCCTAAAATTCACTTCAAATGTGAGTTGGCCCCTAAAAAAATAGTTTTGTAAATTTTGTTGGAAAAATGAGAAATTGCTGGTCAAATTTTAACACTTATAACTTCCTAACAAAAAAAAATTTTGGTTCCAAAATTGTGCTGATGTAAAGTAGACATGTGGGAAATGTTATTTATTAACTAATTTTGTGACATATCTCTCTGATTTAATGGCATAAAAATTAAAAGTTTGAAAATTGCAAAATTTTCTAAATTTTTGCCATATTTCCATTTTTTTCATAAATAAACGCAAGTTATATTGAAGAAATTTTACCACTATCATGAAGTACAATATGTCACGAGAAAACATTCTCAGAATCGCCTAGATCCGTTGAAGCATTCCAGAGTTATAAGCACATAAAATGACAGTGGGCAGAATTGTAAAAATTGGCCTGGTCTTTAACCTACAAAATGGCTTGGTCGTTAAGGGGTTAAAAAAAATAAAACTCATGAAATAGGCCTGGACAGAAATGATGGTAACCTTAACTTAATTGCACAACTTTTGAGGCAATTACTTCAATCGAACGATTCCTGTAACTGTCATTGAGACTTCTGCACCTCTCAACAGGTATTTTGGCCCACTCCTCAAGAGCAAACTACTCCAGTTGTCTCATGTTTGAAGGTTGCCTTTTCCAGACGGCATGTTTCAGCTCTTTCCAAAGATGCTCAACAGGATTCATGGCTGGGCTCAAAGAAGGCCACTTCAGAATAGTTCAATGTTTTCCACTTAGCCATTTTTGGGTGTTTTTAGCAGTGTCTTTTGGGTCATCATCCTGTTGCAAGACCCATGACCTGTGACTGAAACCAAGCTTTTTGACACTGGGCAGCACATTTCTCTCTAGAATTCCTTGATAGTTTTGAGATTTCATTGTACCCTGCACAGATTCTAGACACCCTGTGACAGATGCAGCAAAGCAGCCCCAGAATATAACAGAGCCTCCTCCCTGTTTCACAGTAGGGACAGTGTTCTTTTCTTGATATGTTTCATTTTTCCATCTGTGAACATAGAGCTGATGCGCCTTGTCAAAAAGTTCCATTTTTGTCTCTTCTGTCCATACTACATTCTCCCAGAAGCTTTGTGGCTTGTCAGCATGTAGTTTGGCAAATTCCAGCCTGGCTTTTTTATGATTTTTTTTCAAAAATGGTGTCCTCCTTTGTCGTCTCCCATGAAGTCCACTTTGGCTCATACAACGATGGACGGTGCGACCTGACACTGATGTTCCTTGAACTTGAAGTTCACCTTTAATCTGTTTACAAGTTTTTCTGGGCTCTTTTGTTACCATTCATATTATCCGTCTCTTTGATTTGTCATCAATTTTCATCCTGGGGCTACCTCCGGGGAGGTGGGCTACAGTCCCATGGAGCTTAAATTTCTGAATAACATGTGCAACTGTAGTCACAGGAACATCGAGCTCCTTGGAGATGGTCTTATAACTTTGACCTTTAACATGTTTGTTTTTAATTTTTTTTCTAATCTCCTGAGACAACTCTTTCCTTCGCTTCCTTTGGTCCATGTTGAATGTGATACACACCATGTCACCAAACAGCACATTGAGTATCTGTAGCCCTCTATACAGGCCCACTTATTGATTCCAAGATTGTAGACACCTGTGATGCTAATTAGTGGACACACTTTGATTTACCATGTCCGTTTTGTCACATTATTTTCAGAGGTACCATCATTTCTGTCCAGGCCTATTTCATGAGTTTTTTTTTTTTTTTTAATTCTGTGGAAGCATGGTTGAAAAGCAATGTCTGACTTTCATTTATTCATTTTCATAGATTTTTTATTTATTATTAGTTTTGTCAGATTCAAGTCATTTCTGTGACCATTGTGGTTTTTCTGTCATTAAATGAGGGGTACCAATAATTTTGACCGTGTGTGTGTGTATACTGTATATATATATCTATATATAGATAAGTATATATATATCTATATATAGACATCTATATATAGATATATATATCTATATATACATATTTATATATACACCATATTTTTTTGGTCTGTAAGTCGGAATATACTTACAAATACTGTGGCAGCAGCAAGAGTGAGGCGATTCTGACGCGGTCCCGGTCTGACGCTGCAGGGCAGCGATCACACTCCCTTCCCTGGCTGGGGCGACTTGTGCAGCAGGTTCAGCGGCGGTGCTCTGTAGTGCAGGGGGCTCCTCCGGCATTTTGTGAAAGCCCGGAGGCCACTGCACATCCATTGCTGCAATACGGTGGCCTCCGGGAAAATGGCCATCGGGGGCGGCGCATGTTCAAATTAAGATCTTAGTAACGAGAACTCGGGATAACGAAATCTCGTCCCGAGATCTCGTCTCCCAAGATCTCAGGACGAGATCTCATTGCTGATATCTCAATCTGCTGCCATGTGGTGGCCTCCGGGAAAATGGCCGCCAGGGCCAGCGCATGCTCAGATTAAGATCTCTGCGATGAGATCTCGTCTTGAAATCTCATCTCCTGATATCTCGGTGCCGAAATCGGTGGCCATTTTCCAGGAGGCCACCACATCGCAGCATTGGATGTGCGGGGCCTCCAGGCTTTCACAAAATGCCGGCAGAAACCACCCGCACCACAGAGCACCAACGCCTCACCAGCAACACCAGACTGGTATGGGATTTCCAGGAGGCCACCGCATCTGCTGCACCAGCCTGGGATGGAAGTCATATCGCCGGAACACTGAACACCCCCTGTAACCACACTCCACCAACGCTGCCGACCCCCGGTAAGCTGAATTCGGACTGTAAGACGGACCCCCATTTGACACATTAACTTTTTTCCCTATTTTCCTTCTGAAAATTTGGGGATGCGCCTTATGGTCCGATGCATCTTATAGTCCGAAAAATACGGTGTATCTATAATGTATATATGTACTACAGATCCTCTCTTCCTTTGCTGTCAAAGATCTTGCCCTATCCTGGATCTCCTCATGCCTTACCAACCACACATTTAGCGTTTCCTACTCCCACACTACCTCATTATCTCACCCTCTCTCTGTTGGTGTTCCTCAATGCTCTGTCCTAGGACCCCTTTTCTTCTCAATCTATACCCTTGGCCTGGGACAACTCAAAAAGTCCTATGGCTTCCAGTACCATCTATATGCTGATGACACTCAGATCTACCTCTATGGCCCAGATGCCACTTCTCTGCTGTCCAGAATCTCAGAGTGTCTATCAGCCATATCCTACTCCTCCTCTCGCTTCCTGAAGCTCAATGTGGACAAATCTGAACTAATTCTCTTTTCTCCATCTTGCATACCTTCCCTAACTGATCTATCTATCACAATAAATGAATTCACACTTTCCCCTGTCCCGGTAATCCGCTGCCTCGGAGTTACCCTTAACTCTGTCCTGTCCTTCAAACCGTACATCCAAGCTCTCGCCACCTCCTGTCGCCTCCAGCTCAAAATATCTCCAGAATCTGTCTTTTCCTCACACCTCACTCTACCAAAATGCTTGTGCAGGCCCTAATCATTTCCCGCCTAGACTACTGCAACATCCTCTCTGTGGCCTACCTTCTAACACTCTCGCACCCCTCCAGTCCATCCTTAACTCTGCTGCCTGACTAAATAATCTCTCTCCTCGCTACACTCCTGCTTCTTCTCCTCAAATCCCTTCACTGGCTCCCAATTTCCCAGCATATTCAGTTTAAACTACTAACACTGACCTACAAAGCCATCCATAACCTCTCTCCTCCGTATATTTCCGAACTAATCTCTCAATATCTTCCCTCACGTAATCTCTGGTCCTCCCAAGACCTCCTTCTCTCCTCCATGCTTATTCGCTCCTCACCCAATCACCTCCAAGATTTCTCCAGATTATCCCCCATCCTCTGGAATTCTGTGCCCCAACACGTCCAGTTATCCACCACATTTGGATCCTTCCGATGGAACCTGAAAACCCATCTCTTCAAACAAGCTTACAACCTGTAATGACCATGCGACCACCTCAACACTATTGGAGCTACTGCAACCCCTGACCTACTGTTTCCTTCCCCACAATCCTGTAGAATGTAAGCCCGCAAGGGCAGGGTCCTCTTCCCTCTGTACCAGTCTGTTATTGTTATTTTCTTTACTGTAAGTCATGTTTGTATTTTGATGTAACCCTGTTTCATGTACAGCACCATGGAATTAATGGTGCTGTATAAAATAATAATAATATATATACAGCTCTGGCAAAAATTAAGAGACCATCACATCAAAACCCTGTCATGGGCAGCCCATTCTCCAGACCTGAACCCCATTGAAAACCTTTGGAATGTGATCAAGAGGATGATGGATAGTCACAAGCCATCAAACAAAGAAGAACCTTAAATTTTTGCACCAGAAGCAGTGTGAAAGACTGGTGGCTAGTGTTGAGCAATACTGCTTGGTATCGGAAAATATCGGATCGGAATGCAGTCGCCGATATCACTAAATATCGCCGATATCCGATTCCGATTCCAGAAGTCCCATGTAAGTCTATGGGAACAAAATATCGACATTAAAAAAAACCATTCTTGCCTTGTTGGTTAATTGTACATGAAGGAAAACAACAAAGAGTAATGTAGAATGTATTGGGGGAGGTTGAGGAGACAATAAAGCCATACATGTTTAACCCAATGCATTGGAATAGCATTAATATATATTTTTTTTAAATACGTTTGCATTGACTAACAAATTGACAATGTTGTTAACCTTTTTTCTATTTTGGCAAATATGTATGTTTCACAACTTCCATGCTCTTCACCTTTTTAACTTTTGCCAGTGCCACACTTTCTCCTTCATAATCTTCATCAGCATCATCATCTTTCTCATCAAATTATTCTTCATCTTCACCTTCTTAATCTTCTTCTTAAACTTCTTGCTATTCATGTTTTGTTTACATTACTCATATTGTTATTATTAAACTAATTAATCTTCTTCATATTCAAATTATTCATCTTCTTCCTCTTCATCTTCTTCATCATATTAGAATTTCTTATTTGTGACAGAGATTCCTGTACTTGTAATCTGTAAAAGTATGAATTGTTCATCCTTCCGTTCTTGCTGTCACAAAAGATTTAAATTACAACAGTATTTGTCCGTGTTCAGTTTAGCCTGCAGCAGCAGGCATTTTCCAGGGGCACCACGAGGAGGAACGGACTCACCCCCATACACTGCTTAGTCTTCTTCTGCTTAGAATTTAGAGCATATATTTTGCTCTTCATTTTGGTCTTATACTTCATGTTCTTCTGCTTTTTGATCTTCTGCTTATTGTTCTTCTGTCTCTTGTTCTCTATCTTGTAGTTTGTCTTAACCTTCTTTGTCCTGTTGGTGATCTTATTCTGGGTAATCTTTTATTTTTTCTTTGTGATGGTGTTCAGGCTGGTTGGCTTCCTGATTGTGGTCCTTGTTGTCATCATCTTCTTCTGGGTGGTCTTTAAGGTCGTCTAATTTCCGAGAACCAGCTGACGTTACTGGAACCCTGACGGGTATGACATGGAGCAAGAGACAATGGAAGTAACGAGGACCAGCTGACTGTGCTGGAACCCGGACGGGTAGCAGAAGGAAAAGAGGCAATGTCACAACCGAGTACCAGCTGACGTTACTGTGACACGGTTACTAAGCAGGAGGTACCTGTGCTCCAAAGCACTACCAAGGACCAGCAGACGTTGCTGGAACTCGGATACGGAGATGGAGGCACCTAGGCCAAAGGCTGGGGAGAACCAGTTGACGGTTCTGGACCCCGAACGGGTAGCAGAAGGAAAAGAGGCAATGTCACAACCGAGTACCAGCTGACGTTACTGTGACACGGTTACTAAGCAGGAGGTACCTGTGCTCCAAAGCACTACCAAGGACCAGCAGACGTTGCTGGAATTTGGATACGGAGATGGAGGCACCTAGGCCAAAGGCACTGGGGAGCACCAGTTGACGGTTCTGGACCCCGGACGGGTAGCAAAAGGAAAAGAGGCAATGTCACAACCGAGTACCAGCTGACGTTACTGTGACACGGTTACTAAGCAGGAGGTACCTGTGCTCCAAAGCACTACCAAGGACCAGCAGACGTTGCTGGAACTCGGATACGGAGATGGAGGCACCTAGGCCAAAGGCACTGGGGAGAACCAGTTGACGGTACTGGACCCCGGACGGGTAGCAGAACGCACCCATGAAAATGTAAGTTGACAGGACGCAAGCCGTCCGCAGTTACCGAATCACACAGTCCTACAGTGGGTGCTTGTCCT
This sequence comes from Oophaga sylvatica, assembly GCA_033576555.1. Taxonomy (NCBI): domain Eukaryota; kingdom Metazoa; phylum Chordata; class Amphibia; order Anura; family Dendrobatidae; genus Oophaga; species Oophaga sylvatica. The sequence continues at coordinate 263,530,787 of JARQOD010000006.1, read as the reverse complement.
ATTGTCACAATGGAAACAGCCTTTATTTACATATCCCACAGCACACATAGGAATCACGTAAACTGCAGGCACCATAGAGTCGGCTAACCCGAATGCAACACGACAGCACAACTTATTGGAGGATAATTGACGTTCACACTGCCAGGAAACAGCTGTCGTGCTGTAACCAGGCTGGCCAGGAGTCAGTACCCCTGCCAATTACTTCCGAGCAACAAATGGCGGTGTTGTAGCCCAGGGAGTAGAGTTCAGGTGGTAGAAAGATGAACATAACAGGAGACATGGAAAACGTTGCCAAACAGTTATTTAATCTGAAAACGGACAGGCAAATTCAGGTGAGATCCATGCCTTGTTCATTTTCAGAAAAGTAAGCCGGTCTACATTCTCTGAGGATAGTCGCATGCGACGGTCTGTTACTACACCACCTGAAGCACTAAAGACGCGCTCAGATAATACACTGGCAGCAGGGCAAGCCAGCACCTCCAATGCATACTGGCTAAGCTCTGGCCATGTATCCAACTTAGAGACCCAAAATTTGAAAGGGGAAGAGGCATCTGGGAGTACACTTAGAGGGAAAGCCAAGTAGTCTGTCACCATCTTACGGAAATGTTTCTTCCTGGTGACTGGAGCCGTCTCGGATGGTGTAGACCTTGCTGGCGCTGTCACAAAACTTCGCCACATTTCTAACATACAACTCTTGCCCTGTGCAGAGGCGCTGCTTCTGCTCCCTCTTGTTGTAGAGGTGTCTACACTGCCTCGACGCACAGAGCTGCTTTGTAAAGCAGTAGCAGCAGCAGCTCTCTCAGCTGGAATGTACAACAGTATGGATTGCACCAGTGTGTCTTGGTACTCCTGCATTTTATGGTCCCGGTTCACCGGTGTGATGAGGGTTTGTAAGTTGTCCCGGTATCGAGGGTCTAGGAGGGTGTACACCCAATAATCTGACGTGGTGAGAATGTGGGCGATGCGGCGGTCGTTTCTCAGGCAATAAAGCATGAAATCAACCATGTGCTGCAGACTCCCAACTGGCCAACAAAAGCTGTCCTCTGGAAGAGGCGTCATCTCTGCCTCCTCTGCATCACCCCACCTCGCTCTACATACTGACTACAGCGTTGTGTACCTCCCTCTGTAGGGATTTCTTCCTCCTCCATTGACTCCTCCTCCTCATCCTCCTCACAAAGTGAGCCCTGCCCAGCCCTTTGTGAGGAACCACGGTGCGCTGACTGTCCTGAAGGTATTTTAATTTGTGACTCCTCATCCACCTCTTCCAAAACCTCTTCCTTTAGTGCTTTCAGTGATTTCTGAAGCAGGCAGATAAGGGGGACAGTCATGCTGACTAGTGCATCATCTGCACTCGCCATCCGCGTTGAGACATCAAACGCACGCAAAACGTCACAGATGTCCTTCATAGAGGCCCACTCAGTAGTGGTGAAGTGTGAACGGCGCAAATTGCGAGTTGATTGCGCCTGTTGCAGCTGATACTCCATTAATGCTGGCTGCTGTTCACACAACCGCTCCAACATATGTAACGTGGAATTCCACCTGGTGGGTACGTCACTTATGATGCGATGTTCAGGAAGGCGAAATATGACTTGCAGAGCTGCAATGCGCGGTCTGGCCATGCTGGAACGTCGCAAGTGAGCGCACTCTAGGCGGACCTTGTGCAGCAGTGCATCAAGATCTGGATAGTCCCTCAAAAACTCTTCACGACCAAGTTGAGCACATGTGCCAGACATGGTATGTGAGTGAGGTTGCCAAGGCCCAGAGCTGCCACCAGATTTCGGCCATTGTCACACACTACCAAGCCTGGCTGGAGATTAGCTGACAAAAACCACACGTCGCTCTCCTGCTTGATGGCATCCCAGAGCTCCTGCGCTGTGTGGCTTCGATTTCCCATGGGAATTAATTTCAGGATAGCCTGTTGACGTTTGGCCACGGCTGTGCTCATATCGGTCGCAACAGGTAAGCGTTCACGGGTCCATGTGGAGGTATACCGTGACGGCTCGTGCAGCGATGATTCTGAGGAACTGGAGTAGGAGGAGGAATCAATGTGTACAGACTGGATTCCTGCAATCCTTGGAGTTGGCAGAATACGTACAGCGCCACTGGCAAGATCTGTACCCGGCTCCACAACATTGACCCAATGAGCAGTGAGGGAAAGGTATCGTCCCTGGCCATGGGTACTGGTCCACGCATCGGTGGTCAGGTGGACCCTGCTACTGATGGCGTTTAGTAGCGCATGTTTAATGTTTCCCTCGACATGTTTTTGCAGAGCAGGGACGGCTTGCCTGCTGAAATAAAATCGGCTTGGCACATTATATTGTGGGACTGCCAATGCCATAAAGTTCCTGAAACTGTCAGTCTCCACCAGCCTGAATGACAGCATTTCAAGGGACAGGAGTTTTGCAAGGCCAGCATTCAGAGCCTGTGCTCGTGGATGGTTTGCCGAGTATGGCCGTCTTTTATCCCATGCCTGTGCTACCGATGGCTGTTTTGTGGCCTGGGAGTGTGAGGATGACAGGGAACTTGCAGCTGTGGGTGCAATAACACTGGTTCTCTGGACAACAGTGAAAGAGGTTCTTCCATGCCGATCCTGTGAGGAAGCCGAACCAGCTGTGTGTGAGCTGGAGTAAGAGGCTCCAACACGACCTGAAGATGTACAGTCAGGGCCAGAAATATTTGGACAGTGACACAATTTTCGCGAGTTGGGCTCTGCATGCCACCACATTGAATTTGAAATGAAACCTCTACAACAGAATTCAAGTGCAGATTGTAACGTTTAATTTGAAGGGTTGAACAAAAATATGTGTTAGAAAATGTAGGAATTGTACACATTTCTTTACAAACACTCCACATTTTAGGAGGTCAAAAGTAATTGGACAAATAAACATAACCCAAACAAAATATTTTTATTTTCAAAATTTTGTGGCGAATCCTTTGGAGGCAATCACTGCCTTAAGTCTGGAACCCATGGACATCACCAAACGCTGGGTTTCCTCCTTCTTAATGCTTTGCCAGGCCTTTACAGCCGCAGCCTTCAGGTCTTGCTTGTTTGTGGGTCTTTCCCTCTTAAGTCTGGATTTGAGCAAGTGAAATGCATGCTCAATTGGGTTAAGATCTGGTGATTGACTTGGCCATTGAAGAATGTTCCACTTTTTTGCACTCATGAACTCCTGTGTAGCTTTGGCTGTATGCTTGGGGTCATTATCCATCTGTACTATGAAGCGCCGTCCAATCAAGTTTGCAGCATTTGGCTGAATCTGGGCTGAAAGTATATCCCGGTACACTTCAGAATTCATCCGGCTACTCTTGTCTGCTGTTATGTCATCAATAAACACAAGTGACCCAGTGCCATTGAAAGCCATGCATGCCCATGCCATCACGTTGCCTCCACCATGTTTTACAGAGGATGTGGTGTGCCTTGGATCATGTGCCGTTCCCTTTCTTCTCCAAACTTTTGGCTTCCCATCATTCTGGTACAGGTTGATCTTTGTCTCATCTGTCCATAGAATACGTTTCCAGAACTGAGCTGGCTTCTGGAGGTGTTTTTCAGCAAATTTAACTCTGGCCTGTCTATTTTTGGAATTGATGAATGGTTTGCATCTAGATGTGAACCCTTTGTATTTACTTTCTTGGAGTCTTCTCTTTACTGTTGACTTAGAGACAGATACACCTACTTCACTGAGAGTGTTCTGGACTTCAGTTGATGTTGTGAACGGGTTCTTCTTCACCAAAGAAAGTATGCGGCGATCATCCACCACTGTTGTCTTCCGTGGGCTCCCAGGTCTTTTTGGATTGATGAGTTCACCAGTGCTTTCTTTCTTTCTCAGGATGTACCAAATTGTAGATTTTGCCACTTCTAATGTTGTAGCAATTTCTTGGATGGGTTTTTTTCTGTTCTTGCAGCTTAAGGATGGCTTGTTTCACCTGCATGGAGAGCTCCTGTGACCACGTTTCCTTCACAGCAAAACCTTCCAAATGCAAACACCACACCTCAAATCAACTCCGGCCCTTTCATCTGCTTAATTGAGAATGACATAACAAAGGGATTGCCCACACCTGTCCATGAAATAGCCTTGGAGTCATTTGTCCAATTACTTTTGGTCCCTTTAAAAACAGGGTGGCACATGTTAAGGAGCTGAAACTCCTAAACCCTTCATCCAATTTTAATGTGGATACCCTCAAATGAAAGCTGAAAGTCTGAACTTCAACTGCATCTGATTTGTTTTGTTTCAAATTCATTGTGGTAATGTCTAGAACCAAAATTAGATAAATGTTGTCTCTGTCCAAATATTTATGGACCTAACTGTAGGTGCTGCTGAAGGTTGGCCTACATCTCCAGTGTGTCTTTGTAACTCAGCTACGTGCTTTGTCCGTACATGTTTCCACATATTTGTGGTATTCAGGTTACTGATATTTTTACCTCTTTTAACTTTTTGCTTACACAGCTTGCATTGAACATAGCAAATATCATCTACAACTCTGTCAAAAAAGGACCACGCAGCGCAAGTCATGGGAGCGCCTATTTTGACATTTCTAACACAACTGCTCCCAACAGGTGGCAAACTGGAGGCTACAGGCAAGCGAGTCTGCAGCCTACCTCTCCCTCCTCTTTGTACCGTTGGGACAATCTCTTCCTCAGAGCTGCTCCCACCACCTTCCTGCTGCTCACGCCATGTTGGGTCTCGGACTTCATCATCTCCAGTACCCTCTTCCAACACCTGCTGCTGTTGGGTGGTCTGGCCAGCACCATGCTCAACAGAAAATGGCAACTGAGTCTCATCATCATCAGATGCGTTCTGCGGTGTGCTGACCATCGGCACTGGCTCACCCGCCTCTTCACATTCAGAGAGACACAGCTGTTGCGCATCACTGCATACTGCCTCTTCTTCACATTCCAGAATGCTGCTTGGCTGGGCCCCTGTTTGCAAGCCAACAGATTCTGAGAACAGAAGCAGAGACTCAGCTGGCTCCAGTTCAGAACTCTCTGACTGCCTGGGCAATTTGGCAGGCGGTGAAGAGACAGATGGTTGTTCAACAGTGCTGTGTTCCTGAGAGGAGGTGGAAGGAATTGAAGTCGATGCATTGGCTGCCATCCAACCAACAACGGCTTCAATTTGTTCTTCCCGCAGCAGGGGGGTACGCTGAGCTCCTACCAAAGTGCGCATAAAGTAACGCTGACGGGGAAAACTGGTGGATGCTGTGTCACTGGGTGCGGCAGCAGCCACAGAATCCCCACGTCCTCTCCCTGCTGAAACTCCACGGCCACGACCACGTGCCTTACTCCCTGCCTTCTTCATCTTGGTAGATTGATAAAGAAAGTCAGAAAAGTTATAAGGCCTAAGTGTGGTTAGTACGCAGAGACTGAAGTGAACACTGAAACACAACTGTTCACAATCTGTGAAAGGCTACTCCTTTGTCTACTTCTATAGTGTTTGCAACCAATGTATTGGATACGGATGGAAGCGCGTCACACTAATAGTTAAATTGCATGGAGCAGCAAGAATTACACTAAAGAAAAAAAAAAGAGTCTGTGAGTGACACGTGCAGATGCCTACAGACAGCGTTGCATACAGAGCAAACTGCAGCGTCACCTGCACTCACACACACCTTGCAGAGCTGTTAAAACAACACTGCAGGCAAAAGGAAGCTTTACACAGCGGTTGGTGCTAGCCTGCCTACAGCACAGTACACTAAATCGCAATCTCTAACTGTCCCTTAGAGTCAGCACAGTAGCGTTCTGTCCCTTACTGAATTCACAGCACAGTGACGCTAAAATGGCGGCGGCGCCTTTTATAGTGCATTCTGACATCATTTCAGCATCCAATCACAGCCATGCCATTAGTTAACATGACCGCAGCAGTACAGGATGTGCCCACACTTCTTAGGATTCCTCATTGGCTGACTAAAATCACATTGCCTCTCAAAGAATTATGGGAACTTCCGATTCCGGTATACGATATATGGAAAATATCGAAACAAATTATCGAAAGGCCGATAGAGCTAATATCGGCCGATACCCGATACTTGCAGTATCGTATCGCTCAACACTACTGGTGGCAAACATGCCAAGACACATGAAAGCTGTTTTTAAAAATCATGATTATTCCACAAAATATTGATTTCAGAAATCTTCCTGAGTTAAAATATTAGTATTGTTGTTTCTAAATGATCATGAACTTGTTTTATTTCCATTATTTGAGGTCTGAAAGCACTGTTTTTTTTTTTCAATTTTGACCATTTTTCTTTGTCAGAAAAAAAATACAAAATGTATTGCTTGGAAATTCAGTGACGTGTATAGACTAAAAGAACAATTTACATTTTACTCAAAAATATACCTATAAAGAGAGAAATCAGACAAACTGAACATTTGAAAGTGGTCTCTTAATTTTTGCCAGAGCTGTATATATATATATATATATATATATATATATATATATATATATATACATATATATATTTGCCTAAAATAAAAAGGAATTGTGTCACTTTTAACTGGAGCTCTTTTAGAGATCATTTCATCTTCAACTTGCTTAACTGTCCACAATAACAGTAATTTTGACCCTTAGTGCCCAAACCTTTACAAGCCACTGTAGGTGCCTGTATCCGGAGTATACATTCGAGAAGTCTAAAGACATGATGAGAGCTTAGCTTATGAAACACTTTCTACATGCTGCATGTTTATTACTGTTTTAACATTTTAACATTTTATTGTGTTTATAATAATTTTGTAATTTAAATATGGTTGCCTACTTATATTAATACTTCACCCCTCATATTAATATGCTCCTTAATTTTAATATTTAATATGTATTTTGTCCTAAAGAAGACAAGTAAAAATACACAATCCAAACTTAAATGACTTTTTTTGATTTATAGTAAGAATTAATAAATTATGTCTCTGGGTTCAATAAAAGGAATCAGTCTATGTTAGCAAAACAATACCTTTTCCATAATTCGGTTGAAATAAGCCAGACATGAAATTGATCAGGTGTTATAACCTGCATGCAAAAGTGCTGTGAAATGAGCAGTAATGTGTTTTGTCTAAGTAAAATATATCACCAAACATTATTTTTCCCAACTTAAAGACAAGTCCACTAATACTATCATTATGTATGCACAAAAGTCTTTTGTTCCAGTGTTTATTTACATTCAAGGAGGAAATCCTTTGTAGACAACTCAATTTTATCCATTAGTGCCAAACATCTGAATTTAAACTACATGAAGTTTTAATAAAACATGCAGTTTATTTTGGCAGCAGAATGACTTAACCTATGTAAAAAATGAATAAGGATCAAACACAAAGCGAAAAAGTTAACAATTCTTTTGATGTGTAAAATATTTTGTCAGCTTTGCCCAACTGATCCAAATAAATATTTTAAACAAAATGTGTTATCACTAATAAACTACTACTAATAATAACTTTAGCATCTTAGGCTCAAAATAAATATAACTTACTGGTCTTCGTGTGTGCAATAAGACTTACCATAACTCCTCCACAGCTTGCTAAAACTTCTAGAAAAAACAAATTGCAATATTCATTAGCTCCTATTCCTAAAAGGATCAGGATTACTTGAAAATTATATAAACATTTTGAAAGTTAACAATAATCAGACTAGAACTGATCAAATCAATTAAAAATTGATTTTTCCAGGTTGTTTAGAATTTTCCCCAAAAATGTGATTTGCAGCCAAAGTATTTCATGGGAATAACAATACGGCAAGCCTCTAATTGTCCAAAAACTATGATTATAGCAGTTTGATGTCTCTTATAACTGTATTGAAACCCTTTTGAACATTCTAACACAAAGATCTTTAATAATGTCTAGGTAACTTTGACAAATCTGTTTATGGGTAAACAATTGGTATCCAGTAAATAATAGAGCATGGAATAACAGATAGCACAGACATTCTTTAAGGTTTTTACCCCTTCATCCAAAAGCCTGTTTTCACCTTCTTGACTAGGCCAATTTTTTCTATTCTGACCACTGTCAATTCATGAGGGTAAAACTCTGGAACATTCCACATGAATCCCACTGATTCTCAGAATGTTTTTTTTTGCGACATATTGGACTTCAGGATAGTGGTAACATTTCTTTGATATGACATACATTGATGTTTGAAAAAATCTGAAATTTGGCAAAAATTTGGAAAATGATGCAATTTTCAAACTTTTAATTTTATGACCTTGAATCAGAGAGTCATGTCACACACAATAGTTAATAAATAACACTTTCCACATGTCTACTTTATATCAGCACAATTTTTGAAACCTAAGTTTTTTTTTGTTAGGAAGTTACAAGAGTTAAATTTGACCCGTGATTTCTCATTTTTACAACAAAATTTACAAAACCATTTTTTTAGGGACAACATAACATTTGAAGTGAGTTTGAGGGGCCTATATGACAGAACATACACAAAAGTGACACTATTTTAAAAACTGCACTCCTCAAGGTGCTCAAAATCACTTTCAACAAGTTTATTAAACCTTCAGGTGCTTTACAGGAATTAATGGAATCTGGAAGGAAAAAATAACAATTTAACTTTTTTCACAAAAATGTTCTTTTGGACCCAATTTTTTTACTTTCACAAAGGTAATAGGAAAAACCGGACCATACATTTTGTTGTGCAATTCCTCTTGAGCATTTTCATACCTCATATGTGGGGTAAAAACACTGGGCACACGGCAGGGCTCGGAAGAGAATTTGCGCTATTTGACTTTTGGAATGTAAAATTTGCTGGAATAATTAGCAGACGCCATGTCGCATTTAAAGAGCCCCTGATGTGCCTAAGCAGTGACATCATTTTGGAAATTAGACCTCCCAAGGAACTTATCTAAATGTGTATTGAGCACCTCGAACAACCAGGTGCTTCACAGAAGGTTATAAATTTAAGCTGGGAAAGTAAAAAAAATCTAATTTTTCCCACAAAAATGCTTTTTAGCCTCCAACTTTGCATTTTCATAAGGGTAACTGGAGAAGCTGCATCATATAATTTATTGTTCAATTTCTTCTGAGCATGCCGATACCCCATATGTGAGAGAAAACCATTGATTAGGTGCACAACAGAGCTTGGAAGGGAAAGAGATCCATTTGACTTTTTGAATGTAAAATTTGCTTGTCTAATTAGCAGATGCCATGTCACGTTTGGAGAGCCCCTGATGTGCCCAAACAGTGGAACTACCACAATTGACAACATTTTGGAAAATAGACACCTCAGAGAAAATATCTAGATGTGTTGTGAACACCTTGAAACCCTAGGTGTTTCACAGAAGTTTATAACATTGAACTTAGAAAATAAAAAAAATAAAATTTTTCCCACTAAATTTTTTTTTAGCTCTTAATTTTGTATTATCGCAAGGGTAACAAAAGAAAATGGACCCCAAAATTTGTTGTGCATTTTCTCCACTCACCGATACCCAATATGTGGTCGAAAACAACTTTTTAAGCACAGTACAAAGCTCAGAAGGGAAAGAAGGCCATATCACAGTGCAGATTTTGCTGCACTAGTTTGAGCATGCCTTGTCATATTGGCAGAAAAAATAATTCACATTTTTACCATCAAAATTGTGTTAGCTCCAAATTTTACATTTTCATACTGAGAAATAGGTAAAAATGGCACCAAAATTTGTCCCACAATTCCTGCTGAATGTAGAAATACTCCCCATTGGCTGTACAGTACTGCTTAGCCACACAACGAGACTCGGGAGGGATGGAGTGCTATTTGCCTCCTGGAGTGCAGATTTTCCTAGACATGTTTGAAGACTCCATATACAGAGCCCTTAAGTACTAGAAAAGCAGAATCACCTCAAGTGACTCCATTTTAGAAATTATACCCCTATGGTAATTTATTTACAGGTGTAGTGATGACTTTGACTCCATGGGTGTTTTCCAGAAAGAAACAGCAGTGAATGTTGCTGAGTGAAAATTGCAAACTGCTATTGTAGTGACCAGCATGTTAAAATGAACAATACAATGTAGTGCCAGTACGTTGTAGTGACCAGTACATTATGCCCAGTTTATGCTTCTGGAGACACTCACCCATAGATTAGGCAGGCTCTCATCACTACAGCAATGCCAAACGTGTGGGCGCTATATGTGGTTGAGACACACTGGGGCTCAGAAGGGAGGGGGGCGTTTGGATTTGGGAGGGCAAAATTTGCTGAATTTCTTTTGAGGGGCAAGGAGCCATTTCGCTTTTCCAGGGCCTTTATGCTACCAGTAACGTGGAAAACCATATATTTCCGTTAACAGATGAAGTACCTGAGTGGCGACTTGCTTCTTTTGTGGATTGAGTTGAAGCTTCAATTGGGAATATTTTACACAACATTAAGGCTAAGTTCACACGTTGCGGAATTGCCGCGGAAATTTCCGCGGCAATCCCGCACTTCTCCCGCAGGAAATATGCACGTTTTTTTATGCTGATTCCCGCCAGAATAATAGCGTTTTGCAAGCGTAATTAGCTTGCAGAATGCTAGCGTTTTCCTAGCGATCTGTAGCATCGCTTGGAAAACTGATTGACAGGTTGGTCACACGAGTCAAACATAGTGTTTGATACGTGTGACCAACTTTTTACTATTGATGCCGCCTATGTCGCATCAATAGTAAAAAGATCTAATGTAAAAATAATAAAAAAAATAATAAATAATGATATTCTCACCTTCCGGCGGCCCCCGCAGCCTTCCCGCCTTCAGCGACGCTCCCGGCAACTTCCGGTCCCAGGAGTGCTTTGCAACAAATCACACCGATGACGTAGCATCTCGCGAGACCGCTATGCCATCTGGGTGATTCTCGCAAAGCACTCCTGGGACCGGAAGTTGCCGGGAGCGTCGCTGAAGGCGGGAAGGCTGCGGGGGCCGCGGGAAGGCTGCGGGGGCCGCCGGAAGGTGAGAATATCATTATTTTTTATTTTAATTATTGTTTTACCAGGGATATGGTACCCAGGGCCTGGAGGAGAGTCTCCTCTGCTCCAGACCCTGGGTACCATCCGCACATGAACCGCTTACATTGCGCATAGTGGGCATAGCCACATGCGGAAAGTAAGCGGTTCAATGCATTCCTATGGCGGCGGAATCACCGCGGTTACGCTAAATTAATGAACATGTTGCTATTTTTTCCGCAAAGCGTTTTTTTCGCGGAAAATACCGCAACATGTGTACAAAACATGCGGAATCAATTAACATGTATAGGATGCTTAATGCTTGCGTTTTTATCGCGTTTTTACCGCGGAAAACCGCGGAAAAACCGCGAAAAAAACGCAATTATTCCTGATCGTGTGCACTTAGCCTTAGGATCACATTTATATGACACTCTATGGTGAGCACTTTTTTTTGGACTTCCATCTAAATCTCCGAGGGACGTGATTCAGATAAAACCCACGAGGGATCTAATCACTAAAATGAAGCAGCAGAGTTACCCTGGACTCCATTTGCCCTTTGTTCAGTGTTGTCCTTCTTTTCATAAGTGCACAAGACTGTGGTGGACCGCACATTTATGCTCACCTGAAAAGGCAGCACTGCTTTATTCTTCGGGTCAGTACGATTACAACGATACCCCAGTTATATTGTTTTTTTATGTTTTGGCGCATTTACACAACTAAACTAAATATTTTTAGTGAAAAAATAATTATATTTGCATCGCTTTATTCTGAGAGCTATAACTTTTTTATTTTTCTTCTGATAGAGCTGTATGGCAGCTTGTTTTTGTGGGACAAAAACCCACATTTTTTTTACATTCATTTTTTTGATCGTGTTTTATTGCACTTTTTGTTCTGTGGTATGATGACAAAGCATTGTTTTTTTGCCTTTTTTTATGGAGTTCACTGAAGAACTCGGCGATGCCAAATATCTGTACTTTTTTTTTACATAAATAAATGTATTTATTGGATTAAAATTTTTTCTTTTTTTTGATCTTTATTTGGGGATTTTTAAAAAATAATTTTATACTTTTTCCAACTCTTTTTTTACTTTTTTACATTGTTGCTTAATGGGACATCACTGTATAGTGACAGATCTCTAATCTAATACTCTGAAATGCTTTTGCACTGCAGAGCATAAGATCAGTGACTAACAGGCAGGGAAGGAGGCATGTAAGCTCCTGCTCTTAGCAGGCACTCACAGGCCACCTTCCCTGAAGGACCTCACGCCATCTTGCAGCTGGGGGTCATCATTGAGCCCACTTCCTGTGCGATGCTCCTCCATGTCACTGTCACTATTGACAGCGACATCAGAGGGTTTAAATGACTGCGATCAGTGTTAGCAATGATTGTGGGCATTGCTGCAGGGTATCGGCTCTCACATCGCCGTGGCGCTCATTGTGAGCCATGCGATCGTGGCGCTGGACATACAGGTGCATCTCACAAAATCAGAATATCATCAGAAAGGTAATTTATTTCAGTTCTTCAAGTGAAACTCATATTATATAGTCATTACAAACAGAGTGATTTATTTCAAGTGTTTATTTCTCTTAATGTTGATGATTATAGCTTACAGCCAATAAACCCCAAAAGTCATTATCTCAGTAAATTAGAATACTTTGTAACACCAGCTTGAAAAATGATTTTAAAATCCAAAATGTTGGCCTACTGAAATGTATGTTCAGTAAATGCACTTGATGATGACTATCTATTCTGGTGACAAAGATATTGTGTCTGTGTATCCTGTCAACTTAAGATGGTACCTTCCTCAGGTAGCGTGGTGTCCAGACCTTGGGAAACAGAGAATTCTATTCCTTGAGCGATCCCCCTCTCCAACTATGAATGTTATTGCCAATAAATGATACTGCTCAATAAAGAAACTGTACTGGAGAGTCATGATTTTATAGGTAAAAAAATGGCAATTGATACTCTTGTAAAGTGCACGAGAGTGGAAGTCATGACCGAGCTGTTGTCCAAATACGCTCTGGCACTTTACAAATGGTGTCCCAGTGCAAGTGTGCTGTCAGGTGCGAGGTGCATCACACTCACTTGTAGACTGCAGGCCTCCACTCCCTCCAGGCTTCCGTCATCAGTAGCTGCCACAAACAATTCAGAGGACACCAAGTTCTTTGAAACAGGCAAACATTTACTAGTCCGTTCAAGTTCATCAGTTAGGGACATGTGGGATAGGGCACAGTATTTTATGCTTCTTCCATTCTTAGTATAATACCTCTTCAGCCCTGCCACTCATTCATCCTGTACTACCCCAAAGCCCGCTGACTTCAGGGATTTCCTGTCCACATCAGCAGTGCACCCGGGACCAGCCACCTGCCCCCCCACTTAATTACATGTCCACTGACTTTTAGATGTCAGAAGACCAGGCCCAATCCTTAGTGCCTGGCTCAATCCCTAGGAATTTACACAACGGTTATCAGTAAACAGGTACAAAAAACAAATGTCCAAAAATATTTTTGCAAAAATTGCATGAAGGTAGTAAGGGTATTTAGTAAACATAATTTTGATCAAAAGAATGTACAAGCCATCCCGCCACGTCAAGGCAACCCTTTGTGGGACAGTCCTACTCTAATATTAAAAGCCTTTCCACTTGTCAAGTGACGTAAATGTGAACAAGGACAGAGAGACTGAACCCACCAGTTGAAGCATAGGCCAGACAGGATGGATTTCTCAATTCAGAAACAGGGCGGTCCCACCATTATATGCACAGAATGCACTCTGAACTACATAGAAAACTAGATCTGAACTGAAAAAGTAAGTTGATGTGTATGCAAAATGTAAATGCATATTAACACATGACCATTACACAGAAAACAGTTACAAAAAACAAATGTCCAAAAAATTTTTATTTATTTTATTTTTGGACATACTGAAAATGTGAGTCATGGAAGACTAATAATTTTTATACAATGGTTATTACCAGTGTGAACTAAATTTTATGTGTTCTGTTGAACACCTTCATCCTTGATTTTGATCCCTTTTTGAGTATGTTCTCTGGTATGATTAATTTTACATATATTATCAAGTCCATTTGTTTGAACCCTCCCTGGAGCCTCTCCTCTATGTGGGTGCCCCGTTGGATGTATCGCTTTCAGAGCCTGCACAGAAACAAGCTTTTTTTTTTTCTTGTACATTAATTACATTGATAACGTTAAAAGTTTTTATTCTTCAAGAACATATTGGACCAGATTCCATAGAAATGCCCAAATTTAGCTTAATACTTTCAGCTTCAATTAATCGCAAGACTCTACCAGATTCCAACAGCAGTGAATGGTGGATGTTTATAGCTTAATGGTGCAGCAGCTGGCATGTGATACTTTGCCAGCCAGGTTACTCTCTAGTGTTGTTCCAAATCCTGCACAACCATCTCAAGTTAGTACCCTGATTTTTCTTACACTCTACCTGCCCAGATGATAATGCATAATGCCCCTCTGTTTTCTGTTTTTCTTCTAAATTGGATTAGTAAAACAGTTATGTAAAATGTTTAAAAAAAGAATTTGCGAAAATAAATAACACCCCTCATTCTAAAAAAGCACATTATGTGAAACACTATGTAGGTATACATTCCTAAAAGCAGCCCCTGCAACAATCCAGTATATTTGTGTGTAATATCGGACTATTAAAACAAATGTGCTAAAAAATGTTAACATTTTTAAACCATGCACACTTTGTGATGTAGACAGTTGCATCTAAATTATTGAAATGTTAGAAAAAAATTAAAAAACCCTTTACAAATACAAATGCAAAATATGTTGCTTATGGCTTGTCAATTTCAAAACTTTCCCAGACAGTTAAGTCTTGGTCTCAGCATGCTTTTTTAGTCAGAAATTTAGGACTGAGGACACATAAACTGCCCTTCTAGTTTGTAGTGCATCAAGAGTGAAAACAAAAATTGTGTTAAAAAAATTCTGAATGGAAGTACAGTACTTTGGGGACAAAATGATGATGCACTAAACCATAAGAGGCACTCCACATTTTGGGGAGGAAAATAGGATTTTTTTTAAAAAATAAATAGCAGTGCGTTTTAGGGCCTGTGCACACGTTGCGGATTCCTAGCGGTTTTGCCGCGATTTTTCGAAACCGTAGCAAAAACCACTTACACAATACAACTCATTATGGCCTATGGGATTCCGCAATGCTGTGCACATGCTGTGGGTTTTTCCGCAGCAGAATCGCATCGCGGAAGAATCCGCAGCATGCTCATTCTTTTTTGCGAAACCGCGGCAAAACCACTTACACAATACAACTCATTATGGCCTATGGGATTCCGCAATGCTGTGCACATGCTGTGGGTTTTTCCGCAGCAGAATCGCATCGCGGAAGAATCCGCAGCATGCTCATTCTTTTTTGCGAAACCGCGGCAAAACCACTTACACAATACAACTCATTATGGCCTATGGGATTCTGCAATGCTGTGCACATGATGTGGGTTTTTCCGCAGCAGAATCGCATCGCGGAAGAATCCGCAGCATGCTCATTCTTTTTTGCGAAACCGCGGCAAAACCACTTACACAATACAACTCATTATGGCCTATGGGATTCCGCAATGCTGTGCACATGCTGTGGGTTTTTCCGCAGCAGAATCGCATCGCGGAAGAATCCGCAGCATGCTCATTCTTTTTTGCGGAACCGCGGCGATTCCGCCGCCATACGAATGCATTGAACCGATTACTTTTCGCATGTGGCTGTGCCCACCATGCGCAAAGTAAGCGGTTCATGTGTGGATGGTACCCAGGGTCTGGAGGAGAGGAGACTCTCCTCCAGGCCCTGGGTACCATATCCATGTAAAAAAAATTATTAAAATAAAAAATAGTGATATTCTCACCTTCCGGCGGCCCCCGCAGCTTTCCCGCCTCTCAGCGACGCTCCCGGCCAATCCCGTTCCCAGTAGTGCATTGCGAGAATCACCCCAGATGACGTAGCGGTCTCGCGTGATGCTACGTCATCGGGGTGATTGTCGCAAAGGACTCCTGGGAACGGGATTGGCCGGGAGCGTCGCTGAGAGGCGGGAAAGCTGCGGGGGCCGCTGGAAGGTGAGAATATCATTATTTATTATTTTTTAAATTATTTTTACATTAGATCTTTTTACTATTGATGCGACATAGGCGGCATCAATAGTAAAAAGTTGGTCACACTTGTCAAACACTTGTTTGACTCGTGTGACCAACCTGTCAGATTGCTTGTAAAACGCTAGCATTCTGCAAGCTAATTACGCTTGCAAAATGCTAGTTTTTAGCGGGAATACGCATACCTATAATATGCATATTTCCCGCGGCAGGGAGGTGCGGAATTGCCGCGGAAATTTCCATGGCAATTCCGCAACGTGTGCACATAGCCTCAAAGTCTGATTATATGGTGGCTTACCAGGAAAGGAAGGCAGCTACAGTGGACCGGGGTCACAGAAGGCTCCTGAGATCTCAATCTACACATTTTCCCAAAGCTCACGGCAGAGAAATCAATGGGAAGGGGACCGACATTTTATGAAAGCCAAGGGGCCCGCAGCATCGCCCCTCTTCTACCACTGCACCCCGCCACCTGTGACCCTGCTCCACCGCACCCGGTAAGCTACATTCAGATTAAAAGACCCCCCAATTTTTGTAGAAAAAAAATGCATCCTATAATCTGAAAATATAATTGGATCAATAAATTCACAGTCAAACAGATCCTGCATTTCTCCATCACTTGAATATATGTATTATTATTCAAAGACTGAAACTACCATTCCCATTTTCTATGTTCTTCAGTACTGCAGTGGTAAGCTATATTCTAGTGATGTGCTGTACTCTCTCACCTCCTATCGATAAGCTGTAAAACACTAAAATGGACACTACCTTTCTTGCTCTCATTTTCTATAGTGGCTGTGAAAGGCCCTCCTGATTGGTTGAACTAGTCCATGTGATGTGATAGATGCAAGGCACTATGAGCTTGAGGTCATGTGACCTGGTCTCTGACTGATTCAATCTTCATCAATGAATGAAATGTTGTAGCTTTTTTTGCGATCTGTATGAATCGAATCATAAATTGTTTGAATTCACTTGGACTTGTGAAATTCATGAAATTTGACTAAAGTTGATTTCACAGGTGGTCAGTTTGCTGTATTCAATACCCCATTAATGCATCAAATTTAACACAATTATTTAATTCACCAGACAGTGTCAGCAAATTTTTAATCCAATGAGCGACAAAAATACGTTTACTCTGAAGGTAGATATTTAATTTTAGAGATAAGCAAATTGATTTGCAGGACCATAGAGCAACAGCATTATTCTGTGACCACTGGACAAGTACCCTGCGAACCATCTCCTACTTGGACAGTGGCTCCAACTACTGGTGACTGCACCTCCCCAGACATATTCTTTTAAAGTTACATAATCCTCGAGATTTTTTGTGCATTTAGCATTAATTTGACATCCAAATTAAAATAAAAATATATAAATAATACAACACTGAAATACCTGTATAACTTTTCAATTTTATGTTATTACATTTATGAATACATTTCCCATTCACATGCAGAACTCTTTATAGTCTGTTGCTTCAAACTTGAAATATCTGTCTATCTTTTGTTTTAAAGTCCAATTTCTAAATAACAAACTCAGTGGGCTTTATTTAATATCTGAAGTTGTACCAAGAAAAAGAAAATCTCTAAAATGAACTATGAAACATGCATTCAGTAAAGTTTGCAGACGTATAATACATGCTCCATTAATTTTACTACACTGTTTAGAATTATCCATCTGTTTAAAGGTTAACAGTTTGAACACTTCTTCACTGGTTTCTATTTTGTTCCTTTCTTTTTTTCTTAAATAGTGAATTCATGACTGAAGCAAGATTTAAATTGCCTCAAATAACATTTTGCCACAAATGTAGAATATTTTGTAATATAATGGGTGACAACTGTGTTGGAAAAAGGAGCAAGTATAATGAAAATAAATGACAGTTTACCATTTTTGGAATTTTAAAAATAGAAAGTCTATATCAAATTTGTGATATTCAAGCCCAGGTGTCCTTACTGGAGAAAGGAAGCATTAGAAACAGCTTTGTGTTAAATAACTTTTAAAATAAAAGAAGATTTTACTAAGATAAATGTGCCAAAATTTTAGATCAGTTTGCATTAAAAAATGTGGTATACATGTCTTGTACCACTTTTATTTTGTGTTATTTTATATTTTAGATACTTTTTGCAGTTCATTAGACAAGTGGGCATGATTTATCAGAAGGAGATTTGGTTAAAATGTAACTTTTATTTCAAGTTGCACCTAATTTATCATTCAACACATAATATTATGGTAAATTTAACCTTGTCCATATTTTAGAAATAATTAGTTATTCTTTCTAGTTAGTTCTTGAAGAGGAATAACTGCCAAAAGGTGTTAAAATTTTTGTTATTTTCATTACACTTCTAATATTCTTAATGTTGGGAGCACAAAAAAAGTCAACAGTATGCTTACTTTGCATTAAGATAAGCTGATTACTAGGCCATAAACTTTGAGTGGATGCTTCAGCATTTGATATTGGGTATTCATAACAGTAATTATCTACATGACATTTAGGTTAAATAAAAAATACTAGTGTAAGGTTCTGTGTACATGTTCCTGAAACTCAGTTTGTTCGTCAGCCATTTTACTTTCTGTCTTGCTGCAGCTATCTTGCCCTCAGTCAAAATGGAGTTTCCAGCTTGCATGTTCCCGCCCTGATTCTCTCCTTTTGCTTCTTAAGCAGCCACAGCTGAGCAATCAGTGCTTCAGAATCTAGCCTGCAATGAACCTGTGACCTGACTCCTAAAGCCTTGGACCTTGTACTCCAGCTATTCCTACTGAGGAACTCTGAAGCACTTGTGGACTCTGAACCCTGCTCTTTGAAAGACCCACGTTTGCATGGACTTACGGTAACAGAGAAGAAGATCCTGAACCTGTTGTGGAGAGTGATTGCTGAGCTTAGATTACTCTGGCCTGCTGTGTCTCCTGCTTCTGTGTCTGCAAACTGTGTGACTATTTTTGCCAACTTGTATGAAGTAATACAAGACTTTCTATATCAAACCTGTGTCTCATGTATTTTCATCGCACCCAAGCACAAGACGCTATATGAACTGTACTACATACATTACAAGATTCTGAAGCCAAAACGTTAGTGTCTGCTGGGTCTGGAAAGGCTGTGTCTGCTATAACTGTGGATATCGGATGTCCGGTTGTACTTTCTGTGATGACAGTGGTTGTGACTTCTCACAACCATTCCAGGTGAGCAATTCCCTTAAGTGTTTTTTTTTCTGCAGTGTTACCACAGGTAAACACTATTGTTTTTTTTTTTTTTCTCTCTTTTTTGTCTGCTGTAACTGTGGATATCAGATGTCCGGGTGAACTTTCTGTGATGATAGTGGTTGTGACTTCTCACAACCATTCCAGGTGAGCAGTTCCCTTAATTTTTTTTTCTCTCTGCAGTGTTACCACAGGTAAACACTATTGTTTTTTTTTTTTCTCCTCTCCTCTTCTTCCAGTACTCCTGTCTTAAAAGATCTGGAAAATGGAGGCCCGCATAAAGGAACTTTGCGGAGTGACTGATAATATCCTTGCAGATTTGCAGAATATAAAGACCCGTTTTTCAAGCCTACAGGACCTCACTAATCACAATTTGCAAGTGTTTGGACAGACTGCCCAGGATTTGCGAGCCAGGATTGAGGTTCTAGAAGAGCGAGTCCAGGCTCCTGCCGTAGCCCCGAGTTCTGGGATTCCCAAGTTGCCCCCTTTTCGTTTTGGCGGTGAACGTGAGAAATTCAGGGGATTTATTAATCAATGCAATCTTTTTTTTTCTGCACATGCTTCACAATTTCCCACTGAACGATCTAAGGTGCTTACTATAATTATGTTGCTTACCAACAAGGCTTTGATGTGGGCAAACCCTCTGATTGAGACTGAGGATGATTGTTTGAATCACCTTGATGCTTTTATTTCAGCCATGGGGCAGGTGTTTGATGACCCCAATCGAGGTGCAACAGCTGAAGCAGCCATGTTAGCTTTGCGCCAAGGTAAGCACTCGGTAGCTGAATATGCCTTGGATTTCAGGAGATGGGCCCTTGATACCACCTGGGACAGTTCCGCCAAAAAATCTATTTTTCGAAAGGGGTTATCTTCACTGATTAAGGATGAACTTGCTCGTGCCGACCCTCTCACTGCGTTAGGTGACTTTATTAACTACTGCATCCGTATTGATACTCGTCTGACTGAACGCAGGCAAGAGAGATGGTTCGAAAGCAATCGCACTAACCTTTTCCTACCTTCCTCTCCAGCTAAGGAACCTTTGAGTAGGATTACACGGGAACCTGAACCTGAACCCATGCAGGTAGACTCTTTACAACGACGGGTTAGTGATGCACGCAAGGAACATCGTTTTAAGGAGAATCTATGTTTCTATTGTGGTAAGTCAGGGCACTTCATTATAAACTGCCCCAGCCGTTCTCGTAAGACTACTGCAGCACTCATTCATTGTGAGTGTTGCGAGAGGGGATCTGTCAGGTCCGAGCCTCAGGCTCCAGAGAGATCTGCAGCAACAGATCTTGATTTCTCAGACTTAAACTCCGTTACCTCTGAGGACGTTGACTGTGTAAACGCTGCCATTTTTCAAGTTTCCTCAGCGGTGTCCCAGCTGAGTTGTAAGAAAAACAATTCTCATTGCTTTCTTTCCATCAAACTCTGGGTTGACTCAGCTTGGGTGTCTAGCTCTGCTATGATCGACTCAGGGGCAAGTGGAAATTTTATGGATGTCTCCTTTGCTCTGAAACAGGGGATACGTTCAGTGAAGAAGGCTACTCCAGTACAGATGGAAATTGTGGATGGCTCCCTGCTGACCTCTGGACCAGTGGATCAGGAAACAGAGCCTTTGAGGGTTCTTATGGGTAAAGATCATCAAGAGAAACTGTCCTTTATGCTTATCTCTTCTCCCCACTTTCCCATTATTCTAGGGCTACCATGGCTGCAGGCTCAGAATCCTACCATTAACTGGGAGACCAAGGAATTACACTTTCCAGAGAAACAGATGAGTCCAAAAGTTTCAGCTTGCTCTGTTCCTAAAGGAACCATGTCAGTCCCTGAACTACCAGCTGTATTCCAGGACTATGTGGATTTATGTGACAAGAAGAACGCTGACCAGCTTCCTCCTCACCGTCCATATGATTGTCCAATTGAATTATTGCCTGGAGCAGAGATACCTTTTGGTAAGATCTACCCCCTGGCGGGGCCCGAGCTAAAGGCTTTAAAGGATTACATAGACGAAAATCTAGCCAAGGGCTTCATAGGCCCCTCTTCATCTCCTGCAGGTGCACCCATCTTCTTTGTAAAGAAGAAAGATGGATCTCTGAGACCATGCGTAGACTATAGGGAACTCAATAAGGTTACTATTAGAAACCGTTATCCATTGCCTTTAATCCCTGAGTTATTGGAGAGAGTGCGACATGCCAAAATTTTCTCTAAACTAGATCTTCGTGGGGCCTATAACTTAGTCCGTATTAGACCTGGGGATGAATGGAAGACTGCATTCAGGTCACGCTATGGACACTTTGAATATCTAGTTATGCCTTTTGGTCTGAGTACCGCCCCAGCCACTTTCCAACACTTGGTGAATGACATCTTCAGGGATCTCCTAGATACATTCGTGGTAATTTATTTGGATGATATTCTAATTTTTTCTAACTCCACAGAGGAACATCATGGACATGTGAGAATGGTCTTGGAACGTCTAAGACAAAATCATCTTTACATCAAACTTGAAAAGTGTGAATTCCATAGGACCGAAATTCAATTTCTGGGGTATGTACTGTCTACACAAGGAATTAGTATGGATGGAAGCAAAACCCAAGCCATCAAGGATTGGCCAAGTCCTAGAAATGTGAAGGAGGTACAGCGCTTCATCGGGTTTGCCAACTTCTATAGACGTTTCATTAGAAATTTCTCTGAGGTAGTGTCACCCATCACCCAACTTACCCGGAAAGAGTCTAGGTTCTCCTGGACTCCCCAAGCCCAGGAAGCATTTTCCCGTCTAAAAGATAAATTTACCACCGCACCTATCTTAGTACATCCCAACCCCGAGCTTGCCTTCATAATAGAGGTGGATGCTTCAGACTGTGCCGTTGGAGCTATACTCTCTCAGAGAACAGGTGAGAAGAATGTCTTGCATCCCTGTGCCTTCTTTTCCCAGCAGTTGTCTTCGGCTGAGATGAACTACGATGTGGGCAATAGAGAGTTGTTGGCCATTATTGCCGCCTTCAAAGAATGGAGACACCTTCTTCAGGGAACTGCACAGCAAATAGTCATCCTGACAGACCATCGTAACCTTGAGTTTATCAGGTCGGCTAAGTGCCTGACTCCTCGCCAGGCTCGCTGGAATCTTTTCTTAAACCAATTTAATTTTATCATTTCTTATAGACCAGGATCGCGCAATGGAAAGGCTGATGCACTCTCTAGGATTTACTCAGCAGAGACACGTCCAATTACTCCTCCTAAGACTATTCTTCCTGACTCTAGATTCCTAGGAGTAATTCATAATCAAGACCTACTTAAGGACATCAAGGAAGCATACCATGCGGATTCCTTTTTGGCACAACCCCCAAGGGACGTAAGTCTTGTCTTTAAGAATGGTGTGTGGATTCAGGGACAACGCCTGTATATTCCTGAAACAGTCAGATTGAGAGTATTGCAACTCATCCACGATTCCAAGATAGCTGGGCATAGAGGAATTCTAAAGACACAGGAATTTCTCTCTCGTTTCTTTTGGTGGCCCACTTGCAGGAAGGATGTTTTAAACTATGTCACTTCATGTGAAGTCTGTGCAAGATGCAAAACACCTCGCTCCTCACCAACTGGTCTGTTACAGCCTCTTCCCACCCCGTCCCGCCCGTGGGGATCCATTTCTATGGACTTCATTGTGGAGTTACCAACCTCTCAAGGGAAGAACACCATTCTAGTGGTGGTTGACCGTCTAACAAAGGCAGCTCATTTTATCCCTTGTGTCGGCTTACCCACTGCAAAACAGACATCAGATTTGATGATTAAAGATGTGTTTCGCTTACATGGAGTACCGGATGAGGTTATTTCGGATCGAGGGGTGCAATTCACTTCTAGGTTTTGGCAAAATTTCTGTGCAGCATTGGACATTAAAGTAAACGTTTCTTCTGCTTTTCATCCCCAGACTAATGGACAGACCGAACGAACCAATCAAACCCTGGAGCAGTATCTCCGCTGCTTTATCTGCCACCTACAGGATGATTGGGTGGATCTACTTCCATTAGCTGAGTTCTCGTATAACAACTCTCAGAGTGCCTCCACTAAGCAGTCTCCTTTTTACTCTAATCTAGGTTATCATCCTAACATTCTACCACGATTTCCCATAGAAACGCCTTTACCAGCAGTGGCTGAAAGAATCACGTCTTTACAGAAGAATATGGATCTTCTAAAGGAGAATCTGGAATCGGCTCAGGAAAGGTACAAGAAAGCAGCAGATAAATTTCGTAAACCTGCACCAGCTTTCAAGGTAGGAGACTTGGTCTGGCTGTCAACCAGAAATCTTAAGTTAAGGATTCCATCGTCTAAGTTGGGACATAAGTACATTGGACCCTATAAAATCAGTAAAATTATAAGTGCCGTTGCTTGTCGTCTTCAACTGCCCAGAACTATGAGAATTCACCCTGTCTTTCATGTATCCCTACTAAAGGCTGCGACACCCAATACGTTTCCTGGACGTTCTTCTCCTTGCCCTGACCCAGTGCTGGTCGATGGTCAGGAGGAATTTGTGGTGGAAAGGATTTTAGATTCCAGGTTGTATAGAAATCAGTTACAATATCTGATTAAATGGCAGGGCTACCCAGTGGAGGACAACTCATGGGAACCAGTCAATAACGTTAATGCTCCTCGCTTGCTCCGTCAGTTTCATCAGAGGTACCCACACAAGCCTGGCCTGAGGTCATCCGGAGGTTGTCCCTAAGGGGGGAGTAATGTAAGGTTCTGTGTACATGTTCCTGAAACTCAGTTTGTTCGTCAGCCATTTTACTTTCTGTCTTGCTGCAGCTATCTTGCCCTCAGTCAAAATGGAGTTTCCAGCTTGCATGTTCCCGCCCTGATTCTCTCCTTTTGCTTCTTAAGCAGCCACAGCTGAGCAATCAGTGCTTCAGAATCTAGCCTGCAGTGAACCTGTGACCTGACTCCTAAAGCCTTGGACCTTGTACTCCAGCTATTCCTACTGAGGAACTCTGAAGCACTTGTGGACTCTGAACCCTGCTCTTTGAAAGACCCACGTTTGCATGGACTTACGGTAACAGAGAAGAAGATCCTGAACCTGTTGTGGAGAGTGATTGCTGAGCTTAGATTACTCTGGCCTGCTGTGTCTCCTGCTTCTGTGTCTGCAAACTGTGTGACTATTTTTGCCAACTTGTATGAAATAATACAAGACTTTCTATATCAAACCTGTGTCTCATGTATTTTCATCGCACCCAAGCACAAGACGCTATATGAACTGTACTACATACATTACAACTAGTCACTTGCTTAAAGGGAACTATACTTTCAAGTTACTTTCCAGAACATGTTGTTTTGTGTGCATATGAGGAATAGCACTATTTCTAGTCATATGTCTTATATCCTGGATTTTCCCCCATATTTTCCATCTACAGGTTGTATCTCTAATTACTCTGGGGTGGTAGACTAGCTGTTATGGTGTCTCCCACATACTAAACATACAGAGGAATCCCTTCTATTTTTGTCCTCCTATCATCATTATCGTTGAAAGTGTGCGGCGAGTAGTAGGAGCTGGTTATACGGCAACTGGGATGGGACATCCAGCTCTTTTTGATTATCTAGATCATTTAGCTCTGGTCACCAAACAGAGCCATCACCATTGGATCCCAACTAGATCCCTATTAAATATGTATCCACCTGCAGGTAAACAGATTTTTTATAGTAAAATCACTGCAGTCTCATGAGGTTGAAACCCTATCTATCTGCCTTGACAGGTTTATAAAGAGAAGAAGAGACTGCACTTCATTGATAGGCAAAAAGTGTGGACTTTATTATCCCATGTGGTGACATTTTGGTCCTATCATAGAACCTTTCTCAAGCATCAGCTGTCCTGACAGCTGAACAACATGATTTTATCCGTCCCTGAGAGCAATTCAGAAACTGCAAGTGGCTCTCACTAGGGTACCATCTCCAGTTGTTCACAGAAAAGAGCCAGTTCCTTGTGACAGATCGGTCATAAACAACCCATCACTGACTGGGATATATACTGTATTCCTATTATCATGTGTTCTGTAAATTATTTTATTTTTGGCTTCTTTAGGGACATTATTTTATGAAAAGTTTGTTGAAAGTAAAGTTCTCAATTTATTCTTCTATCACTAAGTAGAGCTGACACTTGTAAGTGATATAACTAGCTAAGGCCACATGCTTCATTCAATTAGGTTGTGCTAATATCTAAGTACGTCTTCCTTTATAATTCCCTTATTCTCCTGGCTCTCACCGAAACCTGGATCCAGCAGTCTGACACCACCGCCGCTGCTCTCATGTGTGGTAGACTACAATTTTCACATATCACAGACCTGAGAGCAGAAAAGATTGGGGTGTTGGTCTGCTCTTTTCAATACAATGTGATTTCCAGGTTATTCCACCGCACTACCCTCACTTATGTTTCCCTAATTTGAAGTCCACATCATCAGACTCTTCAAACCTTTGCCTTGCTCTTTCCACTTGCCCTTTTGTGTGGCAAGTGGGGTAATAATTGTGCCATTCAGGTCAGCAGTTTTATGGCCACTGACAACAAGTCCAGGGGTTAGTAATGGAGAGGTGTCTATCAGACGTCCCCATTACTAACACTATAGTCAAATATAATAAAGACAGAGTAAAGTCCTTTAATTGACATAAGCATGCAGACTCCTTTATTTGAAATTAATCTCCCCAACCCTCTTTTACCCATACATTCACCAAAAATTTAAATAAAAAAGCAAAGCTATGCTCACATTTCCACCGATAATCCATTAGTGGCAACAATTATCTGGATGGTTTGGAGAGCGGTCACATCAGTCATGCAACCACTCACCACGCCAGCTGGAACACACTGTCTCTGTCTTTATTACATTTGACTACATTTATTGATGACTACTCCAGATATACAGTTACCTACCTGCTTCACAATAAGGATGAAGTTCCACAGAAACTTGAAGAATATCTTGCTGCAGTGTTCAGCAAATTTGGAAAAATGCCAAAAGTCTTGCGTGCAGATAATTGAACCAAATATACAAGTGGTAAGGTGCAAACCATTTTGAAAAAGAATGGTATCGTGTTCCAGAGTACCATTCCATACAACCCAGAACAAAATGGCATTGCAGAGAGAAAGAACGGTACTCACTGTGAAAGTGGAAGAAATATGTTGCTTTATGCGAATCTACCTACAACGTATTGGGGAGAGGCCAACATGATAGCTTACTATCTTCAAAACAGAGTGCCAGGTAAAGCCACAAATAAAACTCCATATGAGCTATGGAACTGTGAGAAGCCTAAGCTGAAGCACCTCAGGATATTTGGAAGCAAAACATTTGTGTATGTTCCCAAAGAAAAATGTTACAAGTGGGAATCACATGCAAAGCAAGGAGTCCTGGTGAGCTATAGCGAAGCGCAAAAGGGATACAGAATCCTGCACCCAAAGACCAACACAGTAATAATCAGCAGAGATGTAGTGATTGATGAAAACTCTGTATCGCTCAAATTCCATTAAGTTACACCAGTTATTCAACCTAAGAAGCAAGAACAACACTCTTAATCACCAAACCAAGACACCGAAAAGGAAAACACTGAAGTCTAGATAAGCTCTGAAGCCACCAAGGAAGACACAGAATGTTAGGGTCTGCAGAACGCACCAAATATAAGATGTGGAGAGGTGCGTTCGCAGCCCGGGGTCCACCGTGCAGGCGGAGCCTGCTGCTAGTAAAATGGTGTAAGAAGCAAACTCTGTTATCCCGCAGAGTCGCCAACATAAACGCCGTAACGCACTGTGGCAATAAGTGCGAACTCTGTTACTCCACAGAGCCGCTAGAAGGAGAGCCGCAGCGCTATATGGCGATGTGTACGAACTCACTAAACACAACTGAGTCGCAAAGAAAACACGCTAGGGCGCTGTCTAGCGTTGAAAGCGAACCCTGTTACGTCACAGGGCCGCTGAGAAAAAGTGCTGTGTCCTGTCAGGCTCTCAGGTACACAGTTAAGTGCTAAGCGTACATAAAGCGTGATCATGTGCTAATGTCCTCGCGGGAGTCACCCGCAATCTATGGCGTCTGAGCGCCAGACCCTGAATACGGCAATCAAAACTCCTCACCGGTTATGCCGGTAATCTAGGGCATCTAGGACGCCGACCCTGACCAGCTAGCACACCAAACTCCTCACCGATTAAGTCGGTATTCTAGTGGCTTATTTCAGCTGGGTACCTAACCACACACACACATGACCACACTGGCGCATAGCATACAATGGTTGATATTAGCGCATGGCGGCCCAGCCATGCTACCCTTCTATAGTAACAGCTACAGGACCTGCCAGAAACAAGGACCAATGAAGCTTGTTCCAGAACAACAGTAGTCACAGGACCTTCCTGGCAGACCAATAGGAGCTGCTGCAGTACCTGAGCATGTGACCCCTGATCTCCAATGAGAGATCTCACTCTGGGCATGCTCAGAAGGGAAAACGCAGGACTTTGTCCCAAAGACGTCTGCTCCAGCACTGGCTATAATAGCAGATCCAGGAAAGGCAGCAGCAAGTCACTGCACAGTACTGGAGAGGGCAAGACGCTTGGACCGACGTCTCTGCAGAGCAGCCTCCAATGCGGCCGGAGATGAATGGGAGACCGCAGCGGGGCTGGTTCGAGACTCCCCTTGTGCAGCAGCGGGAACTCGAACCCTAACATTACCCCCCCTCCTAGGGCCCCCCCTTCTTTGGGCCTCGCTGCGCTCAAAGGCAGCGATGAGCTGCGGAGCGTGAACATGCTCGGCAGGCTCCCAGGACCTATCCTCAGGCCCATAACCCCTCCAATCCACCAAATAAAATTTTTTGCCTTGTACCCAACAATGGCGTTCACCTCATGATCGTCGGTAGATGAACCCGACGTCCCGGCAGATGACTCGGAAAACCGGGAAATGGCCACGGGTTTCAGGAGGGACACGTGAAAGGTGTCAGTGATACCAAGGCGAGGCGGAAGGGCTAGGCGGTAAACCACCGGGTTCACCTGCTCAAGAACTTTAAAGGGGCCCAAAAAGCGAGGTGCCAACTTGGTGGACTCTACACGTAGCCTGATGTTTCGGGCAGAAAGCCACACTAGGTCACCCGGAGCAAATGTAGGAGCGGGGCGCCGATGGGCATCGGCCGAAGACCTCATCCTCTCTTTGGAGGCCTGAATGGCATCCTGTGTGCGGTCCCAAATGTCCCGTGCCTCCACAGCCCAGTCTGCCACCCTGGAATCGGCGGAAGACACGGGCATGGGCACTGGTACCCGCGGATGCTGACCGTAGTTCAGGAGGAATGGGGTCTGTCCGGTGGAGTCAGCCACAGCATTATTTAGAGCGAACTCAGCCCACGGTAGCAAGGATGCCCAGTCATCCTGCCTGGCAGAGACAAAATGTTGCAAGTATGTGACCAAGGTCTGGTTGGCCCTCTCTACCAACCCATTCGTCTCGGGATGGTATGCAGAGGAGAGATTCAACTCAATGCTGAGTAAACGACACAGCTCTCTCCAGAACCGAGACGCAAACTGGGGACCTCGATCACTGACAATTTTGTCTGGCATACCGTGAAGGCGGAAAATATGCCTAATGAATAATGCTCAGGAGACGCACGCCTGAACATATTCCCTGACGTCACGGGCCATCTGCGGCCACCAGTATGTTCTCGCCAGCAACTCAGAAGTCCTTTTTGTCCCAAAATGTCCACCCACCCTGGACGAATGTGCCAAAGAGAGTACTTCCGGTCGCAAATTGATGGGCACAAAAGTCTTGCCCGGAGGCAAAGACTCAAGCGAAACCGGAGCCACCGTTCTTAGGCTTTCTGTGGGGACAATAAGCCGAGGCTCCTCCTCCACCTCCTCAGAGGACACCACGGAGCGGGATAGAGCGTCTGCGCGAATGTTCTTCTCACCAGAGAGGAAATGGAGGGTGAAATGGAACCGGGAGAAAAACAAGGACCATCTGGCCTGACGGGAATTTAGCCGCTGGGCTGTCTGCAAATACACCAAATTCTTGTGGTCCGTGAATACTTGGAAGGGGAAGCGAGCCCCTCCAGAAGATGTCTCCACTCGGAGAAGGCCAACTTCATAGCCAGTAACTCCCTGTCCCCGATGGAATAATTCCTCTCTGCTGGTGTAAAGGTCTTGGAAAAGAAGAAGCAGGGATGCTTCCGACCCTGGGCATCCTTTTGAAAGAGGACTGCTCCAGCACCAACAGAAGAGGCATCCACCACTAAGATAAACGGTTTATCGACATCGGGGCGATGTAAGATGGGAGCACTGGCGAAATGCGACTTGATGGAGGAGAACGCCTTTGTGACCTCCTCTGACCACAACTTGGGATTAGCTCCCCTCTTGGTGAGGGCTACCAAGGGAGCTACCAAAGTAGAGAAGTGGGGAATGAATTGGCGATAGTAGTTAATGAACCCCATAAAGCGCTGCACCGCCTTAAGGGAGTGGGGTTCTTGCCAATCCATCACAGCCTTTAGTTTGGTAGGATCCATAGCCAATCCCTGGGTGGAGATGATATAGCCCAGGAAAGGTAGAGACTCCTGCTCAAACATGCACTTCTCCAACTTCGCATATAGGGAATTTGCTCGCAAGAGGTCGAAGACCTTGCAGACATCTCTCCGGTGGGAGGCCATATCTGGAGAAAAGATGAGAATGTCATCCAGATAGACTACCACCGAGGTAGTCAACATATCCCGGAAGATGTCATTCACAAAGTCTTGGAAGACAGCTGGGGCGTTACAGAGCCCAAAGGGCATTACCAGATATTCATAATGCCCATCCCTGGTGTTAAATGCCATCTTCCATTCGTCCCCCTCACGGATGCGAATCAGGTTATACGCACCCCGCAGGTCTAACTTAGTAAATACCCTTGCTCCCCGAAGCCTGTCAAAGAGCTCAGAGATTAGCGGAAAAGGATATTTATTTTTCACGGTGATAGCGTTGAGACCCCTATAATCAATGCACGGACGTAATTCTCCGTTCTTCTTCTGCACAAAGAAGAACCCCGCTCCCGCTGGTGTCACCGACTTCCTAATGAATCCCCTTGCCAAGTTTTACTGAATATATTGGGACATGGCCTCTGTCTCAGGAAGAGAGAGGGGATAAACCCTTCCTCTAGGAGGCTCAGCTCCAGGCAAGAGATCGATAGGACAGTCATAGGGGCGATGAGGCGGAAGAGTCTCTGCAGCCTTCTTCGAGAAAACGTTGGCATAAGACCAATAGACCTTGGGAAGAGGAGAGAGGTCTATGGGTATCTCAGTGGTGTTGACCTGCACGCTGTCCCTAATGCATCTGCCTTTACATAAATTACTCCAACTCAGAATTCTCCCTGAAGACCACTCAATATGGGGAGAGTGGTGGCGGAGCCAGGGTAATCCCAACAAAACCTCATCTATACCCTCAGGGAGGATAAAAAATGGTATATTCTCCTGATGGGAAGGAGACATAGACAAGGTGAGTGGGACAGACTGATGGGTGATTTGTGAGGGCAGAATTGCTCCGTTCAACACCCGTACCGATACTGGTTCAGCCAGCAACACCAAAGGCATGGTGTGGCGAGAAGCAAAGGAGGATGACATAAAATTCCCCTCTGCCCCAGAATCCACACACAGCTTGACGGGTAGGGTGGTAGAACCGTGGGTAATTATCCCCTTGAGGAGCACTTTAGGGGCAAAACTCATGGCGTCCAGTGACCCTGTTCCTACGGTTACTGGGCGCGACCGTTTATTCAGCCGCTGTGGACATCGGTTGGCAAAATGTCCCTGCTGCTGGCAAATATAACAAATCGGGGATGGACGAGTGACCCGAGATTTAGATCCTGCAGGAGCAACCTCCTGAAGGTCAGGCGCCTGAACGGGCGACTCCAGAGGGGTGGTGAAGGTTGGAGCCAACCGAACCCTTTGCCTACACTGGGCACGTTCCAGCCTCCGCTCGTGGAAACGGAGGTCGACGCGGGTGGAAATAGCGATAAGCTTCTCCAGTGTGGCAGGAATCTCTCTGGTAGCCAAGGCGTCTTTCACATGACCCGCCAGTCCTCTCCAGAACACGGGAATGAGGACTTTATCTGGCCACTCTAATTCCGAGGCCAGAGTCCGAAATTGGACAGCAAACTGGCTGACCAAAGCCGAACCCTGGGTACTTGCCAGCAGTTTGAGCGCCGTATCGTGGGTGATCTGAGGTCCTAGAAAAACCTTTTTCAGAGCCTCCAGAAAACGAGAAGCACTCCGCTCCCACAGCGGCGTTGCCCACTCCAACGCTCTGCCCGACAGAAGAGCTATCACAAAGCCCACTTGTGCCCGATCCGTGGGGAAACGTGCAGCCAGAAGCTCGAGGTGTATGGAGCACTGACTCACGAATCCCTGACATTGCTTGCTGTCACCAGCAAACTTGTCTGGAAGCGGGAGGTGGGACAATGTAGGGACAGAGGTGGCAGAGGACAAACTGGCTGCAGCTACGCTAGCAGCCTGAACAGCGACTGCGGTAACATCCACAGCTGAAGTTGTGCGCTCAAGAGCCGCCAACCTACCCTCCAGCTGCTGGATGTACAGCTGTAAACGCTGTTCATCCGCCATTTTACTAGCCAGACCCTGGCGCTAATATTATGTTAGGGTCTGCGGAACGCACCAAATATAAGATGTGGAGAGGTGCGTTCGCAGCCCGGGGTCCACCGTGCAGGCGGAGCCTGCTGCTAGTAAAATGGCGTAAGAAGCAAACTCTGTTATCCCGCAGAGTCGCCAACATAAATGCCATAACGCACTGTGGCAATAAGTGCGAACTCTGTTACTCCACAGAGCCGCTAGAAGGAGAGCCGCAGCGCTATATGGCGATGTGTGCGAACTCACTAAACACAACTGAGTCGCAAAGAAAACACGCTAGGGCGCTGTCTAGCGTTGAAAGCGAACCCTGTTACGTCACGGGGCCGCTGAGAAAAAGTGCTGTGTCCTGTCAGGCTCTCAGGTACACAGTTAAGTGCTAAGCGTACATAAAGCGTGATCATGTGCTAATGTCCTCGCGGGAGTCACCCGCAATCTATGGCGTCTGAACGCCAGACCCTGAATACGGCAATCAAAACTCCTCACCGGTTATGCCGGTAATCTAGGGCATCTAGGACGCCGACCCTGACCAGCTAGCACACCAAACTCCTCACCGATTAAGTCGGTATTCTAGTGGCTTATTTCAGCCGGGTCCCTAACCACACACACACATGACCACACTGGCGCATAGCATACAATGGTTGATATTAGCGCATGGCGGCCCAGCCATGCTACCCTTTTATAGTAACAGCTACAGGACCTGCCAGAAACAAGGACCAATGAAGCTTGTTCCAGAACAACAGTAGTCACAGGACCTTCCTGGCAGACCAATAGGAGCTGCTGCAGTACCTGAGCATGTGACCCCTGATCTCCAATGAGAGATCTCACTCTGGGCATGCTCAGAAGGGAAAACGCAGGACTTTGTCCCAAAGACGTCTGCTCCAGCACTGGCTATAATAGCAGATCCAGGAAAGGCAGCAGCAAGTCACTGCACAGTACTGGAGAGGGCAAGTCGCTTGGACCGACGTCTCTGCAGAGCAGCCTCCACTGCGGCCGGAGATGAATGGGAGACCGCAGCGGGGCTGGTTCGAGACTCCCCTTGTGCAGCAGCGGGAACTCGAACCCTGACACAGAAGAACCAAATCAACCTCCAGTCAGGAGATCAGAAAGGCCAAACAAAGGTATCCCAGCTAGACGCCTTTCTTATAGGTCAGAACACTTCCTGAACCAGAGCCATAGTCATAGCAAGAGATGCAAAAACTGCCTGTCCATGAAAAGCAGAAGTGGATAAATGCTGCTAATTAAGAGATGGGGAGTCCCTTCACCAACTCTAGACATGGGAGCTTACTGAGCTACCACAATGAGCAAAAATTGCAAAGCTAGGTGAAATTCTCAACCAGCACTTTGAGACTAAGGACATTGGAAATGTGACATATTATTTGGGAATCCAAATCCAGAGAGAGGAAGATAGAAGTTTTCTTTCTAACCAAAGTTCTAAATTTTCTGCAATCCTAGACCAGTTTGGAATGTCAAAATCCAAAGGTGCGTCAACAGCAATGGATCCATCCTACTTAAAGTTGGAAGAAGAAGATCTGCTACCCAGCAATGAGAATTACAGACAAGCAGTGGGGGCGCTTCTGTACATAGCAACCACAACTCGTCTGGATATCACAGCCAGAGTCAGAATTCTCTGCCCACATGTAAGCCAGCCACGACAAAGAGACTGGAATTAAATTAAGAGAACTCTTCAATATCTTAAAGAAACTCTAAGGCTAAATCACTCTCAGAGTTTATGCGGATGGAGAATGGGCTGGAAATTCAAGTGATCCGAAATCAACAAGTGGTTACTTGTTCACGCTAGGAGAAAATTAAATTTCTTTGTCCAGCAGAAAACAAGTGTCAGTCGCATTATCTTCTACAGAAGCAGAATATATGGCTGTGCAGCTTATGCAAGTCAAGAAGTAATTTGGTTGAAACAACTTTTGGAAGATTTCACAAGCCATTAGCTCAACCAGCAGTTATCTATGAGGACAACCAAAGATGCATTAAACTTGCCAGCAGTGAGAAGATTAGTGCAAGGACTAAGAACATTGATGTAAATCATCACCACTTATGTGATCTAGTGGAACGTGGTGTACTCGAGTTTGTTTATTGCGAGTCTGACAAGGTGATAGTTGATGGTATGACAAAGCCATTATCAAGAGCCGAGTTTGTGGACTTCAGGACCGCAATGGGACTAACAGAATAAGTAGTTGTTGAGTGGGGGTATTGGAATATGTTTCGTGCAACAACTCCATTCCTGTCTGTTTAGTTGCTAGATTTGTATGCTGTTTATAAAGTTAGAACAAAAAAAACTCCCAGAAGCTCACACAGGGATAGCATGTGTCGGGGTCGTAACGACAAACCACTCGTCCTCCAGTCACTCCTAATTAGATTATGAGCATGTGGTACCAGTATAAGAAAGAGTCAGACAATCAGGCTGGTTCAATCTTAGAGCATGCTCCAGAAGGTACTAGCAGGCACCCATCACAGCAAGTTCTGTCCTTTATTTCCACATACATAAGATTATCTACACAGGATGTCAGGATGGAGTAAAGGGTGGATGGGGGCGGGGAGGTAAGCTATATATGTCCATATATGTACATGTCCAGCATCTGGCCATCTCTATTGGTTCACATTCCATAGGTCTTGTATCCAGGCAGACTTGCTGATGCAATCCTCAATTCCCCAAAGGTGGGGGCAGTCCTCAGTGAATTTCTTGGAGACAGACTAGCTGGTACTGACATCTTAGAATAAATTTCATTTCTAAATACTACTCATCAAGGAAAACTTTGTGTTTATCTTGACATATCAAAGTAACAAAGCACATATAAACATATGAATATAAAGGTATAAAAATAGCAAAACACATATATATAAAATATAAAGGTAGAAAATTATATTTTACCTTGACAATCCCCCCTAAACACTAAGTTTTCCCTTATTATATGTGGCCTTCGAGACTGTCCATGTGTGGGGACAGGGGTAATGGATTTCTTCGCTTGTTCATTTTAGAAGCTGGCCCCTTATGGACCGCCCCCAAACAACCAAGTCCCTACCAAACCTGCACATGGAGTTCTCCCACTATCCCTAAACTAAATCTCTCATTTCCATCTGTATTTTGTCATAGGGGATTTTATCAGGTTTATCCTGCGGGGTATATTTCTCCATATCACCCTTATCAGCGTCATCATATAGCAGGGAAACAACTTCCTGATGAAGGAAAGTACCTGAGGAGGCGGTTGCATTGGTCACAGCTTTCCTGTACAAGGGTATCACACAACATAGAATTATCAATCCTAGCACCAAAAGCCCTGCTACCACTAAGCAGGCTTGTTGGAGAAATCCTTTGAGTCCTCCAAGCCACCCTGAGAAGAAAGAGGTATCTACTCCTGCATTGGCCTTTACTTCCTGAGCCAGATTTTTAATCTTTGTAAGGGCCACTATAGTTTTACCATTGACTCCAGAATTCTGAGGAATATAAGTACAACATTCTTCCCCTATCATCCCACAGACCCCACCTCTTTCAGCTAGAATCATGTCAATGGCCAGTCTATTTTGAAGAGTCATTCTTGTATTGGGGCCCAATTCCTCAACTATACCCTGGAAAGCATCTTGACTAAAATTGATAAATCTTTGCTCGGTGTAGTATATATAATTTATCCAATCTACATTGTAATTGATCTGTACAGTTGGGATAAGAGAACGGAAACCCGCCAGGATCTGATTCTGAGCTTTGTATTCGTCTGGGACCCCTCTAGGAACCCCTATAGAGTCTATGTAAACTTTGGGATCCTCAGCATAACCAGTGTGCAGCTGACCCAGACTCCTTCTCTTCCTGGATATCAGTGGATCTATATTCTTGGATCCAGACTCTCTCTCACGTGTCTTTTAATGACTACCCAGTCTCCAGGCTGCAGGCTGTGACTCCCAGGATCCTGGTTCGGATCTGGAAGAGAACTGAAAACATTATCATGTACTTTCTTGAGTCTTTTATGCAAATCCCTTACATATGAGCTTAATACATGGTTACTCATTTCCAGTGCTTGGGAAAAGAAACATCCTAAACTAGGCACTTTGCCAAATATTACTTCATACAGAGAAAGTCCAGTTTTTCTATTTGGAGTGTACCTTACTGAGTATAGGGCTAATGGTAAACATTCAGGCCAAGATTTCCCTGTTTCAGCCATGGCCTTTTGGATTTTTAACTTCAATGTCCCATTTAGTCCTTCTACTTTTCCACTGCTTTGTGGATAATATGGGGTGTGGAAAGCTTGTTAAATTCCCTGAGCTGTCAAGACTTCATTCATTATTTCACCTGTGAAATGTGTACCTCTGTCACTTTCGATCACCTCTGGTACTCCATACCTGCACACCACCTCCGCAAGCAGCTTCTTTGCGGTCGCCGCAGCCGTAGCCTTGGCAATCGGGAAAGCCTCCGGCCAACCTGAGAATAAATCAAAACACACCAACCCATACTCCCATGACCCTGATTTTGGCTGCTGAATATAATCAATCTGCAGTCTCTGGAAAGGATAGAGGGGCCGAGGGGCGTGTTTGAGTGGTGTCTTAACTACCCTTCCCTGATTATGTGTAGCACATACCATGCATCCCTGGATCAAACCTTCTATACAGGTGGGAAAGCCTGGTGCCACCCAATGCTTCTGCATCACACTCATCACAGCAGTTTTGGACTGGTGGGTTGGCCCACGTAACATCTGGGCGACCGCAGGGTACAACGCCCTTGAAAGGCATCGACGCATCCCTCTTCCCCATACCCCATTTGCTTCATTCAGACATGCACCTTCTTTTTTCCACTTTTCTACTTCCTCCTGGCGCACCTGAGCCTGCATCTGGGATAAGGCATCCTCCGACACAAAGGGATTTTTGGGAGCGCTTACCTGGTGCATCGTTACCCCTTGGAGTGGTCTACTGGCTGCTGTTTTTGCTGCTGCATTGGCCATTTTGTTTCCTTTACTCACCTGATCAGTGCATCTGGTATGTGCTTTAACTTTTATGACAGCTACCTCTTTTGGTAATT
>JARQOD010000006.1:263408659-263493896 GCA_033576555.1 Oophaga sylvatica | reverse complement strand
CCATGCAATTGAGTCAATACTCCTGCCGCGTGTCCCTGCTGTTCGTGGAGATACAGGGTAAATGGTAGTTCATAGTTGGGGGTTCCTAGCGCTGGAGCTGCCACAATCCTGTTTCTGAGGGAATAAAAACAGTCTATACCTTCAGGAGTTAGTTTAAAAAGCACAATGGTGATACAGTCATAGAGAGGCTGCATGAGGATTGACACAGCATGTATCCACTGTCTGCAGTAGGAAATCAGTCTAAGAAATATCCTAAGAGCGGCAACATTAACAGGAATAGGAAAATTCTGTACAGCTTCTTTGCGAGCGCTGGTCAGATGTCGCGCCCCCGGTGTAATGCAATGTCCCAAAAAGATAACTGAAGATTTACAAAATTGCAGTTTATCCTTTGACGCTTTACAACCAGCTTGGTACAGAAACAACATGAGTAATATTGTTGCAATACGACACTGTTTCCTGGAGGGGGCACAAATCAGTAAGTCATCAACATATTATAAAAATAACATTGGCAAAATCAATAACTGTAAACGAAGCAGCATCCTGAGATATCTGGAACAAAAGTGTATATATATATATTGTACCAGCCAATACATAGAGGGTTAAATCCGGGTAGCCGAAGGGGGAAGCTGAAGTTGGAATTTTTACTGTCAAGGCTACTGATAAGGAACCTTAGCTGCAGAGATGCCGAAGGTGGGGGCTAGGTTTTAACTAAAACACCCCTTGTTACCAGTTTCTGCAATCTCTCCTGAAATGTCCTGGTCTCCTGCACCTGTGGCACACGTCTCCCCTCCCTGTTGTTTGCAGGACGAGCACCCACAGCATGTATCCTTGCTCCTCTCTTTGCCTGCACTAAATCATGTTGTACCCCTTGTGCTATTCTGGCTAGATCCTCTGCTTTAACTGATCTCCAATCTGGTCTACTTACTTTCAACTTTTCTTTGTCACTTCCTTTCCCATTCATGTATGCACTTACTAGAACCCTCTCACTAGTCTTGTTTTCTGGGACAAAACCCATTTCTACCCAAGCTTTTCTTAGAACCCAGAAATAATCTTTTGGCTCTTCTTCCTTTCCCTGAACTAGTGTAATTTCCTTTCTCTGCCTGTCTATCCTTACATGCTTTTTTTTTTTTCAACACTTCTATAAACATACCCCCTGCTTCTGCGTCATTGACTTCTGCATTATCAGGTCCGTTCCTACCAACATAACACTTGTATGTCTCATCTATCAGTCTATCGTATCTAGCTTCAACTACCAACTTTCCTTCTTCTGTGTTCCATCCCACATCTGACCAATAATAACAGTTTTCATTCTCTGGGCGGGTGACACAAAGATAAAATGTCCCTTTCCCCCAAGTCTGGTGCGTTGATCCCTTGAAATCATTTCTACCACAGTTGAATATTTGACAGAAATCAAACTTAAAGATAACCACAGGGGTTATAGTATTAACCCAGAAGTTAGCCCCAAAGGTGGGCATGCTGGCACTACTGGAGATCAGGATGCAGCCCAAAAGGATATGTATATCAGAAACTTCATGACTGCTGACTAATCTTGTCCTTCTTGCAGTGGGAGGCGTGAATCCAGGTGCTCTTGCCCTCGAGCTTCAGGGCAGTAGGGGTGGTCAGGACCACAGTGTAGGGACCCTCAAATCTGGGCTGGAGACAGTCTCTTCTCACAAACTTTTTCACGTACACAAGGTCACCAGGCAAGAAGTTGTGCACCGTGTCATCTGTAAATTCTGGGAGAGAAGCAGACACTGTAGAGTGGGTGTTAGTTAACTCTTTAGACAAAGCAATCACAAATTTTACCACTTTATTATTAATTTCAGATAGCTCCTGGTGCCTAATTTCTTCTATCTTGGGAAGGGCACCCACTGGGAACAGAGGTGGTGCAGTAGCTTCCGGATTAGGAACTGAGGCAGGGGCTGAAAGACCGAGCCCTGGGACAGGGGCCTCAGCGACGGGGACTAAAACCTTTTCCGGTTGTCCGGGTGGTTGGTAGTAGGTGCCGGAAGGCGTCAGGAGGGGATATAGGCCTGACTGGGTGGTTCCGGGTGTCCCAAGATGGCTGCTGGGTGTCCCAAGATGACTGCTGGGTGTCCCAATATGGCCGCTAGGTGTTCCAATATGGCCGCTAGGTGTTGTGGGAAGGGCGTTGTCTGGGGGCGTCCCACTGTTGGATATGGAAGGGGCATTGGGCTGGGCATTACACCAGGGGCGACCCGCCCCACAGACACGGCAGGTCTCCGCCCAGGGCGGATTCTGTTCACCACATGCACTACAAGTCCAACCTCCCTTTGTTCTGAGATCGGTGCCATTATAGGGCGGTGGCTGGGGACTTGGCACAGTGACAGGCATGAGGGGTGCAGCGGCCATTTTAGTTACATCAACAAGATCACATGCAAAGCATTTCACATATCCGAACAAAGGCTCGGCACCTTCTGAACATCCTGTACCATCTACTTCCTTCCAGCCCTCAACTTTCAAATCATTTGCTACTCTGAGATGTGCCTGAGCCTGATGCAGGAGTCCCTCATCACATAACTTTCCCTTCTTCTGTCCTACATAATCCTTCCACACTGAAGGCTGAAGTCTGCCCGTAGTAGGCAAACCCATCATCTTATACAAACTCCTCACATTTCTAACAGCCTTCCTGCCTTCCCGTGACTGAACAAGCTCACTGACTCCCACAGCACCACCCTCTAACTTATGAGGTTTCTCAGATCTAAATATACGCATCATGATTTAACAAAGTGCAATGGTCTGTCGCGACTCAGACCACCGATGCCGCTGGCAGGTCACCACCCGTCAACGTGGAGCCCTCCTCAACACACTGACAAGACAGAGAGTCCTCCTCAATCTATCCCTTCCCTAACCGTGGGTGATAACTTTACAGCACAGCTCACTGTAACACTCCTATATTCACAGCGGGACGTCTCCTTGTGAGATTCCCCTGTATTGGACAAAGAGCCCTCCTCAATTTGTCATTTATAAGACAGAGAATCCTAATCAATCTGTCACTAACTTGGTAGACAAAGAGCCCTCCTCAATTTTCATTTATAAGACAGAGAATCCTAATCAATCTGTCACTAACTTGGTAGACAAAGAGCCCTCCTCAATTTGTCATTGATAAGACAGAGAATCCTAATCAATCTGTCACTAACTAGACTATCATGTGCGTCTTTTACCCCACTCAACACTTCAAAAATCTAAAATTTGTCCCAACTTTATTCTAACAGTCACGGGAGACATCTATCTACATAAAGGTACAGTGACCGGAGGAGGAGAAGAGTGGTGTTGACACGAGCACGCGCAGACATGCGACGTCACTCGGTCTCACTTGCTGGTTCGGAGCGTGGCGTGGGATCGCCTTCGGTCTCACCACTCAATCGGTCACCCACCCAGACCCAAATCGACAATACAGCTAAGCCAACAATGACTGACACACAGGCAAGTGGGACGCATATAAAGTATATGATCCCAACTTACCGTGTTCAATGGAGGCTGCAGTCCTCGCACTCAGTCACCGCGGGCACCACCGCAAAGTCCTCAGGACGGGTCCGGACGGGCGGCGATCCACTGCCCCACGTTGCTAGGCGCCAATTGTCAGGGTCGTAACGACAAACCACTCGTCCTCCAGTCACTCCAAATTAGATTATGAGCATGTGGTACCAGTATAAGAAAGAGTCAGACAATCAGGCTGGTTCAATCTTAGAGCATGCTCCAGAAGGTACTAGCAGGCACCCATCACAGCAAGTTCTGTCCTTTATTTCCACATACATAAGATTATCTACACAGGATGTCAGGGTGGAGTAAAGGGTGGATGGGGGCGGGGAGGTAAGCTATATATGTCCATATATGTACATGTCCAGCATCTGGCCATCTCTATTGGTTCACATTCCATAGGTCTTGTATCCAGGCAGACTTGCTGATGCAATCCTCAATTCCCCAAAGGTGGGGGCAGTCATCAGTGAATTTCTTGGAGACAGACTAGCTGGTACTGACATCTTAGAATAAATTTCATTTCTAAATACTACTCATCAAGGAAAACTTTGTGTTTATCTTGACATATCAAAGTAACAAAGCACATATAAACATATGAATATAAAGGTATAAAAATAGCAAAACACATTATATATATAAAATATAAAGGTAGAAAATTAATTTTACCTTGAGACATGTGACTGTATTTCCTGTTTTTCTGTGTCTGTGTATGAGAGAAGCAGCCTACTGTACATACTGCACAGATAGAGACACACCAATGATTTATTCCTGATCTATTAAGCATATTGTTCCCGATTGTTCCTGAATAAACTTGTTCTGCTGTCACATGCTTGAAGAGTATTGTGAGTAATCCGCTGCCAACAGCCCCATTTTAGTAGACCTGTCTGCCTCAGAAATAAGAGACACAAAGTTCTCCTTGTAGTGTGGGTCTAAAAGTTTCACTAACCAGTAATGACTGTCACCCAAAATTTGTAGAACGCGAGGGTCACGGTCAAGGCAGCGTAATATAAACTCACCCATGCGTGCCAGACTCCTAACAGGAAAGACTTCCGTGTCCTCACCAAGAGGACGACTGACCATGCTTTCTTCCTTCTTCTCCTCGTTCCTGTCCTCAGGCCATCCACCGTGAACAGACGGTATGACAGTTGTGCAGGTAGTACCCTCTATAGCGCATGAAACTAGCTCCTCTTCTTCCTCTTCCTCCTCCACTTCCTCATTGTCACCCAATCCACATTGGGATGAGATGAGGCTTGGCTGTGTGTAATCACCCTGTATGGTTCCTTGCTCCATCTCATTGTGCTCTGCCTGCAATGCATCCTCTTTGATTGTGAGCAGAGAGCATTTCAGAAGACAGAGAAGTGGGATGGTGATGCTAATTATGGCATCATCGCCTCTCACCATCTTGGTGGAGTCCTCAAAGTTTTGGATGACATCCATGTCCACTCTTTAGGTCTTATGTGTAGAGTCTGAACTGAATTCCGATGGCCTTGTTGATGCTGGTAGTCAACAACTGCCCTATTCTGCTCACAAATGCTTCCCAACATCTGCAGTGTAGAGTTCCAACACGTGGGGACATCACACACTAGTCGGTGAGCCGGAAGCTGCAAACGCTGCTGAAGCATGGCAAGGGCGGCGGAAGCTCTAGTTGACTTTCTAAAATGGGCACACAGGCGACGTACTTTGACAAGCAGATCCGGCAGCTCAGGGTAGCTTTTTGAGAAACCGTTGAACAATGAGGTTAAGCACATGGGTAAGGCATGGTAAGTGTGTGAGCTCGCTTCATCTCAGAGCCGCCACCAGGTTCCGGCCATTGTCACACATGACCATGCCACTCTGTAGGTTCAGCGGTGTCAGCCACAGATCTGCCTGCTCTTTCAGAGCTGTCAACAACTCTTCAGCATTGTGTGGTTTGTCACCTTAGCATATTCAGCACAGCCTGTTGCTGCTTGGCTGAGGCAGTGCTGCAGTGCTTCCAACTTGTGAATTATGTGGTCATTTCGGAGATGAAGGCTGAAGAGGAGGAAGAGGAGGTGCTGGAGCTGTAGATTGTGGGGGCAACCCTGATTGACCTAGGACCCGCAATCCTCGGCGTCGAGAAGACATGTTCCATCCCAAAGTCTGACTGGGTTCCGGCTTCCACTATGTTAACCCAGTGTGCCGTTAGTGAGGTGTACCGTCCCTGCCCATAAGCACTTGTCCACGTGTCTGAGGTTAAGTGGATTTTTGCAGTAACTGCATTGCTGAGGGCATGGCTAATATTGTGGGACACGTGCTTGTGTAATGAGAGGACAGCACGCCGGGAGAAATAGTTGCAGCTGGGGACCGAGTACCATCAGGTTGTGGAAAGCTTCCTTCTCCATGAACTGAAAAGGCAAAATTTTGAGCACAAGCTGTCGTGAAATGTGTGAATTTAGTAGCATGGCCTGTGGGAGTTGGCTGCGTATTTATGCTTGCATTCCAAGGACTGAGGTATGGACAACTGAACGCTGCATTGGGACAAGGACGTGGAGGTGCTTGCTGATGGAGCTAGTTGAGTGTGTGCAATGACAGGTGCAGAGCAGGAGACATCTTCGCATGCACCATGTACAGGGGATTGGCTTGCATGCACAACAGCAAAGAAGCAGTGGTGTTACCTGCAGACATTGTTCCTGGACCCTGTTTTTTGGCCCACAAAGTCGGGTGCTTTGCTACCATGTGCCTGATCATGCTGGTGGTGGTCAGGCTGGTAGTTTTGCTACCCCTGATGATTCTGGCCTGGCAGGTGGTGGAAATGGCCATTTTGGGGTAATCGGCAGAGTCTTTGAAAAACAACCAGACTCAGGAAGACCTAACAGTTGTACTGGCAACTTCCGTTGTGTTGGTGTTACGGGGAACGGTTGCCCGCCTTCTGTCTGCGGCTACCATGCTGCTTCCTTCTGCCTGTTGGGGTGCTACACCTCCCTCCCCCTGTATGCTGCTATCCTCGCTCTGCATATCCTCCTGCCAGGTTATCATCCACCACCTCGTCTTGCACTTCCACACCCTGGTCCTCCTCCTGACTTTCTGGCAATTGTGTCTCATCATCATCCACCTGTTGTGACACGTTCCCACCGTCGCCTTCTTGTGACCATGGCTGCTCAAATATTTGGGCATCGCTATATGCCATCTCCTTTTGCTCCGCTTCAAGTGGACCAGACAAGAGGCCCGAATATATAAATGGAAAAATGAACAG
The DNA here is from genome assembly GCA_033576555.1 of Oophaga sylvatica. NCBI lineage: Eukaryota > Metazoa > Chordata > Amphibia > Anura > Dendrobatidae > Oophaga > Oophaga sylvatica. The sequence goes on along the minus strand of JARQOD010000006.1, from coordinate 263,487,184 downwards.
CTCTTCGAAGTGTCCAAGTGTGGTATCAGTGGTCTCTGGGCACTCGGCATGGTGGGAGGAAGGAGGATCAGGGTGAGGAATATACCGTCCAGACTCACAGCTACTCAGACTTGACCGTGTGGAGGACAGGGTCGTGGTGGTGTTGCCAAACTGACTGGAAGCATTATCCGCTATCCAACCAACAACCTTTTGACACTGCTCTGGGTTCAATAGTGGTGAGCTGCTGGGGTCCCCTAGTAATTGGGACAGGAAGTACGGGTGAGAACATGTGGGTGTTTGTTGTGGCACAATTTCAGATTGCCCACTGCCTCAGCCTCAGTCTCTGCATTCACCTTCATCATCATGTCCAGTTCCCCGTCCCTTGCTACGTGCCTTGCCCATTTTAAATGGAGGACAATAATTTACACGATCACTACAAAAGTAGAAACAACAGACAAAATATACAAACTAAAAAATTTTTTAGATTCAGTAATAATTTTTTTATATATTCTTCTGTGTAAAAGATGAATGGCAGACCATTCTGTAATTTGTTAAAATATCATACCCATAGATCATAAAAATAAATATTAAATAAACATACAACTGTATTTAGATATAAAATATATGTATAGAAGAGAGCAAGCAGCACCAAAAAAATGGAAACACTCTACTACAAAGTAATAAAAAAATTACAAATTTTATTAAACATCATAAAAAAAATAAAAAAAATTGTAAGAAATATTAAAAACAGAAAAAACACACACAACATACAGACAAACAGGTGCAACACCTGGAGCAGGGTAAAGAGTAACTAGCATCACAGAAACAAATATAAATACATATGTACACCCCCAATGGTAACAACTCTAAAAATCCATATGGTAGTGTGTATGATATTAGTCACACCAGATAGTAAGATATAATCAATGTATAGGTATATATACCTTAATCAGCCAGAAAAAAATGATTTATCCCATGTGGGAGTGACTACCACAACTGTTAAATAGTTGTCACAAAATGCTGAGAAGGTATATATCTATAACATACACATATGCATCAATACAAGAAGTTTAGCCACATGACAAAAGAATAAATCATAACCACAATCTATGAATGCTTGTAACACATAATTACCTCACATCTCAGGCGTCCACCACACCCGACGCGCGTTTCGCATTGAAATGCTTCGTCCAGGGGTGGATAGACGCTGGTAGGGTACCTTTTTATATGAGAATTGGCCAATCAGGGAGACAGAATGTAGAAGTCTCAGCGCATGCGCAAAAACACGGTACCTGTTAACGCCGTTACCATAGTGATGTCAGTAAACCATAATAAAGATACCCAATACATAACAAAAATTAATGATAGATGAACCTCAATTGCAGGACCGGCACCAAATGGGGACAATGAAAAAATAAAGCGATCGATGTTAATGTCCATATACTGTCCCACATGTGAACACAGATGGCCGGAAATGAAAATCCTTGTAAAGCCGGTCCCGTGGTTTATCACAATAACAGTCAATATGGAGCTGATGATACGGAGACGCTGAGGCAGACCTATGTAGCCGGAAGTGATGTCACAAGTCCCATCAGGCATAGGGCATGTATCATGTCAACGGTCGTCAGGACACCAGGTACCTCAAGATCGTAAACCAATGATTCCGGTCACTGTAGCTTCGGTTGCCGTAGAGACAGAAAGCACCTCGTAAGCCAATAATCCTGATCACTGAGGCTTCGGTTGCCATAAAGACAGAAAGCGCTTCTGTGTGTACTCAAAAAGAGCTCACATAATGGTTATTAGAGAAAACCAACAAATAAGTAAATAAAGAAAACAAAAAATATTGAAAGTGTGCAAAATAATATACATGCCATAAATATGTGGAGATATTAATCAACCACAAGACTAGTTAAACAATAAATCACATCATACATGAGCCAAAATAGAAACAGATTATCGTAATCACATATAAAAGGGGCAATATCAATATACTGTATGTGTTTATCTATGAATAACAACCCCAACATAGAAATAACTAATATTGCACACAAACCCAAATCACAGCTAAACAGTACATAATGGTTCTATGTTTTAAACTAATAAATATTAGATAAACCACAAATTCTGACAAAAGCTTTGGATAGGTATATAGATGTAGAATTAGTTTAAAGACACCGACATGCAAAAAAATGACCGCCAATTGATCATAGAAGCCAGATTATCTGCAAAGAAATGAATAAAGAATAAAAAACTACAAATTAAAACCAACGACTAAAAACAAGAAACAACTCAGAAAAATACTCGGAAGAAAACCAATTGTAGAGGAATAAAAGAACATAACAAAAATTCAGAACACACAGATTGACAACTAACTCAAAAAAGGCTTGTAGCTGTTATGGTCGTTTAGGCCCAGTGGAGATAGTGTGTTTAATGTAAAGATCCACTTGGTTTCCTTTTGTGCCAACAGTCGCTTCCAATTGCCGCCTCGTGGACCAATAAAGACCCTTTCAATACCCCTGAACCGCAGGTGAGTTGGATCACTATTGTGGACTTCAGGAGCAGAGATGCGTCCTGGACACTACGTGCCCAAAATATTTTTTTCGGGTGAAACCCCACAAATACAGGATTCAGCTCAGAAATCAGCTCTCAAGAAAACACTTATTAATTTACTTAATCGCCATACACGTGTATGGTGGAACAGAACCTCGCTTGATAATTATCTCAAAAAGGGTTTGACCCCTCGTGGGTTAAGGGTTCAGGTTTTTCCCTTTGTTTCAGGTTGAGGATGATGATTTTCGCCTCCGGTGGGAAGCTGCATGTAACACTTGTTCCACTTCATTTATGAATATTCTCATTGATAGCAATACCAAAACGCTAGAGGAATTGGAGGTTGAGATAACTGAAGTTCAGAAAAAATTGAACAATGAATGTACCAAGGAGGAAATAGAGATCTTTAAGAAGGAAATTGAGAAAAGTCTGACTGATTGGGAAGAGCAGATCTCTGCCACTAAAAATAAGAAATTTTAGAGGGATCTGGAGGATAAGAGATCCAATCGCGTCTATAGGTGGAATAGAGTTACTAACAAAACCGATACCTCAGTAAAAGGATCAATGGGGACATTGACTACTGGTTTTTGTAATGTTTCTTCTACTAGCAATAGGAGATATCCAACTAGGTTTAATAAACGCCAATATGAGAATGGCCGTCGACAAGGGGATAAAAGATCAAAGAATATCTCTAAAAATATGGCGCAGCTCTCGGAAGGGAGTACGTCAAATCATACTCTTAAGGTAATAAATTTATCCACAATACCACTTTCAGCTGACCATGTTTCAGTTTTGAGTAGAGGTCTTTCCTTTTCTCCCTCATCAAGGCTTGACAGGTTTTCGGTTGTTAAGGATGTACAACTATTTGCCCGTAAACTGGTTTTTAAGAAGATTTTCCATAAACAAGATGACAATGTAACTGGGATAACTGTTACGGAATCACAGACACTTCAGGACCTTGAAGATTTGGAGAGAGAATCAGAAATGCCATACAGTGGTAAGTATCCTCAGCATTTGCTGCCTAAATCAACTACATTCCCCCAAATTTCGACTTATCCCGAGATTGATACCTTTGTACGCCTTGTTACACAAGACGTGGAAAAAATTCCAGAAACAATTAAAATAGATAATTTGACAACTAACGAAAGGGTGGCTTTAAAGAAATTGGGAAGTTTTCAATCAGTAGTGATTAAACCCTCAGATAAAGGGGGCAATGTGGTATTGTGGGCAGTTGAGATGTATGAGAGAGAAATGTTTAAGCAGCTCAATTCTGATTGCTACCAACGTTTGACATTTAACCCTTTATCTAAGTTTAGGGCTGAGCTTAAACAATTACTTTTTACAGCTGTTGAACAAAATATCCTCACTTCCAAACAAATGGACGGATTATGGCTGGATGAACCGACGGTTGCAGTAATATATCTACTCCCGAAAATACACAAGGACCCAGCTGTACCCCCAGGTAGACCAATTGTGTCAGGGGTTAACAATTTTTTGTGACCCCTTGTGTAGGTTGATTGACCATTTTCTGAAGCCACTGGTAGAGACTCTTCCCTCTTACCTGAAGGATACAACCAATGCCTTGAGAAAGCTTGATGGTATCCATCTTGAGTCTGACATGTATTTGGTGACATGTGACGTTGAGTCACTGTATACGTCAATTAGGCATCAGGATGGAATACAGGCTACACGTTTTTTTCTTATAGAGAGTGGTTTAGACCCTGAACTGTGTGAATTTATTGTTAGGGCTTTGCAGTTTGTCCTAACCCATAATTTCTTCTATTTTAAGGATGCCCTCTACCTACAGCTCCAGGGAACTGCAATGGGGGCGTCTTGTGCGCCCTCATATGCAAATCTTTTCCTGGGGCTGTGGGAGAGGGGCATCTTCCAAACCGAGTCCACTCCCCTCAGCAGTGGTGTAGTAGCCTGGTGGCGCTACATTGATGATGTCCTTATGGTTTGGCAGGGCACCCAGGACAATTTGGATTTGTTCTTTAAACATCTTAACAAAAATAATGTCAATATTAGATTAACATACAAATATGGTAGGCAACAAATGGATTTTTTGGATGTGTCCATTTTGATGGATGATTCTGGCAATGTTCACACTGATTTGTTCCGTAAAAGTACAGCAGCAAATACCTTACTGCATGCCACCTCACAACATCCTAGACACCTATTATCTAATATCCTGAATGGACAATTCCTAAGAGTCAGGAGGATTTGTTCTAATGATGCCCTCTTTGACAAACAGGCTGATGATTTATGTACCAGATTCAGAGAACGGGGATATGGCCAGAGATCCATTTGTAAAGCCTATACGAGGGCTCGTCTTAGCAATCGAGATGACCTATTGAAGGACAAATCTGCAAACCATAAAGTCATGGACCAAAAGGTACGGTGTATCTTAAATTTCAATTCGCATAGTGATGAAATTTATCATATTTTGAAGAAACACTGGCCAATATTACTTTTGGATAAAACCCTAGCTGGCTATGTGGGGAATAATCCAACTGTCATGTATAGAAGAGCACGTAACTTTCGTGACCAATTGGTTCACAGCCATTATAAAGGCAATACATTTCTAAATTTCCAAAGGCCCAGCATGGGGCTGCTCACCGTGTGGTAAGTGCGTTGCTTGCAAGAATGTCGATGTGGCCAAAGAATTTCGTAACTCGGACAACAGTAGAACATATAAGATCACTTACAATATTAATTGTACTACTAAAGCTGTAATCTATTATGCAACGTGCCCCTGCGGGTTTATATATGTGGGCATGACAACAAGAGAAATGAGGAGACGTATTAGGGAACATATACGTGACATAGAGGATGCCAAGGATGTAGAAGATACAACTTTATTAAAACCTATACCAAGCCATTTTCAGAAAATCCACAATAGTGATCCAACTCACCTGCGGTTCAGGGGTATTGACAGGGTCTTTATTGGTTTACGAGGCGGCAATTGGAAGCGACTGTTGGCACAAAAGGAAACCAAGTGGATCTTTACATTAAACACACTATCTCCACTGGGCCTAAACGACCATAACAGCTACAAGCCCTTTTTGAGTTAGTTGTCAATCTGTGGATTCTGAATTTTTGTTATATTCTTTTATTTTTCAAGTTTCCTCAGCGGTGTCCCAGCTGAGTTGTAAGAAAAACAATTCTCATTGCTTTCTTTCCATCAAACTCTGGGTTGACTCAGCTTGGGTGTCTAGCTCTGCTATGATCGACTCAGGGCAAGTGGAAATTTTATGAATGTCTCCTTTGCTCTGAAACAGGGGATACGTTCAGTGAAGAAGGCTACTCCAGTACAGATGGAAACTGTGGATGGCTCCCTGCTGACCTCTGGACCAGTGGATCAGGAAACAGAGCCTTTGAGGGTTCTTATGGGTAAAGATCATCAAGAGAAACTGTCCTTTATGCTTATCTCTTCTCCCCACTTTCCCATTATTCTAGGGCTACCATGGCTGCAGGCTCAGAATCCTACCATTAACTGGGAGACCAAGGAATTACACTTTCCAGAGAAACAGATGAGTCCAAAAGTTTCAGCTTGCTCTGTTCCTAAAGGAACCATGTCAGTCCCTGAACTACCAGCTGTATACCAGGACTATGTGGATTTATGTGACAAGAAGAACGCTGACCAGCTTCCTCCTCACCGTCCATATGATTGTCCAATTGAATTATTGCCTGGAGCAGAGATACCTTTTGGTAAGATCTACCCCCTGGCGGGGCCCGAGCTAAAGGCTTTAAAGGATTACATAGACGAAAATCTAGCCAAGGGCTTCATACTCCCCTCTTCATCTCCTGCAGGTGCACCCATCTTCTTTGTAAAGAAGAAAGATGGATCTCTGAGACCATGCGTAGACTATAGGGAACTCAATAAGGTTACTATTAGAAACCGTTATCCATTGCCTTTAATCCCTGAGTTATTGGAGAGAGTGCGACATGCCAAAATTTTCTCTAAACTGGATCTCCGTGGGGCCTATAACTTAGTCCGTATTAGACCTGGGGATGAATGGAAGACTGCATTCAGGTCACGCTATGGACACTTTGAATATCTAGTTATGCCTTTTGGTCTGAGTACCGCCCCAGCCACTTTCCAACACTTGGTGAATGACATCTTCAGGGATCTCCTAGATACATTCGTGGTAATTTATTTGGATTATATATAGCAAAAATTGATTAAAGTGCAAAAAAACAAAGCCTATATAAGCAGAGTATCACAACCCAATCACAAGGGCTTATATAGATAAGTGCAAATGTGTGCAAAAAGCTCAGCCAGAAAGCCTTTTACTGCAATATGTGCAAAAAATGTGTGCAAAGTGAATAGCAGCTATTATCCTATATATTGCACTACCCATGTGCTAAAGTGTGTCTCACAATTTCTATAGATCACGGTTGCCTCCTATTGTTTAGATTAATTTTACATCTGAATTGCACAATATTATTGAGCAGTATACATTATTTATATATATATGATGGGTCTCTTATGAAATTTTGGTACGTCTTTTTATGTACTATGTTAATTAACCATGAATTATTAATAAAGGTTTTTTATATGGAAAAACTTTTCTTTCCTTGCTCTCTTTTATACATATATTTTATATCTAAATACAGTTGTATGTTTATTTAATATTTATTTTTATGATCTATGAGTATAATATTTTAACGATCACTACAAAAGGCTAAGTTTAAAATAGCTGGCCTGTAGGTAACTATTTTTTTTCAGCAAACTGGTGTCAATAACTTAAATAAGACACTACAACAAAATTTTACAGTAGCCCAGAAATGGCAGAATTTTCAGCGCACTCATATGTGATCCCTGCAATTTTCTAAACCCCTGTTTAAAATAGCTGGCCTGTAGGTAACTATATTTTTCAACAAACTGGTGTCAATAAGTTATATAAGACACTACAACAAAATTCTACAGTAGCCCAGAAAAAACTGAATTTTCAGCGCACTCAGATGTGATCCCTGTGACGGGCAAAGCCCTGTTTAAAATAGCTGGCCCGGCGATGCTACGAGGGTGTCTGGCAGTGCTGCTGGTGTCTCTGGTGACTCCGGTGCAGGGGGCTGGCTTTGCCAACATTTTGATAAAGGCCAGAGCCCCCCACAGTTCCATGATTTCCTGTGTGGTAGACTCTGGGAAAATGGCTGCCGGGGTCCTCGCATGCACAGATGGAGATCTCTACACCAAGATCTCGGGAGATGTGATGAGTATGCAAAATAACTCTTGGAGGAAAAGAAAATACATATAAGCAAATTGCTTGAGCCAAATTAAATTCACCTCTCATTTTTTGATATTCAATTTGCATGAACACAAACAAATGGCTGCAGGCCGCCATTTTGCTGTTTTAAAAAGAAAGGCCTTATGTGAGCCATGATAAGGCTACTTTCCTGTAATTTACTGGTCAAATTCGAGTGAACTGTCGAATTCAAAGTTTGGCAGGCTTGTTCATCAATAGTAGAAAACTGTCTCTCGTTCAATCTACAGCTAGCTTCCAGGAGACAATGTTCGATACTTTAAAAACCTTCATACGTGATTTGGGTTATCAACAAAATTGATAAAACGGTTTTATTCTTCGGGTCAGTATGATTACAGGGATACCTCATTTATATTTTTTTATGTTTTGGCATTTTTCTGCAATAAAATTTTTTTTATATGAAAAATAATTATTTTTGCATTGCTTTATTCTGCGAGCTATAACTTTTTTATTTTTTTGCTGACGACTCTGTATGTTGATTCGTCTTTTGCAGGACAAGATGACGTTTTTTAGCGGTACCATGGTTATCTATATACGTCTTTTCGATTACTTGTTATTCCACTTTTTGTTCGGCGGTATGATAAAGCATTTTTTCTGCCTTTTTTTTAAAGGGGTTTACTAAATGATTTAACTAGTGGGACAATTTTATAGGGCAGGTCGTTACAGACACGGTGATACTAAATATGTGTACTTTTATTGTTTTGTTTATTGTTTTGTTTTTTATTTACGTAAAGTAATGAATTTATTGGGGAATATTTTTTTTTCTTTATTTAGGAATTTTTTTAAATTATTTTTACACATGTAAATTTTTTTTTTATATACTTTTTTTACTTTGTCCCAGGGTGGGACATCACTATATAGTGTCAAATCGCTGATCTGACAGTTTGCAGAGCACTCTGTCAGATCAGCAATGTGACAGGCAGTGAAGGAGGCTTGCCTGCGCCTGCTCTCAGCAGGCACTGACAATCCACCTCCCTGCAGGACCCAGAAGGACCCCGCGGCCATCTTGGATCTAGGGGCCTGCAGGAAGGAGGCCCTCGGAACAGCGCAATCACATTGCGCTGTTCTGAGGGTCTCAGGGAAGCACGCAGAAAGCCCCCTCCCTGCGCGATGCTTCCCAATGCTGCCGGAACACTGCAATCATGTTTGATCACAGTGTGCCAGAGGTTAACGTGCCGGGAGTGGTCCGTGACCGCTCCTGGCACTTAGTGCCGGGTGTCAGCTTTGATAATCAGCTGACACCCGGCTGCGATCGTGAGCGCGGCCGATCACAAATGCCGTACTATCCCGTCCACGGTCATACGAGCCCGGGTCACCTGGACAGGATAGTTTGTCTGATGACAGAAAGGGGTTAAGGAGGCAACATAGTTACTCTGGACTCCATCTGGTCTCTATTCAGTGGTGTCCTTCTTTTTCAGATGTGCAGAAAACTGTGGCTAACCGTGCTTTTCTGCATGCCTAAAAAGATGCCTAAAAAGATGGATACTGCTGGATCATAGTCATAGGTCGGAGAGAGTCAAAAGTGTTTCCATCTGCCTTATTATAGGTAATCTTCTATTTAGGGGTTTTGTTTGAATCACATATTGCAGAGATTTACATGGAAATCCTAATGTAAGTACTCAGAGTAGATCGAAGGCTAAATGTGAGCAGAGCTTTATTGCGATCTTTTATTATTATTATTATTAGTATTATTATTTATATAGCGCCATTAATTCCATGGTGCTGTACATGAGAAGGGGTTACATACAAAGTTATAGATACCGTTTACAGTAAACAAATTTACAATGACAGACTGGTACAGAGGGGAGAGGACCCTGTCCTTGCGGACTTACATTCTATGGGATAATGGGGAAGAAACAGAAGGTCGGGGGTGCGGCAGCTCTGGTGGTGGTGGCGGCGAGGCGGCAGCTCGGGTGGTGGCGGCGAGGCGGAAGCTCGGGTGGTGGCGGCGAGGCGGAATGGTTATTGCAGACTGTAGGCTTTCCTGAAGAGATGGGTTTTCAGGTTCCGTCTGAAGGATCCAAGGGTGGTGGATAATCGTACATGTTGAGGCATGGAATTCCAGAGGATGGGGGATATTCGGGAGAAATCTTGGAGGCGGTTGTGTGAGGAATGAATAAGTGTGGAGGATAGTAGGAGGTCTTGGGAGGATCGAAGATTACGTGAAGGAAGATATTGGGAGATTAGTTCAGAGATATAGGGAGGGGACAGGTTGTGGACGGCTTTGTAGGTCAGTGTTGGTAGTTTGAACTGGATTCGTTGGGGAATTGGGCGGCAGATTGAACAAATCAATAGCAGGTCAAGAATTGGTTCTATTTATTTGTTATGTCTCTGTTCCTGTGGTATGTGATTAGATGGCTTTATTCTTCAGGTTTGTGTGATTACAGTAATATCAAATTTATATAGAATTTTTGTGCATGGCTCCTATCAGACACTAAAAAACTATTTTCTTTTTAACAAAGTTTTTGTTTCTCCTTAATTTAAGAGCTATTATTTTTCAGTTTTTCTGTTAACATCATTGTTTTTAGAGGTATGAGTATTTATTGGTACTGTTTTTGGGCACATACATTTCTTTATCGTTTTCTATGAAAAACAGTTTTTTTTTCATGCTGTTCTCTGTGCGGTAAAAGTAATGACAGCTTTGCTATTAGTGTCAGTATGATTACAGAGATACCACATGTATGTAATTGTTTTGTTTTTCCACTTTTACAGAATAAAAACTATTTTTTCAGAAAAAAGAATTTTTGCATTTCTATATTCTGAGAGCTTATAGCTTATTTGTTTCTCTACTGATGAAGCTCTAGCAGTTTTTTTGCGGAACAAGATATTTTTTTCAGAGATATTTTTATTTACATTCGACTTTTTGATTGCTTTATATTCCAATTTTTGCTCGGCGGTATGATGATAAAAGCATAGTTTTTGACACATTTTTTATTTATTTTTTACAGTGTTCGCTAAAGAAGTTAACTAGTGTGACAGTTTTATAGATGGGGTCATTCTGGATGCGGCGATACTAAATAAGTATATGGTACTTTTTTGTTTATTTGTTTTTTTACATAGATATCTATAATATAACGCTGTAAGCGTCCCTCTGTCCGCAGCCTTTATAGACTGCGCAAGCGCGACATGCCTGTGCAGTCTGGCTCCAGACAGATTGAGCCATACAGCAGTGAGGACTGTGTATGGCGCCGGAGATCGCGGTATGCGTACTGGATGCATACCGCGATCTCCGGCGCCATACTCACATACTTATTTGATCGGGAGGAGCGTTGCCGCGGCGCTTCTCTTCTCCCTGGGCAGGACACCAGGAATGCACGTCGGAACTGCGCATAGCGCTATCTGGCGCCATTTTGCTGAAGACACATTTACAGTGTGTCTTCAGCAATATGGCGCTGGACCGCATGGTATGGGCATGCGCGTACTCTGGCGCCGCTCTCCTCCCCGGCGTCCAGCAGAACAGAACAGCGCTGGAGCACAAGGAAGAAGGTTGAGTATAAATGTTTGTTTTTTGGAGGGTATGTGTGCAGTTTAATAGCGGTGAGGGGACTATGCATATCAGAATAGGGGGTGAGGGGACCATGCACATCAGGATTGGGGGGTGAGGGGACCATGCACATCAGGATTGGGGGTGAGGGGACCATGCACATCAGGATTGGGGGGAGTGAGGGGACCATGCACATCAGGATTGGGGGTGAGGTGACCATGCATACTAGGACTGGGGGGTGAGGGGATCATGCATATCAGGATTGGGGGGTAAGGTGTCCATGCATATCAGGATTGGGGGTGAGGGGACCATGCATACCAGGATTGGGGGGTGAGGGACCATGCACAACAGGATTTGGGGGTGAGAGTACCATGCACATCAAGGTTGGGGGTGAGGGGACAATGCACATCAGGATTGGGGGGTGAGGAGACCATGTACATCAGGATTGGGGGGTGAGGGGACCATGCACATCAGGATTGGGGGTGAGAGTACCATGCACATCAGGATTGGGGGTGAGGGGATCATGCACATCAGGATTGGGGGTGAGAGGACCATGCACATCAGGATTGGGGGTGAGGGGACCATGCACATCAGGATTGGGGGGTGAGAGGACCATGCATATCAGGATTGGGGGGTGAGGGGATCATGCACATCAGGATTGGGGATGAGAGGACCATGCATATCAGGATTGGGGGGTGAGGGGACCATGCATATCAGGATTGGGGGTGAGGGGACCATGCACATCAGGATTGGGGGTGAGGTGACCATGCATACTAGGACTGGGGGGTGAGGGGGTCATGCATATCAGGATTGGGGGGTAAGGTGTCCATGCATATCAGGATTGGGGGTTGAGGGGACCATACATATCAGGATTGGGGGGTGAGGGGACCATGCATATCAGGATTGGGGGTGAGGGGACCATGCACATCAGGATTGAGGGTGAGGTGACCATGCATACTAGGACTGGGGGGTGAGGGGATCATGCATATCAGGATTGGGGGGTAAGGTGTCCATGCATATCAGGATTGGGGGTGAGGGGACCATGCATACCAGGATTGGGGGGTGAGGGGACCATGCATACCAGGATTGGGAGGTGGGGGGACCATGCATACCAGGATTGAGGGGTGAGGGGACAATGCATATCAGGATTGGGGATGAGGGGACCATGCATATCAGAATTGGTGGGTGAGGGGACCATGCATATCAGGATTGGGGGGGTGAGGGGACTATGCACATCAGGATTGGGGGGTGAGGGGACCATGCATAACAGGATTGGGGGGTGAGGGGACCATGCATATCAGGATTGGGGGGTAAGGTGTCCATGCATATCAAGATTGGGGGTGAGGGGACCATGCATATCAGGATTGGAGGGTGAGGGGACCATGCATATCAGGATTGGGGGGTGAGGGGGTACCATACATCATACGATAGGGATGAGGGTGGACCATGCATACCAGGATTGGGGGTGAGGGGACCATGCATACCAGGATTGGGGGGTGTGGGGACCATGCATTCCAGGATTGGTGGGTGAGGGGACCATGCATTCCAGGATTGGGGGGTGAGGGGACCATGCATACCAGGATTGGGGGTGAGGGGACCATGCATACCAGGATTGGGGGGTGAGGGAACCATGCATACCAGGATTGGGGGGGTGAGGGGACCATGCATACCAGGATTGGGGGATGAGGGGTACCATGCATACCAGGATAGGGGATGAGGGGACCATGCATACCGGAATTTGGAGGTAAGGGGTGCCATGCATACCAGGATTGGGGGGTGAGGGGACCATGCATACCAGGATTGGGAGTGAGGGGGCCATGCATTCCAGGATTGGAGGGTGAGGGGACCATGCATACCAGGATAGGGATGAGGGGTGCCATGCATGCCAGGATAGGAGGGGGGCAGCACATACCAGAATGGGAGACCATATACCTATAAAAATGCTTGCCACCCGGGCGTAGAACGGGTTCATAGCTAGTATACATTTATTGGTGTACAAATTTTTTATTTTTTGTTCTTAATTTTTTAATTTTTTAAACATTTTATCAATTTTTTTAACCCCTTCCTGACCTGTGACGCCACGTAGGCGTCATGAAAGTCAGTGCCAATCCGACCCATGACGCCTATGTGGCGTCATGAAAGGATCGCGTCCCTGCGGGTCGGGTGACCGGGGTGAGGGGGCCATGCACATCAGGATTGGGGGGTGAGAGGACCATGCATATCAGGATTGGGGGGTGAGGGGATCATGCACATCAGGATTGGGGATGAGAGGACCATGCATATCAGGATTGGGGGTGAGGGGACCATGCATATCAGGATTGGGGGGTGAGGGGACCATGCACATCAGGATTGGGGGTGAGGTGACCATGCATACTAGGACTGGGGGGTGAGGGGGTCATGCATATCAGGATTGGGGGGTAAGGTGTCCATGCATATCAGGATTGGGGGTTGAGGGGACCATGCATATCAGGATTGGGGGGTGAGGGGACCATGCATATCAGGATTGGGGGGTGAGGGGACCATGCACATCAGGATTGGGGGTGAGGTGACCATGCATACTAGGACTGGGGGTGAGGGGATCATGCATATCAGGATTGGGGGTAAGGTGTCCATGCATATCAGGATTGGGGGTGAGGGGACCATGCATACCAGGATTGGGGGGTGAGGGGACCATGCATACCAGGATTGGGAGGTGGGGGGACCATGCATACCAGGATTGAGGGGTGAGGGGACAATGCATATCAGGTTGGGGGATGAGGGGACCATGCATATCAGGATTGGTGGGTGAGGGGACCATGCATATCAGGATTGGGGGGGTGAGGGGACTATGCACATCAGGATTGGGGGGTGAGGGGACCATGCATAACAGGATTGGAGGGTGAGGGGACCATGCATATCAGGATTGGGGGGTAAGGTGTCCATGCATATCAAGATTGGGGGTGAGGGGACCATGCATACCAGGATTGGGGGGTGTGGGGACCATGCATTCCAGGATTGGGGGTGAGGGGACCATGCATACCAGGATTGGGGTGTGTGGGGACCATGCATTCCAGGATTGGTGGGTGAGGGGACCATGCATTCCAGGATTGGGGGGTGAGGGACCATGCATACCAGGATTGGGGGTGAGGGGACCATGCATACCAGGATTGGGGGGTGAGGGAACCATGCATACCAGGATTGGGGGGTGAGGGGACCATGCATACCAGGATTGGGGGATGAGGGGTACCATGCATACCAGGATAGGGGATGAGGGGACCATGCATACCAGAATTTGGAGGTAAGGGGTGCCATGCATACCAGGATTGGGGGGTGAGGGGACCATGCATACCAGGATTGGGGGTGAGGGGACCATGCATTCCAGGATTGGAGGGTGAGGGGACCATGCATACCAGGATAGGGATGAGGGGTGCCATGCATGCCAGGATAGGAGGGGGGCAGCACATACCAGAATGGGAGACCATATACCTATAAAAATGCTTGCCACCCGGGCGTAGAACGGGTTCATAGCTAGTATACATTTATTGGTGTACAAATTTTTTATTTTTTGTTCTTAATTTTGTTAATTTTTTAAACATTTTATCAATTTTTTTAACCCCTTCCTGACCTGTGACGCCACGTAGGCGTCATGAAAGTCAGTGCCAATCCGACCCATGACGCCTATGTGGCGTCATGAAAGGATCGCGTCCCTGCGGGTCGGGTGACCGGGGTCACTGAAAGGTCACCCGACCCGCCGGCACAGGACCCTTTGTGCTTCACCACAGGGGGGTTGGCTTAACCCCCCCGTGGCCACAATCGCTCTGATTGGCTGTTAAAAGTGAAACAGCCAATCAGAGCAATCTGTAATATTTCACCAATATAATTGGTGAAATATTACAATCCAGCCATGGCCGATGCTGCAATAGCATCTGCCATGGCTGGACACCGAGCCCTGACCCCCCCACACGGATTCACGGCGGCGATCGGCCGCCGCCACCGAAAGATGGCAGCGGTCGGTCACCGCCGTCACTAAAAGCTCCCCTCGTACTGACCTCCGCTGCCCCCACCTTCCGATCCCCCCCCCTCACTTCCGACCCCCATACTCACCTCTCCCGGTCCACCGATGTCCCTGGATCCTTCCCGGCGGCTGCCCGGGATTCTTCATGGGAGTCGCCATCTTGGAAAATGGCGGGCGCATGCGCAGTGCGCCCGCCGGCCGGCGCATGCGCAGTGCGCCCTGCCTAGTCAAAAAATTTATTTTGATCACTGTGATAAACTGTCACAGTGATCAAAATAAAAAAAAGTAAGTGAACCCCCCCTGTCATAGGTAGGGAAAAATAATAAAGAATTTTTTTTTTTTCCTATTAGGCCCTGTGCACACGTTGCGTATTTTGCTGCGGATCCGCAGCTGATTTCTCTGCTGATCCGCAGCTGATTTCTCTGCTGATCCGCAGCTGATTTCGCTGCTGATCCGCAGCGGATTTCGCTGCTGATCCGCAGCGGATTTCGCTGCTGATCCGCAGCTGATTTCGCTGCTGATCCGCAGCTGATTTCGCTGCTGATCCTCAGCTGATTTCGCTGGTGATCCTCTGCTGATTTCGCTGCTGATCCTCTGCTGATTTCGCTGCTGATCCTGAGCTGATTTCGCTGCTGATCCGCAGCTGATTTCGCTGCTGATCCGCAGCTGATTTCGCTGCTGATCCTCAGCTGATTTCGCTGCTGATCCTCTGCTGATTTCGCTGCTGATCCGCAGCTGATTTCGCTGCTGATCCGCAGCTGATTTCGCTGCTGATCCGCAGCGGATTTCGCTGCTAATCCGCAGCGGATTTTGCTGCGGATCAGCAGCGGATTTTGCTGCGGATCCGCAGCGGATTTGGCGCTGCGGATCCACAGCAGATCCAGAAACCATGTACAGTACAATGCAAATAAATGGTAAAAAAAAACGCTGTGCACATGCTGCAGATTTTTCAGCGCGGATTTGCTGCGGTTTTAAATCCGCAGCATGTTAATTCTTTGTGCGGATTCCTCAGCGATTTTACACCTATTCCATTATAGGCGTAAAACCGCAGAGAAAAACCGCAGCAAATCCGCGCTAAATACGCAGGTAAAAGGCAGGTCGTTTTACCTGCGGATTTTAGAAAAATCCGCAAGTGAATCCGCAACGTGTGCACGGGGCCTTAGGGTCAGGCTGGGTTCATATTGCATTATGGCAGTCCGTTAGATGGACTGCGTTTCACCGCGGTATAACGCGGTGTAACGCAGTCCGTTAACGCTGCCATTCACCCCATTAGTGTGCGCATCGCAACGCATGCCATGAAACGCCATGCGTTCGCGACGTGTCGTCATTTAGTGACGGAGCCTTGGACGCAGGCTGCAGCGTCTGGGCTCCATCACCGCTAGCACAGATGAATCATCGCTGATTCCTCTGCACTAGCGGGTATAGCATAACGCGATCGCGTTATGCTATACCGTTACCAGCCCGTCAACGCTACGTGTTGAACGGGCTGGTAAAACGCAATATGAACCCAGCCTTAGGGTTAGAACTAGGGTTAGGGTTAGAACTAGGGTAAGGGTTAGAACTAGGGTTAGGGTTGGAATTAGGGTTAGGGTTGGAATTAGGGTTAAGGTTGGGATTAGGGTTAGGGTTGGGATAAGCATTAGGGGTGTTTTGGGGTTAGGATTGGGATTAGGGTTAGGCTTGTGGTTAGGTTTATGGTTAGAGTTGGGATTAGGGTTAGGGGTGTGTTGGGGTTAGGGTTATGGTTAGGGTTTGTATTAAGGTTAGGGGTGTGTAGGGGTTAGGGTTGGGGTTAGGGGTGTGTTGGGGTTAGGGTTGGAGTTAGAATTGAGGGGTTTCCACTATTTTGGTACATCAGGGGATCTCCATACGCGACATGGCGCCACCATTGATTCCTGCAAATTTTGCGTTCAAAAAGTCAAACAGTGCTCCCTTTATTCCAAGCCCCGACGTGTGCCCAAACAGTGGTTTATCCCCACATATGGGGTATCAGCGTACTCGGGAAAAATTGCACAACAACTTTGGGGGTCTAATTTCTCCTGTTACTGTTGGGAAAAAAAATTGGGGACTAAAAAAGTTATTTTTGTGGAAAAAAAATGATTTTTTATTTTCACGGCTCTGCGTTATAAACTTCTGTGAAGAACTTGGGGTTCAAAGTGCTCACTACACATCTAGATAAGTTCCTTGCGGGGTCTAGTTTCCAAAATGGGGTCACTTGTGGGGAGTTTATACTGTTTAGGCACATCAGGGACTCTGCAAACGTAACATGACGCCCGCAGACCATTCCATCAAGTCGGCAATTCAAAACGTCACTACTTCCCTTCCGAGCCCCGAAGTGTGCCCATACAGTAGTTTTCTCCCACATATGGGATATCAGCGTACTCAGGACAAATTGGACAACAACTTTTGAGGTCTAATTTCTCCTGTTACCCTTGGGAAAATAAAAAAATTGGGACTAAAAGATCATGTTTGTGGAAAAAATATGATTTTTTTTATTTTCATGGCCCGGCGTTATAAACTTCTGTGTAGCCCTTGGGGGTTCAAAGTGCTCACTACACATCTAGATAAGCTCCTTGGGGGGTCTAGTTTCCAAAATGGGGTCACTTGTGGGGGGTTTCTACTGTTTAGGCACATCAGGGGCTCTGCAAAGGCAACATGACGCCCACAGAACATTCCATCAAGTCTTCATTCCAAAATGGCGCTCCTTCCCTTCTGTGCTCTCCCATGTGCCAAAACAGTGGTTCCCCCCCACATATGGGGTACCAGTGTACTCAGGACAAACTGTACAACAACTTTTGTGGTCCAATTTCTCCTGTTACCCTTGTGAAAATAAAAAATTGCGGGTTAAAAAAATCAGTTTTTGAGGAAAAAAATGATTTTTTATTTTCACGGCTCTGCATTACAAACTTCTGTGAAGCACGTGGGGGTTCAAGGTGCTCACCACACATCTAGTTAAGTTCCTTGAGGGGTCTAGTTTACAAAATGTGGTCACTTGTGGGGGGTTTCTACTGTTTAGGCACATCAGGGGCTCTGCCCGCCCGCAGACCATTCCATCAAGTCGGCATTTCAAAGCGTCACTACATCCCTTCCAAGCCCTGACGTGTGCCCAAACAGTGGTTCTTCCCCACATGTGAGGTACTAGCGTACTTAGGACAAATTAGACAACAACTTTTGGGGTCCAATTTCTCCTGTAACCATTGTGAAAATAAAAAATATGGGGCTAAATAATAATTTTTTGAGAAAAAAAAATGATTTTTTATTTTCACGGCTCTGCGTTATAAAGTTTTGTGAAGCACCTGGGGGTTCAAAGTGCTCACTGTGCATCTGCATAAGTTTCTTAGGGGGTCTAGTTTCCAAAATGGGGTCATTTGTGGGGAGCTCCAAAGTTTAGGCATACAGGGGCTCTAAAAACATGACATGGTGTCCGCTAACGACTGGAGCTAATTTTCCATTCAAAAAGTCAAATGGCGCTCCTTCCCTTCTGAGCCCTGCCGTACGCCCAAACAGTGGTTTATGACCACATATGAGGTATCTGTGTACTCAGGAGAAATTGCCCAACAAATTTTAGGATCCAATTTATACTGTTGCCCATGTGAAAATGAAAAAACTGAGGCTAAAATAAAATTTTTGTGAAAAAAAAAAGTACTTTCTTTTTTTTACGGATCAATTTGTGAAGCACTTGGGGGTTCAAAGTGCTCACTCTGCATCTATATAAGTTCCTTGGGGGGTCTAGTTTCCAAAATGGGGTCACTTGTGGGGGAGCTCCAATGTTTAGGCACACAGGGACTCTCCAAATGCGACATGGCATCCGCTAAATATTCCAGCATATTTTCCATTCAAAAAGTCAAATGGCGCTCCTTCCCTTCTGAGCCCTGCCGTGCGCCTAAACAGTGGTTTATGACCACATATGAGGTATCGGTGTACTCAGGAGAAATTGCCCAACAAATTTTAGGATCCAATTTATACTGTTGCCCATGTGAAAATGAAAAAACTGAGGCTAAAAGAAAATTTTTGTGAAAAAAAAAGTACTTTCTTTTTTTTACGGATCAATTTGTGAAGCACCTGGGGGATCAAAGTGCTCACTCTGTATCTAGATAAGTTCCTTTGGGGGTCTAGTTTCTAAAATGGGGTCACTTGTGGGGAGCTCCAATGCTTAGGCACACAGAGACTCTCCAAATGCGACATGGCATCCGCTAAATATTCCAGCATATTTTCCATTCAAAAAGTCAAATGGCGCTCCTTCCCTTCTGAGCCCTGCCGTGCGCCTAAACAGTGGTTTATGACCACATATGAGGTATCGGTGTACTCAGGAGAAATTGCCCAACAAATTTTAGGATCCAATTTATACTGTTGCCCATGTGAAAATGAAAAAACTGAGTCTAAAAGAAAATTTTTGTGAAAAAAAAAGTACTTTCTTTTTTTTACGGATCAATTTGTGAAGCACCTGGGGGTTCAAAGTGCTCACTCTGCATCTAGATAAGTTCCTTGGGGGGTCTAGTTTCCAAAATGGGGTCATTTGTGGGGAGCTCCAATGTTTAGGCACACAGGGACTCTCCAAATGCGATATGGCATCCGCTAAATATTCCAGCATATTTTCAATTCAAAAGTCAAATGGCGCTCCTTCCCTTCTGAGCCCTGCCGTGCGCCCAAACAGTGGTTTATGACCACAAATGAGGTATCGGTGTACTCAGGAGAAATTGCCCAACAAATTTTAGGATCCATTTTATCCTGTTGCACATGTGAAAATGAAAAAACTGAGGCTAAAAGAAAATTTTTGTGAAAAAAAAAGTACTTTCTTTTTGTTACAGATCAATTTGTGAAGCACCTGGGGTTCAAAGTGCTCACTCTGCATCTAGATAAGTTCCTTAGGGCGTCTAGTTTCCAAAATGGGGTCACTTGTGGGGGAGCTCCAATGTTTAGGCACACAGGGACTCTCCAAATGCGACATGGCAACCGCTAAATATTCCAGCATATTTCCATTCAAAAAGTCAAATGGCGCTCCTTCCCTTCTGAGCCCTGCCGGGCGCCCAAACAGTGGTTTATGACCACATATGAGGTATCTGTATACTCTGGAGAAATTGCCTAACAAATTTTAGGGTCCATTTTATCCTGATGCCCATGTAAAAATGAAAAAATTGATGCTAAAAGAAAAATTTTGTTGGAAAAATTAAAATGTCCATTTTTTCCTTCCACGTTGCTTTAGTTCCTGTGAAGCACCTGAAGGGTTAATAATCTTCTTGAATGTAGTTTTGAGTAGCTTGAGGGGTGCAGTTTTTATAATGGTGTCACTTTTGGGTATTTTCTGCCATATAGATCCCTCAAAGTGACTTCAAATGTGAGGTGGTCCCTAAAAAAATGGTTTTGTAAATTTTGCTGTAAAAATGAGAAATCGCTGGTCAACTTTTAACCCTTATAACTTCCTAACAAAAAAAAATGTTGTTCCCAAAATTGTGCTGATGTAAAGTAGACATGTGGGAAATGTTATTTATTAACTATTTTGTGTCACATAACTCTCTGGTTTAACAGAATAAAAATTCAAAATTTGAAAATTGCGAAATTTTCAAAATTTTGGCCAAAGTTCCATTTTTTTCACAAATAAACGCAAAAATTATCGACCTAAATTTACCACTAACATGAAGCCCAATATGTCACGAAAAAACAATCTCAGAATCGCTAGGATCCGTTGAAGCGTTCCTGAGTTATTACCTCATAAAGGGACACTGGTCAGAATTGCAAAAAATGGCAAGGTCTTTAAGGTCAAAATAGGCTGGGTCATGAAGGGGTTAAACTTTTGTTTAAATTTTATACTTAGTCCCTCCATATGGCTCTAACTTTTATTACTCTGATCACCAGTATAAAACATTACAATTCACCAGAACTGCTATACATTATACCTGTCAGTGATTTTAGACCATGCTCCTGGCTGACTTGGAAGTCATCATTTAACTTCCAGTTGCCATGACTACCATCGGAAGCCCATGAATACGTAGCAGCTGCTGATGGGGTGGGAGCGGGATCCCCCTCCCTCTTCTAGCCCTCTAAATGCTACAACCCCTATTGATTATGGTATTTAGAGCGGTAAACAACCTGGGGGCAGTGCAGGCACCATTCCTGGCTATGACAACCTGGACTCGGCTATCACTTAAGGTGAGCTTCTTTAGCAGGTCAAGATTTTTTCTATATACTGCAATACTGTAATATACTGCAATATTCCAACAGAGTTATTCTGTTTTTTAAACTTTTTAGCTTTGTACAGTTAACTTTAGGTTTATTCTTTATCTTTATTTATATTTATTTTATACTAAGGCTTTTCTTGTTTTTTTTTTTAAATAAAACTTCACCCAAGTCACAATTCTCTGCAGCAGCTTTTACTTCCTTTATTTTGCTGATACTATTTCACTTTTTCAAGATACATACTGTACTTTCTGAGAAGAGTTTCAAAGAATGGTGTTCACAACTTCTCATACTTGAAACTGGTTGTTGGTCTTTTGTGATAGTCTACAATGTTTGACAAAATAGAATATGCTCTGGTGACTTCATAGTCTCCGTAAATCTTTCAGGAAATAATAGCTGAAAAATCAACAGTTTTTTTAAATACTTTTTTTTCAAGTGGTGTCTTCCTATTTGCTACTTTTCTCTCTTTTTAACCAAAAAGTGTTAACTATTGCCTCTTAGTACCTTCCTCATATCTTGCACCGTCTCCTGGTAGATTTATAGTTTTTACAATTTTTCCATATTTTTCCATTTTCTGATGAGTTACCCAACTGAAATTATGAGAGGATAATCAGATTTTGTATTTTCTGACTGATGTTCTATGACTGTCAGCTTCCATTTAGAGAACACAAGTTATCCTTATGCATCTTATCGCAGTAATTTTCTTCATTTTTTTCTTTTTCTTTAGGTTTCTTATTACTATAAAAATGCTACGATGCTTGGTTTATGTTAGATTGCTTTAATGTAGTAGCTGCTGGCTGGTGGAGCCTGTAGGTAGTAGAATAGTAGACAAGCCAGAACAAAACTAGAAGGACAGTACTCGAAAATAAATCTGCAAGCATGAAAGGGGTAAGTAAATAAGCACAAGGTCAAGTCAAAGTGTCTGAGAGTAGTGTTGAGCGATACTGCTCGATATCTAAAAATATCGGATCGGAATGGTATCGCCGATATCACTAAATATCGTCGATATCCGATTCCGATACCGGAAGTCCCATGTAAGTCTATGGGAACCAAATATCGACATTAAAAAAAACCATTCTTGCCTTGTTGGTTAATTGTACATGAAGGAAAACAACAAAGACTAATGTAGAATGTATTGGGGGAGGTTGAGGAGACAATAAAGGCATACATGTTTAACCCAATGCATTGGAATAGCATTAATATATATATTTTTTTAAATACGTTTGGATTGACTAACAAATTGACAATGTTGTTAACCTTTTTTCTATTTTGGCAAATATGTATGTTTCACAACTTCCATGCTCTTCACCTTTTTAACTTTTGCCAGTGCCACACTTTCTCCTTCATAATCTTCAGCAGCATCATCTTTCTCATCAAATTATTCTTCATCTTCACCTTCTTAATCTTCTTCTTAACCCCTCTCTGCCATCAGACGTACTATTCCGTCCATGTGACCCTGGACCTAATTCCCATGGACGGAATAGTACGTCATAGGCGATCAGCTGCGCTCCCGGGGGGAGCGTAGCTGATCGCCGCCGGGTGTCAGCTGTATATCACAGCTGACACCCAGCACTATGTGTCAGGAGCGGTGACGGACCGCTCCCGGCACATTAACCCCTAGCACACCGCGATCAAACATGATCGCGGTGTGCCCGGGGCACAGGGGAGGATCGCGCAGGCAGGGGGCTCCCTGCGCGCCCCCCTGAGACCCTCAGAGCAGCGCGATGTGTCGCGCTGTTCCGAGGGTCCGTCCTCCCTCCAGGTCCCCGGATCCAAGATGGCGCCGGGGTCCTGCAGAGAGGCGGCTTCCTCAGTGCCTGCTGAGAGCAGGCGCAGAGGAAACCTGCAGCGATGCCAGAGCGATCGCTGGTGTGACAGAGTGCTGTGCACACTGTCACACCAGCGATCTGCTAAAATACTGTGATGTCCCACCCTGGGACAAAGTAAAAAAGTAAAAAAAATAAAAATAAAAAGTGGTAAAAAAAATCATCAAAAAAAAAAAATATTCCCCAATAAATTCATTTCTTCCTGTAAATAAAAGAAACAAAACAATAAAAGTACACATATTTGGTATCGCCGCGTCCGTAACGACCCCCCCTATAAAACTGTCCCACTAGTTAACCCCTTTAGTGAACCCCTTAAAAAAAAAAAAAACTAAGCAAAAAATCAATGCTTTATCATCATACTGCCGAACAAAAAGTGGAATAACACGCGATCAAAAAGACAGATATAAATAAACATGGTACCGCTGTAAACGTCATCTTGTCCCGCAAAAAACGAGCCGTCAAACAGCATCATCAGCGAAAAAATAAAAAAGTTATAGCTCGCAGAATGAAGCGATGCAAAAATAATGATTTTTTATATAAAATTGTTTTTATTCTATAAAAGTGCCAAAACATAAAAAAATGATATAAATGAGGTATCGCCATAATCGTACTGACCCGAAGAATAAAACTGCTTTATCAATTTTACCACACACGGAACGGTATAAACGCCTCCCCCAAAAGAAATTCATGAATTGCTGATTTTTGTTCATTCTAACCTCCCAAAAATCGAAATAAAAAGCGTCACGTGCTCAAAAATGGTACCAATAAAAACGTCACCTCGTCCCGCAAAAAATAAGACCTCACATGACTCTGTGGGCCAAAATATGCAAATATTATAGCTCTCAAAATGTGGTGATGCAAAAAACTACTTTTTGCAATAAAAAGCGTCTTTTAGCGTGACAGCTGCCAATCACAAAAACCCGCTATAAATAGTAAATCAAACCCCCCTTTATCACCCCCTTAGTTAGGGAAAAATAATAAAATTAAAAAAATGTATTTATTTCCATTTTCCCATTAGGGTTAGTGTTGCGGCTAAAGTTAGGGTTAGGATTGGCGCTAAAGTTAGTATTAGGGTTATGGTTGGGATTAGGGTTAGGGGTGTGTTAGGGTTAGGTTTGTGGTTAGGGTTGGGACTAGGGTTAGGGGTATGTTGGGGTTAGGGTTGGAGTTAGAATTGGGGGGTTTCTGCTGTTTAGGCACATCAGGGGCTCTCCAAATGTGACATGGCGTCTGATCTCAATTCCCGCCAATTCTGCATTGAAAAAGTCAAACGGTGCTCCTTCACTTCTGAGCTCTGCCATGCGCCCAAACAGTAGTTTACCCCCGCATATGGGGTATCAGCGTACTCTGTACCCCAAGAGTTATTGTGCAATTTGTCCTATTTCTTCTGTTACCCTTGGGAAAATAAAAAACTGGGGGCGACAAAATCATTTTTGTAAAAAAAAAAATATTTTTTTGTTTTTACGGCTGTATGTTATAAATTTTCTGTGAAGCACTTGGGGCTTCATAGCGCTCACCACACTTCTAGATAAGTTCCTTGTGGGGTCTATTTTCCAAAATGGGGTCACTTGTGGGGGGTTTCCACTGTTTAGGCGCATCAGGGGCTCTCCAAATGCGACATGACGCCCCCTGACCATTCCATCAAAGTCTGCAATCCAAAACGTCACTACTTCCCTTCCGAGCCCAGACGTGCACCCATACAGTCGTTTTCTCACACATGTTGGGTATCAGCG
This sequence comes from Oophaga sylvatica, assembly GCA_033576555.1. Classification (NCBI taxonomy): domain Eukaryota; kingdom Metazoa; phylum Chordata; class Amphibia; order Anura; family Dendrobatidae; genus Oophaga; species Oophaga sylvatica. The sequence goes on along the minus strand of JARQOD010000006.1, from coordinate 263,462,180 downwards.
TACTCAGGACAAATTGGACAACAACTTTTGGGGTCCAATTTCTCCTGTTACCCTTGTGAAAATAAAATATTGGGGGCGAAAAAATCATTTTTGTTAAAAAAAAAAAGGATTTTTTATTTTTACAGCTGTACGTTATAAACTTCTGTGAAGCACTTAGGGGTTCAAAGTGCTCAACATACTTCTAGATAAATTCCTTGTGGGGTCTATTTTCCAAAATGGGGTCACTTGTGGGGGGTTTCCACTGTTTAGGCGCATCAGGGGCTCTCCAAATGCGACATGACGCCCCCAGACCATTCCATCAAAGTCTGCAATCCAAAACGTCACTACTTCCCTTCCGAGCCCAGACGTGCACCCATACAGTCGTTTTCTCACACATGCTGGGTATCAGCGTACTCAGGACAAATTGGACAACAACTTTTGGGGTCCAATTTCTCCTGTTACCCTTGTGAAAATAAAATATTGGGGGCGAAAAAATCATTTTTGTAAAAAAAAAAAGGATTTTTTATTTTTACGGCTGTACGTTATAAACTTCTGGGAAGCACTTCGGGGTTCAAAGTGCTCACCACACATCTAGATAAGTTCCTTGTGGGGTCTATTTTCCAAAATAGGGTCACTTGTGGGGGGTTTCCACTGATTAGGCACATCAGGGACTCTCCAAATGCGACATGACGCCCCCAGACCATTCCATCAAAGTCTGCAATCCAAAAACGTCACTACTTCCCTTCCGAGCCCCGACGTGCGCCCATACAGTAGTTTACTCCCACATATTGGGTATTAGCGTACTCAGGACAAATTGGACAACAACTTTTGGGGTCCAATTTCTCCTGTTACCCTTGTGAAAATGAAATATTGGGGGCGAAAAAATCATTTTTGTAAAAAAAAAAAAGATTTTTTATTTTACGGCTGTACGTTATAAACTTTTGTGAAGCACTTTGGGGTTCAAAGTGCTCACCACACATCTAGATAAGTTCCTTGAGGGGTCTAGTTTTCAAAATGGTGTCATTTGTGGGGGGTTTCCACTGTTTAGGCAGATCAGGAGCTCTCCAAACACGACATGGCATCCAGCCAATTCTGCGTTGAAAAAGTCAAACGGCGCTCCTTCCCTTCCAAACTCTGCCATGCACCCAAACAGTGGTTTACCCCACATATGGGGTATCAGCGTACTCAGGACAAATTGCACAATAACTTTTGGAGTCTTGTTACCCTTGGGAAAATAAAAATTGGGGTGAAAAGATCAATTTTGTGGAAAAAATATGATTTTTTAATTTTACGGCTCTACGTTATAAACTTGTGTGAAGCACTTGGGGGTTCAAATTGCTCACCAAAGATCTAGATAAGTTCGTTAGGGGGTCTAGTTTCCCAAATGGGGTCACTTGTGGGGGGTTTCCACTGTTTAGGCACATCAGGGACTCTCCAAATGCAACATGGCGTCCAATCTCAATTCCAGCCAATTTTGGTTGGAAACAGTCAAATGGTGCTACTTCCATTCCGAGCTCTGCCATGCGCCCAAACAGTGGTTCCCCCCACATATGGGGTATCAACGTACTCAGGACAAATTGGACAACAACTTTTGAGGTCCAATTTCTCCTGTTACCTATGGGAAAATAAAAAATTAGTGACTAAGAAATAATTTTTGTGGGAAAATAATAGGATTTTTTATTTTCATGCCCGGGCATTATAAACTTGTGTGAAGCACTTGGGGGTTCAAAGTGCTCACCAAAGATCTAGATAAGTTCCTTAGGGGGTCTAGCTTCCAAAATGGGGTCACTTGTGGGGGGTTTCCACTGTTTAGGCTCATCTGGGGCACTACAAACGGAACATGACCCCCATCAATGTTTGCATTCCAAAACGTTACTGCTTCCTTTCCAAGCCCTGCCGTGCGCCCAAACAGTTTCCCCCCCCCCACATATGGGGTATCAGCGTACTCAGGACAAATTGGACAACAACTTTTGGGGTCCAATTTCCTTGGGAAAAATCAAAAATTTGGGACTAAAAAATCATTTTTGTGGAAAATTGTTTTTTTTTTTTTCACACCCAGGCATTATAAACTTTTGTGAAACACTTTGGGGCTCAAAGTGCTCACAACAGATCTAGATAAGTTCCTTAGGGGGTCTAGTTTCCAAAATGGTGTCACTTGTGGGTGGTTTCCACTGTTTAGGCGCATCAGTGGCTCTCCAAACACGACATGGCGTCCAATCTCAACTCCAGCCAATTTTAGTTTGAAAAAGTCAAACAGCGCTCCTTCCCTTACGAGCTCTGCCGTGTGCCCAAACAGTGGTTTTCCCCCACATATAGGGTATTGGCGTACTCAGGAGAAATTGCACAACAACTTTATCTGCCCATTTTCTCCTTTTACCCTTGTCAAAATAAAAAAAAAGTTTGTAAAAGATCATTTTTGTGGCTAAAAAGTTAAATATTATTTTTTTCCTTCCACGTTGCTTCAGCTCCTGTGAAGCACCTGAAGGGTTAATAAACTTCTTGAATGTGGTTTTGAGTACCTTGAGGGGTGCAGTTTTTAGAATGGTGTCACTTTTTGGTATTTTCTGCTATATAGACCCATCAAAGTGACTTCAAATGTGAGGTGGTCCCTAAAAAAATGGCTTTGTAAATTTTGTTGTAAAAATGAGAAATCACTGGTCAACTTTTAACCCTTATAATTTCCGAACAAAAAAAAATTTTGGTTCCAAAATTATGCTGATGTAAAGTAGACATGTGGGAAATGTTATTTCTTAACTATTTTGTGTGACATATTTCTCTGTTTTAAGGGAAAAAAAATTCAAAGTTTGAAAATTGCAAAATTTTCAAAATTTTCGCCATATTTGTGTTTTTTTCAAAAATAAACGCAAGTTATATCGAAGAAATTATACTTCTAACGTGAAGTACAATATGTCACGAGAAAACATTCTCAGAATCGCGGAGATCCGTTGAAGCGTTCCAGAGTTATAACCTCATAAAGAGACAGTGGTCAGAATTGTAAAAATTGGCCCGGTCATTAACATGCAAACCACCCTTGGGGTGAAGGGGTTAAACTTCTTGCTATTCATGTTTTTGTTTACATTACTCATATTGTTATTATTAAACTCTTAATTAATCTTCTTATATTACAATTCTTTTCTATCATTCTTCCTCTTCATCTTCTTCATCATATTCTTATTTGTGACAGAGATTCCTGTACTTGTAATCTGTAAAAGTATGAATTGTTCATCCTTCCGTTCTTGCTGTCACAAAAGATTTAAATTACAACAGTATTTGTCCTGTTCAGTTTAGCCTGCAGCAGCAGGCATTTTCCAGGGGCACCACGAGGAGGAACGGACTCACCCCCATACACTGCTTAGTCTTCTTCTGCTTAGAATTTAGAGCATATATTTTGCTCTTCATTTGTCTTATACTTCATGTTCTTCTGCTTTTTGATCTTCTGCTTATTGTTCTTCTGTCTCTTGTTCTGTATCTTGTAGTTTGTCTTAACCTTCTTTGTCCTGTTGGTGATCTTCTTCTGGGTAATCTTTTATTTTTCTTTGTGATGGTGTTCAGGCTGGTTGGCTTCATGCTCGTCGTCCTTGTGGTCGTCATCTTCTTCTGGGTGGTCTTTAAGGTCGTCTAATTTCCGAGAACCAGCTGACGTTACTGGAACCCGGACGGGTATCAGATGGAGCAAGAGACAATGGAAGTAACGAGGACCAGCTGACTGTGCTGGAACCCGGAGGGGCAGCAGAAGGAAAAGAGGCAATGTCACAACCGAGTACCAGCTGACGTTACTGTGACACGGTTACTAAGCAGGAGGTACCTGTGCTCCAAAGTACTACCAAGGACCAGCAGACGTTGGTGGAACTCGGATACGGAGATGGAGGCACCTAGGCCAAAGGCACTGGGGAGAACCAGTTGACGGTACTGGACCCCGGACGGGTAGCAGAAGGAAAAGAGGCAATGTCACAACCGAGTACCAGCTGACGTTACTGTGACACGGTTACTAAGCAGGAGGTACCTGTGCTCCAAAGCACTAACAAGGACCAGCAGACGTTGGTGGAACTCGGATACGGAGATGGAGGCACCTAGGCCAAAGGCACTGGGGAGAACCAGTTGACGGTACTGGACCCCGGACGGGTAGCAGAACGCACCCATGAAAATGTAAGTTGACAGGATGCAAGCCGTCCGCAGTTACCGAATCACACAGTCCTACAGTGGGTGCTTGTCCTATTGTCACAATGGAAACAGCCTTTATTTACATATCCCACAGCACACATAGGAATCACCTAAACTGCAGGCACCATAGAGTCGGCTAACCCGAATGCAACACGACAGCACAACTTATTGGAGGATAATTGACGTTCACACTGCCAGGAAACAGCTGTCGTGCTGTAACCAGGCTGGCCAGGAGTCAGTACCCCTGCCAATTACTTACGAGCAACAAATGGCGGTGTTGTAGCCCAGGGAGTAGAGTTCAGGTGGTAGAAAGATGAACATAACAGGAGACATGGAAAACGTTGCCAAACAGTTATTTAATCTGAAAACGGACAGGCAAATTCAGGTGAGATCCATGCCTTGTTCATTTTCAGAAAAGTAAGCTGGTCTACATTCTCTGAGGATAGTCGCATGCGACAGTCTGTTACTACACCACCTGCAGCACTAAAGACGCGCTCAGATAATACACTGGCAGCAGGGCAAGCCAGCACCTCCAATGCATACTGGCTAAGCTCTGGCCATGTATCCAACTTAGAGACCCAAAATTTGAAAGGGGAAGAGGCATCTGGGAGTACACTTAGAGGGAAAGCCAAGTAGTCTGTCACCATCTTACGGAAACGTTTCTTCCTGGTGACTGGAGCCGTCTCGGATGGTGTAGACCTTGCTGGCGCTGTCACAAAACTTCGCCACATTTGTAACATACAGCTCTTGCCCTGTGCAGAGGCGCTGCTTCTGCTCCCTCTTGTTGTAGAGGTGTCTACACTGCCTCGACGCACAGAGCTGCTTTGTAAAGCAGTAGCAGCAGCAGCAGCTCTCTCGGCTAGAATGTACAACAGTATGGATTGCACCAGTGTGTCTTGGTACTCCTGCATTTTACGGTCCCGGTTCACCGGTGTGATGAGGGTTTGTAAGTTGTCCCGGTAGCGAGGGTCTAGGAGGGTGTACACCCAATAATCTGACGTGGTGAGAATGTGGGCGATGCGGCGGTCGTTTCTCAGGCACTGAAGCATGAAATCAACCATGTGCTGCAGACTCCCAACTGGCCAACAAAGGCTGTCCTCTGGAAGAGGCGTCATCTCTGCCTCCTCTGCATCACCCCACCCTCGCTCTACATACTGACTAGAGCGTTGTGTACCTCCCTCTGTAGGGATTTCTTCCTCCTCCATTGACTCCTCCTCCTCATCCTCCTCACAAAGTGAGCCCTGCCCAGCCCTTTGTGAGGAACCACGTTGCGCTGACTGTCCTGAAGGTAATTGAATTTGTGACTCCTCATCCTCCACCTCTTCCAAAACCTCTTCCTTTAGTGCTTTCAGTGATTTCTGAAGCAGGCAGATAAGGGGGACAGTCATGCTGACTAGTGCATCATCTGCATTCGCCATCCGCGTTGAGACATCAAACGCACGCAAAACGTCGCAGATGTCCTTCATAGAGGCCCACTCAGTAGTGGTGAAGTGTGAACGGCGCAAATTGCGAGTTGATTGCGCCTGTTGCAGCTGATACTCCATTACTGCTGGCTGCTGCTCACACAACCGCTCCAACATATGTAACGTGGAATTCCACCTGGTGGGTACGTCACATATGATGCGATGTTCAGGAAGGCGAAATCTGACTTGCAGAGCTGCAATGCGCGATCTGGCCATGCTGGAACGTCGCAAGTGAGCGCACTCTAGGCGGACCTTGTGCAGCAGTGCATCAAGATCTGGATAGTCCTTCAAAAAACTCTGCACGACCAAGTTGAGCACATGTGCCAGACATGGTATGTGAGTGAGGTTGCCAAGGCCCAGAGCTGCCACCAGATTTCGGCCATTGTCACACACTACCAAGCCTGACTGGAGATTAGCTGACAAAAACCACACGTCGCTCTCCTGCTTGATGGCATCCCAGAGCTCCTGCGCTGTGTGGCTTCGATTCCCCATGGAAATTAATTTCAGGACGGCCTGTTGACGTTTGGCCACGGCTGTGCTCATATCGGTCGCAACAGGTAAGCGTTCACGGGTCCATGTGGAGGTATACCGTGACGGCTCGTGCAGCGATGATTCTGAGGAACTGGAGTAGGAGGAGGAATTAATGTGTACAGACTGGATTCCTGCAATCCTTGGAGTTGGCAGAACACGTACAGCGCCACTGGCAAGATCTGTACCCGGCTCCACAACATTGACCCAATGGGCAGTGAGGGAAAGGTATCGTCCCTGGCCATGGGTACTGGTCCACGCATCGGTGGTCAGGTGGACCCTGCTACTGACGGCGTTTAGTAGCGCATGTTTAATGTTTCCCTTGACATGTTTTTGCAGAGCAGGGACGGCTTGCCTGCTGAAATAAAATCGGCTTGGCACATTATATTGTGGGACTGCCAATGCCATAAAGTTCCTGAAACTGTCAGTCTCCACCAGCCTGAATGACAGCATTTCAAGGGACAGGAGTTTTGCAATGCCAGCATTCAGAGCCTGTGCTCGTGGATGGTTTGCCGAGTATGGCCGTCTTTTATCCCATGCCTGTGGTACCGATGGCTGTTTTGTGGTCTGGGAGTGTGACGATGACTGTGAACTTGCTGCTGTGGGTGGAATAACAGTTTGTCTATGGACAACAGTGACCGAGGTTCTTCCATGGAGATCCTGTGAGGAAGCCGAACCAGGTGTGTGTGAGCTGGAGGTAGAGGCTCCAACACGACCTGAAGATGTAGGTGCAGCTGTAGGTTGGCCTACATCTCCAGTGTGTCTTTGTAACTCAGCTACGTGCTTTGTCCGTACATGTTTCCACATATTTGTGGTATTCAGGTTACTGATATTTTTACCTCTTTTAACTTTTTGCTTACACAGCTTGCATTGAACATAGCAAATATCATCTACAAGTCTGTCAAAAAAGGACCACGCAGTGCAAGTCATGGGAGCGCCAATTTTGACATTTCTAAGAGAACTGCTCCCAACAGGTGCCTAACTGGAGGCTACAGGCAAGCGAGTCTGCAGCCTACCTCTCCCTCCTCTTTGTACCGTTGGGACAATCTCTTCCTCAGAGCTGCTCCCACCACCTTCCTGTTGCTCACGCCATGTTGGGTCTCGGACTTCATCATCTCCACTACCCTCTTCCAACACCTGCTGCTGTTGGATGGTCTGGGCAGCACCATGCTCCACAAAACCTGGCACCTGAGTCTCATCATCATCATAAGATGCGTTCTGCGGTGTGCTGTCCATCGGCACTGGCTCACCCGCCTCTTCAGATTGAGAAAGACACAGCTGTTGCGCATCACTGCATACTCCCTCTTCTTCAAATTGCAGAATGCTGCTTGCCTGTGCCCGTGTTTGCGAGCCAACAGATTCTGAGAACAGAAGCAGAGACTCAGCTGGCTCCTGTACAGAACTCTCTGACTGCCTGGGCAATTTGACAGGCGGTGAACAGACAGATGGTTGCTCAACAGTGTTGTGTTCCTGAGAGGAGGTGGAAGGAATTGAAGTCGATGCATTGGCTGCCATCCAACCAACAACGGCTTCAATTTGTTCTTCCCGTAGCAGGGGGGCACGCCGAGCTCCTACCAAAGTGCGCATAAAGGAACGCTCATGGGTAAAACTGGTGGATGCTGTGTCACTGAGGGCGGCAGCAGCCACAGAATCCCCACGTCCTCTCCCTGCTGAAACTCCACGGCCACGACCACGTGCCTTACTCCCTGCCTTCTTCATCTTGGTAGATTGATAAAGAAAGTCAGAAAAGTTATAAGGCCTAAGTGTGGTTATTACGCAGAGACTGAAGTGAACACTGAAACACAACTGTTCACAATCTGTGAAAGTCTACTCCTTTGTCTACTTCTATAGTGTTTGCAACCAATGTATTGGATACGGATGGAAGCGCGTCACACTAATAGATTATATTTATTTTAAATGGAATGGAGCAGAACCAATTGGAGAGAAATGAAAAGGATGAGGCACTGAGACACGCTCAGCAGAGTACAAGCAGCAGTGCTTGAACAAGTAACTGGAGCGTGATGTGCACTCAAAAAATAAAAACACAGACTGAAGTGAACACTGAAACACAACTGTTCACAATCTGTGAAAGGCTACTCCTTTGTCTACTTCTATAGTGTTTGCAACCAATGTATTGGATACGGATGGAAGCGCGTCACACTAAAAGATTATATTTATTTTAAATGGAATGGAGCAGAACCAATTGGAGTGTAAGGTTCTTTGTCTCTTTTGACATGTTCCTTGAAACTCAGTTTTCCGTCGGCCATTTTGCTTTCTGTCTTGCTGCAGCTATCTTGCCCTCAGTTAATATGGAGGTTCCAGCTTTCATGTTCCCGCCCTGATTCTCTCCTCTTGCTTCTTAAGCAGCCTCAGCTGAACAATCAGTGCTCCTGAATCAAGCTTCAGTCAGCCTGTGACCTGACTCCTGGAAACCTAGGATTTTGGACTCCAGCTATTTCCTACTGAGGAACTTTGGAACACTTTTGGACTCTGGAAACCTGCTTTCTGGTGAATCCATGTTTGCAGAGGAATTACGGTACAGAGAAGAGATCCTGAACCTGCTTTGGAGAGTTATTGTAGAGCTTGAAGTTACTCTGGCCTGCTGTGTCTCCTGCCTCTGTTCCTGCAAACTGTGACCTTTTCTGCATGCTTGTATGAAGTAATACAAGTCATTTCATATCAACGTGTGTCTCATGTGTTTTCCTCGCACCCAAGCACAAGACGCTATAGGAACTGTACACTATACATGAGAAGATTCAGGAGCCAATGTTTAGTGTCTGTTGGGTCTGGGAAAGCCGTGTCTGCTGTGACTGTGGATATCAGATGTCCGTTTAATACCTTCTGTGATGACAGTGGTTGTGACTTCTCACAACCATTCCAGGTGAGCGCATTCCCTTAAATGTTACTCTGGAGTGTTACCACAGGTAAACACTATTGTTTTTTTTTTTTCCTTTTCTCTTCTCCTTCCAGCACTTCTGCCTTAAAAGATCTGGAAGATGGAGGCCCGCATAAAGGAGCTTTGCGGAGTGACTGATACAATCCTTGCAGATATACAGACTATAAAGACCCGTTTTGCAAGCCTACAGGACCTCACTAATCATAATTTGCAAGTGTTTGGACAAACTACCCAGGAATTACGAGCCAGGATTGAGGCTCTAGAAGAACGAGTCCAGGCTCCTGCCATAACCCCGAGTTCTGGGATCCCCAAGTTACCTCCTTTTCGTTTTGGCGGTGAACGTGAGAAATTCAGGGGATTTATTAACCAATGCAATCTATTTTTCTCTGCACATGCTTCACAATTTCCCACTGAACGATCCAAAGTGCTTACTATAATCATGATATAGGAAAGATGTGTATCTTCGTACCGTGTTAGCCAGTAGATAGAAAAATATTTAGACTTGAGAGTCCTCAGTGGTTGATACCTTTTAATGGCTAACTGAAAAGATGGTAACAAATTGCAAGCTTTCGAGACTACTCCGGTCTCTTCATCAGGCAAAGACTAAAACAAAAACTGAAGAATCACATATATATATATAGATAGAAAAATATTTAGACATATATATATATGTGATTCTTCAGTTTTTGTTTTAGTCTTTGCCTGATGAAGAGACCGGAGTAGTCTCGAAAGCTTGCAATTTGTTACCATCTTTTCAGTTAGCCATTAAAAGGTACTATAATCATGTTGCTTACCAATAAGGCTTTGATGTGGGCAAACCCTCTGATTGAGACTGAGGATGATTGTTTGAATCACCTTGATGCTTTTATTTCAGCCATGGGGCAGGTGTTTGATGACCCCAATCGAGGTGCAACAGCTGAAGCAGCCATGTTAACTTTGCGCCAAGGTAAGCGTTCAGTAGCCGAATATGCCTTGGATTTCAGGAGATGGGCTCTTGATACCACTTGGGACACTTCCGCCAAAAAATCTATTTTTCGGAAAGGATTGTCTCCACTGATTAAGGATGAACTTGCTCGTGCCGACCCTCCCACTGCGTTAGGTGACTTTATTAACTATTGTATCCGTATTGATGCTCGTCTGACTGAACGCAGACAAGAGAGATGGTTCGAAAATATTCGCACTAACCTTTTCCTACCTCCCTCCTCAGCTAAGGAACCTTTGAGTAGGATCACAAGGGAACCAGAACCTGAACCCATGCAGGTGGACTCTTTACAAAGACGGGTTAGTGATGCACGCAAAGAACATCGTATAAAGGAAAATCTATGTTTTTACTGTGGTAAGTCAGGGCACTTCATTATAAACTGCCCCAGCCGTTCTCGTAAGACTACTGCAGCAGTCATTCACTGTGAGTGTAGCGAGAGGAGCTCTGTCATGTCCGAGCCTCAGATTCCAGAGAGATCTGCTGCAAGAGATCTTGATTTTTCGGACTTAAACTCTGTTAGTTCTGGGGACAATGACGGTATAAACGCTGCAATTTTTCAAGTTTCCTCAGCAGTGTCCCAGCTGAGTTGTAAAAGAAACAATTCTCATTGCTTCCTTTCCTTCAAACTCTGGGTTGACTCAGTCTGGGTGTCTAGCTCTGCTATGATCGACTCAGGAGCAAGTGGAAATTTTATGGATATCTCCTTTGCTCTGAAACAGGGGATACGTTCAGTGAAGAAGGCTACTCCAGTACAGATGGAGACTGTGGATGGCTCCCTGCTGACCTCTGGACCAGTGGATCAGGAAACAGAGCCTTTGAGGGTCCTTATGGGTAAAGATCATCAGGAGAAAATGTCTTTTATGCTTATCTCTTCTCCCCACTTTCCCATTATTCTAGGGCTACCATGGCTACAGGCGCAGAATCCTACGATTAACTGGGAGACCAAGGAATTACACTTTCCGGAGAAACAGATGAGTCAAGGATTTTCAGCTTGCTCTGTTCCTAAAGGAACCATGTCAGTCCCTGAACTACCAGCTGTATACCAGGACTATGTGGATTTGTGTGACAAGAAGAACGCTGATCAGCTTCCTCCTCACCGTCCATATGATTGTCCAATCGAATTATTGCCTGGAGCCGAGATACCTTTTGGTAAGATCTACCCCTAGCGGGGCCCGAGCTAAAAGCTTTGAAGGACTACATAGATGAAAATCTAGCCAAAGGCTTTATACGCCCCTCTTCATCTCCCGCAGGTGCACCCATCTTCTTTGTGAAGAAGAAAGATGGATCTCTGAGACCCTGCATAGACTATAGGGAACTCAATAAGGTTACTATTAGAAACCGTTATCCATTGCCTTTAATCCCTGAGTTGTTGGAGAGAGTGCGGCACGCCAAAATTTTCTCTAAACTGGATCTCCGTGGGGCCTATAACTTGGTCCGTATTAGACCTGGGGATGAATGGAAGACTACATTCAGGTCACGCTATGGACACTTTGAATATCTAGTTATGCCTTTTGGTCTGAGTACCGCCCCAGCCACTTTCCAACACTTGGTGAATGACATCTTCAGGGATCTCCTAGATACATTTGTGGTGATTTATCTGGATGATATTCTAATTTTTTCTAACTCCACAGAGGAACATCATGGACATGTGAGAATGGTCTTAGAACGCCTAAGACAAAACCATCTCTACATCAAACTTGAAAAGTGTGAATTCCATAGGACCGAAATTCAATTTCTGGGGTATGTACTATCTACGCAAGGGATTAGTATGGATGGAAGCAAGACCCAAGCCATCAAGGATTGGCCAATTCCTAGAAATGTGAAGGAGGTGCAGCGCTTCATCGGGTTTGCCAACTTCTATAGATGTTTCATTAGGAATTTCTCTGAGGTAGTGTCACCTATCACCCAACTTACCCGGAAACAGTCTAGGTTCTCCTGGACCCCGCAAGCTCAGGAAGCATTTTCCTGTTTAAAGGATAAATTTACCACCCCACCTATCTTAGTACATCCCAACCCCGAGCTTGCCTTCATAATAGAGGTGGATGCTTCAGACTGTGCCGTTGGAGCTATACTCTCTCAGAGAACAGGTGAGAAGAATGTCTTGCATCCCTGTGCCTTCTTTTCCCAGCAGTTGTCTTCGGCTGAGAGGAACTATGATGTGGGCAATACAGAATTGTTGGCCATTATTGCCGCCTTCAAGGAATGGAGACACCTTCTTCAGGGTGCTGCACAGCAAATAGTCGTCCTGACAGACCATCGTAACCTTGAATTTATCAGGTCGGCTAAGTGCCTGACTTCTCGCCAGGCTCGCTGGAATCTTTTCCTAAACCAATTTAATTTTGTAATTTCTTATAGACCAGGATCGCGCAATGGAAAGGCTGATGCACTCTCTAAGATTCATTCAGCAGAGACACGTCCACTTACTCCTCCTAAGACTATTCTTCCTGACTCTAGATTCCTGGGAGTGATTCATAATCAAGACCTACTTAAGGACATCAAGGAAGCATACCATGCAGATTCTTTGTTGGCTCAACCCCAAGGGACGTAAGTCTTGTTTTTAAGAATGGTGTGTGGATTCAGGGACAACGTCTGTATATACCTGAAACAGTCAGATTGAGAGTATTGCAACTCATCCACGATTCCAAGATAGCCGGGCATAGGGGAATTCTAAAGACACAAGAATTTCTTTCTCGTTTCTTTTGGTGGCCCACTTACAGGAAAGATGTTTTAAACTATGTCACTTCATGTGAAGTCTGTGCAAGATGCAAAACACCTCGCTCCTCACCAACTGGTCTGTTACAACCTCTTCCCACCCCGTCCCGCCCGTGGGGATCCATTTCTATGGACTTCATTGTGGAGTTACCAACCTCTCAAGGGAAGAACACCATTCTAGTGGTGGTTGATCGTCTAACAAAGGCAGCTCATTTTATCCCTTGTGTCGGTTTACCCACTGCAAAACAGACATCAGACTTAATGATTAAGAATGTGTTTCGCTTACATGGAGTACCGGATGAGGTCATTTCGGATCGAGGGGTGCAATTCACTTCAAGGTTTTGGCAAAATTTCTGTGCCGCATTGGACATTAAAGTAAACCTTTCTTCTGCTGTTCATCCCCAGACTAATGGACAGACAGAACGAACCAATCAGACCCTGGAGCAGTATCTCCGCGGCTTTATCTGCCACCTACAAGATGATTGGGTGGATCTACTTCCACTGGCTGAGTTCTCTTATAACAACTCTCAGAGCGCCTCCACTAAGCAGTCTCCTTTTTACTCCAATCTAGGTTATCATCCTAACATTCTTCCTCGATTTCCCATAGATACGCCCTTGCCGGCAGTGGCTGAAAGAATCACTTCTTTACAAAAGAATATGGATCTTCTAAAGGAAAATCTAGAATTGGCTCAGGAAAGGTACAAGAAAGCAGCAGATAAATTTCGTAAACCTGCACCAGCTTTCAAGGTAGGAGATTTGGTCTGGCTGTCAACCAGAAATCTTAAAATAAAGATTCCATCGTCTAAATTGGGACATAAGTACATTGGACCTTATAAGATCAGTAAGATTATAAGTGCTGTTGCTTGTCGTCTTCAACTGCCCAGAACTATGAGAATCCACCCTTTCTTTCATGTATCCCTACTAAAGGCTGCAACACCCAATACGTTTCCTGGACGCTCTTCTCCTTGCCCTGACCCAGTGCTGGTCGATGGTCAGGAAGAATTTATGGTGGAAAGGATTCTAGATTCCAGGTTGTACAGAAATCAGTTGCAATATTTGATTAAATGGCAGGGCTACCCAGTGGAGGACAACTCATGGGAGCCAGTCAATAATGTAAATGCTCCTCGCCTGCTCCGCCAGTTTCATCAGAGGTACCCTGACAAGCCTGGTCTGAGGTCATCCGGAGGTTGTCCCTAAGGGGGGAGTAATGTAAGGTTCTTTGTCTCTTTTGACATGTTCCTTGAAACTCAGTTTTCCGTCGGCCATTTTGCTTTCTGTCTTGCTGCAGCTATCTTGCCCTCAGTTAATATGGAGGTTCCAGCTTTCATGTTCCTGCCCTGATTCTCTCCTCTTGCTTCTTAAGCAGCCTCAGCTGAACAATCAGTGCTCCTGAATCAAGCCTCAGTCAGCCTGTGACCTGACTCCTGGAAACCTAGGATTTTGGACTCCAGCTATTTCCTACTGACGAACTTTGGAACACTTTTGGACTCTGGAAACCTGCTGTCTGGTGAATCCATGTTTGCAGAGGAATTACGGTACAGAGAAGAGATCCTGAACCTGCTTTGGAGAGTTATTGTAGAGCTTGAAGTTACTCTGGCCTGCTGTGTTTGCCTCTGTTCCTGCAAACTGTGACCTTTTCTGCATGCTTGTATGAAGTAATACAAGTCATTTCATATCAACGTGTGTCTCATGTGTTTTCCTCGCACCCAAGCACAAGACGCTATAGGAACTGTACACTATACATGACATGGAGAGAAATGAAAAGGATGAGGCACTGAGACACGCTCAGCAGAGTACAAGCAGCAGTGCTTGAACAAGTAACTGGAGCGTGATGTGCACTCAAAAAATAAAAAACACAGACTGAAGTGAACACTGAAACACAACTGTTCACAATCTGTGAAAGGCTACTCCTTTGTCTACTTCTATAGTGTTTGCAACCAATTTATTGGATACGGATGGAAGCGCGTCACACTAATAGATTATATTTATTTTAAATGGAATGGAGCAGAACCAATTGGAGAGAAATGAAAAGGATGAGGCACTGAGACACGCTCAGCAGAGTACAAGCAGCAGTGCTTGAACAAGTAACTGGAGCGTGATGTGCACTCAAAAAATAAAAAACACAGACTGAAGTGAACACTGAAACACAACTGTTCACAATCTGTGAAAGGCTACTCCTTTGTCTACTTCTATAGTGTTTGCAACCAATGTATTGGATACGGATGGAAGCGCGTCACACTAATAGATTATATTTATTTTAAATGGAATGGAGCAGAACCAATTGGAGATAAATGAAAAGGATGAGGCACTGAGACACGCTCAGCAGAGTACAAGCAGCAGTGCTTGAACAAGTAACTGGAGCGTGATGTGCACTCAAAAAATAAAAAACACAGACTGAAGTGAACACTGAAACACAACTGTTCACAATCTGTGAAAGGCTACTCCTTTGTCTACTTCTATAGTGTTTGCAACCAATGTATTGGATACGGATGGAAGCGCATCACACTAATAGATTATATTTATTTTAAATGGAATGGAGCAGAACCAATTGGAGAGAAATGAAAAGGATGAGGCACTGAGACACGCTCAGCAGAGTACAAGCAGCAGTGCTTGAACAAGTAACTGGAGCGTGATGTGCACTCAAAACATAAAAAACACAGACTGAAGTGAACACTGAAACACAACTGTTCACAATCTGTGAAAGGCTACTCCTTTGTCTACTTCTATAGTGTTTGCAACCAATGTATTGGATACGGATGGAAGCGCGTCACACTAATAGATTATATTTATTTTAAATGGAATGGAGCAGAACCAATTGGAGAGAAATGAAAAGGATGAGGCACTGAGACACGCTCAGCAGAGTACAAGCAGCAGTGCTTGAACAAGTAACTGGAGCGTGATGTGCACTCAAAAAATAAAAAAACACAGACTGAAGTGAACACTGAAACACAACTGTTCACAATCTGTGAAAGGCTACTCCTTTGTCTACTTCTATAGTGTTTGCAACCAATGTATTGGATACGAATGGAAGCGCGTCACACTAATAGATTATATTTATTTTAAATGGAATGGAGCAGAACCAATTGGAGAGAAATGAAAAGGATGAGGCACTGAGACACGCTCAGCAGAGTACAAGCAGCAGTGCTTGAACAAGTAACTGGAGCGTGATGTGCACTCAAAACATAAAAAACACAGACTGAAGTGAACACTGAAACACAACTGTTCACAATCTGTGAAAGGCTACTCCTTTGTCTACTTCTATAGTGTTTGCAACCAATGTATTGGATACGGATGGAAGCGCGTCACACTAATAGATTATATTTATTTTAAATGGAATGGAGCAGAACCAATTGGAGAGAAATGAAAAGGATGAGGCACTGAGACACGCTCAGCAGAGTACAAGCAGCAGTGCTTGAACAAGTAACTGGAGCGTGATGTGCACTCAAAAAATAAAAAACACAGACTGAAGTGAACACTGAAACACAACTGTTCACAATCTGTGAAAGGCTACTCCTTTGTCTACTTCTATAGTGTTTGCAACCAATGTATTGGATACGGATGGAAGCGCGTCACACTAATAGATTATATTTATTTTAAATGGAATGGAGCAGAACCAATTGGAGAGAAATGAAAAGGATGAGGCACTGAGACACGCTCAGCAGAGTACAAGCAGCAGTGCTTGAACAAGTAACTGGAGCGTGATGTGCACTCAAAACATAAAAAACACAGACTGAAGTGAACACTGAAACACAACTGTTCACAATCTGTGAAAGGCTACTCCTTTGTCTACTTCTATAGTGTTTGCAACCAATGTATTGGATACGGATGGAAGCGCGTCACACTAATAGATTATATTTATTTTAAATGGAATGGAGCAGAACCAATTGGAGAGAAATGAAAAGGATGAGGCACTGAGACACGCTCAGCAGAGTACAAGCAGCAGTGCTTGAACAAGTAACTGGAGCGTGATGTGCACTCAAAACATAAAAAACACAGACTGAAGTGAACACTGAAACACAACTGTTCACAATCTGTGAAAGGCTACTCCTTTGTCTACTTCTATAGTGTTTGCAACCAATGTATTGGATACGGATGGAAGCGCGTCACACTAATAGATTATATTTATATTTAAATGGAATGGAGCAGAACCAATTGGAGAGAAATGAAAAGGATGAGGCACTGAGACACGCTCAGCAGAGTACAAGCAGCAGTGCTTGAACAAGTAACTGGAGCGTGATGTGCACTCAAAAAATAAAAACACAGACTGAAGTGAACACTGAAACACAACTGTTCACAATCTGTGAAA
This sequence comes from Oophaga sylvatica, assembly GCA_033576555.1. Lineage (NCBI taxonomy): Eukaryota > Metazoa > Chordata > Amphibia > Anura > Dendrobatidae > Oophaga > Oophaga sylvatica. Next base: position 263,445,153 of record JARQOD010000006.1, on the reverse strand, counting down.
GGCTACTCCTTTGTCTACTTCTATAGTGTTTGCAACCAATGTATTGGATACGGATGGAAGCGCGTCACACTAATAGTTAAATTGCATGGAGCTGCAAGAATTACACTGAAGGAAAAAAAAAAGAGTCTGTGAGTGACATGTGCAGATGCCTACAGACAGCGTTGCATGCAGAGCAAACTGCAGCGTCACCTGCACTCACACACACCTTGCAGAGCTGTTAAAACAACACTGCAGGCAAAAGGAAGCTTTACACAGCGGTTGGTGCTAGCCTGCCTACAGCACAGTACACTAAATCGCAATCTCTAACTGTCCCTCAGAGTCAGCACAGCAGCGTTCTGTCCCTTACTGAATTCACAGCACAGTGATGCTAAAATGGCGGCGGCGCCTTTTATAGTGCATTCTGACATCATTTCAGCATCCAATCACAGCCATGCCATTAGTTAACATGACCGCAGCAGTACAGGATGTGCCCACACTTCTTAGGATTCCTCATTGGCTGACTAAAATCACATTGCCTCTCAAAGAATTATGGGAACTTCCGATTCCGGTATACGATATATGGAAAATATCGGAACTAAGTATCGAAAGGCCGAAACAGCTAATATCGGCCGATACCCGATACTTGCGGTATCGTATCGCTCAACACTATCTGGGGGTCAAAGTAGTGATAAACGAACTGGGACAGGTACAGTACAGACCAAAAGTTTGGACACACCTTCCCATTTAAAGATTTTTCTGTATTTTCATGTCTATGAAAATTGTACATTCACACTGAAGGTATAAAAACTATGAATTAACACATGTGGAATTATATACTTAACAAAAAAAGTGTGTAACAACTGAAATTATGTCTTATATTCTAAGTTCTTCAAAGTAGCCACCTTTTGCTTTGATGACTGCTTTGCACACTCTTGGCATTCTCTTGATGAGCTTCAAGAGGTAGTCACCGGAAATGGTCTTCCAACAATCTTGAAGGAGATGCTTAGCACTTGTTGGCCCTTTTGCCTTCACTCTGCGGTCCAGCTCACCCCAAACCATCTTGATTGGGTTCAGGTCTGATAACTGTGGAGGCCAGGTCATCTGGCTTAGCACCCGATCTCTCTCCTCCTTGGTCAAATAGCCCTTACACAGCCTGGAGGTGTGTTTGGGGTCATTGTCCTGTTGAAAAATAAATGATGGTCCAACTAAACGCAAAACGGATGGAATAGCATGCCACTGCAAGATGCTGTGGTAGCCATGCTGGTTCAGTATGCTTTCAATTTTGAATAAATCCCCAACAGTGTCACCAGCAAAGCACCCACACACCATCACACCTCCTCCTCCATGCTTCACAGTGGGAACCAGGCATGTAAAGTCCATCCATTCACCTTTTCTGCGTCGCACAAAGACAAGGTGGTTGGAAGCAAAGATCTCAAATTTGGACTCATCAGACCAAAGCACAAATTTCCACTGGTCTAATGCCCATTCCTTGTGTTCTTTAGTCCAAACAAGTCTCTTCTGCTTGTTGCCTGTCCTTAGCAGTGGTTTCCTAGCAGCTATTTTACCATGAAGGCATGCTGCACAAAGTCTTCTCTTAACAGTTGTTGTAGAGATGTGTCTACTGCTAGAACTCTGTGTGGCATTGACCTGGTCTCTAATCTGAGCTGCTGTAAACCTGCAATTTCTGAGGCTGGTGACTCGGATAAACTTATCCTCAGAAGCAGAGGTGACTCTTGGTCTTCCTTTCCTGGGGCGGTCCTCATGTGAGCCAGTTTCTTTGTAGCGCTTGATGGTTTTACCAACTGCACTTGGGGACACTTTCAAAGTTTTCTCAATTTTTCGGACTGACTGACCTTCATTTCTTAAAGTAATGATGGCCACTCGTTTTTTTTTACTTAGCTGCTTTTTTCTTGCCATAATACAAATTCTAACAGTCTATTCAGTAGGACTATCAGCTGTGTATCCACCAGACTTCTGCACAGCACAACTGATGGTCCCAACCCCATTTATAAGGCCAGAAATCCCACTTATTAAACCTGACAGGGCACACCAGTGAAGTGAAAACCATTCCCGGTGACTACCTCTTGAAGCTCATCAAGAGAATGCCAAGAGTGTGCAAAGCAGTCATCAAAGCAAAATGTGGCTACTTTGAAGAACCTAGAATATAAGACATATTTTCAGTTGTTACACACTTTTTTGTTAAGTATATAATTCCACATGTTTTAATTCATAGTTTTGATGCCTTCAGTGTGAATTTACAATTTTCATCGTCATGAAAATACAGAAAAATCTTTAAATGAGAAGGTGTGTCCAAACTTTTGGTCTGTACTGTATATAATAAAAATTAAATCTGGAATATTGCACCAAGAGCAGAATAAACACTTATAAATGGCAAGGATAGGATGTCATTATATGACTTAAACAAGTCACCATACACCCTGATTGGCCACCAACCCTGACATAGGCAGTTAAGCAATACTTAATTAACATGTATTTAAATACTGGATTAGAACGGGGCAATGATTATGACTGCTAGTAGCTAGGATTTTAGCTGTGCAAAAAGCCAAATTTAATGATGGTCTAGCGGGGTTACAGAGAAGGATCCTGAAAATGAAGCCAGACAATGCAGCAAAGTGACCAAGTCAGTTTGTAACACAGAGATTTCATGGTGTCATGAGTTTAAGCTAAATGTTATTGTGTCTATTATATTTTTATATTATTTTATATGCATAAGGGAAGAATATTTTTAATAATTCACTGAATATCAAGATATATTTAAGGAATATATATCTTTTGTTTTGGGTTTTCACAAATAATCTGAGATCTAGGTACACATTGTGCTAGGAAGGTGTTTCAACTCAAACAAAATGTACTCTGTAACCATACATTTCTTAGCAGGCCCAGACCAGTGGAAAAGTAGAAAGGATTATTTTTATTAAATTAAAGAAAAGAAGCTAAAATAATGGGGTTTTGAATTTGTCCAATTTCCTGTTGCTTATATTTCATGTGCTTCAAACATCTCTCAAAGGTAACATTGAATTTATTTGCACATTAACATTTATTTGAAAAATTATGAAGTTTTGCTTCTCAAAAAACTGTAATGCAAATGTAAGCTTTTTGAAACTTTTTTGCACCACAATGTTGTGAGTATCATGACTTTTTAATTTTTCTGCTGATGCAATCACTTTGAGTTCTAATAATGTAATGAATTCTATTCACACTTCTGCAAGTTATTTTTTTTCGCACATGACAATTTCCCTGCTGTATAAAAGACATAATTCCTTTATTCTGTTTGATCGGTTCTATTTCATTTTTTTGGCAAGCAAGATGAACAGAAAACAGGAATTCTGGTATTGTTTTTCAGCTTTTTTCAAGGTGTTAATCATGAGATAAAATGACATGTTAGATTTATTTTTTGAGTACATACAATTGCAGCATGAACATGCCATATGTATGTAGTTTTTATTTTATTTTATCACTGTTGCAATAAAAAGTAACTTTTAAAAAATGCAGTGTTTTGTGTCACTATTCTGACATTTATATCTTTTATTTTTCTGTTGTTAGAGAAGTGCAAGAGGGTTTGTGTTTTTAAAGATAAGTCAGAGATTTATTTGTACCAATTCAGAATATACACAGAATTTTATCAAATTTTTCTATCAATTTACTTTTTTAATTGTTTGGATGGGTGATGAAAAAAAATGCATTTTTATATTTTTTTTATTATAGTTTTCATCGCAAAATGACATGTTAGCATTATTGTACATGTTGAGGCAATTATGTAACATAAAAAATCCATTTTTTTAATTTTTCTTACTTTTGCCCAATAACTAGGTAAATGTTCATTTTTTATTTTGCCATTGTCTATGAGACATAATATTTTTAATTTTCTGTTGACAAAAAACCTCTACAGAAATACTCACATTGTTGCATGGTGTACACTGTTCATAATAAATAATGGAGCTTATATTACTAGGCGTTATTTTACATCTATTCCACTTATGTGCAGTTTTTTTTATTTTTATGCTTTTATATATTAAAGAATTTTGTAAAAGGAAAAAGGATATTTGTATTTTTTTTGTTTTTAAATATTTTTATTCATTTTAATGACATTTTTCTATCATGGTATATATGATCATGTGATTTCTTTGCGGATGATGTAATACAGAAATAATAATGAAGATATATACCGGTAATTCTGTCATTTTTAAAAGATTTGGTGACAAAGTGAATACATCTATCTAACCACTTAGATGCATCTAAAGAGTTTAACAGACAGGATCAGGCTTATTTGCAGCAATCTATCAGTTGTAATATTCATCTGTCACCTGCTCCATACCAACGCAGTACGTATAACAAGTTGTAGTAACATACATACACAAAGGTTGAGAAAAAGTTAAGAAAAACATGTAAAACATGTGATACCTGCATTCCGAAAAATGCTTTTCATAAAGTTTTACAAATAACAATAGCGATGTGTATAGCAAAGAAGAGAGAGTGACTGATGTAGTTGAACCCAGTGCTCTTGTTACATCAACTAATATACTCAGTTGGCTAAACGTAAATATGGTCCTGGTGAAGTTACGTAGAATTAAAGGGGTTGTCCACTACAAGGAAAACACCTTTTCAATTTGTATGTGTGCCCCCTTTAAAATAAAAACACATATACTCATCTCCCATGCCAGTGCTGTTAAAGCAATGTCGGAACTTGCGTTCTCAGGGGTAACGTGAGGTTGTTATTTCTCATGAGAACTGTGCCCAATCAGTGCTGGTTTCACTGTTCCTGCCTTAAAACACATAAGTAATCAAGAGGAAATGAGAACTGTGTCTGGTCTCTCACTTACTAATGCTTATTTATATGTCCGAAGGTGGGGGCAGTGAAACCGGTGCTGATTGGGTGCAGGGCTCTCATGACATAGCAACCTCACGTGAGCCTCAAGAGATGAGTATAGGTGTTTTTATTTTAACGGGGCAAACATTCAGACTGGAAGGGGATTGTCCTAGTGGTGGACAACCTCTTTAATGTAAACAAGGCCCCAGGCCCAGATTAGCTACACCCAAGAGTTCTTAAGGAACTCAGCTCAGTTATTGCTGTGCTTTTAATAACTTTTAGCGACTCTGTCATGACTGATACAGAGACTGAAACAGAGGTAATGTCATTCTCATTTTCAAAAAATGTGCTAGGTCTTTCCTAATTAATATAAGACCAATATGCTAAACATCCATAGCAGAAAAATGTTTGAGGGGCTTGTAAGGAACGATATAAAAGGAGTTTACAGTAGAAAATAATTTTATAAGTGATAGCCAGCACGGTTTTACTAAGAACGAAAGTTGTCAAATTAACCTGATTCGTTTTAATGAAGAGGTGAGAAGAAACATGGTCCCATCACTTTGCTATCTGGTGGTAAGAATCAGTTCAGGAATTACCTCTCCCTTCTGTTTAATTGTGGGACTTGTCTCATGGATTATAGGATGTGAATAATAGACAAAGCATTAGGGGCATATTATCTGAATTATTATAGGACTCGTTATTTATACAGTATGTCTCTGCTTAGCCTCAAGCAAATTAATAGCCAATACATGCAGTAAAAGCTTCTTTACAATCTATGTACAGTGGCATATTATGTATATTATACACAATCGCATACAAGATATTTCCTATGTATCCCCCCTACTCTGGAACTCTCTACCCCAACATATCAGACTCTCGCCTACTATGGAAACCTTCAAAAGGAACCTGAAGCCCTAACTCTTCGGACAAGCCTACAACTTGCAGTAACTCTAGCCCCATCATACTGCTGCACGACCGGCTCTACCCTCACCTACTTGATTCTCACTTATCCCTTGTCGACTGTGAGCCCTTGCAGTCAGGGTCCTCTCTCCTCCTGTACCAGTCGGTTACTTGTTTTGTTCAAGATTATCGCACTTGTTTTTATTTTGTATACCCCTTTTCACATGCAAAGCGCCATGAAGTAAATGGCACTATAATAATATTATGGCCTCTTGGCAGTCTCTGTGAAGTCACATAGTATTACAGCATAAAATAGCATAATATGTCATATAATATACATTGGGTGAAATAGGTATTGAACACGTCAACAATTTTCCAAGAAGATAAATTTCTAAGGGCTCATGCCCACTTGCAATGAAATCGGACGAATTCAATCCAATAAAAAATCGGATTGAATTCGGACCAAAGTAAATCTATGATGGAGTGTTCATCTGCATTTTTTTTTCCAGCTGGGATCGGATCACGATCAGACTTGTCAGAAAAAATCTGATTGCATCCCGCAATAGAAGTCAATGGGTGCTATAAAAAAATCGCACAGCACTTGCACAGCAATCGTACCATGCGAGTGCTGTGCGATTTTTACACACTGGTGTCCTTTGAAAAGCCAGCAATTCATATACGGCTACAGTAAAATCACACTGACATGTTATAGTAGAAAAGATAAAAATAGAAATATACACATAGAATACATATATATATATATATATACATAGATGTCAGTGACACACATATATATACATATATATGTATATATATTGTATAGAGAGATAGATAGAAGAAAAGCCAGTAATCCATTTGTCGGCTTCTGTGAAATCAGTGCAGGAGCCGACAGGATAAAAGATATGGTTTACATACAGTAAATAGATGCAAAATAGTTGGATATATAGATGTCAGTGACCAATACAATTAGTATAGTGTGTGTGCAAAATAGGGGACATGTATGTAATTAATAAAAGATTATTTAAGGGCAAAAAATGGCGTACGCTGTTGTGAATGGGTTTGAGATGAGTTCTGAGCAGAGGCTTCCTCTGGTGGTTACAAGCGGTGCTGGTCTGTCCAGTGAAGATTGTGAGGACTGGGAATCAGGTGTTACTGACTGGTCTTATATAAGGGAGTCACCTTCCCATCAGGGTTGCCGGTGATCATTTGTTCTGGTCTGAATCCTTCATTCCTGTTTCCCTTGTAGCCTGCTGTGTCGTGTCTGCATCTCCTGCTAACAGATAAGACATTTTTTTCTTTTTGTTTTTGTGCTAGATTTTTGCATTTTGTCCTGCACTTCTGTGGGGGCCTTCAGGGTCCCCTCCGGGGGCTTTTGCCCTCTCAGTTTAGTTCAGCCACTGATGTTTGTACTTTTGCTTTTTCCAGTTTTTTCAGTGGCTGCTGTTTTGATTTTGTTACACCAGAGAACTAATTTAGGTGGTAGAGGTCGTGTGATCTCAGGTGATTTTGAAATTAGTAGAGTTGGTGCTTTTCAGGGTTTTCTGGGATTGAAGTAAGTACCCTTCCTATCCTTTTCTATTTAGTTAGTTTGGGCCCCAGCGTTTGCTCATACTATTTTCTTTCTGTGTCTGTATTTCATCTTGTCTAACAGCCATTATATGTTTGGGGGCTTTCTATGTTCTTTGGGGTTCTGCTCCGGGGCAGATAGCTTTCCTATTTCTATCTTTAGGTGTAGTTAGTTTCTTAGGCTGTGACGAGGTGTCTAGGACCAACGTAGGAACGCTCCACGGCTGCCTCTAGTTGTGGTGGTTAGTCAGGGTACTGCAATCTCATAGATTCCAACTGCTCTGGTGTATTGCCTTTTTTACCTGCACTCCTCAGCTACCGAAACATAACAGTATCACCGGCCCAAAAATTGAAAATTGTTTGGTACTCACAGAAGGGAAAAAATATTGTGAAAGAAAAAAGGTTGTCAGAGTTGTCAGAGATATTTTTCTGTTTGTTGCATTTTTTTTTTTCCCTCTGTATCTCTGGGTGCTGGGGAGGATCTTTTCTCTCAATGGAGTTTTCACAGTTGTCTGGCCGTGTGGATCAGCTTGCCACTGAGGTTCAGAGTATTGCTACCTATCTTGCTAGGTTGCCTGTTGTGGAACCTAGGATTCCCATGCCAGATTTGTTTTTAGGGGATCGAGCTAAGTTTCAGAATTTCAAAAATAATTGTAAATTGTTTTTTGCCTTAAAATCTAAGTCCTCAGGGAACGCAGCGCAGCAGGTTCAAATTATCATCTCTCTCCTGCGCGGCGATCCTCAGGATTGGGCTTTTTCCCTGACACCTGGGGATCCTGTTTTGAGTGATATTGATGCATTTTTTCAGGCTTTGGGGTTATTGTACGATGAGCCTAATGTCACTGATCAAGCTGAAAAAGCCTTGTTGGCATTAAATCAGGGGCTTGATGACGCTGAGTTATACTGTCAGAGATTCCGTAGGTGGGCAGTCCTGACCAAATGGAATGACGACGCTTTGGCGGCCCTTTTCCGGAAGGGTCTGTCGGATAATGTAAAGGATGTTATGGTGGGATTCCCTGTCCCCTCTGGTCTCAATGATTCTATGTCATTAGCGATTCAAATTGACAGACGTTTGCGTGAGCGGAGAAGTATGCGTGGAGTGGTGTTGCCTTGTGAGCCAGCTGCTGAGCCCATGCAGTGTGATGGAGTGGTGTCTGGGGCACAGCGTCATGAGTTTCGAAAGCGCAATGGGTTATGTTTCTACTGTGGTGATGCCTCTCATGCTATTTCAGTCTGCCCTAAGCGGGGAAGACGTTTTGCACGCTCAGTTGTCTTGGGTAGTGTTCAGACTAAGTTTTTATTAACTGTCACTCTGATATGCTCTCTGTCCTCATTTTCTGCTCAGGCTTTCGTTGATTCTGGAGCAGCTATTAACCTGATGGATTATGATTTTGCTAAACGTTGTGGGTTTCCCTTGATACCCCTACAGAAGTCTATTCCTTTACTGGGGATCGATTCTACCCCTTTGGCTGAGAATAAACCCCAGTTTTCTACTCAGGTGATAATGAGGGTTGAACCTGATCACCAGGAGTGCTGCAAATTTTTGGTTCTATATAATCTGCATGACATTATAGTGCTGGGTTTCCCTTGGTTACAGTCTCATAATCCTGTTTTGGATTGGAAATCTGTGTCTGTAACCAGTTGGGGCTGCCAATGTGTTAATACCAACACTCCTGTTTTTTCTGCCTCCCCCCAGGCTGAGGATGTTCCTGACTTTTTGTTTGATTTTTCTGATGTGTTTAGCGAAAGTAAATCTGCATCCTTGCCTCCCCATAGGAGCTATGACTGCGCTATTGAATTAGTGCCAGGTAGTAAATTCCCTAAAGGTCGCCTTTTTAACTTGTCTGTACCTGAACATGACGCTATGCGGTCTTATATCAAGGAATCATTGGAGAAGGGTCATATCAGACCATCCTCTTCACCCTTAGGTGCCGGTTTTTTCTTTGTGGCCAAAAAAGATGGTTCATTAAGGCCGTGTATTGATTATCGTCTCTTGAACAATATTACTGTGAAATATCAATACCCGTTACCCTTGATTTCTGACCTGTTTTCCAGGGTGAAAAACGCTACTTGGTTTACCAAGCTTGACCTCAGGGGAGCATATAACCTTATTCGCATTAAGCACGGGGATGAATGGAAGACGGCATTCAATACCCCGGAGGGGCATTTTGAGTACCTTGTGATGCCCTTTGGGCTCACTAATGCTCCTTCCGTCTTCCAGTCCTTCATGAATGACATTTTCAGGGATTTTGTGGACAAATTTCTGATTGTTTATTTGGATGATATCTTGATTTTTTCTAATGACTGGGACTCTCATGTGAAACATGTTCGAACTGTATTCCAGATTTTGAGAGAGAATGCTCTGTATGTGAAGGGATCAAAGTGTCTTTTTGGCGTACAGAGGATCTCATTTCTGGGATTCATTTTTTCCCCATCTGTTATTGAAATGGACCCGGTCAAGGTTCAGGCCATCTGTGATTGGGTCCAACCTACTTCATTAAAGGCTCTTCAGAGATTTTTGGGTTTTGCCAATTTTTATCGTAAATTTATTGGTAATTTCTCGGTTATTGTTAAACCATTAACTGATTTGACCAGAAAGGGTTCTGATGTGGTGAATTGGCCTCCTGAGGCAGTCTCTGCATTTCAGGAACTTAAGCAGAGATTCACTTCTGCTCCTGTTCTACGGCAGCCTGATGTTTCTCTGCCATTTCAGGTGGAGGTTGATGCCTCTGAAATTGGGGCAGATGCCGTTTTGTCCCAAAAAGATCCAGAGACCTCTAAAAGTAACCCTTGTGCCTTTTTCTCTCGAAAATTTTCTCCTACTGAACGTAATTATGACGTGGGTAATCGGGAGTTATTGGCCATGAAGTGGGCTTTTGAAGAGTGGAGACATTGGCTGGAGGGAGCCAAACATCAGGTGGTGGTCCTTACGGACCATAAGAATCTGGTCTATCTGGAATCTGCCAAACGACTCAATCCTAGACAGGCCAGGTGGGCCTTGTTTTTCACACGTTTTAATTTTGTGGTTTCCTTTCTTCCTGGCACTAAGAATGTTAAGGCGGATGCCCTCTCGAGGAGTTTCCTTGCGGACTCTCCTGAGTTATCTGATCCTTCTGTTATTTTGAAAGAGGGTGTAGTTCTTTCCGCCATCTCGCCCAATTTGAGACTTGCTCTGGAGGGGTGTCAGGAGGATAGGCCCGAGTGCTGCCCTGTTGGAAAATTGTTTGTCCCGGACCAGTGGAAAAAGAGTGTGATGTCTGAGATTCATTGTTCCGCATTGGCTGGGCATCCCGGAATTTTTGGTACCAGAGACTTGGTTAGTCGGTCCTTTTGGTGGCCTACCTTGTCTCGTGATGTCAGGGAATTTGTGCAGTCCTGCGGGACTTGCTCTCGCTCCAAGCCTTGCTCTCGCTCTAATGGTTTGTTGATGCCATTGCCTGTGCCCAAGAGACCATGGACCCATATCTCTATGGATTTCATTTCCGACCTTCCTGTTTCTCAGAGAATGACCACCATCTGGGTAATTTGTGATAGGTTTTCCAAAATGATACATCTTGTGCCATTACCTAAGTTGCCTTCCTCCTCTGAATTGGTGCCGTTGTTCCTTCAGCACGTGGTTCGTTTACACGGCATTCCTGAGAACATTGTGTCTGACAGAGGAGTCCAGTTTGTTTCCAGATTTTGGAGGACTTTTTGTTCTAAACTGGGTGTTCAATTGTCTTTCTCTTTGGCATTTCATCCTCAGACCACTGGTCAAACTGAGAGAACAAACCAGATATTGGAGACTTATCTAAGATGCTTTGTGTCTGCTGATCAGGATGACTGGGTCTCTTTTTTGCCTTTGGCTGAGTTTGCTCTTAATAATAGGGCTAGCTCTGCCACTTTGATGTCTCCTTTTTTCTGTAATTCTGGGTTTCACCCTTGATTTTCTTCAGGACAGACGGAGGCTTCTGTCTGTCCAGGTGTTGACTCTGTTGTGGAGCGTATGCAACAGATTTGGGACCAGGTAGTGGAGAGGTTGTCCCTCTCTCAGGAGAAGGCCCAGCGGTTTGCTAACCGGCATAGGACTGATGGTCCTCGGTTTAAAGTGGGGGACTTGGTCTGGTTGTCCTCAAAGAATATTCCTATGAGAGTAGCATCTCCTAAATTTAAGCCTAGGTTCATTGGACCTTATAAGATCATGGAGATTATTAATCCTGTTTCTTTTCGTTTGCTTCTTCCAGGGACATTTAAGATCCATAACGTGTTCCACAAGTCCTTGTTGAAGAGGTTTGTTGAGCCAGTGGTTCCTGCTGCTGTGCCTCCTGACCCTGTTTTGGTTGAGGGCAATCTGGAGTATGTGGTTGAGAAAATATTAGATTCTCGTTTTTCTAGACGGAAACTCCAGTATTTGGTTAAATAGAGAGGTTATGGTCAGGAAGACAATTCTTGGGTGTTTGCTTCGGACATCCATGCTAGGAGACTTATCCGTGTGTATCATAGAACTCATCCTGACCGACCTCGTTGCTCAAATGAGGGTTCAGTGACCCCTCCTCAAGGGGGGGGTACTGTTGTGAATGGGTTTGAGATGAGTTCTGAGCAGAGGCTTCCTCTGGTGGTTACAAGCGGTGCTGGTCTGTCCAGTGAAGATTGTGAGGACTGGGAATCAGGTGTTACTGACTGGTCTTATATAAGGGAGTCACCTTCCCATCAGGGTTGCCGGTAATCATTTGTTCTGGTCTGAATCCTTCATTCCTGTTTCCCTTGTAGCCTGCTGTGTCGTGTCTGCATCTCCTGCTAACAGATAAGACATTTTCTTCTTTTTGTTTTTGTGCTAGATTTTTGCATTTTGTCCTGCACTTCTGTGGGGGCCTTCAGGGTCCCCTCCGGGGGCTTTTGCCCTCTCAGTTTAGTTCAGCCACTGATGTTTGTACTTTTGCTTTTTCCAGTTTTTTCAGTGGCTGCTGTTTTGATTTTGTTACACCAGAGAACTAATTTAGGTGGTAGAGGTCGTGTGATCTCAGGTGATTTTGAAATTAGTAGAGTTGGTGCTTTTCAGGGTTTTCTGGGATTGCAGTAAGTACCCTTCCTATCCTTTTCTATTTAGTTAGTTTGGGCCCCAGCGTTTGCTCATACTATTTTCTTTCTGTGTCTGTATTTCATCTTGTCTAACAGCCATTATATGTTTGGGGGCTTTCTATGTTCTTTGGGGTTCTGCTCCGGGGCAGATAGCTTTCCTATTTCTATCTTTAGGTGTAGTTAGTTTCTCAGGCTGTGACGAGGCGTCTAGGACCAACGTAGGAACGCTCCACGGCTGCCTCTAGTTGTGGTGGTTAGTCAGGGTACTGCAATCTCATAGATTCCAACTGCTCTGGTGTATTGCCTTTTTTACCTGCACTCCTCAGCTACCGAAACATAACAGTACGCCCTCCTATAATTTATAGCCAGCAATGGCTATGCAGACAGCTGAGGGCTGATATTAATAGCATAGGAAGGGGCCATGGATACTGGCCCCCCTGGCTAATAATATCAGCTCTCAGCCACCCCAGAAAAGGCACATCTGTATAAGTGTCTTATTCACACCTCTCCATTACTAAGCTGGGCTTGATGTCACCTTATAATACAAAGGTGACATCAACCCCCCAACTATTACTCCATATGTCACCGCTACAGGGCAGTGGGAAGAGAGAGGCTAAGTGCCAGAATTGGCGCATCTTAGAGATGCGCCTTTTCTGGGGTGACTGAGAGCTGGTGTTTGGGGGACCCCACATCGTTTTTTGGGGGGTCCCCCTATTTTAATAGCCAGTAAAGGCTAAATATACAGCTGTGGCCTCATATTCATAGCCTAGGAAGATCCGTGGGTATTAACCTCTTCCCAGGCTATAAACATCGGCCCCCAGTTGCTGGCTTTCCCTCTCTGGATTGGAAAATTGCGCTGGAACCCACGCCATTTTTTCCAAAAAATAATCTTTTATTAATTCAATACATTAACATTAAGCTGCACACAACATTAACATTAAGCTGCACACATACTATACTAATTGTATTTGACACACACATCTATAAATCTACCTATTCTGTATGTATTTACTGTATGTAAAACATCTATTCTATCCTTTATCCTATATAAACAGTATATATATATTTTTTTGAAGAATATTTAGATTTAAAACGATGTGTAAATGACAGAGAATTGCTGTATGTAAAAGCTTATGTTAAAATCGCATTGCAGTCTGATAGCAATCGCACTGCATTTGTATGTAAATCGGATGCTAGGTGTGAAAAATCGGATTGTACTCTCACAAAAAACGCATGACACTCGCATGACACTTGCATTGCACTCGTCCGACTCTCCTACATCAAAATCGGACTGATTTTTAAATCGCTAGTGTGTCTCCAGCCTAAAGGTGATATTGACATGAAATTCTCAACAGATGTCGTTAACAACCAAACCAATCAACACAGGCAAAAAAAATCAAACCATAGATGTCTATAAATAAAGCTATGTGTGATACTGAGAAATTACACAGGTTAAAAGTATTGAACACATGAAGAAAGAGGAGTGCAAAAAGCCATGGAAAGCCATGACACCAGCTGAAATCTACCAGTAATTAGAGAGCAATCCTGCCACTTAGTGAAATATAATATCAGCTAGTTCAACTGATTGCCTATAAAAAGGTGTTTGATTACCAAGGTCCCGCACAAGAAATATCTCATAATTTGTAAAACCAGTGATCTGTCTCAAGACCCTTTTCAACTTTATTTTTGCAAAACATACTGATGCCATTGGTTACAAAAGAATTCTTAAACTACTGAAGGTTCCAATGAGCACAGTTGGTTCCATAATCCAGAAGTGGAAAGAGCATAATTTCACCGTAAACCGGCCATTACAAGGTGCTCCCTGCAACATTTCAGAAAAGTGAAAATAATTATCAGAACAATTGTCCAAACGACTACCTGTGGAGAACTACTGAAAGACTTGGAATCAGAAGGTATTATTGATTCAAAGAAATCTATAAGTAATGCATCTACATAGCCTGTATACATGCTCACCACACAATATTCCATTGTTGAACAAAAAGCATGTTGAAGTGTATTTAATAGAGTTGAGCGAAACAGGTCGGTCAGATTCATAAGTCGCCGACTTTCGTTAAAGTCGGGTTTCACTGATCGAAACCCGACCATAGCGTGAAGTCGGCCATGCGGTCGTCGACCTGAGCGCCAAAGTCGGTTTTCCCATAATGCTTTCAGGCACCTTTGTTCAGCCACCTTTGTTCAGCCAATGAGCAAGGATGTACACTGTGGGCAACGAGATGACATGGGCAGCATCCACCACCATCTTAGAGAAAGGCATTGCAGTGATTGGCTTGCTTTGGGGGGCATCATAGTGTCTATAAAAGCCCTGACCGCCGACCGTCATTTTACTTCTGCTGATCTTAACAGTAGGGAGAAGTTGCTGACGCTGTTTATCAGTAGGGAGAGAGGGCTGGAAAGAGAAGTTCTTATGTGCTTGTGCTGATAGTAATTGTGCTGTACAGTTAGTGTGCAGTGACAGGGGAGGATTTTCTTGTGCAGCAGCGCTGGTTATTAGGCTGCCTGATAGCTGTATTGCTGTGTGTACAGTCATGGACAAAAGTTTTGAGAATGACACAAATATTAATTTTTACAAAGTCTTCTGCTTCACTTTTTCTAATGGCAATTTGCATATACTCCAGAATGTTATAAAGAGTGATCAGCTTAACAGCAATTACTTGCAAAGTCAATATTTGGCTAGAAAATGAATTTTATCCCCCAAAACACATTTCAACATCATTGCAGCCCTGCCTTAAAAGGTCCAGCTAACCTCTTTTCAGCGATTGCTCCATTAACACAGGTGTGGGTGTTGATGAGGACATGGCTGGGAGACAATCTGTCATGATTAAGTAAGAATGACACCACTGGACACTTTAAAAGGAGGCTGGTGCTTGGCATCATTGTTTCTCTTCTGTTAACCATGGTTATCTCTAAAGAAACACGTGCAGTCATCATTGCAATGCACAAAAATGGCCTAACAGGGAAGAGTATCGCAGCTAGAAAGATTGCACCTCAGTCAACAATCTATCGCATCATCAAGAACTTCAAGGAGAGAGGTTCCATTGTTGCCAAAAAGGCTCCAGGGCGCCCAAGAAAGACCAGCAAGCGCCAGGACCGTCTCTTAAAAGTGTTTCAGCTGCAGGATCGGGCTACCAGCAGTGCAGAGCTTGCTCAGGAATGGCAGCAGGCAGGTGTGAGTGCATCTGCACGCACTGTGAGGCGGAGACTCTTGGAGCAAGGCCTGGTCTCAAGGAGGGCAGCAAAGAAGCCACTTCTCTCCAAAAAAACATCATGGACAGACTGATATTCTGCAAAAGGTACAGGCAGTGGACTGCTGAGGAGTGGGGTAAAGTTATTTTCTCTGATGAATCCCCTTTTCGATTGTTTGGGACATCAGGAAAACGCCTCATTCGGAGAAGACAAGGTGAGCGCTACCACCAGTCTTGTCTCATGCCAACTGTTAAGCATCCTGAAACCATTCATGTGTGGGGTTGCTTCTCAGCCAAGGGAATCGGCTCTCTCACAGTCTTGCCTAAAAACACAGCCATGAATAAAGAATGGTACCTGAATGTCCTCCAAGAGCAACTTCTCCCAACCCTCCAAGAACAGTTTGGCGATCAACAATGCCTTTTCCAGCATAATGGAGCACCTTGCCATAAAGCAAAGGTGATAACTAAATGGCTCAGGGAACAAAACATAGAGATTTTGGGTCCATGGCCTGGAAACTCCCCAGATCTTAATCCCATTGAGAACTTGTGGTCAATCATCAAGAGACGGGTGGACAAACAAAAACCTAAAAATTCTGACAAAATGAAAGCATTGATTGTGCAAGAATGGACTGCTATCAGTCAGGATTTGGTCCAGAAGTTGATTGAGAGCATGCCAGGGAGAATTGCAGAGGTCCTGAAAAAGAAGGGTCAACACTGCAAATATTGACTTGCTGCATTAACTCATTCTAACTGTCAATATAAGCTTTTGTTACTCATATGTTTGCAATTATTATATTTCTGTGTGTGATAAAAACATCTGTCAAACACACATAAAAACCAGAGGGCAGCAGATCATGTGAAAATGTAATATTTGTGTCATTCTCAAAACTTTTGTCCATGACTGTACACTGCTGTGCAGACTGCTTTTTACACAGCACTAATACTTTGATTATTTTTTTCTGCACAGTTACCGAGCGTTCATTTTTTCCCACACCGTATAGAGCTGTACTCTCCTCACACACTACCATGTACCAGCTGGTATCACAGACAAATACATGCTGACTATCTGTGTGTGACTCCAGAAATATATAGTGAGATTTCAATTCTCCCCTAAACCGTATACAGCTGGTATCTTCTGATAGAGTACCGTTTTTCTGCCTTTTGTTTTACGGTCAAATCCATACTGAGAGAGCGTCTGTGTGTGACTCCGGAAATATATACGGAGATTTAAATTTTCCCCTTCACCATATACAGCTGGTATCTTCTGATACAGTACCTTTTTTCTGCCTTTTGTATTACGGTCAAATCCATACTGAGAGAGCGTCTGTGTGTGACTCTGGAAATATATACGGAGATTTAAATTTTCCCCTTCACAGTATACAGCTGGTATCTTCTGATACAGTACCTTTTTGATGCCTTTTGTATTACGGTCAAATCCATACTGAGAGAGCGTCTGTGTGTGACTCCGGAAATATATACGGAGATTTAAATTTTCCCCTACACTGTATACAGCTGTACGCTTCTGATACAGTACCATATATCTGCTGATATTTTTGGTACATTTTCCCAAACATGAGGAGGTATGGTGGAAGAGGCCGCTGACGTGGGCGAGTGGGGCCAGTTGGTACTGATGGTGGTGGTGGTGCATCGACTGGTAGTGCCAAAAGCACAATAGCACCTAAGGCAGGAGGTGTTGAGCATGCGTCATCGTCTGGCACCAGAAGGCCTGGAAGGATCCCTTTTCTGGGAGTAGGTAAACCGCTTTTAAAGCCGAAGCATCAGGAACAGGTTTTGGCTTACATTGCCGAAACAGCCTACAGCTCTGTCGCCTCTTCTTCTGAAGTTTCAAAAACTGCAAGCACTGAGTCGTCAGAGCAGGCTCCTGGTCAGGAACGACACCTTTCCTTGTGTCCTTACCCCCAACAAAAGTGAAGGATGCAGCAGGCCACACTTCAGATTATTACCTGGAGCTTTTTTCACATACCATGCCTGGGTTCTCAAATGAAATCCTGAATTCCCCAGTCCAAGATGAATATGACATGGAGTGCACTGATGCATAGCCACTGCTATATGATTCTGCTGGTACATTCACCCAGAGCACTGCATTGCCCTCGCAGTCTACTGAGCCTGATTCTGACCCTGATGAAACTCAGGTGCCCCTTCCCGCATACTCTACCACCTTACACGGTGACACAGAGGAAGGTGCAGATGAAATTGAAGAGGAGGTGAAGGATGACCCAGTTGTTGACCCAGATTGGCATCCATTGGGGGAAGAGGGTGCAGCTGGCAATAGCTCAGAAGAGGAGGAGGATCCGCAGCAGGCAACGACATCACAGCTGCGGTTATCTGGCAGCCCCGTAACAGTCCAAAAACGTGTTAAAAAACAAAAAGAGTTGCAGGACAGCTTGGCCAGACGGTCAAATTAGCACAGCGTGCAAGCCCTGAAAATTTATCCCATAGTAGGAAGTGTGCAGTCTGGTACTTTTTTGACCAAAATCCTATTGATGAGGCAAACATTATCTGTAAGAAGAGCTGAAGGACCTTTAGCAGAGGGAAAAAGCTCCGAAATTTGAATACCAGTTGCATGCTTAGACATTTAAACACCATGCACTTGCAAGCATGGACGGACTACAAAACCTCAGGTAGCACATGTGCACCTGCTCCAACTGAAGGTAGCCAACAACACTACATCGCTTCCCCCACTGTAAGCCCACCTGTTAGCACACCACCAGCAAGAAATGTTGAGGTGTCGTCGCAAGGCCAAAGCAGTCAGGGAATCACAATGTTTTTCCAACGAAAGACTGAATTTAGACCATCACCACCACCACCATCACCAACCCCCTCTCAGTTCGCCATGTCCACCGCTAGTTCCCCCATATGCAGCTCTCAAGTCCAGCTCACTTTAGCAGACACTCTGAGTAGGACAAGAAAGTACTCATCCTCTCATCAGCGTACACTGGCTTTGAACACCTACGTTGCCAAACTGGACTCATTAGAGATAATGCCCTACAGTTTGGTTGAAAGCGCAGCGTTCCGAGAGCTCATGGCCTATGCTGTCCCACGCTATGACTTACCCAGTCACCACTTCTTTTCTAGAAAAGCCATCCCTGCCCTCCACCTGCATGTGAAAGACCACATTGTCCATGCACTCAAACAATCAGTGAGTGGAAAGGTGCACCTCACAACAGATGCATGGGCCAGAAGGCATGGCCAGGGCAGTTAAGTGTCCAGCACTGCGCACTGGGTTAATGTTGTGGATGTAGGGTCCACAGGGGACAGCGGCAGAGGGACAGTGCTGCCTAGCCCATGGTATAGGCAACAGTTGGCTGTAGGCGTTCGACCCTCCTCCTCCAGAAGCGAAAGCCCGTCGACAGAGCGCAGTTGCATGAGCACTCCATCCGCAGCTGTCAGTGTTGCACACAAGGTGTCCCAGAATCGAACAGCTAGTGGTAAGCATCAGCAGGCTGTTTTAAAGATGATGTCTTTGGGCGACAACAGACACACCGCGGAGGTACTGGCTGACTACTTGAAGCAAGAAACTGTCATGGCTCGGCAGTCTACATCTTGAGCCAGGCAAGGTAGTCAGTGATAACGGCCGTAATTTTGTGGCGGCCATAGCCTAGGCAAAACTCAGACACATACCTTGCCTGGCTCAAACCTTGAACCTGGTGGTGCAGTGCTTCACAAATAATTATCCGGAGTTACCAGCCCTGCTCCACAAGGTGCAAAGACTGTGCTCGCACATCCATCGCTCACCCATAGACTCCAGTCGTATGCAGAGGCTGAAGCGATCGCTCCACCTCCCCAAGCACTGCCTAATCATAGACGTTGCAACAAGTTGGAACTCCACCATGCACATGGTTGATAGGCTGTGCGGGCAGGCAGTTTGAGGGCAGACATGGAGTTGTCGGGTGTGCAGTGGTCAAAGCTGAAAGACCTCTGTAAAGTCCTTCAGTG
Source organism: Oophaga sylvatica (assembly GCA_033576555.1). NCBI lineage: Eukaryota > Metazoa > Chordata > Amphibia > Anura > Dendrobatidae > Oophaga > Oophaga sylvatica. The sequence continues at coordinate 263,425,662 of JARQOD010000006.1, read as the reverse complement.
TTTTGAGGAATGCACACGGCTGGTAAGCGCAGATGATGCCATCATAAGCATGAGCATCCCACTTATGCGTCTGCTCATGCAAACTTTGACGCACATTAAGGATCAGGCGTCTGCAGCGGAGGAGGATGAGGGAAGCCTTGATGACAGTCAGCCATTGTCTGCTTAGGGAACTGTCCTGGACGAGGTGGAGGAAGAAGAGGAAGAGGAGGAGGAGAAGGATTGGTATTATTATTTTGGGGAGGAGGATGCTTCTCAGGGGGCAAGAGAAAATGTTGGCTTGCCATGGTATGGTACAGGGTTTGTGCGTGACTGGAGGGATGTGGATTTGGCAGAAAGTACTCCTCCACCCACCACTGGCAGTGCATCATTGACACCTGGAACATTGGCCCACATGTGTGATTATGTCTTGTAGATCCTAAAAAGGGACCCCCGTATTGCCAAAATTATGAAGGATGATGACTACAGGTTGGCCAGCATCCTCGATCCACACTATAAAGGCAAATTACAGAACATCATGCCACAGGAGAACCCAGAGCTAATATTGGCGAACAAACAAGCAACTCTGGTAAACCGTTTGTTAGAGGCATTCCCAGCACACAGCAGCGGTGCAGGTTCTACCACGAGCCGTACTTGGCCAAATGGAAGAGAGGTTCGTGGTGCACACAGCTGAAGTGGTGTTGGAGACAGTGGTTTCATTACCATGTTGTGGACTGATTTCTCTAGTACCGCTCACACGACTGTTAATACTGAATCGATTGCAACAGACAGGAGACAGCAGTTGTCAGCTATGGTTCAAAATTACCTCTCCTCCCCTATCAATGTTCTCCCTCACAGGTCATTCCCCTTTGACTACTGGGCCTGTAAACTGGACACCTGGCCTGAATTGGCACAATATGCCTTACATGAGCTCGCTTGCCCTGCTGGTAGTGTGCTATCAGAAAGAGTCTTCAGTGCTGCTGGATCATTCTTGACAGAAAGAAGGACTCGGCTGTCGACTCAAAATGTTGGTGATCTCACCTTCATTAAAATGAATCATGCCTGGGTTTCAAAGGATTTTGTACCACCTTCCCCTGATGACACAGGTTGCCAGCAAAATGGCTCGCTTTGTCCTCCTCTTTCTCCGAGTTCTCCAATTCCTCAATTTGCAGCTGCTGAACATCCAGCCTACACCTCAACATATGCCAGTTTTTCCACCTCCCTAACTGGGCTGTACCCCCCCAGGGCCGGCGTCAGCACATGGCACACCCGGGCAAGTGTCGGGACCCTGAGCAGTGGGGGGCCAACTCGCCGTCAGACACACCGGCATACTATGAGGGGCCCTGTACCAGTGCCGGCACCCACGAGTGGGCCCCCCTGCTTGCTCAGGGCCCCAGCACTTGCAATACTTACCTCTCCCTGCTCCACTGCTGTGACATCTTCCGCCTTTCCTGACAGTGAAATTCAGGTCAGAGAGCGCGATGACGTCACATCTGTGCACCCTCTGCCTGAACAGTCACAGTGCAGAGAGCTGGAAGATGGCGACGCTGAGAAGTCCAGAGTAGAGCTGTGCCCAGTGAGGAGAGGTATTTCATTTTTTTAATGTTTAGAGCAATATATGGGGAGCATTATACACTGGAGAATTATATATGGGCCCATCATACACTTGAGCATCATAGATAGGGCCCATTATACACTGGAGCATTATATATGGTGCACATCATACACTGGAGCATTATAAATGGGGCCCATCATACACTGGAGCATCATATACAGGAACCATTATACACTGGAGCATCATATGGGCCCATTATATATGGAGCATTATATAGGCCCATCATACACTGGGCATCATCCATGGGGCCAATCATATACTGGAGCATCATATGGGGCCCATTATATATGGAGCATTATATATGCCCATCATACACTGGAGCATCATCCATGGGGCCCATCATATACTGGAGCATCATATGGGGCCCATTATATATGGAGCATTATATAGGCCTATCATACACTGGAGCATCATCCAAGGGGCCCATCATATACTGGAGCATCATATGGGGGCCATTATATATGGAGCATTATATAGGCCCATCATACACTGGAGAATCATCTATGGGGCCCATCATATACTGGAGCATCATATGAGGTTCATTATTTATGGGGCATCATATAGGGCCCTTTATATATGGATCATCATATGGAGAACATATGGGGCCTATTCTGTATGGAGCATTATATGGAGCCCATTCTGTATGGAGCAATATATGGGGCCCATCATATACTGTATGGAGATTTATATGCGACTCATTATACTGTATGGAGCAATATGTGGGGCTCATTATACTCTATGGGGACTGTCCTATGCTGTATGGCACATTATATGGGGATCATCATCTACTGGAGCATTATGTGGAGCTCATCATATACTGTATGGAACATTATATGGGACAAATTATGTATGGAGCAATATATGCGGCTCATTATTCTGTATGGCGCACTATGTGATGCCTATAATACTGTATGGAGGACTATAATTGTCCGGTTTTTGAGCTATTGTAGAATTTACAATAGATATCACTCATGTAATGTAAGATGTGAAGTATTTGGTATTGTACTATATCTATATTTCTTTGCCGTATTGGAGCATCATGAATTGTGGTAAGTGTTAAAGGGGCCCACTGAGACTCTTTCACCCGGGGCCCACGAAAACCTGGAGTCAGCCCTGCCCCCCCCATAGCTTTAGCCAAATAACCTCCAGTTTTCAATGCGTTACTATTATTCTAAAGTAAATTAAGGTTGACAACCTTAAGTAATAAGAATTGATGTAGTTGGCATTGAAATGGGCACTGTAGGTGTGTTTACTGTCCTCCACTCACTGCCAAATTTTCTACCCCATTGACTTGCATTGGGTTTCGGTCGAGTTTCAGTCGGACCTTCGACTTTTTCCGATAGTGGGCCGATTTCGTTCAACTCGACTTTTGAGAAAGTCGGATGATCGGAAACCGGACTCGACCCTCCCGGAGGCAAAGTTGCTCATCTCTAGTGTTTAAAAATTGCTCAACAATATTCAGACTAGCCCATTGTTAGGGATCGAGTTCCCGCTGCTGCACAGGGGGAATCTCGAACCAGTCCTGCTGTGGTCCCCCATCCATCTCCGGCCGCAGTGGAGCCTGACCAACGAAGACGTCATTCCCAGCATCTCGCTCGGTCTAATACTGTGCAGAGGCTTGTTGCTGCCTCTCCTGGTTCCTCTATTATAACCAGTGCTGGAGCAGGCAGTCCTGGGACAAAGTCCTCGCTTTCTCCATCTGAGCATGCCCAGGGCAAGATCTCCCATTGGAGATCAGGGGTCACATGCTCGGTTACAGCAGCGACTCCCATTGGTCCGCCAGGAAGGTCCTGAAACTGCTTGTGTTCTGGAACAGTTTCTCATTGGTCCTTTACTGGAAGGTCCTGTAGCTGCTACTATAAAAAGGTGGCATAACCGCACGGCCATGCGCTAGTATCAAATCTGTTATGTGCTTGCGCCAGTATGGTCATGTATGCATGTGGTTAGGTCTGGCTGAAATAAGCCCCTAGAATACCGACACCTCCGGTGAGGAGTTTTGTATGCACGTGTTCAGGGCTCAGCTAAACGCCATTAGAATACCGGCTACTCCGTTTTCCAAGACTTTGTCAATGACATCTTCCGGGATATGCTTTCCACCTCTGTAGTAGTCTATCTGGATGATATTCTCATCTTTTCTCCAGATATTGACTCTCACCGGAGGTATGTCTGCAAAGTCTTCGACCTTTTACTGGCGAATTCCCTCTATTCAAAGTTGGAGAAATGCATGTTTGAGCAGGAGTCTTTACCTTTCCTGAGCTATATCATCTCCGCCCAGGGATTGGCTATGGATCCTGCCAAACTACAGGCTGTGATGGATTGGCAAGAACCCCATTCTCTTAAAGCGGTGCAGCGCTTTATGGGGTTCATTAATTATTATCGCCAGTTCATTCCCCATTTCTCGACTTTGGTAGCTCCCTTGGTAGCCCTCACCAAGAAGGGAGCAAATCCCAAGTTGTGGTCTGAGGGGGTCTCCTAGGCGTTCTCTTCCATCAAGTCGCATTTTGCCAGTGCTCCCATATTACATCGCCCCGATGTTGATAAGCCGTTTATTTTAGAGGTGGACGCCTCTTCTGTTGGTGCTGGAGCAGTCCTTTATCAAAAGGATGCTCAAGGTCGAAAGCATCCCTGCTTCTTTTTTTCTAAAACCTTTACACCAGCAGAGAGGAATTATTCCATCGGGGACAGGGAGTTACTGGCTATGAAGTTGGCCTTCTCCGAGTGGAGACATCTTCTGGAAGGGGCTCTATTTCCCTTCCAGGTCTTCACGGACCACAAAAACTTGGTGTACTTGCAAACAGCCCAGAGGCAGAATTCCCGCCTGGCCAGATGGTCCTTGTTCTTTTCCCGGTTCCATTTCACCCTCCATTTCCTCTCTGGTGAGAAGAACATTCGGGCCGATGCTCTGTCTCGCTCCATCGTATCCTCTGAGAAGGTGGAGGAGGAGCCTCGGCTTATTGTCCCCTGTGAGAGCCTAAGAACTATGGCTCCAGTTTCGCTAGAGTCTGTGCCTCCGGGCAAAACTTTTGTGCCCACCAATTTGCAACCGAAAGTACTTTTCTTGGGCACATTCCTTCAGGGTGGGTGGACATTTCGGGACAAAAAGGACATCTGAGTTGCTGGTGAAGACATACTGGTGGCCACAAATGGTCCGTGACATCAGGGAATATGTTCAGGCGTGCGTGTCCTGCGCCAAGAATAAGTCCCCTCGACAACGGCCGGCAGGGTTACTTTTTCCTTTGCCGGTGGCAGACAGGCCTTGGGAGATGATCGGGATGGATTTTGTGGTGTGCTCACCCAAGTCTCGGGGCTGCACCATCATCTGGGTGATAACCGACCACTTCTCCAAAATGGTGCAATTGGTGCCGTTACCACGGTTACCGTCTGCACGGGCCTTGGCAGCATTATTTATTAGGCATATGTTCCGTTTACACGGTATGCCAGACAAAGTTGTTAGTGATCGAGTTCCCCAGTTTACGTCTCGGTTCTGGAGAGATCTGTGTCGGCTACTCAGCATTGAGTTAAATCTCTCCTCTGTGTATCATCCCGAGACGAATGGGTTGGTAGAGAGGGCCAACCAGACCTTGGTCACCTATCTACGACATTTTGTCTCAGCCAGGCAGGATGACTGGGCATCCTTGCTACCGTGGGCGGAGTTTGCACTAAACAATGCTGTGGCTCACTCCACCGGACAGACTCCATTCCTCCCAAACTACGGTCAGCATCCGTGGGTTCCGGTGCCTATGCCCGTGTCTTCCGCTGACTCCAGGGTGGCAGACTGGGCTGTGGAGGCACGGGACATTTGGGATCGTACCCAGGATGCCATTTAGGCATCCAAGGAGAGGATGAGGTCCTCCGCCGATGCACATCGGTGCCCCGCTCCGACATTTTCTCCTGGGGACTTGGTGTGGCTCTCCGCCCGAAACATCAAGGTGCGAGTTGAGTCCACCAAGTTGGCACCCCGCTACCTAGGTCCTTTCAAAGTCATTGAGCAGGTTAACCCTGTGGTATACCGTTTGGCCCTTCCACCACGCCTGGGTATCTCCGACACCTTTCACGTATCCCTCCTGAAACCCGTGCTCATGTCCCGATTTTCCGAGTCATCTGCCGGGACATTGGTTTCATCTACGGACGATCATGAGGTGAACGCCATCGTAGGGTGTAAGGTGGTACGGGGCAAAAAATTTAATTTGGTTGATTGGAGGGGTTATGGGCCTGAGGATAGGTCCTGGGAGCCTGCCGAGCACGTTCACGCTCCGCAACTCATCGCTGCCTTTGAACGCAGCGAGGCCCAAAGAAGGGGGGCCATAGGAGGGGGGTAATGTTAGGGATCAAGTTCCCGCTGCTGCACAAGGGGAATCTCGAACCAGTCCCGCTGCGGTCCTCCATCCATCTCCGGTCGCAGTGGAGCCTGCTCAGCGGAGACGTCGGTCCCAGCATCTCGCTCGGTCTAATACTGTGCAGAGGCTTGTTGCTGCCTCTCCTGGTTCCTCTATTATAACCAGTGATGGAGCAGGCAGTCCTGGGACAAAGTCCTCGCTTTCTCCATCTGAGCATGCCCAGGGCAAGATCTCCCAGTGGAGATCAGGGGTCACATGCTCGGTTACAGCAGCGACTCCCATTGGTCCGCCAGGAAGGTCCTGAAACTGCTTGTGTTCTGGAACAGTTTCTCATTGGTCCTTTTCTGGAAGGTCCTGTAGCTGCTACTATAAAAAGGTGGCATAACCGCACGGCAATGCGCTAGCATCAAATCTGTTATGTGCTTGCGCCAGTGTGGTCATGTATGCATGTGGTTAGGTCTGGCTGAAATAAGCCCCTGGAATACCGGCACCTCCGGTGAGGAGTTTTGTATGCATGTGTTCAGGGCTCGGCTGAAAATGCCATTAGAATACCGGCTACTCCGATGAGGAGATTATTGCTTGTGTTCTGATTGCATGACCACAGACTGCAATCCGCTTAGCAATCATCTGTGTCCCCTGTGAGTCTGACAGGACACAGTCTTTGTCACAGCAGCTCTGTGAATTAACAGAGTCCGCTTATATCGCCATATAGCGCTACAGCATTTTAGTTAGCGACTCTGTGGAATAACAGAGTTCGCCTATACAGCCATATAGTGTTACGGCGTTTACATCTGCGACTCTGCAGGATAACAGAGTTCACTCATACTACCTATTTGCGCCATCTTAATAGCAGCATGCTCTGCCTGCACGGTGGACCCCGGGCTGCGAATGCACCCCTCCTTAAAATCTATTAGGTGCGTTCCGCAGGCCCTTAACACCCGTGAAATACTGGGAGTAAATAGTGTAGTCAGAAGAGACCAAAATTGAACTCTTTGGATGCTATAATACCCACCATATTTGTAGGCCAAAGACATATAACCCCCAAAGCACCATACCAGCAGTAAAATTTGGAGTTCGGAACATCATAGTATGGGGCTGTTTTTCAGCATATGGCATTGGCAAACTTCATATACTTGAAGGAAGGATGAACCAAGTACTGAGACATTCTTGATAAAAATATGCTGCCATCTACTAGGATGATGAAGATGAAACGATGATGGACATTTCAGTAATGATCCCAACCATATAGCCAAGGAAACTCTCAATTGGTTTCATAGAAAGAATATAAAGCTGCTAGAATGGCATAGCCAATCATTTGACCCAAATCCAATAAAAAATGTATGGAAGAACTAAAGTTTAGTGTTCGTACAAGGAGCCCATCGAACCTTCAGAATCTGAAAAGTTTGTGTGGAAGAATGAATTAAAAGCACATTTGAGCAATGCATGCGATGAGTTTCTCCATACAGGAGACGTCTTGAAGCTGTCTTTACCAACAAAGTCTTTAGTATGAAGTATTAAATTTCAATAATTCAATAATTTTTCCCTGTGTCATTTCTCATTATTACACATAACTTAATAAATGAACATCTATAGTATGATTTATTTGCTTGTGTGGATAAGATGGGTTGTAACCAACATCTGGTGAGAAATTCATGTCAATAGCACCCCTAGAAATATGTTTACTTAGAAAATTAGTGACATGTTCAATACTTATTCTTATTTCATCTACTGTTGGTTCCATAATTTAAATTCGAAATTGTCTTAGTCATAGCTACTTGTAGAAAAAACTTCAATGACAATTTGGTATTATGTTGGCCTATTGGGTATGAGTTTCACATTAAGTAGCATGCCAGAGCTAAATGCAGACTAGTTGTTAAGGAAAACCACTATATTACATGCATTTATGATATGGCATAGTAATGTCATGTAAAGCAGTCCCTTTGTTTAGATGCAAGTCTGGATCCATGCCCATAATTCTTTTTTGCTTTTTCTGTTATTCTAAATAATTCCTATTTTGCAAGGAAGTAATGGTAGGAGAAGCTTTTAAATATGAAATACTAGCAACTGAATAACACTCGCAGCTCCCGTATATAACACTCCCTGACAGAATACTGTACTGCTTAATTTTCTTTTAGTCTGTGTTCTAATTAATATTAAATTTACTGCTAAAAATAAACAGAATTTGTTTCCTCCTCATCATACCGTCATGACAGAGGATTAGCAAGTATGTTCATAATTCATAGTCAATTTTGCAAAATATTTAAGACTTATTAGAAAAGTTTACAGTACGAGGCATGAGCTGTCATCAGAGAAAATATGACAACAGCATAAAATTATGTCTATGTGATGAAGTTTCACACTCATGATGTTTTTGCTCTAATGTAGGAGCTTTAACATTTTTAATAGGGAACTTCTTACTGCCATTGAATATGAAAGGCAATCACATCTCTGGCATGCCACGTCTCTGTGTTCATAATTGTATACTTCCAAGCTTACTACTCAGTGTTTAGAATTCTTTAATTAAGCTTCTTTTTGTTTCAGAGGCATGACAGACACTCCTGAGATAGATAATAGATTGATATGGAAGAAAAATACTTGAGGGACCCTGGAGTGCTCATCATTTACTAGGTAGGATATGTTAAACATTATAGTGGTAAGATCAGGCCCTCCAGGACAAAAAATGAAAGAGGCATTTAATTGGAACACTTAGCAATCACAAAACCAAGACAGAGGTTAAATTGTTTTGAGCAAGAGAAATTAATATATTAAAGGTTATATCTCCAACTGTGAGGCTGCAAAGCCTGGCTCTTATGCGGTGTCAGAATCACATGAGGCAGAAGAAATGACTCTGAAATGATTGTGGAATCATTAACAAAAGCCAAGGCAGAGTAAGACATTTCCCAGCAGGAGGGTGTGAAGAAGAATAAAGACATGGAGAGAGCTCATTAAGAATGAATTGCAGACCATAAACATTTGAAACCACTAAGTGTGGAGTTCTATCTGTTATCTAATGACTCAGAGATTATAAAATAGCTATGACTTTCAGGGAAGGAGTTGACTTTGCAGGCGGTTGTTGGCTATTAGAAAGCATGTTTTAAAACATGACATTGGGGCATACCGATGTCACTTGCTAACCATTTCCTAAAATGTTATAAGGAATGGCTGGAATGTACCTGTTGATCAACATTATTGATGCACAGTGTTTTTTCACTCAAAGGTTCCATGTCATAGATGGAAAGAAAAATAAAGATGAATCAGTCATAAGAAATTCTAAAGCAATGAATTTGAAATTGTAACCATCATTTGTAATTAATTAATTAATTTATTATCAATAGTTCACATGAAAATATGAAACTTTGTGATATAACTTATCAGAGAAATCCAAATCTTTCTCCTCATGGACTGATCTTTCAGTCTCAATTCTCTAACAGGCAAAATCTTCTTTCAGTAAATAAAGACTTTCTCATAATACATAACCAAGTTTCCCCAGTCCCCACCAGTCCCAACTCATGAAAATGTGACTGCTGCAACCAATCACTGCCTATAGTAAGATACAAAAGTGTTCTGTGATTGTGTGCAGCAGTTACCCATCCCTGATTTGAGATCTCATCGTTTTGTCGTCGCTACATGATGTGGGACATTCTGAGGCGTTGTACCTGTTCCAAATTAAATTGTAAAATTCAAATACATGCAAGGAAGAGCCACTCTAATACCGTTAGTATCAAAATAGATCTCTCTTAATTACCTCATAACATCATCTTATACAGCATAGGTTATTAGTATTCATGCATTGTAAAAATATAATTGGCTCAGCTTATCTCTAATTGTGTGCTGGCATTAGCATATATACTTCTAATTGGCTATGTTAACACTGTTGACACCCAGCTTGTGGTCTAGGTATTGTACTGCTCCCCCTCCCCCAAGTTTCATTTTTTCCAACTTTCCTATGTTTTCTCTAAGTCCATTACACAAAGACATTGCTGAGACCCCTTTGTTATCTCACACATGTACTGGCTCAATCTCCATCTTGGAAAGCAAAAGAGAATATATGCAGAATATCCACAATAGAGTCAGGGTAGATAAATATAAATTCTGCTCTCACAATTCCCTTCTCTTGTGGCAGTGGTTGGCTGTTCCAGCCGAAGTGCCCTCCTACAGGCTCCCACAGATACATTCTCCTCCACTAATAGAAGAAGCCTGTCTTCCTACACCGCTTCACCGGATTCTCCAGATTGGGCTGCCTGTGACGCCATCAGATGAACACACACATAAATACAAGCCACAACAAACAAGGAAACTATACGGGTACCATATCCATGAGCTTGTCAGAGTTGGCATCCAACAGTTGGTCATAGTAGATATAATTTATTCAGTCCACATTTCTATTTGCTGTAACAATGGGGAATAGCAATTCTAATCCTGCTGCTACTTGATCTCTGGCTTTGAACTCATCTGGTACTCCTCTTGGGACTCCAATAGCGTCAATGTACATGTGAGGGTAGAAAAGAGTAGGAATACTGGTGTCTCTAGTTTTCTGTAGGATATTTGTGGAGCTTGTCTGCATTTGGAGTCACAATCTGGAGTGGTATCAAAAATTTAACGATAACACATGTACCCTCCCATTCCACTGGCAGTACTGGATAAAGTCACTATTTCCACACATCCACCACAAGTCAACCCTAGCTACCATCTGATTCAGGAGGGCATGGCCTCGTACCAAGTTAGTGATGGTGGTGGGACTGCCGTATGATGAACCTAAGTGCTATAGGTCAATGGTACCTGTTAAACTCTGGAAAAACCTGTAATTCCCGGAATTGGGGCTAACTCTATTGGCCTCTATATTTTTAGGGTTCATGGGGGAATAATACAACTGTCAGAGCAGATTACATTCTGTAATATTTTCTCCTTCCTTAGCAGTAAATAGCTGATTTAGACAGAAGAAAGCAATGGGGTTTGCCTGACTGCTTATAGGGAAGAGCACCAGGAACGAGTCTTTTGAAGTATTGGGTTGCTGGGGTCTCAGTTTCATTTAGAATAGGTCTGTCTCTGATATCCTTGAGAAGTGTCCTAATTGGTCAGTGTCCTTTGGGATATTTATGCCCATCACATATAGTGCTGCATCCATAACAGAGAAGTTCTCTATCATCAAGTTTTAGGGAAGGCAGTTGTCAGAATAACAAGTAAAACAGGACTCTACTGTCCAACATTTGGACACATATTCTGATTTTAACAGAATCATTCTAGTGAGGAGGCTTCTGCCTTTGCTGTTTGTCTTCTCTAAGGTTACGAAAAGTTTGTAGGCCCTGTCTTCCCCAGTGTTCCACCCAACCATATTCCAGTATTCACAATCAGACCCATAGCCAGTGTTGGTGGCAGTGAAACATGCATACTTTTGGATGGGTCTACAGGTGTCCCCACGCTACCACTCAACCCTAGGGCAGGAGACCATATTACACAGGACAAATTTATAACTGACTACAGGGTCTAAGGTATTAAACCAGAAAATGGTAACTGTCTCCCAATTCTTCAAAGCAGAAAGGATGAGGCACAGGGTATGTGTTCACATCATTTAGTGGCTTTCTTGGTTCAGCTGTCTTCCTGCAGTGAGAGGCGGGGATCTAGTTGGGCTTTCTCTCAAGCTTTATAGCCGTCTCAGTTGTCAGCAGAACTTGGAAGGGACCATCAAATCGAGGCTCAAGGGCTCTCCTGACGAGTCTTTTACCACCACTCGGTCTCCGGGCTGCAGTGGGTGTCTTCCTTCCACAGAATTTGGATCTGGAAGAGAATAGTAAACTCAAGAGTATATGTTAGGCAAGCATCTTGTAAGTGCAATAACATAAGAAGAAATGGTTATAACAAAAAACCAAATAGCAAACAGAAAAGATACTGACTTAGGAATAGCTATACTTATTTAGGAGAACAAAACAAGTCAAAAAAGGTATCTCAAAAAATACAATGTTTTATTTTATACAAAAGATATAAATGTCCATAAAATTACAGCGTTGTGCATATATATTCGACAATTATACATATAATTAAGGATGAGATGATCCACCTAAAAATTGGACATTGTGGATGCCTGCTTAAATGCCATATCATAAAAAAGCGCCACTTGTTATCATAAAGTCCTTACTGGGTCCACATGGGGCTACCATAGAGTGACTATATCGTATTATACATGTGACAGCGCTAGAAGAAAAAATAGGCATACATTTATATATATATCTAGGGATAAAGTTTACCCATGTTTGCAGGAGCAGGTTGTGATGTCCACAAAATGTCCAAGAACCCTGACGCGCGTTTCGCGAGCTGAACAAATCCGGATGAGGCAGCAGAATAACACTGGAGAGTGCCGATCCTGCTGGTGAGCACAGCACTGGAAATGGGAAGGGGAGGATTTAGTTCCAGCACTAGATCCAGGTAAAATCAAAGCTGAAGTTTATTTAATTAATGAATAAAACAAAAAACATAAAAAGAACTGACGCGTTTCTGGTGAGATAGGCGCCCTTCGTTATAGGATGAATTTCAGAATCTTAATCGTTTTGCTGATAGTGTGGTGCAGCCAGGAGAGTCCACATTTCAGAATCTAAATCATTTGTGCTAATACTGTGGTGCAGGCAGGATTTCACATTTCATAATCTAAATAGTTTGTGCTAATACTGTGGTGCATGCAGAAGTCCACATTTCAGAATTTAAATAATTTGTGCTAATACTATGGTGCAGCGAGACCACATTTCAGAATCTAAATTGTTTGTGCTAATATTGTGGTGCAGGCAGGAGTCCACATTTCAGAATCTAAATCATTTGTACTAATACTGTGGCGTGGGCAGGAGTCCACATTTCAAAATCCTTTCCGCTAAAAGTGTAGTCCAGACACCAGTCCACATTTCTGAATCTAAATCTTTTCGGTTAATCATGTAATCCAGACAGCAGGCTACATTTCTGAATCTAGATCCTTTCTGCTAATAGTGTGGGCTAAAGACCACATCACATTTCCGATTCTCAATTGTTTGTGCTAATAGTGTTATGCAGGCATGGAGTCCACATTTCAGAATCTAGATAGTTTGTGCTAATACTTTGGTCCCAGGCCCTGTCCCATGCATCCATGCTGCACAATTATACTATTTGTACTCTGGGTCAATTGATGCCACTTTTCCTAGTGTCTGCCCTTAATTTGAGCATTTTTGGCAGCTTTTTCCCCCCCGAAGGTGCTGTCTATACGTTTGGTTCGCTCATCTCTATCTAGGAGTACCACTACATGATAATTTGAACACTATTTGTTTGAGGTCTTCCTTTATGTCTACTACAGGATGTATCTGAGTCCCTGTTCCATCAAATTTTTCGCAATTCTTGCTTACTTAATAAATTACACTGAAATTTCAAAATTTTTCAGAAAAATTTTAATTTTAGTTTACTTAAATTTTTATTTTGTTAAAATCCTTTTTAAATGTTGCCTCATATACAAGTCATTATACAGGAAATATTGTTTTTTTTAACATTTTTTACTGTTAACTCTTTCTCTTTGACTTTAAATGTTTTATTGTCAGTTCTTAAAGTGGAGTAAAAGTGTGACATAATTGCTCTCTGCAGCAATCTGGGAGTCAGAAATGCTTTCATTGGTCTTCATCATACTGTTCTCCTTCCATTCAGAACTTTTTCTATCCATTTAAAAATTTTCACTGCTCACTCAGACCTCCTTGTAGGGTTTGACGGAATAATGCTTGGATTTCCCATTGACTCCCATTATACTTGTTACTCGAAACGAGCATCTGAGCATTACGAATTGCTCGGTTCAAGTAAAGAGCATCCAAGCACTTTAGTACTCACTCATCCCTTCTGCTCACCTCTCTGACCATTCTGCTCCTCACTGTCACCCATTCAGCCCTTGGCGTATCTTCTTATTAATGCTGCAAGCTCTGAATCCCCGGCTATAGACATGCTGGGCAGGGATTTCTGGGTCTGATGAGATCTCGGAGATTTCAATGCAAGCGGATGGGCTGGGGAGGTGAGCGATAAGGTGAATATTATTATTTTTAAAATTGTTATTAACTTTTGATAGCTCTTTAGGGTTCAGCAAAATGGTGGCCAGTGTCGGAAGTAAATTATAAATAACTGGAATGTTGGCAAATGCAGATTTTTGTAATATTCAACACTTAAATTCCACTCGAATATACGAATATATTCACTCATCACTACCCAATAGGAATACATTTTTTACTAGCACTTACTAAAAAGCCATCTTCAGTATACATTGCACATGTATAAACACTGGTACAGCAGGCATCTGGCCCAGAACTAAATGATTTTTCAACTTTTTTTTGCATTTTAAAAAGTAAAAGAAATTGTGAATGTGCAGAGTGTTTTTAAATTGACTCACCAGTTACAATCCATTTACTATTTGTCATATGTGTAGAGGTTTCTTTGACATTACTAAGACTGTGTTTGCATTAGAGAGTTTTAAATTGGTTTAATACAGTCATAGGACACCTCATAGTGTCATAAACACCTTTTCGGGGTTATTGGAGGCTTTGGTGTACTTTCAGTTCATGGTCAATTAGTGCACAATAGATCATATTTCGAAGCTAAATCGATTAAGCTTGCTCCAATCTCTTAATGAGTGCTGTAATTGTACAGTGCTTGTTATTAGGGGTTTAATGATCCTCAAATTTCCTGTTTGATTTTGATTATTTTTTGTCAGATTTTCTCATCTACAATACAGGTTCATCTTTGGAATCAGATATCAGATATTGGACTTTTACAATAAGAAAGTGTAGAAAAAACTTTTAAACAATTACTCTATTATCTACTAAAGAATACCAACAAACAAAAAACACAAATGTGATATACATGTACAGTGGGTTCAGAAAGTATTCAGACCCCTTCAAATTTTTCACTCTTTTATTGCAGCCATTTGGTAAATGCAAAAAAAGTTTATTTTTTTCTCATTAATGTACACTCTGCACCCCATCTTTACTGAAAAAAACATAAAATGTAGAAATTTTTGCAAATTTATTAAAAAAGAAAAACTGAAATATCACATGGTCATAAGTTTTCAGACCCTTTACTCAGTATTGAGTAGTATTTGAGCTAGTACAGCCATGAGTCTTCTTGGGAATGATGCAACAAGTTTTTCTCACCTGGATTTGGGGATTCTCTGCTATTTTTTCTTGCAGATCCTCTCCAGTTCCATCAGGATGGATGTTGAATGATGGTGAACAGCCATTTTCAGGTCTCTCCAGAGATGTTCAATTGGGTTTAGGTCAGGGTTTTGGCTGGGCCAGTCAAGAATGGTCACAGAGTTGTTCTGAAGCCACTCCATTGTTATTTTAGCTCTGTGCTTAGGGTCATTGTCTTCTTGGAAGGTGAACCTTCAGCCAAGTCTGAGGTCCAGAGCACTCTGTAAGAGGTTTTCATCCAAGATATCTCTGTACTTGGCCGCATTCATGTTTAGTTTAATTGCAACCAGTCGTCCTGTCCCTGCAGCTGAATAACGCCCGCATAGCATGATGCTGTCACCACCTTGTTTCACTGTTGGGATTGTATTGGGCAGGTGATGAGCAGTGCCTGGTTTTCTCCACACATACCACTTAGAATTATCACCAAAAAGTTCTATCTTCGTCTCGTCAGACCAGAGAATCTAATTTCTCATAGTCTGGGAGTCCTTCTTATGTTGTTTTATCAAACTCTATGCTGGCTTTCATACAGTATCTCTTGCACTGAGGAGAGGCTTCCGTTGGGCCACTCTGCCATAAAGGCCTGACTGGAGTAGGGCTGCTGTGACAGTTGACTTTGCGGAACTTTCTCCCATCTCCCTACTGCATCTGTGGAGTTCAGTCACAGTGATCTTGGGGTTGTTTTTTATATCTCTCACCAGGGCTCCTCTCCCACGATTGCTCAGATTGGCTGAATGGCTAGGTCTAAGAAGACTTCTGGTGGTCCCAAACTTCTTCCATTTAAGGATTATGGAGGCCACTGCGCTCTTAGGAGCCTTGAGTACTGCAGAAATTCTTTTGTAACCATGGCCAGATGTGTGCCTTGCCACAATTCTGTCTCTGAGCTCCTTGGCTAGTTCCTTTGACCTCATGATTCTCATTTGGTCTGACATGCACTATGAGCTGTGAGGTCTCATATAGACAAGTGTGTGCCTTTTACAAATCAATTCCTACCAGTTTGTCATGAACTCCAGGTGTACCTGCTGCGAGACGGGTTACTAACCTCAGTAAGGCGGACACGAGAAGAGCCAGGGAGCACTCTCTGGGTGTAGAGCAGGACCTGAACCACGTGACTGAGGGGGAATGGCTGAGGTCAGAGACAGGCGCAGGGGTGCAGGGGAGCCGGACGCACCAGAGAGAAGTCAAACATGCCGAGGTCAAAACCGGGAGATCAATAAGGTACCGAGGGTGAGATGGAAGGATAGTCAGGACAAACAGGCCAGAAAGTCAGAACCAAGGGAAACAAGCAAACAAGGGGCACTGAGTAGGAATGCCGAAAATATAACCACATAAATTAGTCAAGCAAAAGCAGTAAAAACTTGCACACTAGGGGTCAGGCACACAGACAGAGTATAACTGACAGAGAATCCTGATTCAGAGTGGGTATAAATATCCCTCTCAGATTCAAAAGGACGCCAAATACAATTAACCCTGCGAGGGCAGGGCATGAACCCTGTCCAACCCATGACAGTACCCCCCTCTTAACAGGGGGCCACTGGACCCCCAGGATTCTCTGTGTGTACCTGGTATGAAAGGCCCGCACCAGTCGATCGGCATGCACCAATCTGGCCGGGACCCATGAGCGATCCTCCAGAGAATACCCTTTCCAGTGTATCAGATACTGAAGCTTTTGGCGCACCACCGAGAGTCGATGATGTGCCGCACTTCGTACTTCAGCTGCCCCTCTACCAATACTGGCAGAGCATCGGACGAGAATTCCTCACTCACAGTTCCTACCGGCTTTAACAGGGACCTGTGAAAGACATTCAAAATTTTAAAGAAGGTGGGCAACTGTAATCTATAGGCCACTGGATTGACAACCTCCACAATTTTGTAAGGACCAATAAACTTGGGGCCCAGCTT
>JARQOD010000006.1:263388526-263408559 GCA_033576555.1 Oophaga sylvatica | reverse complement strand
AAATCTAATATTATTTATGCACTGTTTAAAGGGAATCTGTCAGCTGACTCATGGTGACCTCACCACTGGCAGTATGAATCCAACACCAACTGCATGATGGCAGTTATGTATATTTTACTCTGAAATGCTGCAGTGTTTCAGTGAAAACATGTTTGAAAAAGTTGTCTGGAGACCCTGATAACTAGTCCAAGACTGGGTCAAGCAACTTCTACATCAGTAGACTGACACGTTTTTCCCTATACACACACTGTATTATCAGTCATGGAGAGCGGGGCAAGGAGAATCTTCTGGGGACCTGCCTAATATCAATCATTCAAGATGCATAGTCCACAGCTGACTTTTCAAAGTATGCCTTCTCAGAAAGGCCACAGCTTTTCAGCATAAAATATACACGGCAGCAATAATGCAACCAGTGTCTGATTCATGCTGACTGTTGTTCAGGCGCCATGAATGAGTTGACAAGTTCCTTTATGTAACTCAAGTCTTTCTTGAATGTCTAATAAAAGTTTGCTAAATATTTTCATTATATGCCATATATTCATGAGTAATCAAAACTCAACAATGGATAGAAGCATGTATTACGTCAAATAAAAGACATATTTTCAGAGACTCTGTTCTATCCCCTGACAAGTCTGGTTAGATACATACTAGCATTTCTTATGAAGCCAAAAAAATATGCATTTCTAACTTTTCACCATGGTATTCATCCTGAAAATCTTTGAAAAAATCGAAAGCTCAGCGTTACTATAGCATTTGTCAATAGTAAAAATTGCTCACAGAAAAAAGCTGCATGATAATATTAAGTTATCTATCTAATAGTGTTGAGCGATATTCCTCGATATCTAAAAATATCGTATCGAAATTGTATCGCCGATAGCACTAAATATCGTCGATATCTGATTTCGATAGCGGAAGTCCCATGTAAGTCTATGGGAACAAAATATCGAAATTAAAAAAAACCTTTATTTCCTTGTAAACACTAAATATACACACATAGAATACATATATATATATATATATACATGTCATTGTGACATATATATATACATATATGTATAGTTTATACACTTCTACATAGTAAAATATCCTCAGTCTATGTGTGCAAAATTTCACACCTGTAGGGGTTAATTAAAGGTGTAAATTCGTTGTAAAAAAAACGGACTTTTTTGCTACGAATTTACACCTTTAATTAACCCCTACAGGTGTGAAATTTTGCACACTTACACTCATGTAATTGTTTGTGCAAATCAGATATCAAACTACATGAAAAGACATGGTTAACTCTATGTAAACCAAGTGTCATTTCATGTCGGGTTCTGCATTTTCACAAAAGCCGGCAATTGAATTAGCGGCTATTATACTATGTAGAAGTGTATGAACTATAAATATAAATATATATATATATGTGTCACAAATTTAATGACATGTATATTTATATATGAGGTGTAAAATTGCTGAAAAAAAATGCGTGGGCTCCCGCCCTATTTTCGCAACCAGACAGACAAAGCCAGTGAGTGGGGGCAGATAATAATAGCCCAGAGAGGGACCATTATTTTTGGGCCCCCCCCCGGCTACTAACATCTGCCCCAGACACCCCAGAAAGGGCAAATCTCTAATTAGATTTGCCCTTTCTGGCACTTTGCCATCTATTCCCATTGCCCTGTAGCGGTGGTGAATGGGTTAATAAGGGGTTAAAATGACCTTGCAATTGAAAGGTCACTTTAAGCCAGGTTAATAATTGAGAGCTGTCAATTAGACAACTATCAATTATTAATCCTATTGTATGAAAGAAAAATCAAACACACACACTTTAATAAAAAAGAAGTTTAATGAAATAATCACACAGTTTTTGACCATATTTTATTTACCTGCTAAAACCATTTCCTGTAATAAAAATAAAATAATAAAGCAAAATTATTCTTACCAATCTGATGTACAGTCAGGTCCCACGGTGTAATCCATCAGAAAGGGTTAATGTTTACTGCAGGGACCGCAGCTAATGCTGCAGCCTCACAGTAAACCCCCAAATGAATGAGTTCCTCTCCTGGCTGACAGGAGAGGAAGTGGAAAGCTTAATTGATTGCTTTCCACTTTCACTTCAGGTCAGCCAGGGACACAATCAGTGACGTCAGAGGGAACTGGTTAACAAAAATAGGGGATCCCCTCGAAAAAAAATGGCGTGGGGTCCCCCCTATTTTTGTTAACCAGCCAGATGAAGCAGACCACTGAGGCCTGGATTTTCAGGCTGTTAAGGAGCCAAGATCCATGGACCTTGCCAGCCTGATAATACCAGGCCACAGCAGTCTGCATATCTTGGCTGATTAGCAAAAATAGGGGATCCCCTCGAAAAAAATTGGCGTGGGGTCCCCCCTATTTTTGTTAACCAGCCAGATGAAGCAGACCGCTGAGGCCTGCTTTTTCAGGCTGGTAAGGATCCAATATCCATGGACCTTGCAAGCCTGATAATACCAGGCCACAGCAGTCTGCTTAGCTTGACTGGTTAACAAAAATAGGGGATCCCCTCGAAAAAAAAACGGCGTAGGGGTCCCCCTATTTTTGTTAACCAGCCAAGTAAAATGCAGACTGCTGCGGCCTGGTATTAAAAGACTGTCAAGGCCCATGGATTTTGGCCCTCAACAGCCTGATAATACCAGGCTACAGCAGCCCCACATTTGGCGCATCAAAAGATGTGCCAATTGTGGCACTTTACCCGGCTCTTCCCACTTGCCCTGTAGCGGTGGCAAGCGGGGTAATAAGGGGTTAATGTCACCGTTGATTGCACGGTGACAATAAGCCCGGTTAATAATGGAGAGGCGTCAATAAGACACCGATCCATTATTAATCCCAAAGTTATTAAATGCATAAAAAAAAGACAAAGCAAGAAAAAAGTATTTTAATGAAATAAAAGAGACAACACAGTTTTCATTTCTTTTATTGTACTCTCATTCCTGCGACGCCATCGATCTCCTGTAAAAAAAGAAAAAAAACAAACCAACAGTATACCACCTGTCCGACGCAGTCCATAGTAACGACAGTCCCACGACGATCCAACTCTGCTACATCGCAATGACAGGCAGAGCCTGTCATCGCGACGCAGCACAGCTGATTACCTGCTTCCCCGGCGGTGACGTCATCGGACTGACTGCTTTACGGCCGGGATTACCCAGCAGTCACTGCAGTTATCGCGAGAAACTGCATGTGACCTCCGGGGAGAAGAGGATGGCGGCCATGAAGCAGTCCAGGACGTGACCGCCGGAGATCTTCTGCCAGGTAAGTGCCGCTGACTCCTGACAGACCCGACCGACGGACACTGACAGTGACAGACCCGACCGACGGACACAGACAGTGACAGTGACAAATCCGATTACGGTATTCGATAAGACGAAAATATCGAAACGAATTATCGAAAGGCCGATAGAGCTAATATCGGCCGATAGCCGATATTTGCATTATCGTATCGCTCAACACTACTATCTAACAATAATTATGCTGTATTCATGATGCCGTTTTATGTTAGGAATAATTAAGACATATTGCCACAGCATGTACAAGTAAAAGAACAAGAAAAAAAGCGATCGAGGAAAAGGAAAAGAACAAGAACAAGAAACAAGAACAAGAAAAAAAGCGATCGAGAGTCTAATAGTATTGCAAAAATATATCAAAAAAACTTTATTGTATAATAAATACAGGCAGAGGAAGCAGGAAATGTATGTGTATGTGAGATCAGGATCTATGGAACACATAGGATAGGAGCAATATATAATATTTTGTAGAAACCAGTCAAATAAATCTAGTGTACTAATCAAGTGTATTGTGCATTGATATAGCTGACCCTGTGAATATCACCAATTGGTTTAGCATTAAGGTCCATGTATGAACACAGAGCAAGTGTCTAAGGAGTATAATACCAATGTTTTACCTTAAACAGATACCAATGAATACAGCGGCTACAGATCACCATCCAACATGCGTTTCTGAAAGCCTTCGTCAGGAGGTAGTGAGTAAGTGAAGTGCAGGGTGTTCAAAAAGAGAACCGAAGCCAATAGTGCCAAGAGAATATGGAAAGCCAATTTGTTGTGCAATTTACCCTAAGTACATCAATACCCTAAATGTGGTGGAAAACTGCTGTTTGGGCACACGGCAAAGCACGGAAGTGAAGGAGCACCATTTGAATTTTGGAGTGCAAAATTATCTGGAATAGTTAGTAGACACCATATCGTATTTATAGAGACTCTAATGTGCCTAAACGGTGGAAACTCCATAGAAGTGACCCCATTTTGGAAACTATACCCTTCAAGGAAATTATCTAGAGGTGTGATGAGCATCTTTAATCCGCAGGTGCTTCACAGAATTTCATGACGTTGAACCATGAAAATGATCTTGCAATCAGAGATGCTTCCAGGAGTCTTCCACATGCTGTTCTCCTTCCATTCAGCACTTTTCACACCAATTTGAACATTTTCAGTACCCCCAGACCTCTTTTTAGGGTCTGTCAGGAAAAAAGTTCTCCCATTATACTTGTTACTCGATTCAAGCATGCAATTAGGAATTAGGAATTGCTTGGTTCGACTAACGAGCACCCGAGCATTTTAGTGCTCACTCATCTCTAATTACAGAGCCCAAAGGCATAACACGATACTCATAATGGCCATCACAGGTATTTAAGACCATCTTCCATTCGTTTCCCTGGCGAATACGAATCAGACTATACACCCCCGAAGGTCGAGTTTCTTGAAGACTCTGAAACCCTTAAGACAATCAAACAGCTTAGAGATTAGAGGCAAAAGGTATTTATTCTTGATTGTAATTTGGTTGAGTCCCCTATAATCGATATATGAGTGAAGTGAGCAATCATTTTTCTTCTCATAGAAGAATCCAACTCCACCTGGCGAGGTTGACTTCCAGATAAAGCCTCTGGTTATAATAATAATAATCTTTTATTTATATAGCGCCAACATATTCCTCAGCGTTTTACAGTTGGCACACATTATCATCGCTGTCCCCGATGGGGCTCACAATCTAAATTCCCTATCAGTATGTCTTTGGAATGTGGGAGGAAACCCACTCAAGCCAGAGGAGAACATACAATCTCCTTACAGATGTTGTCCTTGGTGGGATTTAAACCCAGGACTCCAGCTCTGCAAGGCTGCAATGGTAACCACTGAGCCACCGTGCGCAATATCATGGATCAGAATTATGACCATATGAAAATATGCATCTGGCCTCCTGACGATTCCCGTTTGGGGAAACGCGTCGATGCGTGCTCTTAGGGTTTAAGTGAACCCATTAATATTTCTTTTTGAGATTATTATTGCCCTAATTCTGGATCCCTGGCTAATGCTATAGCATGTTTATTATTCATTATTAAGATATTTTACCTGATTCAATTGGCCTGTGTATATGTGCAGACAGGATGAGTCTGAAGCACAAACTGTCCTTATATCTATGAATTTTTTTGCACAAAGTACTAGCACTTTACACGGTTGTGTGCAGGTATTGCAGCCAAACATTATGTATGTGATTTATATGCTTATATATTCTGCTTTTTATTTGGGCTTGTGGGACAGCGTGTTTTCCGTTTGCATTTGTTGTAAGATCATATAAGCAATACAAAAACTTATGTGATATTTTGATCATGATGTAAGGGTGTTTACTTTACTTTACTTTACTACCTCAGATTAGGACCTACTGTACATCATATAAACTCTGGTTATTTCTGATTTCCTCCTTTTTCTAATTTGTAAACAGATTATATTGTTTCAAAAATGAGTTTAGCTATGATCTTTATTAGGACCTAGCTTTATGCATACACTTTCACCCACTTTTTTCTATCCTTCAGCCAATTTAAGCTATAATTCATAACACCTTATACTGAATGACTGTTTTATTGGTTATCATTAGGTACAGTGTAGGGTTTTCTAGGGCTGATTAGGTGATTAGGGACAGCCACCGTGGAGCGGGGGCACCATTTCCCATTTCTATATAGGCTGCCAACTTCCGCTGTTAGGCAGATAAAAGGTTAGGGGTGCATTAGCATCTCAATAGGGTTCAGCTTTAATTTAAACAGTGGGTTCGGAAAGTATTCAGACCCCATTAAATTTTTCACTCTTTAAATGTAAAAAAGTTCTTTTTTTTCTCATTAATGCACACTTTGCACCCCATCTTGACTAATAAAAACCAGACATGTAGAATTTTTTGCAAATTTATTAATAAAAGAAAAGCTGAAGTATCACATGGTCATAAGTATTCAGTCCCTTGCTCAGACATTCATATTTACGTGACATTCTGTCCATTTCTCTATGATCCTCCTTGAGATGGTTCTACTCCTTCATTGGAGTCCAGCTGTGTTTAATTAAACTGTGTCATGGTTTGGACAGGGTTCATGCCCTGCCCTCGCAGGGTTAATTGTATTTGGCCTCCTTATGGATCTGGGAGGGATATTTATACCCACTCTGAATCAGGATTCTCTGTCAGTTATACTTTCGTTCTGTCTGTGTGACTGACCCCTAGTGTGCGTGTGCTTTCTGCTTTTGCTTGACTGATTTCTGTGGTTACTCTTTTGGCATTCCTTCTCGGTGCCCCTTGTTTGTTTGTTTCCCTCAGTTCTGACTTTCTGGCCTGTTTGTCCTGACTATCCTTCCGTCTCACCCTCGGTACCTCATTGATCTCCCGATTTTGAACTTTGCATGTTTGACTTCTCTCCGGCACCATCCAGCTCCCCTGCACCTCAGCGCCTGTCTCCGACCTCGGCCACTTTCCCTCAGTCACGTGGTTCAGGTCCTGCTCTACACCCTGTGAGTGCTCCGCTGCTCTTCTCATGTCCCCCTTACTGTGGCTAGTCACCCGTCTCGCAGCAGGTACACCCGGGGTTCATGACAAACTGGTAGGAATTAATTTGTAAAAGGCACACACCTGTCGTGACAATATAACTGACCCATACAGTCTCTTTCCAGCCGGTCAGGGGGTTGAGTGCTTGCTGTCATGGATCCTGTACGGGCTCTCTTGGAACAAGTAAATGAGCTCTCCCAATTAATGCAGAAGCTGTCTATGGAGCAGAAAGCCCTGGCTCACTTGCACCAACAGGTGCAGAGAGATTTGGCGGGCGCTTTACAGGGTCCTGTCCCATCAGGGACTCGGAATAGGGACCCCTCTGATGTGTCTCTCATAGAACTCGAGCCACCAGTTTAGTTACCTGACAATTTTTCCTATGATAAAAAGTTGTTTAGGGTTTTCAAAGAGGGATGCAAGTTGTTTTTTGAGCTATATCCCCGGGCTTCTGGAAATGAAAGACAGAGGGTGGAGAATGTTATGTCCTTGTTAAGGGGGGCTCAACAGGCATGGGCTTTCTCTCTCCCTCCGCACCTGAACGCATGTTGGTGAACTTGTTTTTTGATGCTCTGGGGCACATTTATGACGATCCTGATAGAGTGCGTCTGGCGGAGGATATGGTGATGAGTGTGATACAGGGGAAGCACTCAGCGGAATGGTTCTGTTTGGAGTTTAGATGCTGGGCTGCTGAAATATCCTTGAACAACGCCTCCCTGAGGGGTTGTTCCGCAGGCGACTGTCCATCCATCTACAGGACGGTCTGGCATTACATCTGCCCCCTGATATCCTGGAAGACCCAATGACTCAGGCGGTCAGCATGGACTGGAGGCTCAGTGCTAGAGGAGTCATGCAGCAGGAGACCCCATTATACTCCAACCTGAGTGACATTGCGTCCGACCCTGAGCCCATGGAGGTAGGGGATATCTCATTGAAGGAAAAAGAGAGAAGAGGCCGTAGAAACAACCAACTATGCTTTTACGACCGGGATCACACATGCGATGAAGTTGTCCGACACTCGCATGTGAAATCCCAGCTCTGGCGCCGGCACTCGGGAGTGGAGTGCGCGGCTGCATGTAGTTCTATGGTGTGGAGCCTCTGGACATTGGAAAGTTAACTGACCCTCTTGTCCTTCTTCAGCAAAGCCGTTGGGAAACTCCTAAGTCTGGGTAACGATAGAGGAGGTTACCCAGACTACCAGGTACATTTTTCCTCACTAACTAAAATTCTTCTTCAGGTGGAGTTGGAACTTGCTTGCGGTCCTGTGGTTACCACCGTCTTTGTTGACTGCGGTTCTACTATTAATCTGATTGATAACCGGGTGGTGACTCTTAATAAGATAGGGATAGTCAGGCTTAAAGACCCGGTTAAAATCGTGGCTATTGACTCCTCTCCACTCACCCGTGATGGAATTTGTTCTATGTCTGAAGTCCTTTCACTGAAAGTGGGTCCTGCTCATGTGGAAAAATTAAGTTGCTTTGTTCTGAATAATTTGCCTGCAGGTCTTTTACTGGGGATGCCTTGGCTTCAATGCCATAACACTATTATTGATTATTGGTCACAGGGGAGATCATTCAGTGGGGATGTAAGGCTAACGGTTTGTTGTTGTAATCCGGTACCTCTTCTCACCCTTGTAAAATCTGTGTCAGTGTCGTCTGTTTGTCTGGAAGGTATTCCAGAGTACTTGAAGGACTTTGAAGACGTGTTTTCTGAAAGTAAGGCTGAGGCGCTTCCACCACATAGAACTTTTGATTGTGCCATTGATTTAGTACCTGGAGCCAAGTTACCGAAGGCTCGTCTGTTTAATTTGTCTGGGCCCAAGCCTCAAGCCATGAAGGAGTACATCACCGAAAGTCTCTGAAAGGGGCATATTCGGCTTTCTGTTTCACTCATTTCAGTGGGGTTCTTTTTTGTAAAAAAAAAGATGGTGGTTTGGGGCCGTGCCTCGACTTTTGGGATTTGAACAAGATTACTGTGAAAAACACGTACCCCCTTCCTCTGATCCCCAATCTCAGTAACCAACTCACGGGGCCAAATCGTTCTCTAAGCTTGACTTACGAGGGGCTTATAACCTTATAAGGGTTCTGGAAGGGGATGAATGGAAAACTGCATTTTTGACGACTGAAGAGCTGTTTGAAAACTTGGTTATGCCTTTTGGTCTCATTAACGCTCCTGCTGTTTTTCAGAATTTTATTAAATTTCTTTCTTGACATTGAAAAAATGTTTTACTTCAGCTCCTGTGTTGGTACAACCCAATCTGTCAAGACCTTTTGTCATGGTGGTTGACGCTTCGGAGGTGGGGGTAGGGGCAGTTTTGTCTCAGGGTCCTTCTACCCTTACTAATCTTAAGCCGTGCGCCTTTTCTAAAAAATTCTCTTCTGCCAAGAGAAACTACGATGTTGGCAATAGAGAATTGTTGGCGGTTATATTGGTCTTTGAAGAATGGAGGCATTTCCTGAAGGGGGCCGTCCATCCCATCACAGTTATCACTGATCATAAAAAATTGGCCTATATCGAGTCTGCCAAGAGATTGACCCCCAGACAGGCTCGGTGGGTGCTTTTTTTTTCTCGTTTTCATTTTACTATCACATTCCTCCCGGGATCTAATAATATTAAGGCTGATGCTTTATTCCGAAGCTTTGATTCTGTTTCCCCTCCAGGACCTCCCTCCTCCATTCTCCAGCCAGGGGTAGTGGTGGCTAAAATCTCATCTGATTTACAGAGAGAGATTTTGGAGGCCGAAACGCAGGCTCCTAGTAATAAACCTCCAGGTAAACTGTTTGTACAAGAACGTTTTCATCTCAGACTCCAGCAGGAGTGTCACGATTCTTTGCTAAGTGCTCATCCTGGGATTGCAGCTACGCGGAGGGTGGTCACAAGGAGTTTCTGGTAGCCCTCTATGATATCATACATAAAAATGTTTGTGACTGCATGTGGGGTGTGCGCTCATTCTAAAAGTTCTCATGACCGGCTGGCCGGCAAATTGGTGCCTCTGCCAATTCCAGATAGACCATGGACTTATTTGTCCATGGACTTTTTCCACAAATATTCCTCCTTCCAGGGGCAACTCAGTGGTATGGATAGTGGTAGATAGGTTCTCCAAACAAGCTCACTTTTTACCTCTGCCCACATTGCCGTCTGCTGAAACCTTGGCCCGCTTATTTATACAGCATGTAGTTCGGTTGCATGGAGTGCCTGTGAATGCGGTGTCAGACAGAGGTGTGCAGTTTGTGGCCATGTTTTGGAGGGCTTTCTGTAAGAAGCTAGGAATTACGTTGTCCTTTTCCTCTGCCTATCACACGGAATTTAAAGGACAGACTGAACGCACGAACCAATCTTTGGAGCAAATTTTGAGATGTCTGGCATCTTCCAGACAGGAGGACTGGTGTGAGGTATTGCTTGTGGCAGAATTTGTGTTAACAGTCGTGTGAGTCAGTCTACCGGGAAGTCTGCATTTCAGGTCAACTATGGGTTTAACTCACATTTTGGGGAATTTTCCGCATGGATTCAGGTTGCCCTGGAGCCGAATCCATGGTACAGCGTTTGAGAACTCTGGGGAGGGAGGTTCAGAGGAACTTCTCTGAGGCCCAGAAAAGGTACAAAAGGTTTGCAGACAGAAGGAGGGTGTCAGGTCCGACGTTTGTAGTGGGGGAGAGGGTGTGGTTATCCACCCACAAGGTCAAGCTTAAGATACCCTCTATAAAGCTGGGCCCCAAGTTTATTGGTCCTTACAAAATTGTGGAGGTTGTCAATCCAGTGGCCTATAGATTACAGTTGCCCACCTTCTTTAAAATTTTGAATGTCTTTCACAGGTCCCTGTTAAAGCCGGTAGGAACTGTGAGTGAGGAATTCTCGTCCGATGCTCTGCCAGTATTGGTAGAGGGGCAGCTGAAGTACGAAGTGCGGCACATCATCGACTCTCGGTGGTGCGCCAAAAGCTTCAGTATCTGATACACTGGAAAGGGTATTCTCTGGAGGATCGCTCATGGGTCCCGGCCGATTGGTGCATGCCGATCGACTGGTGCGGGCCTTTCATACCAGGTACACACAGAGAATCCTGGGGGTCCAGTGGCCCCTGTTAAGAGGGGGGTACTGTCATGGGTTGGACAGGGTTCATGCCCTGCCCTCGCAGGGTTAATTGTATTTGGCGTCCTTTTGAATCTGAGAGGGATATTTATACCCACTCTGAATCAGGATTCTCTGTCAGTTATACTCTGTCTGTGTGCCTGACCCCCAGTGTGCAAGTTTTTACTGCTTTTGCTTGACTAATTTATGTGGTTATATTTTCGGCATTCCTACTCAGTGCCCCTTGTTTGCTTGTTTCCTTGGTTCTGACTTTCTGGCCTGTTTGTCCTGACTATCCTTCCATCTCACCCTCGGTACCTTATTGATCTCCCGGTTTTGACCTCGGCATGTTTGACTTCTCTCTGGTGCCGTCCGGCTCCCCTGCACCCCTGCGCCTGTCTCTGACCTCAGCCATTCCCCTCAGTCACGTGGTTCAGGTCCTGCTCTACACCCAGAGAGTGCTCCCTGGCTCTTCTCGTGTCCGCCTTACTGAGGTTAGTAACCCGTCTCGCAGCAGGTACACCTGGAGTTCATGACAAACTGGTAGGAATTGATTTGTAAAAGGCACACACTTGTCTATATGAGACCTCACAGCTCATAGTGCATGTCAGACCAAATGAGAATCATGAGGTCAAAGGAACTAGCCAAGGAGCTCAGAGACAGAATTGTGGCAAGGCACACATCTGGCCATGGTTACAAAAGAATTTCTGCAGTACTCAAGGCTCCTAAGAGCGCAGTGGCCTCCATAATCCTTAAATGGAAGAAGTTTGGGACCACCAGAAGTCTTCTTAGACCTAGCCATTCAGCCAATCTGAGCAATCGTGGGAGAGGAGCCCTGGTGAGAGATATAAAAAACACCCCAAGATCACTGTGACTGAACTCCACAGATGCAGTAGGGAGATGGGAGAAAGTTCCGCAAAGTCAACTGTCACAGCAGCCCTACTCCAGTCAGGCCTTTATGGCAGAGTGGCCCAACGGAAGCCTCTCCTCAGTGCAAGAGATACTGTATGAAAGCCAGCATAGAGTTTGATAAAACAACATAAGAAGGACTCCCAGACTATGAGAAATTAGATTCTCTGGTCTGACGAGACGAAGATAGAACTTTTTGGTGATAATTCTAAGTGGTATGTGTGGAGAAAACCAGGCACTGCTCATCACCTGCCCAATACAATCCCAACAGTGAAACAAGGTGGTGACAGCATCATGCTATGCGGGCGTTATTCAGCTGCAGGGACAGGACGACTGGTTGCAATTAAACTAAACATGAATGCGGCCAAGTACAGAGATATCTTGGATGAAAACCTCTTACAGAGTGCTCTGGACCTCAGACTTGGCTGAAGGTTCACCTTCCAAGAAGACAATGACCCTAAGCACAGAGCTAAAATAACAATGGAGTGGCTTCAGAACAACTCTGTGACCATTCTTGACTGGCCCAGCCAAAACCCTGACCTAAACCCAATTGAACATCTCTGGAGAGACCTGAAAATGGCTGTTCACCATCATTCAACATCCATCCTGATGGAACTGGAGAGGATCTGCAAGAAAAAATAGCAGAGAATCCCCAAATCCAGGTGAGAAAAACTTGTTGCATCATTCCCAAGAAGACTCATGGCTGTACTAGCTCAAATACTACTCAATACTGAGTAAAGGGTCTGAAAACTTATGACCATGTGATATTTCAGTTTTTCTTTTTTAATAAATTTGCAAAAATTTCTACATTTTATGTTTTTTTCAGTAAAGATGGGGTGCAGAGTGTACATTAATGAGAAAAAAATAAACTTTTTTTGCATTTACCAAATGGCTGCAATAAAAGAGTGAAAAATTTGAAGGGGTCTGAATACTTTCTGAACCCACTGTACATGTATATCACATTTGTGTTTTTTGTTTGTTGGTATTCTTTAGTAGATAATAGAGTAATTGTTTAAAAGTTTTTTCTACACTTTCTTATTGTAAAAGTCCAATATCTGATATCTGATTCCAAAGATGAACCTGTATTGTAGATGAGAAAATCTGACAAAAAATAATCAAAATCAAACAGGAAATTTGAGGATCATTAAACCCCTAATAACAAGCACTGTACAATTACAGCACTCATTAAGAGATTGGAGCAAGCTTAATCGATTTAGCTTCGAAATATGATCTATTGTGCACTAATTGACCATGAACTGAAAGTACACCAAAGCCTCCAATAACCCCGAAAAGGTGTTTATGACACTATGAGGTGTCCTATGACTGTATTAAACCAATTTAAAACTCTCTAATGCAAACACAGTCTTAGTAATGTCAAAGAAACCTCTACACATATGACAAATAGTAAATGGATTGTAACTGGTGAGTCAATTTAAAAACACTCTGCACATTCACAATTTCTTTTACTTTTTAAAATGCAAAAAAAAGTTGAAAAATCATTTAGTTCTGGGCCAGATGCCTGCTGTACCAGTGTTTATACATGTGCAATGTATACTGAAGATGGCTTTTTAGTAAGTGCTAGTAAAAAATGTATTCCTATTGGGTAGTGATGAGTGAATATATTCGTATATTCGAGTGGAATTTAAGTGTTGAATATTACAAAAATCTGCATTTGCCAACATTCCAGTTATTTATAATTTACTTCCGACACTGGCCACCATTTTGCTGAACCCTAAAGAGCTATCAAAAGTTAATAACAATTTTAAAAATAATAATATTCACCTTATCGCTCACCTCCCAGCCCATCCGCTTGCATTGAAATCTCCGAGATCTCATCAGACCCAGAAATCCCTGCCCAGCATGTCTATAGCCGGGGATTCAGAGCTTGCAGCATTAATAAGAAGATACGCCAAGGGCTGAATGGGTGACAGTGAGGAGCAGAATGGTCAGAGAGGTGAGCAGAAGGGATGAGTGAAAATTAAAATTTTTTGAAAAATTTTGAAATTTCAGTGTAATTTATTAAGAAGCAAGAATTGCGAAAATTTGATGGAACAGGGACCAGATACACCTGTAGTAGACAAAAAGGAAGACCTCAAAAATAGTGTTCAAATTATCTGTAGTGGTACTCCTAGATAGAGATGAGCGAACCAAACGTATAGACCGCACCTTCGGGGGGGAAAAAAGCTGCCAAAAATGCTCAAATTAAGGGAGACATAGGAAAAGTGGCATCAATTGACCCAGATAAAAATGTATATTGTCAGCATGGAGCATGGGACAGGGCCTGGGACCAAAGTATTAGCACAAACTATCTAGATTTGAAATGTGGACTCCATGCCTGCATAACACTATTACACAAACAATTGAGAATCGGAAATGGTGTGGTCTTTAGCCCACATTTAGCAGAAAGGATTAGATTCAGAAATGTAGGCTGTCCTGGATTACATGTTTAAACCCAAAAGATTTGTTCAGAAATGTGGACTGGGTCGGGACTACACTTTTAGCGGAAAGGATTTTGAAATGTGGACCCTGCCCACGCCACATTATTAGTCAAATGATTTGATTTAATGGGACTCCTGCCTGCCAACAAATTGACAAACATTTAGATTCTGAAATGTGGTCTCGTGCACCAAGTATTAGAAACAAATTATTAAAATTCTAAAATGTGGCTTCTGCATGAACCACAGTATTAGCACAAAACTATTTTAAATTATGAAATGTGAAATCCGTGAACCAGTATTAGCACAAATGATTAGATTTGAAATGTGGACTTCCTGGCCTGCACCACACTATCAGAAAAAAAAACGATTAAGATTCGAAATTCATCCTATACGAAGGGCGCCTATCTCACCAGAAACGCTCAGTTCTTTTTTGTTTTTTGTTTTTATTCATTTTAAATAAATTCAGCTTTGTTTTTACCTGGATCTAGTGGGAACAAATCCTCCCCTTCCTTTCCAGTGCTGGCTCACCAGCAGGATCGGCACCTCCAGGTTATTTGTGCCTCATCCGGATTTGTTCAGCTCGCGAAACCGCGTAGGGTTCTTGGACATTTTGTGGACCTCACAACTGCTCTGCAAACAGGGTAAACTTTATCCCTAATATATTATAAATGTATCTATTTTTTCTTCTAGCGCGTACATGTATAATACGAATGTCACCCCTATGGTACCCCATGTGGACCCAGTAAGGACTTTATGATAACAAGGGGGGCGCTTTTTTTGTATGGCATTTAAGCAGGCATCCACAATGTCAAATTTTTAGGTGGATCATCTCATCCTTAAATTATATGTATAATTGTCGAATATATATGCAAACGCTGTAATTTTATGGCATTTTAAATTTTTGTAAAAATAAAACATTGTATTTTTTGAGATACCTTTTTTGATTTTTTGTTCTCCTAAATAAGTATAGCTATTCCTAAGTCAGTATCTTTTTGTTTGCTATTTGGTTTTTTGTTTATAACCATTTTTCTTTGTTATTGCACTTACAAGTGCTTGCCTCTTTACTCTTGAGTTTACTATTCTCTTCCAACCCAAATTTGGGGAAAGGGAAAACACCCACTCAGCCCGGAGACCAGTGGGTGGTAAAAGACTCGTCAGGAGACCCCCTTGAGCCTCGATTTGTGGTCCCTTCCAAGTTCTGCTGACAATGAGACGGTAAAAGCTTGAGAGAAAGCCCAAAGATCCCCGCCTCCATGCGGGAAAGACAGCTGAACCAAGAAAGCCACTAAATGATTTAACACATACCCTGTCCCTCTTTCTGCTTTGAAGAATTGGGGGGGACTTTTACCATTTTCGGTTTAATACCTTAGACCCTGTAGTCAGTTATAAATTTGCCTGTTAATTGGTCTCCGCCCTGGGTTGAGGGGTTTTGCGTGGGGGCCCCCTGTAGACCCATCCAAAAGTATGCTGTTTCACTGCCACCAACACTGGCTATGGGTCTGATTGTGAATACTGGAAATGGTTGGGTGGAACACTGGGGAGACAGGCCTACAAACTTTTCGTAACCTTTAAGAAGCAAACAGCAAAGGCAGAAGCCTCCTCACTAGAATGTTCTGTTAAAATCAAATTGTGTCCAAATGTTGGACATGAGTCCTGTTTACTTGTTATTCTGACAACCCTTCCCTAAAACTTGATGATGAGAATTCTCTGTTATGGTCAGACTAATGGGTGGGCATAAATACCCAAAGGACATGACCATTAGGACATTCTCAAGGATATCGAGACAGCCTATTCTAAATGAAAATGAGACCCCAAACAACCCAAAACTTCAAAAGCTGTTTGGTGCCTTCCATAAGCGTCAGGCAAACCCATTGCTTTCTCTGTCTAATCAGCTATTTACTGCTAAGGAAGGAGAAAATATTTTCAGAATGTAATCTGCTCTGACAGTTGAATTATTCCCCCTGAACCCTAAAAATAAAGAGGCCAATAGAGTTGCCCCTTCCGGGATTACAGGTTTTTCCAGGTTTAACAGGTACCATTGACCTATACACTTAGGTTCATCTTCGGCAGTCCACCACCATCAAAACTTGGTACGAGGCCTGCCCTCCTGAATCAATGGTAGTAGGGTTGACTTGTGGTGGAGTGGGAAATAGTGACTTTATCCCGTACTGCCATGGAAGGGAGGGTACATGTGTTATCGTTAATTTTTGTACCACCCAGATTGGACTCCAAATGCAGACAAGCTCCACAAATATCCTCAGAAAAAAACTAGAGCACCAGATTCCTACTCTTTTCTACCTCAATGTACATTGACCTATTGGGTCCCAAGGGAGTACCCGATGAGTTCAAGCCATAGATCAAGTAGAGCGGGGTTAGAATTGCTATTCCCCATTGTTAAGCAAATGAAAAAGGGACTGAATAAATTTTATCTACTATGACCAACTGTTGGATGCCAACTCTACAACTCATGGATATGGTACCCGTTATGTTTCCTTGTTTGTTTGTTGTATTTATGTGTGTGTTTCTGATTTGGGCCCCAGGCAGCCCAATCTGGAGAATCCGGTGAAGCGGTGTAGGAAGACGGTTCTTCTAAGTGGAGGGGGAATGTATCTGTGGGAGCCCCCTAGGGGGCACTTCGGTGGAACAGCCAACCACTGCCAAAAGAGAAGGGAATTGTGGAGCAGAATTTAATTTT
Organism: Oophaga sylvatica; assembly: GCA_033576555.1. Classification (NCBI taxonomy): domain Eukaryota; kingdom Metazoa; phylum Chordata; class Amphibia; order Anura; family Dendrobatidae; genus Oophaga; species Oophaga sylvatica. The sequence goes on along the minus strand of JARQOD010000006.1, from coordinate 263,391,627 downwards.
CTACCCTGGGCTTATGTGGAAATTCTGCATATATTCTCTTTTGCTTTCCAAGTGGAGATTGAGCCAGTACTGTTGAGATAACAAAAAGGGGGCTCGCAATGTTTTTTGTGAAGGACTTAGAGAAAACATAGAAAGTTGGAAAAAATGAAACTTGGGGGAGGGGGGAGAGTACAATACCTAGACCACAAGCTGGGTTCAACAGTGTTAACAAAGCCAATTAGAAGTATTATGCTAATGCCACACACATTAGAGTAAGGAGCCATTATATTTTTACAAGGCATGAATACTAATAACCTATGCTTATAAGATGGTTATGAGGTAATTAAGAGAGATCTATTTTGATACTAACGGTTTAGAGTGGCTCTTCCTTGCATGTATTTGAATTTTACAATTTAATTTGGAACAGGTCAACGCCTCGAATTTTCCCAATCATTAGCGACGACAAACGATGAGAACCAAATCAGGGATGGGTAACTGCTGACACAATCACAGAACACTTTTGTATCTTACTATAGGCAGGTTTTGGTTGCACCCGTCACATTTTCATGATTGGGATGGGGGGGAGGGGAAACTTGGTTATGTATTATGAAAAAAGTCTTTATTTATGAAAGAAGATTTTGCTGTTAGAGAATTGAGATGAAAGTCAGTCCTGAGGAAAAGATTTGGATTTCTTGATAAGTTATATCACAAAGTTTCTAATTTTCATGTGAACATTGATAATAAATTAATTAATTAATTAAAAATGATGGTTACAATTTCAAATTCTTGCTTTAGAATTTTTATGACGATTATCTTTATTTTCTTTCCATCTATACATGAACCCTTTGAGTGAAAAAACATGTGCATAAATAATGTTGATCAACAGGTACATTCCAGCCATTCCTTATAACATTTTAGGAAATGGTTAGCAAGTGACATCGTATGCCCCAATGTCAGTTTTAAAACATGCTTTCTAATAGCCAACCGGCAAAGTCAACTCCTCCTGAAAGTCATATTATTTTATAACTCTGATATTGATAACAGATAGAACTCCCACTTTGGTTTTCAAATGTTTATGGTCTGCAATTCATTTTTTAATGAGCTCTCTCCTGTCTTTATTTTCTTCACACCCCCCTGTGGGAAATGTTTATCTGCCTTGGCTTTTGTTAATGTTTCCCACAATTTTTCAGAGTCATTTCTTCTGCCTCGTGATTCTGACACGCAAAAAACCGGCTTTGCAGCTCACAGTTGGAGATAAAACCCTTTTAAATATTAATTTCTTTGCTCAAACAATTTAACTCTGTCTTGGTTTTGTGATTGCTAAGTGTTCCAATTAAATGCCTCTTTCATTTTTTGCCCTGGAGGGCCTGATCTTACCACTATAATTTTTAACATATCTACCTAGTAAATGATGAGCACTCCAGGGTCCCCCCGTATTTTTCTTCCATATCAATCTATTATCTATTCAGGGTGTCTGTCATGCCTCTGAAACCAAAAAGAAGCTTAATTAAAGAATCTAAAAAAATGAGATAAGTTGGAAGTATACAAATATGAACACAGAGACGTGGCATCCAGAGTGTGATTGCCTTTATTTCAATGGCAGTAAGAAGTTCCCTATTAAAAATGTTTAAAGCTCCTACATTAGAGCAAAAACAACAGAGTGTGAAAAATTATCCTAGACATAATTTTATGCTGTTGTCATATTTTCTCTGATGACACTCTGCCTCGTACTGAAACTTTTTCTAATAAGTCTTAAATATTTTGCAAAATTGACTATGAATTATAACTACTTGCTAATCCCTGTCTGACGGTTTTGATGAGGAGGAAACAAATTTTTGTTTATTTTGCAGTAAATTTAATATTTTTAGAACAAGCTAAAAGAAAATTAAGCAGTCAGTTTCTGCAGGGATGAATAGGGAGCTGCGAGTGTTATTCATTCTAGTATTTCATATTTAAAAGCTTCTCCCAACCTTACTTCCTTGCAAAATGGAAAATTTTTTAGAATAACAGAAAAAGCAAAAAGAATTTGGGCATGGATCCACTTGCATTAAACAAAGGGACTGCTTTCATGACATTATAGCCATATCTAAATGATGTAATATGTGGTTTTCCTTAACAATAGTCTGCATTTTAGTTGGCTGCTACTTAATGTGAAACTCATACCCAATAGGCAACAAATACCAAAATTTTCATTGAATTTTTTCTACAAGTAGCTATGACTAAAGACAATTTCGAATTTAAAAATTTTGGAACCAACGTAGATTGAAAAAGAATAAGTATTGAAAGTCACTAATTTTCTAAGTAAACATATTTCTAGGGGTGTATTGACATGAAATTTCCACCAGTGTTGGTTAAACCCATCTTATCCCACAAGCAAATAAAACATACTTTTAGATGTTATTTAATTAATTATTGTAATAAGAGAAATGAACCCAGGGAAAAAATTATTGAATTATTGAAATTTTTAAAACTTCATACTAAAGACTTTGTTGGTAAAGGACAGCTTCAAGACGCTCCTGTATGGAGAAAAATCATCGCGCATTGCCAAAGTGCTTTTTAATTATTCTTCCACACAAATTTTCAGATTTGAAGGTTCGATGGGCTTTGTAGAAACTAACTTTAGTTCTTCCTACTTTTTTATTGGATTTGGGTCAAATGATTGGGGTATCCATTCTAGCAGCTTTATATTCTTTTTGAAACCAATTGAGAGTTTCCTTGGCTATATGGGTTTGGGGCATTACTGAAATGTCCATCATCGTTTCACTTCATCATCCTAGTAGATGGCAGCATATTTTTCAAGAATGTCTCGTACTTGGTTCATCTTCTTCAAGTATATGAAGTTTGCCAATGATATGCTGAAAAACAGCCCCATACTAAGATGTTCCGAACTCCAAATTTTATTGTGGTATGGGTTTGGGGGTTTATATGTCTTTGGCCTCAAATATGGGGGTAATATAGATCCAAAGAGTTCAATTTGGCTCTTCTGACTCCTATTTACCCCGTATTTCACGGGTGTTAAGGGCCCGCGGAAGCATAATAGATTTTAAGGGGGGTGCTTCGCCCCGGGGTCCACCGTGCAGGAGGCATGCTTTCTATTAAGAGGCGCAAAATAGGTAGTATTT
>JARQOD010000006.1:263374222-263388426 GCA_033576555.1 Oophaga sylvatica | reverse complement strand
GGCACCTGAGCTTCAAACCTAGGGTCATTAATACCGGTGTCTTAGCATCCATCTGCTTTTGAACAATAAGTCCCTTCACATAACAGCACTCCACTACCCCTACACCCATGGTCTCTCTGTGACTCTCAGTCACTGCACCCACATTAGTCTGAACAGCCCATGTCACTATCTAACTGAACACTTAATTCCTTCCACCAAAATATATTTTTCACCTCTTGGCCTTTTAGGCTCAGTTGTTTCAGCCGTATGCCTCACCAGGAATACAGAGAACAACATCTCAGAGGTGGTTTGCACAGAACACAGTCATGCATCCAAGAACTAATCTGGCATCACTACAATCCTTTCATATGATCCTACTTCCCAACCCACCATGATGCACCTCCGTGTTTCATGACACATCCCATGGTTCCCATTTGGTTGTACCTTTGTGTGAAGAATCCCTTGCAAATTGATTTGCTCAAATCTAGTTTTTGATTTCATTCCAGCAAACATAATTGTTTGGTTTGCACTTGCAACTTTGCAGCCTTGGTCAGCTCTTTCCCAATTAGACAAACACCACAGCACAATGAAAAAACTGTTTAATTTATAGACAAGTTCAGATCATGAAAAACAACACAAAACAAGCACTGTGTAACACAACCAGGGAATAACATGCAACATTAGATTAGGGTATCCCTCTAGGGCAATACCCTTACAATAAAATAATCAAATCACTTAATAGGTGTGATGGCAGGTTATTCAAATCATTAAAATTAATTGTTGGCGATAAGAGAAGAGGTAATAACTTGCAGAGGGGATCTAATTGCTGGGTCATCAACGCATCCTTCGAGCAGGGCTCTGAAATGCCAAATTATAATAGACTTATAATATTCAAAAGAAAAAACGCATCATAAACTATTAGTGCGCATCCCATATCTTAAAAAAGGCCATCATTATTAATATATGTATTAACCTATGGACACCAGGCAGAGTGTCTGTGTCCATTCTGCCATTCCCATGACCTATTGCAATTATCCAAAGCTAATAAAATACCACATTAACAGAAAAATAAATAGAAGAAGTTAATATAAAAACATAAATTTAAAAATTGCAAAAAATACACTCATCCTTTGTGGTGGTTGGGCTGAGATTGGCCACAAGTAGGATAGAAAGGGGTCACATAAGTTGCTACTGCAACTTTATAGACCTTGGTGAAGTTGCGGTACCTGTGGCCCATCACCACCCCACCACCACACTTTATACATTTAGTAAGTATAGTTGTTGGCATATCTTAATTTATGATTTTGTATTACCTTATTAATACTTCCAACTATTTTTCTATTTGTGTGTTTTTTTTTATTATTATAAGCAGGTAATTGTAATAGGTAATGGGAATGAGAGAATGGATACAGAAAGTCTCTGCCTGGTGTCCGTAAGCTAATACAAGCTTGTAGTCAGTGGATGTTTTTTGCATAGTCTACTTAATTATTTACATCCCACATCTAGAATATGGGATCCAACTTTGGGCTCCACAATTTAAAAAGGATATTCAGAAGTTAGAGCCAGTTGAAAGGCGGCAACTAGATTATTACAAGGGATGGAAGGCCTCTCATACGATGAAAGGTTGGAAAAGTTGGGCTTGTTTAGTTTAGAAAAAAAGACATCTCAGAAGAGATCTCATTTACATGTAGAAATATATGTGTGCTCAATACGAAGGAATGGCAAATGGCTTATTCCTTCCGAATATGTGGCAAAGGACCAGTAAGTACTCACTACAGGTGGAAGAAAAGCCAATCCAGCAGCTAAATAGAAAAGTTTTTTTTTACAGGTAAAGCAGTCAGATACATCCTACCGCAAAAAGTAGTAAAGTCAGACACTATAACAGCTTTTTAAAAAAGTTGAATGCTTTTCTCACAAAAAATGCATTGTGGGTTATAAATATTCGTGATAGAGAATATATAACTGGGGGAGAAGGTTGAATTTGATGGAATTAAATCTTTTTTCAACCTTTATGATTATGAAACTATGTATATACTAATAAATGTTTTTTTAAGATATGGGATGGACACTAGTAGTTTATGATGTGCTACGTTTTCTTCTGATAATTATAAATTCATTCCAGGGTGGCATTTCAGAGCTCTGTTCAAATGATCAATTGGGGTCCTAATGAGCAGACCTCCTCCGCAAGTTATCGCGAATCCAGTTACCACCTTTGATTACTTATATTTTTTATTAATAAAGATACTTTTTCAAGGGTATGGGATGTGCACTAGTAGTTTATGATGTTACTTTTGATAATTATAAGTCTTGTATTTACACATCAGTGGCACTACACGCCTCCTTCTATTCAATAATACTATTGGAATGGTGTGAACTGCCTGGGCCAGCTGGACCCACTAATAGTCTCTCCAGGTTCTGTGCTCAGCACTGTGGTTGCTCTTCACTGGCTCAACTGTAACCAACTCCACCCAGTCTGATGATATTCTTGGCTTACACTTCATCAACATCCAACTGCACAGCATACCTGCAAACCTCCTTCTTCTATGGTTAACCTAGTACCATAGTTTGAATAAGGTTTCTAGTGTGAGCTCACCCCATGATGATTTGATGATTTGGTCTCACGTGTTACAACAGTACCAAATCTATTACTGCTCTCTGTCAGACCTTTACCTCAGTACACTCTAAAACTATCTTAGCAGATTTTCACAGTCTGCAATCACATTTTGATGTTTACAGGCTTTTAGTACTTCATGTTCCTAATTGATGGAACAAATCCTAACTGGAATAGGCACAACACAATAACCATACATGCTTTTCCTTAATGGCACTAAAGCCAGGTCCACATACTTTGAAGCAAGCAAAGTTGTGGGACGCACTAGCAGCAAGTGGCAATCCCTTCACCAATGTAATTCCAAAACCTGTGCTGTTGCACATGGCCTTTTTTCTTCTAGGCATATAGACTAGCATTCCTTTTCATGCAGAGCATATACTGTACACAGGAAAAAATCTGCATGCGTCTAACACATCAGCTCTCTGTTCACATTGGTATTCTTTTTCTGAGTCATCACTTCTTCTCACAAAGGCTGAGTCAAACCTTGTTGCAACCACTTAATCATTGTAATAATCCTCACCAACCATAGCATCCTTAATATACTCCACTGAGAATCCACCGTCATCAAACCCCTCTCTTGGAATCCCTTAGAGAGCAGAGGCCTAGATCTTGCCCTCACTCAGTACAGAAATCTAGTGGTTCAGCTCAGTAGAACAATACATTTATGATGTGTTGCAATACATCATAGTACATTCAGTAAACACAGTCACATACAGTCATGGCCTAAAGTGTTGGCACCCTTGAAAATGTTCCAGAAAAATGAAGTATTTCACCCAGAAAATTATTGCATTTACACATGTTTTGTTTTACATGTTTATTTTCATTTGTGTGTAGTGGAACAACACAAAAAAATAAAACAGAAAAAAGCAAATTGGACATAATTTCTCCCAAAACCACCAAAATTGGCAGGACAAAATTACTAGCACCCTCAACTTAATATTTGGTTACATACCCTTTGAAATAACTAACTACAATCAATCGCTTCCTATAACCATCAACAAGCTTCTTACACCTCTCAACTGGAATCTTGGAACACTCTTCTATTGCAAACTGCTTCAAGTCTCTCGTACTTGAAGTGTGCCTTCTCCCAACAGCAATTTTAAGATCTCTCCACAGGTGTTCAATGGGATTTAGAGCCGGACTAGCCATTTCAGAACTCGCCAGCATTTTGTTTCCATCTATTTCTGGTTGCTTCTTGAAGGTTGTTTAGGGTCATTTTCCTGCAGGAAGACCCATTATCTAGAATGCAAACCCAGCTTTCTGAAACTGGGCACTACATTGAGACCCAAAATCCTTTGGTAATCTTCAGATTTCATGATGCCTTGTACAAAATCAAGGAATCCAGTAGCAGAGGCAGCAAAATAATGCCAAAATATCTTTGAACCTTCACAATATTTCCCCATAACTACTGTGTTCTTCTCTTGGTAGACCTTACTCTGTTTTTAGTAAACAGTCAAATGATGTTCTTTACCAAAAAGCTCTATAGGATTTTGGCTTACTCATGTACATTGTGGCAAATTGCAGTCTAGTTTTTTTAATGTCTCTGTGTTAGCACTGGGGTCCTCCTGGGTCTCCTGCCATAAATTTTCATTCAAATGTTGACGGATAGTTCACGCTGACACTGATGCACCCTGAGCATGCAGTTCAGCTTGAATTTCTTTGGAACTTGATATCCACTATCTGCAACCTTTGCAACCTTTCATCGAATTTTCTCTGCCATCTGCATCCTGGGAGATTAGCTAGCATGGGTTGTAAACTTCTTGATTATATTATGCACTGTGGACAAAGGAACATTAAGATCTTTGGAGATGGACTTTAACCTTGAAATTGTTGATATTGTTCAACAATTTTGTTTCTCAAGTCCTCAGTCAGTTCTCTTCTACTGTTTCTGTTTTCCATGGTTAGAAAGGCATATGCAGACATGCAATCTCTGTTTTTATTGTGTTGTTCAAATACAAACAAAAAATATAAACATGTGTATAACAAAACATGTGTAATTACAATACTATTCTTGGAGAAATACTTCATTTTCTGCAAGATTTATAATGGTGATAGCACTATCGCCCATGACTGTCTCTACTAAAGTTAAAAGAATTTCAAGAAATTTGATACAGTAAGATTTGCTCAACTCATGAAGGTGATTCAATTTGTATCAAATAAATTAAGTGCAAATCGAATCTGGTCAGAAAACTTTAAAAAATAATAAAACTGTTAAATTCACCTTTCCTCAATGTTCCTCATATCAAGGATTGACTTCTTATCCTTCTTATTTTCCATCTGAGTCTTCTGGCTGCCACTACTTACTAGGACTCATGCTGTCATATGTAATGTGACCCACATCAATGATAATCATGGTGCTCAATGTTATCATGTGAGATGCGACTCATGTCATTGAGTGGCCATGTAGGACCCAATGAGGAGTGACAGCAAGACAGGTATGAGGAAGGCCAAGGAGAGCTGAGTATAACACTTTACTATTCTTTTAACCCCTTTCCAGCCCTGACAATCCAAAAAATGCTAAAAACTGCATTTTGATTCATTTGTGCAATGTGCAGTGGGTTTTGAAAGTATTCAGAACCTTTAATTTTTCACTATTTGCTTCATTGCAGACATTTGGTAAATTCAAAAAAGTTCATTTTTTTCTCATTAATGTACACTCTGCACCCCATCATGACTGAAAAAAATAAGAAATGAAGAAATTTTTTCAAATTTATTAAAAAAGAAAAACTGAAATATCACATGGTCATAAGTATTCATCCCCTTTGCTCAGTATTGAGTAGTAGCACTCTTTTGAGCTAGTACAGCCATGAGTCTTCTTGGGAATGATGTAACAAGTTTTTCACACCTGGATTTGGTGATCCCCTGCCATTCTTCCTGGCAGATCCTCTCCAGTTCCATCAGGTTGGATGGTGAACGTTGGTAGACAGCCATTTTCAGGTCTCTCCAGAGATGCTCAGTTGGGTTTACGTCAGGGCTCTGGCTGGTCACAGAGTTGTTCTGAAGCCACTACTTTGTTATTTTAGTTGTGTGCTTAGAGTCATTGTCTTGTTGGAAGGTGAACCTTCAGCCTAGTCTGAGGTCCAGATCACTCTGTAAGAGGTTTTCATCCAGGATATCTCTGTACTTGGCCGCATTCATGTTTCCTTCAATTGCAACCAGTCGTCCTGTCCCTGCAGCTGAAAAACACCCCCGTAGCATGATGCTGCCACCACCATGTTTCACTGTTGGGATTGTACAGTCATGGCCAAAAGTTTTGAGAATGACACAAATATTAATTTTTACAAAGTCTACTGCTTCACTTTTTCTAATGGCAATTTGCATATACTCCAGAATGTTATAAAGAGTGATCAGCTTAGCAGCAATTACTTGCAAAGTCAATATTTGGCTAGAAAATGAACTTTATCCCCCAAAACACATTTCAACATCATTGCAGCCCTGCCTTAAAAGGACCAGCTAACCTCTTTTCAGTGATTGCTCCATTAACACAGGTGTGGGTGTTGATGAGGACATGGCTGGAGATCAATCTGTCATGATTAAGTAAGAATGACACCACTGGACACTTTAAAAGGAGGCTGGTGCTTGGCATCATTGTTTCTCTTCTGTTAACCATGGTTATCTCTAAAGAAACACGTGCAGTCATCATTGCAATGCACAAAAATGGCCTAACAGGGAAGAGTATCGCAGCTAGAAAGATTGCACCTCAGTCAACAATCTATTGCATCATCAAGAACTTCAAGGAGAGAGGTTCCATTGTTGCCAAAAAGGCTTCAGGGCGCCCAAGAAAGACCAGCAAGTGCCAGGACTGTCTCTTAAAAGTGTTTCAGCTGCGGGATTGGGCTACCAGCAGTGCAGAGCTTGCTCAGGAATGGCAGCAAGCAGGTGTGAGTGCATCTGCTCGCACTGTGAGGCGGAGACTCTTGGAGCAAGGCCTGGTCTCAAGGAGGGCAGCAAAGAAGCCACTTCTCTCCAGAAAAAACATCATGGACAGACTGATATTCTGCAAAAGGTACAGGCAGTGGACTGCTGAGGCCTGGGGTAAAGTTATTTTCTCTGATGAATCCCCTTTTCGATTGTTTGGGACATCAGGAAAACGCCTCATTCGGAGAAGACAAGGTGAGCGCTACCACCAGTCTTGTCTCATGCCAACTGTTAAGCATCCTGAAACCATTCATGTGTGGGGTTGCTTCTCAGCCAAGGGAATTGGCTCTCTCACAGTCTTGCCTAAAAACACAGCCATGAATAAAGAATGGTACCAGAATGTCCTCCAAGAGCAACTTCTCCCAACCCTCCAAGAGCAGTTTGGCGATCAACAATGCCTTTTCCAGCATGATGGAGCTCCTTGCCATAAAGCAAAGGTGATAACTAAATGGCTCAGGGAACAAAACATAGAGATTTTGGGTCCATGGCCTGGAAACTCCCCAGATCTTAATCCCATTGAGAACTTGTGGTCAATCATCAAGAGACGGTGGACAAACAAAAACCTAAAAATTCTGACAAAATGAAAGCATTGATTGTGCAAGAATGGACTGCTATCAGTCAGGATTTGGTCCAGAAATTGATTGAGAGCATGCCAGGGAGAATTGCAGAGGTCCTGAAGAAGAAGGGTCAACACTGCAAATATTGACTTGCTGCATTAACTCATTCTAACTGTCAATATAAGCTTTTGTTACTCATATGTTTGCACTTATTATATTTCTGTCTGTGATAAAAACATCTGTCAAACACACATAAAAACCAGAGGGCAGCACATCATGTGAAAATATAATATTTGTGTCATTCTCAAAACTTTTGGCCATGACTGTATTGGGCAGGTAATAAGCAGTGCCTGGTTTTCTCCACACATACCACTTAGAATTATGACCAAAAAGTTCTATCATCATCTCATTAGACCATAGAATCTTATTTCTCATAGTCTGGGAGTTCTTCATGTGTTTTTTTAGCAAACTCTATGTGGGCTTTCATATGTCTTGCACTGAGGAGAGGCTTCCATCGGGCCACTCTGCCAGAAAGGCCTGACTGGTGGAGGGATACAGTGATAGTTGACTTTGTGGAACTTTCTCCCATCTCCCTGCTGTATTTGTGGCGTTCAGCCACAGTGATCTTGGAGTTCTTCTTTACCTCTCTCACCAAGGCTTTTCTCCCATGATTGCTCAATTTGGCTGGATGCTAAGGTCTATGAAGACTTCTGGTAGTGCCAAACTTCTTCCTTTTAATGATTGTGGAGGCCACTGTGCTCTTAGTAACCTTGAGTACTGCAGAAATTCTTTTGTAACCTTGGCCAGATCTGTGCCTTGCCTCAATTCTGTCTCTGAGCTCCTTGGCCAGTTCCTTTGACCTCATGATTCTCATTTGGTCTGACATGCACCCTGAGCTGTGAAGTCTTATATAGACAGGTGTGTGGCTTTACAAATCAAGTCCTATCAGTTAAATTAAACACGGCTGGACTCCAATGAAGGAGTAGAAACACCTCAAGGAGGATCACAAGGAAATGGACAGCATGTGACTTAAATATGAGTGTCTGAGAAAAGGGTCTGAATACTTATGACCATGTGATATTTCAGTTTTTCTTTTTTTAATAAATTTTCAAAAATTTCTACATTTCTGTTTTTTTCAGTCAAGATGGGGTGCAGTGTACATTAATTAGAAAAAAATGAACTTTTTTGAATTTACCAAATGGCTGCAATGAAACAAAGAGTGAAAAATTTAAAGGGGTCTGAATACTTTCAAAACCCACTGTAAATTGCCTAAAATACAGATTTCCCTGAATCACAAATTATGGTAAACAATAAATGAGCCTGATTTACTTAGAATCAATTTGCTCATTTCTAACATGAACACATGTGCATGTAAAAAAAGTAAACTTCTCAGTCTCCTCGTTGACCAATATATTCAGTAATGAATATAACTGAATTTTATATGCTGGGAAAATAGTGACTATTTGGTTCCCTCCTCTTATAACTGGCAACAAGAACATTTTTGTAAGAGGTACCTTTAATGACTTCCTACCTATAAGGACCTCACAATCTAATGTGTATCAGGACCTCTGGACTCTCCCCCGACATCATCAGCATAATCACTTTTGGACTGTCGATCTTTTAGTTTTCAAAAAGATAAGTAACGGCTAGAGTAATCTGGTATCGACTCTCTCATAGAGAACACATACGTTCTAGACGCATAGCGTGATTGTGTGTATGGAGCAGTTGGAGAGATCGTTACCGGCTTAGGCTACTTTCACACATCAGTTTTTTTGTGTCAGGCAGAATCCGTCGAATACCTGAAGGGATGGATCCGGTGCTGAAATGAAAAAACTGATGCAACGGATCAGTTTTTTTGCTGGATCCGACCTGAACTTTTGAACCCGGAAAAATAAGTTTTGCAGCCGGAAAATGCAGGTACGCATGTCCGGACCGAGGAGAGAGAGAGAGAGACCTTGGTTTCCAGAATCAGGATCAGTCTTTTGACGGATTGCACAAAAGACTGGTCCGGTTCCATAGACTTCTATTATTTCCGGCCGCCTGATGCGCCGCTTCAGGCACTCTCAGGCGGGTCCGGAAAAAAAAAAAACGTTGCAGTGACCGTTTTGTCCTGCCGCCGGAATGTACAATTCACTGGATCCGGCCAAAAACGGATGCAACGCAACGACATCAGGCGCGATCCGGCGCTAATGAAAGTCAATTACAAAAAAACGCATCCGGTACCTGATCCGTTTTTTTAAAAACACGCCGGATCGCGCCTGACGTCAAACAACTGATGTGTGAAAGTAGCCTTAGAGATCGAACAAACCATCGTTAAACTAAAAGCAATGCATGTTGTATGAAGCCCCAGAGATTGCTGCTTGTGTCCTGCTTGTGTCCAAAAGTTATTATTTCTCTTGTCAAGAATAGCACCAAAAGGCTAAAAGAAACAATAGAGAAGGTTTATGAAATCTGTCTCATCCTGACACCGTGAATATTTAGACTATACATGTTTTTGGGGCAAATTTTGCCAGAATTTTGGTGTTATTAGCGTGATAAAATCTCCATTAATTAATATTGTCCTAACTCTTTTTTAATTCTGCCCTCTTTGATGCCAATATTTGCAAGAAATATATCCTCAATAAAAAAGATTTGTGAGAGTACTCAATAATGTAAAGATGTTGCTCTGAATAGAAGAACTTTGCTGGCAGACCAGACTAATTTTCTGCTAACAATAAAAATGTATGTGTTAGTCATAGATATTTTACATATTTGACAAATATCATCAATATTTACTATATCTGCTTATAAATAGAATACCTTATTTACATGGGCACCTAATTTCTTTCATTATGCGGATAAGTGGGCTACAGGAGTATGTCTCAAACTGTTTAACAATCTTAGTATTGACTTTAGTACTTTTATTTGTATAAATCACATAGTGGTGTAAAATAATTCTGGCTGTAATATTTGTTTGTACCTCATTATGTTACTACCAGCCACCTAGCCACTAAATTTTGCTAGGATTTGCTATAACATAAGATAAGAACAGTGGAACGTTTGGAATAGCAACCAGTCATGATAACAAAGATGTAAAAGACCGTTCTACACAATGTTTGTTTTATTTGCAAAATGACACATTACTGTATAAACTTATGTTAGTGGATTTTGCATGAATCCATCAGGAAAATGTGCTTTTGTCTCCATATTTAATTTTAGGAGTTAGCAGTAGAATATAGTCCAATAGATTGCTATAGGTGCAGTGATATATTTTTAGATCTCAGCTATTGAGTGTGAATTGTGTGCAGACCTTTAGACAAAGATTTATATTTTTATGACTTTTAAATTTTTCTTTAATGTACTGCCATTCAATTAGTTACATTCTTTATTCTAAAAAGTACTCTAGCAAATTTCTCTAAAAACAGTATACATGTTTATTTCACATTTTAGTCTTTCAAAACTAAGCTTTCACTGTTACTTAACTTCATACTAAAAGAAAATTGCCGAAAAAGCGACTTGTAGTCTAACAGTCATCATATTTTATTCTAAAGGTTATTGCATTATTCTTTATAAATGAAGACCAAATTAGGGAAAGTTGCCTGAGAAATGCTAAGCATTCTCAATACAGCAGACTAAGCCAGTTCAGAAAGGTTATTTAAAGTTTTAGTTACACCATATTTACAAATAATAAGTGATGGGTAGAAGAAAGGTTATTATTCTTCCAAAATAAAATAATGTCATTTTTTATTTAATTAGCTAATTCTAAATGTGCTGATAAAGTACATTTGCTTGGGAGAAGTATTCTATTGTGTTACAAATACAAATTAATTGACTATGGAAACATAATAATAGATGAACCATAAAACCGCCATACTTTCAGCAGTAAATAAAATAGATCTCTTCTTGGGTCATGTCATTTTACAGGCAAAAATATTCATGTGTTCTTTGCTGCATAGTTAGAATTAAATGTATGATACATCCCTATAAATGGAAAGTTTCTTTATTATATATCACTAATAAATTGCAAATTGGGATCCTATAACCTTCCATTTGTTACATCTTGGAAGAGTTTATTAATTTTTTCTTACATTTTCATTCACTAAAATGATATGAGGTTTTCTAAATATTTTAAAAATATAAATCTGAAAATTGTATTCAGTCCTCCTCCTGAGTCAATACTCTGCAGGACCACCTTTCACTGCAATTACTGCTGCAACTCTTTTAGGGTATGTCTCTACCATCTTTGCAAATCTAAAGGCTGACATTTTTCCCATTCTTTTTTGCAAACTAGCACTACCTCAGAGAGATTGGAAGTTGAATTAGCAAGGCCGAAAAAAGACATTTGTCCATCCAGTTCAGCCTATATTCCGTCATAATAAATCCCCAGATCTACGTCCTTCTAAAGAACCTAATAACTGTAAGATACAATATTGTTACGCTCCAGGAAGATATCCAGGCCTCTCTTGAACCCCTTGACTGAGTTCACCATCACCACCTCCTCAGGCAAGGAATTCCAGATTCCAGAAACAGAGAATGCCCCCTTGTGACCGGCACCTTCCTTGGTATAAACAGATCCTAAGATATTTGTATTGTCACTAGGGTTGAGCATTCCGATACTTCCGATACCTGAAATCCAATGTAAGTCTATGGGAACAAAATATCGGAAGTAAATACTTCCGATACTTCCGATTTTTTTTTCCCATAGACTTACATTGGATTTCAGGTATCGGAAGTATCGGAATGCTCAACCCTAATTGTCACCTTATATACTTATACATGGTTATTAGATCGCCCCTCAGTCGTCTTTTTTCTAGACTAAATAATCCTAATTTTGCTAATCTCTCTGGGTATTGTAGTTCCCTCATCTCCTTTATTAATTTTGTTGCCCTCCTTGTACTCGCTCTAGGTCCATTATATCCTTCCTGAGCACCGGTGCCCAAAACTGTACACAGTACTCCATGTGCGGTCTATCAAGGGATTTGTACAGAGGCAGTATAATGCTCTCATCATGTGTATCCAGACCTTTTTTTATGCACCCCATGATCCTGTTTGCCTTGGCAGCCGCTGCCTGGCACTGGCTGCTCCAGGTAAGTTTATCATTAACTAGGATCCCCAAGTCCCTCTCCATGTCAGATTTACCCAGTGGTTTCCCGTTCAGTGTGTAATGGTGTAATTGATTCCTTCTTCCCATGTGTATAATCTTACATTTATCATTGTTAAACCGCATCTGCTACCTTTCGGCCTACGTTTCCAACTTATCCAGATTCATCTGTAGCAGAATACGATCTTCTCTTCTATTGACTGCTTTACATAGTTTTGTATCATCTGCAAATATCGATATTTTACTGTGTAAACTTTCTACCAGATCGTTAATAAATATGTTGAAGAGAATAGGTCCCAACACTGACCCCTGTGGTCTCCACTGGCTCATAGTGACCCAGTTAGAGAATATACCATTTATAACCACCCTCTGCTTTCTATCACTAAGCCAGTTACTTACCCATTTACACACATTTTCTCCCATACCCAGCATTCTCATTTTGTGTACCAACCTCTTGTGTGGCACGGTATCAAAGGCTTTTGAAAAATTAAAATATACCACGTCCAATGACTCACCTTGGTCCAGTCTATAGCATACCTCTTCATAAAAACTGATTAGATTGATTTGACAGGAGCAATTCCTCATAAACCCATGCTGATATGAAGTTAAACAGTTATTCTCATTGAGATAATCCAGAATAACATCCCTCAGAAACCCATCAAATATTTTACCAACAATAGAGGTTAGACTTACTGGCCTATAATTTCCAGGTTCACTTTTAGAGCCCTTTTTGAATATTGGTACCACATTTGCATTTCGCCAGTCCTGTGGAAGAGATCCCGTCACTATAGAGTCCCTAAATATAAGAAATAATGGTTTGTCTATTACATTACTTAGTTCTCTTAGTACTCGTGGGTGTATGCCATCGGGACCCGGAGATTTATCCATTTTAATGTTATTTAGCTGGTTTCGCACCTCTTCTTGGGTTAGATTGGTGACCCTTAACCCCTTTACCCACGAGGGTTGTTTGCATGTTAATGACTAGGCCAATTTTTTACAATTCTGACCACTGTCCCTTTATGAAGTTATAACTCTGGAATGCATCAACAGATTCTGAGAATGTTTTCTCGTGACATATTGTACTTCATGTTAGTAGTAAAATTTCTTCAATATAACTTGCGGTTATTTATGAAAAAAACAGAAATATGGCGAAAAATTTGCAATTTTAAAACTTTGAATTTTTATGCCCTTAAATCAGAGAGTTATATCGCACAAAATAGTTACTAAATAACATTTCCCACATGTCTACTTTACATTAGCACAATTATGGAACAAAATTTTTTTTGTTGTTTGGAAGTTATCAGTGTTAAAAGTTGACCAGCGATTTCTCATTTTTACAACACCATTTTTTTTAGGGACCACATCACATTTAAAGTCACTTTGAGGGGTCTACATGATAGAAAATACCCAAAAGTGACAGCATTCTAAAAACGGCACCCCTCAAGGTGCTCAAAACAACATTCAAGATGTTTATCAACCCTTCAGGTGCTTCACAGAAATTTTTGGAATGTTTAAAAAAATGAACATTTAATTTTTTTTCACTAAATATTTACTTCAGATCCAATTTTTTTTATTTTACCAAGGGTAACAGGAGAAGTTGGACTGCAAAAGTTGTTGTGCAATTTGTCCTAAGTACGCTGATACCCCATATGTGGGGGTAAACCACTGTTTGGGTGCACGGCAGAGCTCGGAAAGGGAAGGAGCACCGTTTGATTTTTTTCAATGCAGAATTGGCTGGAACTGAGATCGGACGCCATGTCGCGTTTGGAGAGCCCCTGATGTGCCAAAACATTGGAAACCCCCCACATGTGACACCATTTTTGAAAGTAGACCCCCTAAGGAACTTATCTAGTTGTGTGTTGAGCACTTTGAACCCCCAAATGCTTCACAGAAGTTTATAACGTAGAGCCGTAAAAATAAAAAATCATATTTTTTCCACAAAAATGATCTTCTCGCCCCCAATTTTTTAATTTCCCAAAGGTAACAGGAGAAATTGGACCCCAAGAGTTGTTGTGCAATTTGTCCTGAGTATGCCGATACCCCATATGTGGGGTATGCC
>JARQOD010000006.1:263110606-263374122 GCA_033576555.1 Oophaga sylvatica | reverse complement strand
TGCAAACATGCACTGTGTTAAACATCGGGCGACGGCTGGATACGAACTTGTATCTGAGAAGTTTCTGGTCTCCCATCCTAGTCCAGCCGAGTTAGATGCTGCTCAGGTTCGCCATCGGTCCCAATGCCTTGCCAATACAAGATAAGTACAAGCTGTTGCAAGGGTCCTTGCTCCTAGTAGCTTTAAGCATAGGTTGCGGAAAGGAACAGGGCTGCCACAGCCTAAGTCCAGGATTTCCTGCACTGAGCATGCCCGTGATTGGTGATTTGATGTCAGCTGATCCGGTGACCAGGCACCGCCTGATTGGACACAGGTGACGTCATCAGAGATGCGATTAACGAGATGGCTGGGGGCAGGGCTTAACCCTTAAATAGCCTGGCTGCAGGTGCGGCAGGGCGGTCAGATCATACTAAATAGGTCGTGCTCATGTGTGGACGCATCAGAATCTGGGCTCCTCGTGCTCTCTAGTTTTGCTCTCCGGGACCTGCTAATGCCAGAGATATCTCGGCTAATTAGCACAGGTCCTTCAGGCAGGTTAGTTGATGCTAGGAAGGTAATCAATGTGGCGCAGTCTAGCTCTGACAGAAGGTAGCTGTACCCCCTGAGCAGACAGCGGGGCGTGTAACCTGGGCATCACCTGCCAGCTGAACAGAGAGTTGCTCAGTCCAGTCACACACTGGCTGGCAGCACGTACGCTAGGCGTGAGTCGCATGCACTTCCTAAATGGCTGGAAAGTGGCTTCTGTGCAGTTAACAGGGCCCTGTCTATGCCAGCCTGCAGCACATCTCCCGTGACATTAACGGAGATAGTGCAAATTCAATATCTTGCTTAGTGTGAAGTAATACAGGCAAGTCCTTATATTTTTGTTGTCAGTTTTCTCCTCATACCCGAGGGGTGTTCGGCCGCAGCATCTCTAGCTGCTCCATGAACCCCAGTGTTCAGTTGCTCCCTATTATTTTATAAAGTTGTTGCAACCGTCCCCTTAACACACTGCCTATTGAATTGCACACTTGCTCTGTTTATACTCCACCCACACAAATGGTGAGTCACATATGCAAACACATTTGTAAACATGCACTGCTTTTTCGCTGATTACTTCGCCCCACACACACAAATGATACACCATTTGAAAGGTAAACTTGCTCCCTTCAACAAGAAAAGAGCCAAACAAACCACACATTCGCGATTTTGCCACTAAATACAGTTTAAACATTTATTTTCATAAACCTACAGAAAGACACAATGACCTGCAGGTGGCACCTCAACAGAAGACATTTTTGGCCTCTACTTATCAAACCAATTTATTTTATTACCAAGCTACATATATTAATACCTGTCTGTGTTCATAATCTCATGAAATACATTTACATTTGACCAGCTTGCTTTTTCTGAAATTGCCTGTGACTCCGACGACCAAGGTGCGAAAAGTTTGCACGGGTCAAGCTAGATTATCCTTAAATCTATTATTTCTACATATTCCATCTATAAGATAGCTTAAAGTTGTTGTACCATGAACATATTACATTTTAATGGATACACATTCACCTCCTCCTCCACTTGGACCTGTTCCTCCTGGTTCAAGATTTTTAATTTTTAATTCTGCTGTGCTTAGTGTAGGGACAGAATGCAGCTGGATTGAGGGACTGTATTAAGTTTTGTGTTTCTGCAGTTTTCAAAAAACACTCTCTGCTTGTACTCTGCACCCGTGTATGTGATAGTACCGTGCATAACCCAAGGTGTTTATAACATTCAACTGTGTCAGTGGGAGGAGTGATGTGCATCTAAATGTATGTTTCTACTCCTATGCAATCATGTCTGTGATAGTACGGTGCTAGAAGCCGCTGTGTGTATTCTTTAACCCATATCCGTGGGGGTACTTTGCCAAAAGCCTCTGTGTGTATTCTTTAACCCATATCTGTGGGAGTACTGTGTCTTTAAGCTGCTATGTGTACTTTGCAACCCTGCCCATGGGGGTACTGTGCCCCATTGTCTGGGTGTGAAATTTTCAATCTGCTTTCTCAGGGAAATGTGGAAACAATCTGTAAGTGAAATTTTTAATCAGCTTCTGTGGGATAAATGTGAAAACATGCTCAGTGGGTGAAATTTGTTATCAACTTATGTGGGATAAATGTGGAAACATGCTCTGTGGGTGAAATTTGTTATCAACTTCTGTGGGATAAATGTGGAAACATGCTCTGTGGGTGAAATTTGTCATCAGAATCTGTAGGGAAAATGTGAAAACATGATATTTGGGGGAATTTTTAATCAGCTTTCTCAGGGAAACAAGGAAACATGCTCTGTATGTGATTTTTTTTTATCAGATTCTGTGGGATAAATGTGGAAACATACATTGTGGGTGAAATTTGTTATCAACATCTGAGGTGAAATGTAGAAACATGCTCTGTGTGTAAAATTTGTAATCAGCTTCCTCAGAGAAATGTGGAAGTATGCTCTGTGGGTGAAATTTTTTATCAGCTTCTGTGAGATAAATGTGGAAACATGCTTTGTGGGTGAAATTTGTAAGCTGCTAATATAGGGTTATTCTGCCACATGCTTTCTGGGTGAAATTTTTAAGTGCTTCTGTGGGGGTACTCTGCCCGATGCTGTCGGTGAAATGTTTTATAAGATTCTGTAGGGGTACTGTGCCCATGCTCTGTGGGTGAAATTTGTAAGCTGCTTCTGTCGGAGTACTCTGCCCGATGCTCTGTGGGTGAAATGTTTTATAAGATTCTGTAGGGGTACTGTGCCCATGCTCTGTGGGTGAAATTTGTAAGCTGCTTCTGTGGGGGTATTTTTCCTCATGCTACAAGGGTGAAATTTTTAACTGGACTGTCAGTAGGAATCCTTAGTCTCTGTGAGGGCACTGTTAAATTTTTTTTGTTAACAATTTACTTTCTATTGCTATGGTGACAGAACCTCTTTACGTCATTTTATTATCCACATTTGTTTTCATCGCAAATGTCCTGCTCTTACATCCATTTGGCTTCGTTTTGCAGCCCCTAGCTTTAACTCTGGTCATTTTACAGCAATTTATCAGTTTGAGTCACCATTGACCTGAATGGGATTTGGAGTCTGGGTTCAGGACTGGGTCAAGTTCGAGTTCAAAACCAGACTCCTTAAAAAGTCCACCAAAATCCGGCAAAACCCATCATCCACGGGTTTGCTCATCCCTAGTTATGTGCATATATGTATGCAGTTCATACAAAGAAATAGCAGAATTGGTGACTGCAGAATAAGTAAAAAACACTGTGTCAATCCTGCTTAGTTCAGTCATGGATTTCAGGTGCTGTCCTGCTCTTTGCTCTTCACACTAAGCACTCAGAGGACTTTCAGGACTTGGAAACATTGGGGTAGTTTACAATTCACTCTATGCTAGTTTTATGTTGCAAAATGGTTGTAAATTAAGCCACATGCCTTATTAACGCTTAATTTTGAACTTTTTACATTTTCCTCTAATCACATTCCCCTTTCTAAAAGTGGTTGTGGCTTAGTCCAACAAATTTGTTATAGATAAGCCAGAAATTTGAGTAAATCATTCTGCAAATTAACATAAAAGTTGCTCATAATTTATTAAAGGGAACCTGTCACTATTTTTTTTATATATGAACCAATACCACCTTCCTCGGCACTTGTACTGTTTTTCAGACAGTTGTATATTATGTCCTGACGCCCCTGTATATCCCCAAAAAAACTCTTTGAAGTGCTCCAGCGAGGTATGCAAATTTGGACGGTCCTGTCCGAAGGGCTTCATTGCAGTGGCGCATGTCCCTCATCCCAGATAAATGGCATCCTCCCGCTGTGATTGACGAATCCTGCATCATCCCCATAGCTGAACAAAATCTTTTGCCTGTGCAGGGACATTACTGGCTTGTGCAAGGTGAGATGGTTTCGGTAAGCAGGATTCAGAAAGATGTGTGCCAGATCATGCGCAGTAAGGCTTTGATCACAGTAAGGTAGAGGAAAGTGCAACTGCAGGAGCCGGTGATGTATCTGCCAGGTGCAAGATTTCATTCATCTCTCACAGCTGAAGGATGGTATTTAGCAGGGGAGAGGAGATTCAAGTGCCACTGGAATGATACCCATGGGACAGGACAGTCTGAATTTGTATACCTTGCTGGAGAACTTCTAATGGTGTTATTGGGGCTACATAGGAAAGTCTGGGCATAATATACAACTTTCTGAAATGCAGCACAAGTGCTGAGTAAGTGGTGGTATTGGTTCATTCATAAAAAAAACTGGTGACAAATTCCAATTAAGTAGAGTTAAGTGTATCATACTCCAGCACTTTTTTTTAACCCAGTGCATAAAAAGCCAGTCTTAATAAATTCCACCATTGTATACAATAGAGCCTTTAATATTAATTTACATTTTGCTAGAAGGTGATACTAGTAAAGAACTGTATAACTCTGTTGCAACATTTCTTTTTAACCATTTAACGACCGCCAATATGCCTTTCAACAAGACAAACCCCCCTTTGTCACCCCCTTATTTAGGTAAAAATAATAAAATAAAAAATATATTTTTTTCCATTCTTTACAGTTAGAGTTAGGGTTTGGGATTAGGTTAGAGCTAGGGTTAGGGTTTGGCTAGAGGTGGGGCTATGGTTAGGGTTGGGACTAGGGTTAGGGTTGGGGTTAGAGCTAGGGTTATGGTTGGGCTAGAGTTAGGCTTAGGGTTGGGGCTAGGGTTAGGTCTGTGTTGGGGTTACAATTGGTGTCACTGTTGTGGTGTTGGGGTTAGGGTGGTGTTGGTGTTATGGTGATGTTGGGGTTAGAGTTGTGGTTATTGTTAATATTGTGGTCAGGGTTGGGAATTGGGGGGTTTACACTGTTGAGGTACATCAGGGGGCTCCAAACATGACATGGCATCCGCCATTGATTCCAGACAATTTTGCATTCAAAAAGTCAAACGGTGCTCCCTGCCTTCTGAGGCCTGCCATATGCCCAAACAGTGGCTTTCCCCCACATACAAGGTATCAGCGTACTCAGGAGAAATTGCACAACAAATTTTGTGGTCCATTTTCTCTTAATACCCTTGTGAAAATAAAAAAGTTTGGGTCTAAAGTAAATTTTTTGTGAAAAAAGTAAAATGTTCATTTTTTTCCTTCCACATTGCTTTAGTTCTCGTGGAGAACCTGAAGGGTTAATATACTTCTTTAATGTGGGTTTGAGCACTTTGAGGAGTGCAGTTTTTAGAATGGTGTCACTTTTTGGTATTTTTTGTCATTTTGACCCCCCCAAAGTCACTTCAAATGTGAGGTGGCCCTTAAAAAATGGTTTTGTAAATTTTGTTGGAAAAATTAGAAATAGCTTGTGAACTTTAAACCCTTATAACGTCCTAACAAAATAAAAATTACGGCATGTTTCCAAAATTGTACTGATGTAAAGTTGACATGTGGAAAATGTTATTTATTAGCTATTTTGTGTGACACCACTCTGATTTAAGGGCACAAAATTTAAACGTTTGAAAATTGCTACATATTCAAAATTTTTGCCAAATTTCCATTTTTTCATTAAATAAACGCAAGTCATAATGAAGAAATTTTACCACTAACATTATGAACGAGTAGAATATGTCCCGAAAAAACAGAATCAGTGGAATCCGTTGAAGCGTCCCAGAGCTATAACCTCATAAAGTGACAGTGATCAAAATTGTAAAAATTGGGTTGGTCATTAAGGTCAAAATTGGCTTGATCGCTAAGGGGTTAAGATTGGTAAAAGTTGGGGTAAACATTGGGGTAAACAATAGCAACACTTGGCAGGGCATTATGTGAGAACAGTATGACTCTCTTTGACTCTCAGTTAACACAGTAAGACACCATGGTGACATTGTATGACTATGGAAATGTATGGCACATCACAGTACTATAATGTGGGCATCATTTGGATCCACATAAGTACAGTAGATTATTTTGGGGTAACCCATGTATTTCAAAATTATTAGCTTCCTCCAGTGAGCACCATGAAAAGTACACCATGGAACAATATAGCATTGTATCTCATTGTTTTAAGCCACAAATGAAGATACCAAGTATGCAGTCACAAAATTCAGACATGATTATGTGACCAGATGATTGGATGATGATGCAAGGAGTGGAATTGCAGATTCTGCACCCTTGGTTTTGAGGATTCTTTGGCCCATCAGAAAGTTTCTGAAATGTTTCCTGATGTAGACAATGCACGCAAAATTCTATCATACTAATTTATTTTTTACACTGGATTGATAAATGCAAAATAAAATACTGTATAATTAATGATATACTCATATTTTTTACATATTTCACAGAAATCCAACTTTACTAACTGTGGACCATACTTACCCTTAGATTTTAATTTAGCTAATGTTCCCAAGTGTTGTTAGTTCCTGATCGTAATTCAAACAAATCTGCTCATAAAAATGTATATTTATTTTAACCCATTTGCCTTCAATAACATGACTTTATACTGCTCTTATGCTTAGAAAGTGTTTAGCCACACTGTAGATTTCATGCTTTTCACCTTTTGATAATTACTGCAGCTCATAGAATTATTTTTCAGTGTTAAAACTACTAATCATATGAACAACATTATATTTTGCATTCTGATTGGACGGTTACAATAAAGTGTTAGGATAAATATTCAGCATTGTCCTGTGCTTTAAAACATTTGTGATCTAATTAGTCAAAGGGATATTGTAGAAAATTGCCTGAAGATTGGTGTTTTGAATGACAGGCACAAATATTTAACATGAGCGCATGATTATTAAAGCAATTAAAAAACACCTTCCTTATCCGTCTAAGTTCTGTTTTTGGTTGAGGAGCACATTATCACTGAATTTTAACTTCTTATATTTTATTTTCTAATTTTCACTGCATAATGCCTTTTATAAACTCAGTAAATTTAGCTTGACGACATTCACACCACAGAGTAACAGGAGAATTTAAATTATAAAATAATCTCTGTGAATGCAGGTATCAGTGAACGAAATTATAGGTGATGGTTATTCCATATTCGGCCTAAATAGATAAACACATGACATATCATGAAAAATATATAAAATAGCATGAAACCTGCAAAAAGAATATTTTTTCTATGAAGTCTGTAGTATTTCTTCCCAGCTCTAGGCTTCCTCTATTGCTGCTGTAGGATTTGCGCTTGAAAATTTAGAAGTGTTAATCACACAATTGATCAGTTGACAGCAAAGATCTCTTGTATAAAAACAGCTTTAATGACCTAAAACTAGCTAAATTTCTATTGGTATTTGTCATAATTATCCAACCATAATTTTTTTCTTGTAGTCCCACATGAAAAGATAACTATTGTGCAAATGCAAAGGTTGCACATATGGTATGTGTAAAAAGAAAAAAATCACTAAAACCAAAAATAACTGCAATCTGCAGGCTGATATAACTATAAATGTGCCTAAAATGAGCAGAAAAAAAAAAATATATATCTTTCATATAATGTGTTACTACACGTGGTGTTGTGCAGTTCAGGGATAATTTTCTCATTGGTCTCTCATTGACCATCAAAAACGACCATAGTGGGCCGGGAGTATTTGTCAAGGAAAGTCTGAGATAGGAGCAATTGAGTAGGAAAAGGTTATGGCTTAAAAAGCAGAGATACTAACATATATATATGTATATATAATAATATATATACATATATATATATATATATATGTATATATATATATATATATATATACACACAGTACAGACATAAAGTTTGGACACACCTTCTCATTCAAAGATTTTTCTGTATTTTCATGACTATGAAAATTGTACATTCACACTGAAGGCATCAAAATTATGAATTAACACATGTGGAATTATATACTTAACAAAAAAGTGTGAAACAACTGAAAATATGTCTTATATTCTAGGTTCTTCAAAGTAGCCACCTTTTTTGCTTTGATTACTGCTTTGCACACTCTTGGCATTCTCTTGATGAGCTTCAAGGGGTAGTCACCGGAAATGGTCTTCCAACAGTCTTGAAGGAGTTCCCAGAGATGCTTAGCACTTGTTGGCCCTTTTGCCTTCACTCTGCGGTCCAGCTCACCCCAAACCATCTCGATTGGGTTCAGGTCTGGTGACTGTGGAGGTCATGAAAATACAGAAAAATCTTTGACTGAGAAGGTGTGTCCAAACGTTTGGTCTGTACTGTATATATATCCCTTTTCTTAAATTTTCTATAGAAAGCTATCATGTTTCAAGTGCTATTGTGTCCTTTGTGAAGTGCCAAGCTTCAGAGTGGCTCTCTACTGGAGAGAACAAGTAAGGTATCTTGTTATTTCATCCTGTCTCCTATGCCTAACTTTCAACCACAAAAACATCTTGCAGGGTTATACATACCTTAATGGCCCACTTTTATACGATTGAATAGTCATAAAAATCATTCTTAAAAGCACTCCTTTAAGCAAAGTTTACGAAGATATATTACTTACTATGAATAAAATATTAAATCAATTTAGGTGTGTAGTAATTATATTTAATAATTTGTGATTGTCACTATGGATTTTCCACTTCTTGAAGGCACCCTGTTTAAATATACTTTTAGGCCCCAAGTCAGCAAAGCAATTTTGCTAGAATTTTGGCATTAATTGCTTTTAAAAGTTGCTAATTTTTTGAACCACTTGGAGTTTTTTGTCGTTTTCACTCCAGCTTTTCACAGTTTGTCTAATTCATGACGCATCACTTATGCTAGAAATCTTACTCCAGTCAGAGACTGGAGTAAAATTTCTGGCATGCCACACAAAGACATGCATGTGCCTCTTAATGAATCAAAAGTGTCTGACTCCTACATGCCCCCTCATCTTAATCCTGTACTTCCCTGTATACTACACATAAATTGTGTTATACATCACTAAAATTGTACATTGGTTACATCAGTGCATATAAGGTCCTAAGCATTTCTCACATATTAAATCGCTCCATAGAAACAAAGTAACATCACATTTTGGAAAAGTCGTCTTTCAAGAGGCAAGGCACCTGGGATACTTTATTTAAAATCTGTACACTGTAGTATTTGTGATAGACATTAAATATACATAACCCTTGTTTGTCAATGTGGCCTTAAGCATAGTATATGGATATATTCACTATTGAATACTACCAATTGTTGCCTGTACCTGTTTTCTGTAGGCTCTTTTTGCATAATGTTGTCCCCCATTTGGATATTTTTATCCGTATATGTATTTTAAATATGTTCTAAATAAAAATTAGTATTTTTATAGTGGAAAAAGCTTCCTATGATTTTTTGGAATCTGTATAGTTCTATGTTGCATTGTCTGATACTTTGCCTAAGATGAACATACATGTAGACAACCTACCGTGTATACTCGTGTATAAGTCGAGATTTTCAGCACCTTTTTTTGTGCTGAAAATGCCCCCTCTGCTTATACACGAGTCACAGGGCAGAAACCAGCGGGGGAGGGGATGCGGTGGCAGGAGCCGGTGGCTGGGACATCATACTCACCCTCCCCGTGCCATCGCTGAACGTCCCTGCAATCCTGCGTTCTCCCAGCTTCCTGCAGCTCTCCAGCGCTGAGCGGTGACGTAATACCTGCTCATTAAGGTCATGTAATATGGACGCGATGCCACTCCCATGGGCGTGGCCTTCATATTCATGGCCTTAATGAGCGGTATTACGTCACCGCTCAGCGCTGGAGAGCTGCAGGAAGCCGGGGAGAACGCAGGATTGCCGGCCGGGACGTTCAGCGATGGCACGGGGAGGGTGAGTATGATGGAGGAGGATGGGGGGAGCATGGAGGAGGACAAGGAGCACGGAGCAGGACGGGGGGAGGACGGAGAGCACGGAGCAGAATGGGGGGAGGATGGAAAGCACGGAGCAGAACGGTGGGAGGACGGAGAGCACGGAGCAGGACGGGGGGAGGACGGAGAGCACGGAGCAGGACGGGGGTGGGCACAGAGGAGAATGGGGGAGTGCAGAGCTGGATGGGGGAGCACGGAGCAGGACAGGGGAGGATGGAAAGCACGGAGCAGGACAGGATAATGGAGCAGGAGGAGGGGAGCACAGAGGAGAATGGGGGCGCACAGAGCTGGATGGGGGAGCACAGAGCAGGACTGCAACTTATACACCCGGATTATACGCGAGTCAATAAGTTTTCCAAGTTTTTTGTGGCAAAATTAGGGGGTCGGCTTATACACGGGTCGGCTTATACATGAGTATATACGGTACTTTTAAATACACAGTACATGGTAGAGTATGGTAAGGTGACACATTGTCTGCTCAAAAAAGATGATTGTCATTATTGTTTTTGATTGAAAAAATAAAGAATAAGAAGTGATCTTTAATGACGTCCATAGTGTTAATGTTATATTTTAAAATACATTTCCAGTTACTTATATAATACTTTTTTGTATAATAGATTGGTAAAAAATTATTTATGTAAACCACCACATTTTATTGCTGTTTTCTCACAAAAATAATGAAAGAAAGAAATATGCAAAGAGAGGGATCACCTATAAATAGGGATGGGCGAACCCGAACTGTAAAGTTCTGGACCCGTACCGAACACATAGTGTTCGGTCACAAGGTCCTGAACACGGGTTTCAATGGGAAATCAGTGTTACAGTTCGGGTCCAGGGCCTGTAAAAGCATAAAATTAATAATAAACATTATAATTATACTTACCTGTCCAGTCACGCGTCCTTCCATCACGCTGTCTCCCGGCCACATCTGCTTCCGGGGCCGCTCAATAACTTCTGGCGGTATTCACTGCACTCGGCAGTGTTCAGATTTTTCCCGCAGTGTTCGTGCAGTGACGTCAGGGTTCACCCGCGTTCATGGCCATGAACTCGGGTGAACTCTGACTGTACCTGTCAGTAGCAGCCTGCTTCTCGCTCTGCATAAACGCTTGTCTATACAGAGCGATGTAGCAGAGCTGATATTGCTATCCATGTGGACTACGTCGGACGGAGGATTTTTTTTTATAATAAAAGATGGAGTCTCTAAATGTTTTTTTTGTTTTATTTCTAATAAAAAAAAAATTCTCTGTGTTGTGTTTTTTATCTGGTTACTAGAAATTCATGGTGGCCATGTCTAATTTTGGCATGACCCCATGAATTTCAGGCTTAGGGCCATCTGATAATACAAAGCTGGCCCTAACCCCATTATTACCCAGCGAGTCACCTGGCACCAGGGCCGCTGGAAGAATTGGATACAGCGCCAGAAGATGGCGCTTCAATGAATGCACCATTTTCTGAGGTGGCTGAAGACTGCAATCACAGCGGGGGGCCCAGAAAGCTTGGGGCACCCTGCGCTGCGGATTCCAGACCCCAGCTGCCTAGTTGTACCTGGCTGGACACAAAAATAGGGCGAAGCCCACGTCGTTTTTTTTAAAAAATGATTTCATGAAATTCATAAAATAATTAAAAAAAGGGCTTCCCTATGTTTTTGTTTCTATCCAGGTACAAATAGGCACCTGGGGGCAGCCCGTACCTGCCTGCTGTACCTGACTGGCATACAAAAATATGGCGAAGCCCACGTTGAATTTTTTTAATAGTTCATTAAAAAATTAAAAAACAAACACAAGCACATTTAGGGACTGCAACTTTATTAACCCCTCGACTGTGATCTCTGTGCTGAACACTGTCAGCTCTGTTTCATCAGAGACCAAAGGGACAAACAAAGCTTCTATCCCCTTGTTCCTTGAAGGAGAGCCCTGAGCGCTGCGGCATCGTAAGGGGCGGTAACTCAGGTCACCTGAGGACAGCTCAGGTCATGCTACCCGAGCTGTCCTCAGGTGACCCTAGTATCTCCCCGGTTACAATGCCACAGATCGAGCTCCTTACGCCAATTACGCACTGAGCTGTCAGAAGATTGCACCAAAAAGTATGAAATCCATGGCAAAAACCGAAGGAAAAAAGTAGCGTTTTTTGTGCTTTTTTTGCCCAGGAGATGAAGATGAACACATTGGACACAATGCATGCAATTTCAGGCCTAAATTGCACCAAAAAGCATGAAATCTGGGTCATGAACTGGGGCGAACCCTGACGTCACCGCACAAACACTGATGACGCTGGCCGAAAATTGCTGAGCAGTGGAGTGAATAACCTGGAAGTTAATGAGCAGCCCCTGGGAGTAGATGCGGCTGGGAGACAGCAAGATGGGAGGACGCGTCGCTGGACCGGTAAGTATAATTATAATGTTTATTATTAATTTTATGCTTTGTTTTACAGCCCCCCCGCCCCATCTCATATCTGTAAAGTCCAAGCTCAGGGTTCGGACGCAAGTTCGCGTCATCTCCGGCCACGAGCTTGAACGTTACAAAAAAAAAAACTCGAGCGAACTCGCAGATCCCGATCATCGGGGGTTCACCCGTCACTACCTATAAATAGTTTACTTATTAATAAGCCAAAAAATACATTTCAGATATTTAAAAAGCACAGTGGCTATCACCAGGCCAAATACTGTACACACGGTGAGTATTTGGTGAATGTTTTCTCTCAGTATCTCTAAGCCAAAACCAGGAGTGTGTGAAAAATGCAGAAGTGGTGATGTGTTTCTATTGTACTTTTCCTCTGACTGCTCCACTCATGGTTTTGGCTTACAAATACTGATGTAAAATACTGAATAAATACTGAATGTGTGAAAGTGGCCTAATTGTTACCAAAAAAACCCTTAATGAACCTGAGTCTGCCCCATCTGGCAATATAATAAATGGAATACCAATAGTCAATGTCACCTAGGTGAATATACCTGGGTTTTTGCATACTCTGAGAGCATCTACTCCCCCACCAACCTCCACCCGGCTGTCATTTACCGTCCCCCAGGTACCACCTTTGTTGACCACTTCACCACCTGGCTACTTCGCTTCCTTATTGCTGACATCCCCATTATCATATGGGGTGACTTCAGTGTCCCCATTGACACTTCCCACTCAGCTGTCTTCTAATTCTCACTTCCTACTTCTGCCTTGCTCAATGGTCTTCCACAGTCACTCACAAAGATGGCCACACACTGTACATCATCTTCACTTGCCTCTGTTCCCTATCTAACCTCTCTAACTCACCTCTCCCTCTGTCTGACAGCAACCTACTCACATTATCTTCCCTGACCTCTCCAGGTGCACAATCCCCACTCCACAAACTTGCACACCCTCGCAGAAATCTTAAACACCTTGATTTACACTTACTTTCTGAGTCCATTTACCCTCTTACAGATATTAGTACCTTACACGATGCAGATGCTGCCACTTTATATAACACTACAACAGCTGTAGCTGTCGAATTGGCAGCACCCTTCACACATACCAAAGCTTGCACAATCGACAGGTAACTCTGGCACATTAGCCTGACTAAAGAACTGAGGTTGGCTTCTAGGGTTGCTGAGCGGAGATAGAAAGATCCCACTCCAACGAGCACTTCATCACATTCAAACAGACCCTCACCACTTTTAAGTCCACACTCACTGCAGCAAAACAAACATACTTTTCATCTCTCATAACCTCTCTATCATACAACTCTAAACAGTTATTCAACACTTTCAAATCTCTCCTCCGTCACCCAGAACCTCCTCCATCTCCTGTCATCCCAGCTGAAGACTGTACCTCATTCTTCAAGCAGAAAATTGATAACATCAGAAAAAGCTTTGGCCTACAG
This sequence comes from Oophaga sylvatica, assembly GCA_033576555.1. Classification (NCBI taxonomy): domain Eukaryota; kingdom Metazoa; phylum Chordata; class Amphibia; order Anura; family Dendrobatidae; genus Oophaga; species Oophaga sylvatica. The sequence goes on along the minus strand of JARQOD010000006.1, from coordinate 263,360,519 downwards.
TTCCCACAGGCCCTCCTCATAACTATTCTGTCCTAGTCCTCCAAAACTAGCTTCTCCACCATTACAGAAGGTCAAATTTTCACATCTATCCACCTATGAATGTGACCCAATCCTGTCCCACCTCATTCCAAACCTCACTACAGTCTTCTTGCAAACCCTAACCCATCTATTCAATTTATCACTAACAACTGGTGTCTTCTCCTCATGCTTCAAATATGCCTTGATCACACCCATTCTAAGAAAGAACTGCCTTGACCTGGGATACCACAAGACTCTGTTCTGGCACATGTGTTCAACATTTTAATAAATGATCTAAATAAGGGAACTGTAGGTAAACTGATCAAATGTGCAGATGATGCAAAGCTTGGATAGATAGCTAATACTAGAGAAGACAGGGAAAGGATTCAGAAGGATTTATACAATCTTGAACAATTGGCAGTGATTAATAGAATGGTATTTAACAGGTAGAAATGCAAGATTCTACATCTGGACAAAAAAATTGAAAATTACATCTACAGAATGGGAGGAATAGAACTAAGGACATGTGAAAAATACTTGGTATACTAATACTAATAGGTCACAGACTGCACATGAGTCAGCAGTGTGATGCAGCAGCAAAAAAAGACAAATACAGTTCTAGGATGTATTAAAAGAAGCAAAGAGTCTAGATCACATGAAGTAATTATCCCCTTTCCTCCTCCTTGGTCAGGAGTCATCTGGAATACTGGGTCCAGTTTTGGGCACCACAATTTAAAAAAGACATTGAAAAACTGGAGCAAGTTCAGAGAAGATGGTGAGCGGGCTGCAAAGTATGTCCTATGAGGAATGGTTAAATGATCTGAGAATGTTTACAAAAAAGAAGGCTAAGAGGAGACTTAGCTGTCTACAAATACCTGAAGGCCTGTCACAGTATAGAGGAATCATCCTTATTCTCATTTGCAAATAAAAACATGAGAAGCAATAGAATGAAAATGAAAGCCAGAAGATACAGAATACATATGAGAAAAAATGTTTTGACATTGAGGGTGATCAATGAGTGGAACAGGCTTCCACAATAGGTGGGGTGTTCTCCTTCAAGGGAAATCTTTAGAGTCTGGACAGACATCTGTCTGAGATGCTTTAGTGAATCCCATGCTGCACTGAGCATGGGGTTGGACACGATGACCTTTGAGGTCCCTTCCAACTCTAACATTCTATGAATCTATGATTCTCTGTGTTTGGCTGTTGCCCTATATCATTTTTCCTCCATGCCTCAAAATTAATGGGATAACACATCCATCTTGAACTGTCCTCCCATCTGTTAGGGATCGAGTTCCCGCTGCTGCACAAGCGGAATCTCGAACCAGTCCCGCTGCAGTCCCCCATCCATCTCCCATTGGTCCTTTTCTGGCAGGTCCTGTAGCTGCTACAACAAAAGGTGCGCATAACTGCATGGCCATGCGCTGGTATCACTCCTGTTATGTGCTTTGCGCCAGTGTGGTCATGTATGCATGCGGTTAGGGCTCGGCTGAAATAAGCCCCTAGAATACCAGCACCTCCGGTGAGGAGTTTTGTATGCACGTGTTCAGGGCTTGGCTGTAATAGCCTCTAGAATATCGGCTACTCCGGTGAGGAGTTGGTTGTTTGCGTTTCTGTCTGCATCTGTGTACTCCTGTAGGGTTAACAGGACACAGTCTCTACCACAGCGACTCTGTGGAGTAACAGAGTTCGCTCATACCGCCATATAGTGCCACTGTATATATGTCAGCGACTCTGTGGTGTAACAGAGTTCACTTATACCGCCATATAGTGCCACAGCATCTATGTCAGCGACTCTGTGGTGTAACAGAGTTCGCTTATACCGCCATATAGCGCTATCTTACTAGCAGCAGGCTTTGCCTGTATGGTGGACCCTGGGCTGCAAACGCACCTATTATTTATATTTATTTGTGCGTTCCGCAGACCCTAAAACCATCTCTCATCCTGCTCCCACTTACAATCTGGCATACGATCGTATTATTCCACTGAAATTGCCCTGACTAAAGTCACCAATAACCTACTAACTGCCAAATCCAAGCAACTCTACTCTGTTCTCCTCCTCATGGACCTATCCTCTGCCTTCAACACAGTGGACCGTTCCCTCTTACTACAGATTCTCTCATCTCTTTGCATCATAGACTTAATCCTATCTTGGATCTCTTCATACCTAACAGACCGAGCATTCAGCGTCTCAATAAATACATGTTTTTGTGTTTAACCATGCATTGTTTTAGTTCTGTATAAGATTTATAAAGGTTTTACTCTATAATAAGTCTTGGCATATGGTGAAAATGGATTATGTCACCAGATTTCACAATACAAGATGCTTATATTACTAAACAGACTTCTCAGACTAGATGAGACTGGGGTGCTAACTTAGAAAATCTTAGAAAATAATTAAAGTTCATAAGACATCTCGAGTGAGGAGGTATTCACCCCACCCCCTGTCACACAGAATTTCCAGAAGGAGAAAGAGCTTACAATCTAAAACACTCCTTGTAGTAGAATTACAGTTGACATATGGGGTAAATGATATTATGTGTTGCTAGGAGGTGAGAAACACCCATTAAAACACCCACTGAAGCTTAGACACCATGGTCTGAACAGGTAATTAAAACTGGTATATATACTGGGAACAGACAGTATGGGGTTTCTTTAATAATAGGAGGAGAAGTAGGTTCTTCTCAGGCATAAGCTGCTATAACGAAAGAACCTCCCCAGACTTTGAGCCTCCAATGTGCAGTTCTGAATATTGTGATAGTATTGACCAGATATTGATGAGACATACTGGGTGACCCCAGAAAAAATTGGCATAGGGTCCCCCTGTAAAATCTAACTAGTAAAGACTAGGCAGACAGGTGCTGGCTGATATTAATAGCTTAGGAATGGGCAATGGATATTGGCCCTCTCCCAGACTAAAACATCAGCTCTCAGCCACCCCAGAAATTCACATTGTAATGTATGTAGTACAGTTCATATAGCGTCTTGTGCTTGTGCTTGTAAGCCTTGGACCTTGTACTCCAGCTATTCCTACTGAGGAACTCTGAAGCACTTGTGGACTCTGAACCCTGCCTTTGAAAGACCCACGTTTGCATGGACTTACGGTAACAGAGAAGAAGATCCTGAATCTGTATTGGAGAGTGATTGCTGAGCTTGTGTGACTGTTCTACACATTAGATCGCTGTGGGACACTCGGTATTACATGGACTACAGCAGACAGGTGAGTGTTATGAATGTGCTAGAGATCGTTTCTGAGCAGAGGCTCCCTCTGGTGGTTACTGACAGTACTGAACCTTTCAGCGAGGAATGGCAATCTGAAATCGCTGATTGGTCTGATATAAGGGAGGTTCCCTCTCATGATGGTTGCCGGTGATCAATTGTTCTTGTCTCAATTGTGGTTCCTGGTTCATTTGGAAGTTTGTTGAGTCTTGCCTGCATCTTCTGCTATCAGATAAGATATTTTCTGCTTTTATTTTTGGTGCTTGCTTTTTGCATTGTTTCCTGCACTTCTGTGGAGGTCAGCCAGGTCCCCTCCGGGTGCTTGTGCTTCTCTCAGTTTATCTGAAGCCACTGTTATTTGTTCATTTGCTTTTTCCTGTTTTTTCAGTGACTGAAGCTTAGTTTTGTTACACCAGAGATCTGATTTAGGTGGTAGAGATCGTGTGATCTCAGGTGTTTTTGCAATCAGAAGAGTTGGTATTTTTTAGGGTTTTTTTTTATTGCAGTGAGTATCCTTTCCTGTACTTTTCTGTCTAGACAGATTGGGCCCCAGAGTTTGCTCATACTATTTTCTGTCTTTGTCTGTGCTTCTTCTTGTCTAACCACAATTACATGTTTGGGGGCTTCCTATTTTCTTTGGGGATCTGCTTTCATCTTTCTGCCTTTAGGTGTAGTTATCTCTCAGGCTGTGGCGAGGCGTCTAGGATCAACGTAGGAACGCTTCACTGCTGTTAGGGTTCGATTTCCCGCTGCTGCACAAGGGGAGTCTCGAACCTGTCCCGCTGCGGTCTCCCATTCATCTCCGGCCGCAGTGGAGCCTGCTCAGCAGAGACGTCGGTCCAGGCGTCTTGCCCACTCCTCTACTGTGCAGTGACTTGCTGCTGCCTTTCCTGGATCTGCTATTATAGCCAGTGCTGGAGCAGTCGTCTTTGAGATAAAGCCCTGCGTTCTCCCATCTGAGCATGCCCAGAGTGAGATCTCTCATTGGAGATCAGGGGTCACATGTTCAGGTGCTGCAGCGGCTCCTATTGGTCCGCCAGGAAGGTCATGTAGCTACGTTTGTTTGTAACAGCTTCTCATTGGTCCTTGTTCCTGGAAGGTCCTGTAGCTGTTGCTATAAAAGGGTAGCATGGCTGGGCCGCCATGCGCTAATATCAATCATTGTATGCTATGCGCCAGTGTGGTCATGTGTATGTGTGGATAGGGACCCGGCTGAAATAATCCACTAGAATACCGACTTAATCGGTGAGGAGTTTGGTATGGTAGCTGGTCAGGGTCGATGTCCTAGATGCCCTAGATTACCGGCATAACCGGTGAGGAGTTTTGATTGCCGTATTCAGGGTCTGGCGTTCAGACGCCATAGATTGCGGGTGATTCCCGCGAGGACATTAGCACATGATCACGCTTTATGAACGTGTAGCACTTAACTGTGTACCTGAGAGCCTGACAGGACACAGTACTTTTTCTCAGCGGCCCTGTGACGTAACAGGGTTCGCTTTCAACGCTAGACAGCGCCCTAGCGTGTTTTCTTTGCCACTCAGTTGTGTCTAGTGAGTGCGCACACATCGCCATATAGCGCTGCGGCTCTCCTTCTAGCAGCTCTGTGGAGTAACAGAGTTCGCACTTATTGCCACAGCGTATTACGGCGATTATGTTGGCGACTCTGTGGGATAACAGAGTTTGCTTCTCGCGCCATTTCTACTAGCAGCAGGCTCCGCTTGCACGGTGGACCCCGGGCTGCGAACGCACCTCTCTACTTTATATATTTGGTGCGTTCCGCAGACCCTTAACATAATATTAGCGCCAGGGTCTGGCTACTAAAATGGCGGATGAACAGCATCTATCGCAGTACATCCAGCAGCTGGAGGGTAGGTTGGCGGCTCTTGAGCGCACAACCTCAGCTGTGGATGTTACCGCAGTCGCTGTTCAGGCTGCTAGCGTGGCTGCAGCCAGTTTGTCTTCTGCCACCTCTGCCCCTATATTATCCCACCTCCCGCTTCCTGACAAGTTTGCCGGTGATAGCAAGCAATGTCGGGGATTCGTGAGTCAGTGCTCTATACAGCTCGAGCTTCTGGCTGCACGTTTTCCCACGGATCGGGCACAAGTGGGTTTTGTACTTTCTTTACTCTCGGGCAGAGCGTTGGAGTGGGCAACGCCGCTGTGGGAGCGCGACGATCGTGTGGTGCGGAGTGCTCCTCGTTTCTTGGAGGCTCTTAAAAAGGTCTTTTTAGGACCTCAGGTCACCCACGATACGGCGCTACAACTGCTGGCATTGGCACAGGGTTCGTCTTTGGTCAGTCTGTTTTCCGTCCAGTTTCGGACTCTAGCTTCTGAGCTAGATTGGTCTGATAAAGTTCTTATTCCAATCTACTGGCGAGGACTGGCTGACCATGTTAAAGACGCTTTGGCTACCAGGGAGATTCCCACCACACTGGAGAATCTTATCTCCATATCTACCCGCATTGACCTCCGTTTTCACGAGCGGAGGTTGGAGCGGGCCCAGTGTAGGCAGAGGTTTCGGTTGGCTCCCACCTTTGCCAAACCTCTCGAATTTCCAGATCTGGCGTCCGAACCCCAAAAGGCCACAGAAGTTCCTCATGCAGGACCTAAGTCTCGGTCCGTCCGAGTATCCGTGGTCTGTAACCGTTGTCAGCAGACAGGACACTATGCCAACAAATGTCCACAGCGATCGGGGAAGCGATCGCGTCTAGTGGTCCTGGGAGGAGGTTCACTAGAGACAGCGGCATTTTCCTCCAAGATGACACTTAAAGGGACAATCACTGTTGGTACTTCCATTCTCACCGCCGACATTTGCGTGGACTCAGGAGCAGAGGGGAATTTCATGTCCTCTAGCTTTGCTCGCCGTCATGCAATACCTCTGGTGGTGCTTGACAAATCAGTGACTGTCCGGGTAGTGAATGGGTCGACATTGCCTTCACAAATTACACACCAGACTGTTCCACTTGCATTGTCCGTATCTCCTTCCCATCAGGAACTTATTTCCCTACTCGTCCTTCCCGAGGGAATAGACGAGATCCTACTAGGTATACCTTGGCTCCGTTTCCACTCCCCACATATAGAGTGGACTTCGGGTAGGATACTGGGTTGGAGTGATGCATGTAGAGGCAGATGTGTCAGGAGTTGCGTTCAGGTTACCACTACTGAGTTACACGCAGATCTTACTCCACTTCCCAAGTGCTACTGGTCATATGCAGACGTGTTCTCCAAGAAGGCTGCGGAGACTCTTCCGCCTCATCGCCCCTATGACTGTCCTATCGACCTCTTGCCTGGCGCAGAACCTCCTCGGGGAAGGGTCTATCCCCTCTCTCTTCCTGAGACAGAGGCCATGTCGCAATATATTCAGGAGAACCTGGCAAGAGGGTTTATTAGGAAGTCGGTGTCACCGGCAGGGGCGGGATTTTTCTTCGTGCAGAAGAAAAACGGAGAATTGCGTCCGTGTATTGATTACAGGGTCTTAACGCCATCACCGTTAAAAACAAGTACCCGTTGCCCCTGATTTCTGAGCTTTTTGATAGGCTTCGGGGAGCAAGAGTATTCACTAAACTAGATCTGCGCGGTGCTTATAACCTGATTCGCATCCGTGAGGGGGACGAATGGAAGACGGCTTTTAATACCAGGGATGGGCATTACGAATATCTGGTGATGCCCTTTGGGCTCTGTAATGCTCCAGCCGTTTTCCAAGACTTTGTCAATGACATCTTCCGGGATATGCTCTCCACCTCGGTCGTAGTCTATCTGGATGATATACTCATCTTCTCTCCAGATATTGACTCCCACCGGAGAGATGTCTGCAGAGTCTTCGACCTCTTACGGGCTAATTCCCTCTATGCTAAGTTAGAGAAATGTATGTTTGAGCTGGAGTCTTTACCTTTCCTTGGTTATATCATCTCAACCCAGGGATTGGCTATGGATCCGGCCAAACTACAGGCTGTGATGGACTGGCAGGAACCTCACTCTCTAAAAGCGGTGCAGCGCTTTATGGGGTTCATTAATTACTATCGCCAGTTCATTCCGCATTTCTCTACCTTGGTAGCTCCCGTGGTAGCCCTCACCAAGAAGGGAGCAAATCCTAAATTGTGGTCGGAAGAGGTCTCCACGGCTTTCTCTTCTATTAAGTCTCATTTTGCTAGCGCTCCCATCCTACATCGCCCCGATGTTGATAAGCCATTTTTATTGGAGGTGGATGCCTCATCCGTTGGTGCTGGAGCAGTCCTCTTCCAAAAGGATGCTCAAGGTCAGAAGCATCCTTGCTTCTTCTTCTCTAAGACCTTCACTTCAGCGGAGAGGAATTATTCCATCGGGGATAGGGAGTTGCTAGCCATGAAGTTGGCCTTTTCTGAGTGGAGACATCTGTTGGAGAGGGCCCGTTTTCCCTTCCAAGTCTTCACCGACCACAAAAATTTGGTGTATCTGCAGACAGCTCAGCGGCTTAACTCTCGCCAGGCCAGATGGTCCTTGTTCTTCTCTCGGTTTAATTTCACACTCCATTTCCTCTCTGGAGAGAAGAACATTCGTGCCGACGCTCTCTCTCGCTCTGTGGTGTCCTCTGAAGAGGAGGTAGAGGAGCCTCGGCTTATTGTTCCCACAGAGAGCCTGAGAACAGTGGCTCCTAGTGTTGAGCGATGCGATAATGCAAATATAGGATATCGGCCGATATTAGCTCTATCGGCCTTTCGATAATTCGTTTCGATATTTTCGTCTTATCGAATACCGGAATCGGAAGTTCCCATAATTCTTTGCGAGGCAATGTGATTTTAGTCAGCCAATGAGGAATCCTAAGAAGTGTGGGCACATCCTGTACTGCTGCGGTCATGTTAACTAATGGCATGGCTGTGATTGGATGCTGAAATGATGTCAGAATGCACTATAAAAGGCGCCACCGCCATTTTAGCGTCACTGTGCTGTGAATTCAGTAAGGGACAGAACGCTGCTGTGCTGACTCTGAGGGACAGTTAGAGATTGCGATTTAGTGTACTGTGCTGTAGGCAGGCTAGCACCAACCGCTGTGTAAAGCTTCCTTTTGCCTGCAGTGTTGTTTTAACAGCTCTGCAAGGTGTGTGTGAGTGCAGGTGACGCTGCAGTTTGCTCTGCATGCAACGCTGTCTGTAGGCATCTGCACATGTCACTCACAGACTCTTTTTTTTTTCCTTCAGTGTAATTCTTGCAGCTCCATGCAATTTAACTATTAGTGTGACGTGCTTCCATCCGTATCCAATACATTGGTTGCAAACACTATAGAAGTAGACAAAGGAGTAGCCTTTCCCAGATTGTGGACAGTTGTGTTTCAGTGTTCACTTCAGTCTGTGTTTTTTATTTTTTGAGTGCACACCACGCTCCAGTTACTTGTTCAAGCACTGCTGCTTGTACTCTGCTGAACGTGTCTCAGTGGCTCATCCTTTTCATTTATCTCCAATTGGTTCTGCTCCATTCCATTTAAAATATAATCTATTAGTGTGACGCGCTTCCATCCGTATACAATACATTGGTTGCAAACACTATAGAAGTAGACAAAGGAGTAGCCTTTCCCAGATTGTGGACAGTTGTGTTTCAGTGTTCACTTCAGTCTGTGTTTTTTATTTTTTGAGTGCACATCACGCTCCAGTTACTTGTTCAAGCACTGCTGCTTGTACTCTGCTGAGCGTGTCTCAGTGGCTCATCCTTTTCATTTATCTCCAATTGGTTCTGCTCCATTCCATTTAAAATATAATCTATTAGTGTGACGCGCTTCCATCCTTTATACAATACATTGGTTGCAAACACTATAGAAGTAGACAAAGGAGTAGCCTTTCCCAGATTGTGGCAGTTGTGTTTCAGTGTTCACTTCAGTCTGTGTTTTTTATTTTTTGAGTGCACATCACGCTCCAGTTACTTGTTCAAGCACTGTTGCTTGTACTCTGCTGAGCGTGTCTCAGTGGCTCATCCTTTTCATTTATCTCCAATTGGTTCTGCTCCATTCCATTTAAAATATAATCTATTAGTGTGACGCGCTTCCATCCGTATCCAATACATTGGTTGCAAACACTATAGAAGTAGACAAAGGAGTAGCCTTTCACAGATTGTGAACAGTTGTGTTTCAGTGTTCACTTCAGTCTCTGCGTAATAACCACACTTAGGCCTTATAACTTTTCTGACTTTCTTTATCAATCTACCAAGATGAAGAAGTCAGTGAGTAAGGCACGTGGTCGTGGCCGTGGAGTTTCAGCAGGGAGAGGACGTGGGGATTCTGTGGCTGCTGCCGCCCTCAGTGACACAGCATCCACCAGTTTTCCCCGTGAGCGTTCCTTTATGCGCACTTTGGTAGGAGCTCGGCGTGCCCCCCTGCTGCTGGAAGAACAAATTGAAGCCGTTGTTGGTTGGATGGCAGCCAATGCATCGACTTCAATTCCTTCCACCTCCTCTCAGGAACACAACACTGTTGAGCAACCATCTGTCTGTTCACTGCCTGTCAAATTGCCCAGGCAGTCAGAGAGTTCTGTACAGGAGCCAGCTGAGTCTCTGCTTCTGTTCTCAGAATCTGTTGGCTCGCAAACACGGGCACAGGCAAGCAGCATTCTGCAATTTGAAGAAGAGGGAGTATGCAGTGATGCGCAACAGCTGTGTCTCTCTCAATCTGAAGAGGCGGGTGAGCCAGTGCCGATGGACAGCACACCGCAGAACGCATCTTATGATGATGATGAGACTCAGGTGCCAGGTTTTGTGGAGCATGGTGCTGCCCAGACCATCCAACAGCAGCAGGTGTTGGAAGAGGGTAGTGGAGATGATGAAGTCCGAGACCCAACATGGCGTGAGCAACAGGAAGGTGGTGGGAGCAGCTCTGAGGAAGAGATTGTCCCAACGGTACAAAGAGGAGGTAGAGGTAGGCTGCAGACTCGCTTGCCTGTAGCCTCCAGTTTGGAACCTGTTGGGAGCAGTTCTCTTAGAACTGTCAAAATTGGCGCTCCCATGACTTGCACTGCGTGGTCCTTTTTTGACAGACTTGTAGATGATATTTGCTATGTTCAATGCAAGCTGTGTAAGCAAAAAGTTAAAAGAGGTAAAAATATCAGGAACCTGAATACCACAAATATGTGGACACATGTACGGACAAAGCACGTAGCTGAGTTCCAAAGACACACTGGAGATGTAGGCCAACCTACAGCAGCACCTACATCTTTAGGTCATGTTCGAGCCTCTACCTCCAGCTCTCACACACCTGTTTCGGCTTCCTCACAGGATCTCCATGGAAGAACCTCGGTCACTGTTGTCCATAGACAAACTGTTATTCCACCCACTGCAGCAAGTTCACAGTCATCGTCACACTCCCAGAACAAAAAACAGCCATCGGTAACACAGGCATGGGATAAAAGACGGCCATACTCGGCAAACCATCCACGAGCACAGGCTCTGAATGCTGGCCTTGCAAAACTCCTGTCCCTTGAAATGCTGTCATTCAGGCTGGTGGAGACTGACAGTTTCAGGAACTTTATGGCATTGGCAGTCCCACAATATAATGTGCCAAGCCGATTTTATTTCAGCAGGCAAGCTGTCCCTGCTCTGCAAAAACATGTCGAGGGAAACATTAAACATGCGCTACTAAACGCCGTCAGTAGCAGGGTCCACCTGACCACCGATGCGTGGACCAGTACCCATGGCCAGGGACGATACCTTTCCCTCACTGCCCATTGGGTCAATGTTGTGGAGCCGGGTACAGATCTTGCCAGTGGCGCTGTACGTTTTCTGCCAACTCCAAGGATTGCAGGAATCCAGTCTGTGCACATTGATTCCTCCTCCTACTCCAGTTCCTCAGAATCATCGCTGCACGAGCCATCACGGTATACCTCCACATGGACCCGTGAACGCTTACCTGTTGCGACCGATATGAGCACAGCCGTGGCCAAACGTCAACAGGCCGTACTGAAATTAATTCCCATGGGGAATCGAAGCCACACAGCGCAGGAGCTCTGGGATGCCATCAAGCAGGAGAGCGATGTGTGGTTTTTGTCAGCTAATCTCCAGCCAGGCTTGGTAGTGTGTGACAATGGCCGAAATCTGGTGGCAGCTCTGGGCCTTGGCAACCTCACTCACATACCATGTCTGGCACATGTGCTGAACTTGGTCGTGCAGAGTTTTTTGAGGGACTATCCGGATCTTGATGCACTGCTGCACAAGGTCCGCCTAGAGTGCGCTCACTTGCGACGTTCCAGCATGGCCAGATCGCGCATTGCAGCTCTGCAAGTCAGATTTCGCCTTCCTGAACATCGCATCATATGTGACGTACCCACCAGGTGGAATTCCACGTTACATATGTTGGAGTGGTTGTGTGAGCAGCAGCAAGCAGTAATGGAGTATCAGCTGCAACAGGCGCAATCAACTCGCAATTTGCGCCGTTCACACTTCACCACTACTGAGTGGGCCTCTATGAAGGACATCTGCGACATTTTGCGTGCGTTTGATGTCTCAACGCGGATGGCGAGTGCAGATGATGCACTAGTCAGCATGACTGTCCCCCTTATCTGCCTGCTTCAGAAATCACTGAAAGCACTAAAGGAAGAGGTTTTGGAAGAGGTGGAGGATGAGGAGTCACAAATTCAATTACCTTCAGGACAGTCAGCGCAACGTGGTTCCTCACAAAGGGCTGGGCAGGGCTCACTTTGTGAGGAGGATGAGGAGGAGGAGGAGTCAATGGAGGAGGAAGAAATCCCTACAGAGGGAGGTACACAACGCTGTAGTCAGTATGTAGAGCGAGGGTGGGGTGATGCAGAGGAGACAAAGATGACGCCTCTTCCAGAGGACAGCCTTTGTTGGCCAGTTGGGAGTCTGCAGCACATGGTTGATTTCATGCTTCAGTGCCTGAGAAACGACCGCCGCATCGCCCACATTCTCAGCACGTCAGATTATTGGGTGTACACCCTCCTAGACCCTCGCTACCGGGACAACTTACAAACCCTCATCACACCGGTGAACCGGGACCGTAAAATGCAGGAGTACCAAGACACACTGGTGCAATCCATACTGTTGTACATTCCAGCCGAGAGAGCTGCTGCTGCTGCTGCTACTGCTTTACAAAGCAGCTCTGTGCGTCGAGGCAGTGTAGACACCTCTACAACAAAGGGATCAGAAGCAGCGCCTCTGCACAGGGCAAGAACTGTATGTTACAAATGTGGCAAAGTTTTGTGACAGCGCCAGCAAGGTCTACACCATCCGAGACGGCTCCAGTCACCAGGAAGAAACGTTTCCGTAAGATGGTGACAGACTACTTGGCTTTCCCTCTAAGTGTACTCCCAGATGCCTCTTCCCCTTTCAAATTTTGGGTCTCTAAGTTGGATACATGGCCAGAGCTTAGCCAGTATGCATTGGAGGTGCTGGCTTGCCCTGCTGCCAGTGTATTATCTGAGCGTGTCTTTAGTGCTGCAGGTGGTGTAGTAACAGACCGTCGCATGCGACTATCCTCAGAGAATGTAGACCGGCTTACTTTTCTGAAAATGAACAAGGCATGGATCTCACCTGAATTTGCCTGTCCGTTTTCAGATTAAATAACTGTTTGGCAACGTTTTCCATGTCTCCTGTTATGTTCATCTTTCTACCACCTGAACTCTACTCCCTGGGCTACAACACCGCCATTTGTTGCTCGTAAGTAATTGGCAGGGGTACTGACTCCTGGCCAGCCTGGTTACAGCACGACAGCTGTTTCCTGGCAGTGTGAACGTCAATTATCCTCCAATAAGTTGTGCTGTCGTGTTGCATTCGGGTTAGCCGACTCTATGGTGCCTGCAGTTTAGGTGATTCCTATGTGTGCTGTGGGATATGTAAATAAAGGCGGTTTCCATTGTGACAATAGGATAAGCACCCACTGTAGGACTGTGTGATTCGGTAACTGCGGACGGCTTGCGTCCTGTCCACTTACATTTTCATGGGTGCGTTCTTCTACCCGTCCGGGGTCCAGTACCGTCAACTGGTTCTCCCCAGTGCCTTTGGCCTAGGTGCCTCCATCTCCGTATCCGAGTTCCAGCAACGTCTGCTGGTCCTTGGTAGTGCTTTGGAGCACAGGTACCTCCTGCTTAGTAACCGTGTCACAGTAACGTCAGCTGGTACTCGGTTGTGACATTGCCTCTTTTACTTCTGCTACCCGTCCGGGGTCCAGTACCGTCAAGTGGTTCTCCCCAGTGCCTTTGGCCTAGGTGCCTCCATCTCCGTATCCGAGTTCCAGCAACGTCTGCTGGTCCTTGGTAGTGCTTTGGAGCACAAGTACCTCCTGCTTAGTAACCGTGTCACAGTAACGTCAGCTGGTACTCGGTTGTGACATTGCCTCTTTTCCTTCTGCTACCCGTCCGGGGTCCAGCACAGTCAGCTGGTCCTCGTTACTTCCATTGTCTCTTGCTCCATCTGATACCCGTCAGGGTTCCAGTAACGTCAGCTGTTTCTCGGAAATTAGACGACATTAAAGACCACCCAGAAGAAGATGACGACAACAAGGACGACGAGCATGAAGCCAACCAGCCTGAACACCATCACAAAGAAAAAATAAAAGATTACCCAGAAGAAGATCACCAACAGGACAAAGAAGGTTAAGACAAACTACAAGATACAGAACAAGAGACAGAAGAACAATAAGCAAAAGATCAAAAAGCAGAAGAACATGAAGTATAAGACCAAAATGAAGAGCAAAATATATGCTCTAAATTCTAAGCAGAAGAAGACTAAGCAGTGTATGGGGGTGAGTCCGTTCCTCCTCGTGGTGCCCCTGGAAAATGCCTGCTGCTGCTGCAGGCTAAACTGAACACGGACAAATACTGTTGTAATTTAAATCTTTTGTGACAGCAAGAACGGAAGGATGAACAATTCATACTTTTACAGATTACAAGTTCAGGAATCTCTGTCACAAATAAGAATATGATGAAGAAGATGAAGAGGAAGAAGATGAAGAATTTGAATATGAAGAAGATTAATTAGTTTAATAATAACAATATGAGTAATGTAAACAAAAACATGAATAGCAAGAAGTTTAAGAAGAAGATTAAGAAGGTGAAGATGAAGAATAATTTGATGAGAAAGATGATGCTGCTGCTGAAGATTATGAAGGAGAAAGTGTGGCACTGGCAAAAGTTAAAAAGGTGAAGAGCATGGAAGTTGTGAAACATACATATTTGCCAAAATAGAAAAAAGGTTAACAACATTGTCAATTTGTTAGTCAATCCAAACGTATTTCCAAAAAAAAATATATTAATGCTATTCCAATGCATTGGGTTAAACATGTATGCCTTTATTGTCTCCTCAACCTCCCCCAATACATTCTACATTAGTCTTTGTTGTTTTCCTTCATGTACAATTAACCAACAAGGCAAGAATGTTTTTTTTTAATGTCGATATTTTGTTCCCATAGACTTACATTGGACTTCCGGAATCGGAATCGGATATCGACGATATTTAGTGATATCGGCGATACCATTTCGATACGATATTTTTAGATATCGAGCAGTATCGCTCAACACTAGTGGCTCCGGTTTCACTAGAGTCTGTGCCCCCGGGCAAGACTTTTGTGCCTACCAATTTGCGACCGGAGGTACTCTCTTGGGCACATTCGTCCAGGGTTGGTGGACATTTTGGGGCAAAGAGGACATCTGAATTGCTGGCGAGGACATATTGGTGGCCGCATATGGTCCGTGATGTTGGGGACTATGTTCGGGCGTGTGTCTCCTGCGCCAAAAATAAGTCTCCACGACAATGGCCAGCTGGTTTACTTTATCCTTTGCCGGTGGCAGACAGGCCCTGGGAGATGGTTGGGATGGACTTTGTGGTGGGCTTGCCCAAGTCTCGGGGTTGCACCATCATTTGGGTAATCACCGACCATTTCTCTAAAATGGTGCATCTGGTGCCACTACCACGGTTACCTTCTGCACGGGCTCTGGCAGCGTTGTTCGTTAGGCACATCTTCCGTCTACACGGCATGCCGGACAAAATTGTCAGTGACCAAGGTCCCCAGTTTGCGTCTCGGTTCTGGAGAGAGCTTTGTCGTCTACTCAGTATTGAGTTAAATCTCTCTTCAGCGTATCATCCTGAGACGAATGGGTTGGTAGAGAGGGCCAACCAGACCTTGGTCACCTATCTACGACATTTTGTCTCTGCCAGGCAGGATGACTGGGCATCCTTGCTACCATGGGCTGAGTTTGCATTAAACAATGCTGTGGCTGACTCCACCGGACAGACTCCTTTCCTTCTGAACTACGGTCAGCATCCGCGGGTTCCGGTGCCCATGCCCGTGTCTTCCGCCGACTCCAGGGTGGCAGACTGGGCTGTGGAGGCACGGGACATTTGGGACCGTACCCAGGATGCCATTCAGGCGTCCAAGGAGAGGATGAGGTCCTCTGCCGACGCACATCGGCGCCCCGCTCCAACATTTGCTCCTGGGACTTGGTGTGGCTCTCCGCCCGTAACATCAGGCTGCGAGTTGAGTCCACTAAGTTGGCACCCCGCTACCTGGGTCCTTTCAAGGTCCTCGAGCAGGTTAACCCTGTGGTATACCGTTTGGCTCTTCCACCACGCCTGGGTATCTCCGACACCTTTCATGTATCCCTCCTGAAACCCGTGCTCATGTCCCGGTTTTCTGAGTCATCTGCCGGGACATCGGGTTCATCTACGGATGACCATGAGGTGAACGCCATCGTAGGGTGTAAGGTGGTACGGGGCAAAAAGTTTTATTTGGTGGACTGGAGGGGCTATGGGCCTGAGGATAGGTCTTGGGAGCCTGCCGAGCATATTCACGCTCCGCAGCTCATCGCTGTCTTTGAGCGCAGCGAGGCCCAAAGAAGGGGGGGCCCTAGGAGGGGGGGTAATGTTAGGGTTCGATTTCCCGCTGCTGCACAAGGGGAGTCTCGAACCCGTCCCGCTGCGGTCTCCCATTCATCTCCGGCCGCAGTGGAGCCTGCTCAGCAGAGACGTCGGTCCAGGCGTCTTGCCCACTCCTCTACTGTGCAGTGACTTGCTGCTGCCTTTCCTGGATCTGCTATTATAGCCAGTGCTGGAGCAGTCGTCTTTGAGATAAAGTCCTGCGTTCTCCCATCTGAGCATGCCCAGAGTGAGATCTCTCATTGGAGATCAGGGGTCACATGTTCAGGTGCTGCAGCGGCTCCTATTGGTCCGCCAGGAAGGTCATGTAGCTACGTTTGTTTGTAACAGCTTCTCATTGGTCCTTGTTCCTGGAAGGTCCTGTAGCTGTTGCTATAAAAGGGTAGCATGGCTGGGCCGCCATGCGCTAATATCAATCATTGTATGCTATGCGCCAGTGTGGTCATGTGTATGTGTGGATAGGGACCCGGCTGAAATAAGCCACTAGAATACCGACTTAATCGGTGAGGAGTTTGGTATGGTAGCTGGTCAGGGTCGGTGTCCTAGATGCCCTAGATTACCGGCATAACCGGTGAGGAGTTTTGATTGCCGTATTCAGGGTCTGGCGTTCAGACGCCATAGATTGCGGGTGACTCCCGCGAGGACATTAGCACATGATCACACTTTATGAACGTGTAGCACTTAACTGTGTACCTGAGAGCCTGACAGGACACAGTACTTTTTCTCAGCGGCCCTGTGACGTAACAGGGTTCGCTTTCAACGCTAGACAGCGCCCTAGCGTGTTTTCTTTGCCACTCAGTTGTGTCTAGTGAGTGCGCACACATCGCCATATAGTGCTGCGGCTCTCCTTCTAGCGGCTCTGTGGAGTAACAGAGTTCACACTTATTGCCACAGCGCATTACGGCGTTTATGTTGGCGACTCTGCGGGATAACAGAGTTTGCTTCTCGCGCCATTTCTACTAGCAGCAGGCTCCGCTTGCACGGTGGACCCCGGGCTGCGAACGCACCTCTCTACTTTATATATTTGGTGCATTCCGCAGACCCTTAACAACGGCTACCTCTAGTTGTGTGGTTAGTTCAGGTTACTGCAATCCAATAGGTTCCAGCCTCTCTGGTGTGTTGCTGTTTTTGCTTATTCTCCTCAGCTACCAAAACATAACAGTATCACCGGCCCAAACTGAAAATTATATGGTACTCACAGAAGGAAAAGATAGTGTGGAAAGAAAAAAAAAAAAGTTGTCAGTAGTGTTGAGCGATATGATACTGCAAGTATCGGGTATCGGCCGATATTAGCTCTATCGGCCTTTCGATACTTAGTTTCGATATTTTCCATATATCGTATACCGGAATCGGAAGTTCCCATAATTCTTTGAGAGGCAATGTGATTTTAGTCAGCCAATGAGGAATCCTAAGAAGTGTGGGCACATCCTGTACTGCTGCGGTCATGTTAACTAATGGCATGGCTGTGATTGGATGCTGAAATGATGTCAGAATGCACTATAAAAGGAGCCGCCGCCATTTTAGCGTCACTGTGCTGTGAATTCAGTAAGGGACAGAACGCTGCTGTGCTGACTCTGAGGGACAGTTAGAGATTGCGATTTAGTGTACTGTGCTGTAGGCAGGCTAGCACCAACCGCTGTGTAAAGCTTCCTTTTGCCTGCAGTGTTGTTTTAACAGCTCTGCAAGGTGTGTGTGAGTGCAGGTGACGCTGCAGTTTGCTCTGCATGCAACGCTGTCTGTAGGCATCTGCACATGTCACTCACAGACTCTTTTTTTTTTCTTCAGTGTAATTCTTGCAGCTCCATGCAATTTAACTATTAGTGTGACGCGCTTCCATCCGTATCCAATACATTGGTTGCAAACACTATAGAAGTAGACAAAGGAGTAGCCTTTCACAGATTGTGAACAGTTGTGTTTCAGTGTTCACTTCAGTCTGTGTTTTTTATTTTTTGAGTGCACATCACGCTCCAGTTACTTGTTCAAGTACTGCTGCTTGTACTCTGCTGAGCGTGTCTCAGTGCCTCATCCTTTTCATTTATCTCCAATTGGTTCTGCTCCATTCCATTTAAAATAAATATAATCTATTAGTGTGACGCGCTTCCATCCGTATCCAATACATTGGTTGCAAACACTATAGAAGTAGACAAAGGAGTAGCCTTTCACAGATTGTGAACAGTTGTGTTTCAGTGTTCACTTCAGTCTGTGTTTTTTATTTTTTGAGTGCACATCACGCTCCAGTTACTTGTTCAAGCACTGCTGCTTGTACTCTGCTGAGCGTGTCTCAGTGGCTCATCCTTTTCATTTATCTCCAATTGGTTCTGCTCCATTCCATTTAAAATAAATATAATCTATTAGTGTGACGCGCTTCCATCCGTATCCAATACATTGGTTGCAAACACTATAGAAGTAGACAAAGGAGTAGCCTTTCACAGATTGTGAACAGTTGTGTTTCAGTGTTCACTTCAGTCTGAGTTTTTTATTTTTTGAGTGCACATCACGCTCCAGTTACTTGTTCAAGCACTGCTGCTTGTACTCTGCTGAACGTGTCTCAGTGCCTCATCCTTTTCATTTATCTCCAATTGGTTCTGCTCCATTCCATTTAAAATATAATCTATTAGTGTGACGCGCTTCCATCCGTATCCAATACATTGGTTGCAAACACTATAGAAGTAGACAAAGGAGTAGCCTTTCACAGATTGTGAACAGTTGTGTTTCAGTGTTCACTTCAGTCTCTGCGTAATAACCACACTTAGGCCTTATAACTTTTCTGACTTTCTTTATCAATCTACCAAGATGAAGAAGTCAGTGAGTAAGGCACGTGGTCGTGGCCGTGGAGTTTCAGCAGGGAGAGGACGTGGGGATTCTGTGGCTGCTGCCGCCCTCAGTGACACAGCATCCACCAGTTTTACCCATGAGCGTTCCTTTATGCGCACTTTGGTAGGAGCTCGGCGTGCCACCCTGCTGCGGGAAGAACAAATTGAAGCCGTTGTTGGTTGGAAGGCAGCCAATGCATCGACTTCAATTCCTTCCACCTCCTCTCAGGAACACAACACTGTTGAGCAACCATCTGTCTGTTCACCGCCTGTCAAATTGCCCAGGCAGTCAGAGAGTTCTGTACAGGAGCCAGCTGAGTCTCTGCTTCTGTTCTCAGAATCTGTTGGCTCGCAAACACGGGCACAGGCAAGCAGCATTCTGCAATTTGAAGAAGAGGGAGTATGCAGTGATGCGCAACATCTGTGTCTCTCTCAATCTGAAGAGGCGGGTGAGCCAGTGCCGATGGACAGCACACCGCAGAACGCATCTTATGATGATGATGAGACTCAGGTGCCAGGTTTTGTGGAGCATGGTGCTGCCCAGACCATCCAACAGCAGCAGGTGTTGGAAGAGGGTAGTGGAGATGATGAAGTCCGAGACCCAACATGGCGTGAGCAACAGGAAGGTGGTGGGAGCAGCTCTGAGGAAGAGATTGTCCCAACGGTACAAAGAGAAGGGAGAGGTAGGCTGCAGACTCGCTTGCCTGTAGCTTCCAGTTTGGCACCTGTTGGGAGCAGTTCTCTTAGAAATGTCAAAATTGGCGCTCCCATGACTTGCACTGCGTGGTCCTTTTTTGACAGACTTGTAGATGATATTTGCTATGTTCAATGCAAGCTGTGTAAGCAAAAAGTTAAAAGAGGTAAAAATATCAGTAACCTGAATACCACAAATATGTGGAAACATGTACGGACAAAGCACGTAGCTGAGTTCCAAAGACACACTGGAGATGTAGGCCAACATACAGCAGCACCTACATCTTCAGGTCGTGTTCGAGCCTCTACCTCCAGCTCACACACACCTGGTTCGGCTTCCTCACAGGATCTCCATGGAAGAACCTCGGTCACTGTTGTCCATAGACAAACTGTTATTCCACCCACAGCAGCAAGTTCACAGTCATCGTCACACTCCCAGAACAAAAAACAGCCATCGGTACCACAGGCATGGGATAAAAGACGGCCATACTCTGCAAACCATCGACGAGCACAGGCTCTGAATGCTGGCATTGCAAAACTCCTGTCCCTTGAAATGCTGTCATTCAGGCTGGTGGAGACTGACAGTTTCAGGAACTTTATGGCATTGGCAGTCCCACAATATAATGTGCCAAGCCGATTTTATTTCAGCAGGCAAGCTGTCCCTGCTCTGCAAAAACATGTCGAGGGAAACATTAAACATGCGCTACTAAACGCCGTCAGTAGCAGGGTCCACCTGACCACCGATGCGTGGACCAGTACCCATGGCCAGGGACGATACCTTTCCCTCACTGCCCATTGGGTCAATGTTGTGGAGCCGGGTACAGATCTTGCCAGTGGCGCTGTACGTGTTCTGCCAACTCCAAGGATTGCAGGAATCCAGTCTGTACACATTGATTCTCCTCCTACTCCAGTTCCTCAGAATCATCGCTGCACGAGCCGTCACGGTATACCTCCACATGGACCCGTGAACGCTTACCTGTTGCGACCGATATGAGCACAGCCGTGGCCAAACGTCAACAGGCCGTCCTGAAATTAATTTCCATGGGGAATCGAAGCCACACAGCGCAGGAGCTCTGGGATGCCATCAAGCAGGAGAGCGACGTGTGGTTTTTGTCAGCTAATCTCCAGCCAGGCTTGGTAGTGTGTGACAATGGCCGAAATCTGGTGGCAGCTCTGGGCCTTGGCAACCTCACTCACATACCATGTCTGGCACATGTGCTCAACTTGGTCGTGCAGAGTTTTTTGAGGGACTATCCGGATCTTGATGCACTGCTGCACAAGGTCCGCCTAGAGTGCGCTCACTTGCGACGTTCCAGCATGGCCAGATCGCGCATTGCAGCTCTGCAAGTCAGATTTCGCCTTCCTGAACATCGCATCATATGTGACGTACCCACCAGGTGGAATTGCACGTTACATATGTTGGAGCGGTTGTGTGAGCAGCAGCCAGCAGTAATGGAGTATCAGCTGCAACAGGCGCAATCAACTCGCAATTTGCGCCGTTCACACTTCACCACTACTGAGTGGGCCTCTATGAAGGACATCTGCGACGTTTTGCGTGCGTTTGATGTCTCAACGCGGATGGCGAGTGCAGATGATGCACTAGTCAGCACGACTGTCCCCCTTATCGGCCTGCTTCAGAAATCACTGAAAGCACTAAAGGAAGAGGTTTTGGAAGAGGTGGAGGATGAGGAGTCACAAATTCAATTACCTTCAGGACAGTCAGCGCAACGTGGTTCCTCACAAAGGGCTGGGCAGGGCTCACTTTGTGAGGAGGATGAGGAGGAGGAGGAGTCAATGGAGGAGGAAGAAATCCCTACAGAGGGAGGTACACAACGCTCTAGTCAGTATGTAGAGCGAGGGTGGGGTGATGCAGAGGAGGCAGAGATGACGCCTCTTCCAGAGGACAGCCTTTGTTGGCCAGTTGGGAGTCTGCAGCACATGGTTGATTTCATGCTTCAGTGCCTGAGAAACGACCGCCGCATCGCTCACATTCTCAGCACGTCAGATTATTGGGTGTACACCCTCCTAGACCCTCGCTACCGGGACAACTTACAAACCCTCATCACACCGGTGAACCGGGACCGTAAAATGCAGGAGTACCAAGACACACTGGTGTAATCCATACTGTTGTACATTCCAGCCGAGAGAGCTGCTGCTGCTGCTGCTACTGCTTTACAAAGCAGCTCTGTGCGTCGAGGCAGTGTAGACACCTCTACAACAAGAGGGATCAGAAGCAGCGCCTCTGCACAGGGCAAGAACTGTATGTTACAAATGTGGCAAAGTTTTGTGACAGCGCCAGCAAGGTCTACACCATCCGAGACGGCTCCAGTCACCAGGAAGAAACGTTTCCGTAAGATGGTGACAGACTACTTGGCTTTCCCTCTAAGTGTACTCCCAGATGCCTCTTCCCCTTTCAAATTTTGGGTCTCTAAGTTGGATACATGGCCAGAGCTTAGCCAGTATGCATTGGAGGTGCTGGCTTGCCCTGCTGCCAGTGTATTATCTGAGCGTGTCTTTAGTGCTGCAGGTGGTGTAGTAACAGACCGTCGCATGCGACTATCCTCAGAGAATGTAGACCGGCTTACTTTTCTGAAAATGAACAAGGCATGGATCTCACCTGAATTTGCCTGTCCGTTTTCAGATTAAATAACTGTTTGGCAACGTTTTCCATGTCTCCTGTTATGTTCATCTTTCTACCACCTGAACTCTACTCCCTGGGCTACAACACCGCCATTTGTTGCTCGTAAGTAATTGGCAGGGGTACTGACTCATGGCCAGCCTGGTTACAGCACGACAGCTGTTTCCTGGCAGTGTAAACGTCAATTATCCTCCAATAAGTTGTGCTGTCGTGTTGCATTCGGGTTAGCCGACTCTATGGTGCCTGCAGTTTAGGTGATTCCTATGTGTGCTGTGGGATATGTAAATAAAGGCAGTTTCCATTGTGACAATAGGACAAGCACCCACTGTAGGACTGTGTGATTCGGTAACTGCGGACGGCTTGCGTCCTGTCAACTTACATTTTCATGGGTGCGTTCTTCTACCCGTCCGGGGTCCAGTACCGTCAACTGGTTCTCCCCAGTGCCTTTGGCCTAGGTGCCTCCATCTCCGTATCCGAGTTCCACCAACGTCTGCTGGTCCTTGGTAGTGCTTTGGAGCACAGGTACCTCCTGCTTAGTAACCGTGTCACAGTAACGTCAGCTGGTACTCGGTTGTGACATTGCCTCTTTTCCTTCTGCTACCCGTCCGGGGTCCAGTACCGTCAACTGGCTCTCCCCAGTGCCTTTGGCCTAGGTGCCTCCATCTCCGTATCCGAGTTCCACCAACGTCTGCTGGTCCTTGGTAGTGCTTTGGAGCACAGGTACCTCCTGCTTAGTAACCGTGTCACAGTAACGTCAGCTGGTACTTAGTTGTGACATTGCCTCTTTTCCTTCTGCTACCCGTCCGGGGTCCAGTACCGTCAACTGGTTCTCCCCAGTGCCCTTGGCCTAGGTGCCTCCATCTCCGTATCCGAGTTCCACCAACGTCTGCTGGTCCTTGGTAGTGCTTTGGAGCACAGGTACCTCCTGCTTAGTAACCGTGTCACAGTAACGTCAGCTGGTACTCGGTTGTGACATTGCCTCTTTTCCTTCTGCTACCCGTCCGGGGTCCAGTACCATCAAGTGGTTCTCCCCAGTGCCTTTGGCCTAGGTGCCTCCATCTCCGTATCCGAGTTCCAGCAACGTCTGCTGGTCCTTGGTAGTGCTTTGGAGCACAGGTACCTCCTGCTTAGTAACCGTGTCACAGTAACGTCAGCTGGTACTCGGTTGTGACATTGCCTCTTTTCCTTCTGCTACCCGTCCGGGGTCCAGTACCGTCAACTGGTTCTCCCCAGTGCCTTTGGCCTAGGTGCCTCCATCACCGTATCCGAGTTCCACCAACGTCTGCTGGTCCTTGGTAGTGCTTTGGAGCACAGGTACCTCCTGCTTAGTAACCGTGTCACAGTAACGTCAGCTGGTACTCGGTTGTGACATTGCCTCTTTTCCTTCTGCTACCCGTCCGGGTTCCAGCACAGTCAGCTGGTCCTCGTTACTTCCATTGTCTCTTGCTCCATCTGATACCCGTCAGGGTTCCAGTAACATCAGCTGTTTCTCGGAAATTAGACGACCTTAAAGACCACCCAGAAGAAGATGACGACAACAAGGACGACGAGCATGAAGCCAACCAGCCTGAACACCATCACAAAGAAAAAATAAAAGATTACCCAGAAGAAGATCACCAACAGGACAAAGAAGGTTAAGACAAACTACAGGATACAGAACAAGAGACAGAAGAACAATAAGCAGAAGATCAAAAAGCAGAAGAACATGAAGTATAAGACCAAAATGAAGAGCAAAATATATGCTCTAAATTCTAAGCAGAAGAAGACTAAGCAGTGTATGGGGGTGAGTCCGTTCCTCCTCGTGGTGCCCCTGGAAAATGCCTGCTGCTGCAGGCTAAAACTGAACACGGACAAATACTGTTGTAATTTAAATCTTTTGTGACAGCAAGAACGGAAGGATGAACAATTCATACTTTTACAGATTACAAGTACAGGAATCTCTGTCACAAATAAGAATATGATGAAGAAGATGAAGAGGAAGAAGATGAAGAATTTGAATATGAAGAAGATTAATTAGTTTAATAATAACAATATGAGTAATGTAAACAAAAACATGAATAGCAAGAAGTTTAAGAAGAAGATTAAGAAGGTGAAGATGAAGAATAATTTGATGAGAAAGATGATGCTGCTGCTGAAGATTATGAAGGAGAAAGTGTGGCACTGGCAAAAGTTAAAAAGGTGAAGAGCATGGAAGTTGTGAAACATACATATTTGCCAAAATAGAAAAAAGGTTAACAACATTGTCAATTTGTTAGTCAATCCAAACGTATTTCCAAAAAAAAATATATTAATGCTATTCCAATGCATTGGGTTAAACATGTATGCCTTTATTGTCTCCTCAACCTCCCCCAATACATTCTACATTAGTCTTTGTTGTTTTCCTTCCTGTACAATTAACCAACAAGGCAAGAATGGTTTTTTTTAATGTCGATATTTGGTTCCTATAGACTTACATTTTACTTCCGGTATCCGAATCGGATATCGACGATATTTAGTGATATCGGCGATACCATTCCGATCCGATATTTTTAGATATCGAGCAGTATCGCTCAACACTAGTTGTCAGAGATTTTTTTTTTTCCTGTTTGTTGCATTTTTTTTTCCCTCTTTTTCTCTGGGTGCTGAGGAGGATTTTTTTTTCTCTCAATGGAGCTTGCACAGTTGTCTGGCCGTGTGGATCAGCTTGCCACTGAGGTTCGGAGTATTGCTACCTATCTTGCTGGGTTGCCGGTTGTGGAACCTAGGATTCCCATGCCAGATTTGTTTTTGGGGGATCGGCCTAAATTTCTGAATTTCAAAAATAACTGTAAGTTGTTTTTTGCCTTAAAGCCTAAGTCCTCAGGAACGCAGCACAGCAGGTTCAAATTGTCATCTCTCTCCTGCGCGGTGACCCTCAGGATTGGGCTTTTTCCCTGACACCTGGGGATCCTGTTTTGAATGATATTGATGTATTTTTTCTGGCTCTGGGTTTATTGTACGATGAACCTAATGTCACTGATCAAGCTGAAAAAACCTTGTTGGCATTAAATCAGGATCTTGAAGATGCTGAGTTGTACTGTCAGAAATTCCGAAAGTGGGCAGTCCTGACCAAATGGAATTATGATGCTTTGGCAGCCCTTTTTCGGAAGGGGCTGTCAGAGAATGTAAAGGATGTTATGGTGGGATTCCCTGCTCACTCTGGTCTCAATGATTCTATGTCATTGGCTATTAACATTGACAGACGTTTGCGTGAGCGCAGAGGTATGCGTGAGATAGTGTTGCCTTGTAAGCCAGCTTCTGAGCCCATGCAGTGTGATAGAGTGACTTCATCAATTAAGGAATTTACTCCAAAGACCCTGTGAGAACATCACAAAATATTACCAGACCCCAATCAGAGGGCAATAAAACTTTCACACTCCTTATCTATGAACTGTTCCAATATTTATGCTCATCCCTCTGCCATAATGACTATTCTGCTTCACGTCACTTGTCTTACCTATTGCATTTTTTCTGTGCTGTGTTGTGTATAAATATGTGATTCTTCAGATTTTGTATTAGTCTAGCCTGATGAAGAGACCTGAGTAGTCTCGAAAGCTTGCAATTTGTTACCATCTATTCTGTTAGCCATTAAAAGGTATCAACCACTGAGGACTCTCAACTCTAAATATTTTTCATGGCATTCCGGAGAACATTGTGTCTGACAGAGGAGTCCAGTTTGTTTCCAGATTTTGGAGGACATTTTGTTCTAAACTTGGTGTTCAATTATCTTTCTCCTCTGCTTTTCATCCTCAGACCAATGGACAAACCGAGAGAACAAACCAGACCTTGGAGACTTATTTGAGATGTTTTGTGTCTGCTAATCAAGATGACTGGGTCTCTTTTTTGTCTTTGGCTGAGTTTGCTCTTAATAATAGGGCTAGCTCTGCCACCTTGATGTCTCCATTTTTCTGCAATTTTGGGTTTCACCCTCGATTTTCTTCTGGAGTGGCGGAGGCTTCTGTCTGTCCGGGTGTTGACTTTGTTGTGGAGCGAATGCAGCAGATTTGGGACCAGGTAGTGGAGAGGTTGTCTCTCTCTCAGGAGAAGGCCCAACGGTTTGCCAACCGGCATAGGACTGATGGTCCTCGGTTTAAAGTGGGGGACTTGGTTTGGTTGTCCTCAAGAAATATCCCTATGAGGGTTGCATCTCCAAAGTTTAAGCCTAGGTTCATTGGACTTTATAAGATCATGGAGATTCTTAATCCTGTTTCCTTCCGTTTGCTTCTTCCAGGGACATTTAAGATCCATAACGTGTTCCACAAGTCCTTTTTGAAGAGGTTTGTCGAGCCAGTGGTTCCTATGGCTGCGCCTCCTGACCCTGTTTTGGTTGAGGGCAATCTGGAGTATGTGGTTGAGAAAATATTGGATTCTCGTTTTTCTAGACAGAAACTCCAGTATTTGGTTAAGTGGAGAGGTTATAGTCAGGAGGACAATTCTTGGGTGTTTGCTTCGGACATCCATGCTAGGAGACTGATCCGTGCCTATCACCAAGCTCATCCTGATCGGCCTGGTTGCACAAGTGAGGGTTCGGTGACCCCTCCTCAAGGGGGGGTACTGTTATGAATGTGCTAGAGATGGTTTCTGAGCAGAGGCTCCCTCTGGTGGTTACTGACAGTACTGAACCTTTCAGCGAGGAATGGCAATCTGGGATCGCTGACTGGTCTGATATAAGGGAGGTTCCCTCCCATGATGGTTGCCGGTGATCAATTGTTCCTGTCTCAATTGTGGTTCCTGGTTCATTTGGAAGTTTTCTGAGTCTTGCCTGCATCTTCTGCTATCAGATAAGATATTTTCTGCTTTTATTTTTGGTGCTTGCTTTTTGCATTGTTTCCTGCACTTCTGTGGAGGTCAGCCAGGTCCCCTCCTGGGGCTTGTGCTCCTCTCAGTTTATCTGAAGCCACTGTTATTTGTTCATTTGCTTTTTCCTGTTTTTTCAGTGGCTGCGGCTCAGTTTTGTTACACCAGAGATCTGATTTAGGTGGTAGAGATCGTGTGATCTCAGGTGTTTTTGCAATCAGAAGAGTTGGTATTTTTTAGGGTTTTTTTTGGATTGCAGTGAGTATCCTTTCCTGTACTTTTCTGTCTAGACAGATTGGGCCCCAGCATTTGCTCATTCAATTTTCTGTCTGTGTCCGTGCTTCTTCTTGTTTAACCACCATTACATGTTTGGGGGTTTCCTATTTTCTTTGGGGATCTGCTCCGGGGCAGATAGCTTTCATCTTTCTGCCTTTAGGTGTAGTTATCTCTCAGGCTGTGACGAGGCGTCTAGGATCAACATAGGAATGCTCCACGGCTACCTCTAGTTGTGTGGTTAGTTCAGGTTACTGCAATCCAATAGGTTCCAGTCTCTCTGGTGTATTGCCATTTTTGCTTATTCTCCTCAGCTACCAAAACATAACAGGTGAGCATATGGTAGTTTACTATTTTGGATTTTTATAGGAGACATGGGCATCAGGCATTGGGCGTTAGTTGAATATAATGTGTTTCTTATTTTTATTTGAATATATATTTAATTATTTTACATGTTTTTTTTAAGTTTGATAACAGGCGTCGGTCGTCGAGAGACTACTTCTCACATCAGCGGCTCCTGCCATCACTGTTATCAGTGACAGCAGACGTAGCCTGATGGGAGGAGTAGTCTCTCATCAGTCTGCGACTGCAGATCTGCGGTAAGTTTTTTACTCTGAGTCACCTCTGCGAGTCACAGTATCTCTGCGGCGCTCTGACTGTGGTAACTTTTTTTTATATATATATACAGTATATATATAGATATATATATATCTATATATATAGATATATATATATATATAGTTTGATTACAGGCACCTGCTGACGAGAGACTACTTCTCCCATCATCTTACCTGCTGTAACTGTTATCAATGACAGCAGACATAGCCTGATGGGATGAGTAGCTTCTCATTAGCCAGCACCTGCTGACCTGTTGTAAGCTTTTTACCGCGGGTCACAGTATCTCTTCTAGGTCATGCTGACATCTGACAGCGTGACCCTGCAGCGCTCTAATGGCGGTAACGATCTACGGGTAGTAATGTTACCGCTGAACAGAACAGCCTCACCGGTGTTTCCCATGCCATCACGAAGCTTAGGAAACACCAGCTTTGTGCTATGCATCTGTTTATTTTTCCCTCCCATTGACTCCAGTGGCGTTCGGCTACATTCTCCTATTAAATCAATGAATATTGCAAGTTCAGCAATCGCGATCCGAACCGAATATTGAAATATTCGCTCATCTCTATTTATAACAAAAAGATAACAGCGTGGTAGGTTCAGCATGACTCTCCCTCCCCAACTGGGATTTTTACACTCTGGTAAATCCTTTTTTTATGCTTCTTGCCTCAGGGAATAAAATTACTATTTTATGCCTTCGGCGGGAGTTAGAGCACTCATTTTAATTCAAGGATCATAGAGTTGACATGGATTTCCAAAGTAAGCACAGTAGTTCCATCAAGTTTGAGATACAGTAAGTATTTAATATATCCAGATTGCATTGTCAAATTTGGTAAGAGATCCACTTAAGATACGCTGTGATTTCCTGATCCTGAGGTGGTACGAATGCTGGGACCTTACCATATCATAACATTAAGGAGCCATAATGTTAGTTCAGGCTTACAGCTACTTTTCTTCTACCTTTTTGCCTTTACTCGTAGATGGGGTTCCAGAAGATGGATTTACATTCTTTATAATCTTGGCATATCCTTTCTATTTGCCATAATTTTCTAAAATTAGAATACTATTAGGTTATACAGTGGGGAAAAAAAGTATTTAGTCAGCCACCAATTGTGCAAGTTTTCCCACTTAAAAAGATGAGAGAGGCCTGTAATTGACATCATAGGTGGACCACAACTATGAGAGTCAGAATGAGAAAACAAATCTAGAAAATCACCTTATCTGATTTGGAAATATTTATTTTGCAAATTATGTGGACAATAAGTATTTAGTCATCTAAAAACATGCAAGATTTCGTGCTCTCACAGATCTGTAACTTCTTCTATAAGAGGCTTGTCTGTCCTCCACTCATTAACTGTAGTAATGACACTTGTTTGACTATCAGTATAAAAGACACCTGTCCACAACCTCAGTCACATACCAAACTCCACTATGGTGAAGACCAAAGAGCTGTCGAAGGACACCAGAAACAGCCATGTAGCCATGCACCAGGCTGGGAAGAATGAATCTGCAATAGGCAAGCAGCTTGGTGTGATGAAATCAACTGTGGGACCAATAATAAGAAAATGGAAGACATACAAGATCTCACCCCGTGTGGTCAAAATGATCACAAGAACAGTAAGCAAAAATCCCAGAACCACACGGGGGAACCTAGTGAATGACCTGCATAGAGCTGGGACCACCGTAGCAAAGGCTACCATCAGTAACACACTACACCGCCAGGGACTCAGATTCTGCAGTGCCAGACCTGTCACCCTGCTTAAGCCAGTACATGTCCAGTCCCATCTGAAGTTTGCTAGAGAGCATTTGGATTATCCAGAAGAGTATTGGGAGAATGTCATATGGTCTGATGAAACCAAAGTAGACCTGTTTGGTAGAAACAAAACTCGTCGTGTTTGGAGGAGACAGAATGCTGAATTGCATCCAAAGAACACCATACCTACTGTGAAGCATGCGGGAGGCAACATCATGCTTTTGGTCTGTTTCTCTGCAAAGGGACCATTACGACTAATCCATGTACATGAAAGAATGAATGGGGCCATGTATATTGAGATTTTGAGTGCAAACCTCCTTCCATCAGCAAGGGCATTGAAGATGAAACGTGGATGGGTCTTTCAGCATAATAATGATCCCAAGCACACCGCCAGGGCAATGAAGGAGTGGCTTTGTAAGATGCATATGAAGGTCCTGGAGTCCTTGTTTCACGGTCCCCTCTCAAGAGCCACAGGGGGGACACCCTCTCCTTTTTCTTCTCTCAGTCCCTTTCTCCTTCTTCAGACTTTTCTCCTCTTTCCTCGCTGCCATCCCTCTCTATCCTTCTTTCCCTATCATTCCTTCTTTCCCATCCCTCACATGTCTGACACATCCATTTTCTTCCTCTTCCTCTTCTTCACCCTCCCTTCCACCTCTCTCCCCTCCATCTCTCCCCCCTCCTCTTTCCCTCGCTCCTCCCTCACACCTCCCTTCTCTTCCTCTTTTTTCTACTTCGTTATCAACTGGGTCAACGCCCAATCAAAGCAATGTGGTGTCCCTGTATTCAGTGCCTCCAGCACAGGGCACCCTGTCTATCCCAAGCACAGTACAAACATAGCCAGTCATTATATCAGGAGAAGAAAGTGCAAATCTCCCTACACAAAACGCTGCATGTAGCCCCCAGACACAACAGCTAGTAGAGCCCACAGCCATGGCTTCACAGGGGGGAAGTGTAGCTACAGACACAAATGAGGAACCTCAGTGCCGAGCAGGGCTGCCAGCATGGAACCATGACACTGATCCACCGCAGCCTCAGCAAGGAAGAGGGAAATCCCCATGCAGCAAGACAACTTTTAAGCCCAAATCTCACCCAGTGTATGCACCAAGTACACCATGTCACTTCTTATCTGATGAAGATGAAGATGCAACGTCACACATGCTGTCCAATACTAGGGAAGAAAACACACAAGCACCAATAGAGCAGGGACAGGTAGAGGCACCATCCTATGAGCCCTTCATCCCAAGCCAGGTGATCAGTATGCTGCCAGACCCAGGGATACACCCATGCCATTTTGCCAAAAAATGCAGCAGATCCAGCGAACGCATGCAGCAGCCTGGATTGATCTCTGGACCGTAATGGAAATAAAAGCAGGTGATGCATTCTGGCCAATTATGAGAGAACACTTCAAGCTTCCAGCAGAGTTAGATGCGTATGCCTGGGAGACAGGACCAAAGCTAATTGAGCAACTCAGAGAATGGGCCAAAAGCAGACTGACAGGACAAACTCTCAGCCTACATGACAAGAGTCAAGACAAGACAGAGTCTGTGGAGAAGTTCCATGACAGAGTGATGCAAGTGTTTCAAGATTTGGGCCTCATTACCCATGATCAGACACACAGACGGATATTGGCACAGGCTTTTGTGCATGGACTGAGAGAACCAATCAGGAAACCACTGGTAGTAGCCAGGCCTGAGTACACGTCAATAGCAATGGATACCCTGCTCGCAGTAGCAAAAAGGATTGAGTCCCGCCGGGACAGAAGGGATGTCCAGTGTTACAACTGTGGCGAGTTTGGTCATTTCCGGAACCGGTGCAGAACACCGACTTCGCCCAGAAGAAGAAGAAACACAGAAAGCAGTGAAGAACCCCGTCCATAGGACAGAAGCACACCAAGTCCACAGGGAACCCCACCAGTGGGACCAATATCCTGAGAGTGGATGGCGTAGTCAGAATATTTTCTTGTGGAACTCCGCAACCTCACCTATCTATCAGAATCTTCTGCGTCCTGCATGGGAATTGATGGTCAAGTCAGAAAATTCCAGATGAAGCCCCTGAGCGTGTGGACTCAGCCAGAACACTCCATCATGTCCCAGTTTGTTGTGTCAAAGACCTGCACCCTCAACCTATTGGGAGTGGACCTACTGCAGAAGCTGAAAGCGACCAGAGTGTTCCAGGAAGATGGGACCATGACACTTTCTTCACCCCTGACCCAAGAAGAAACCTCAAACAACCACACTGCAGACCTATCACAGGAGGTGCTGGACATAGTACCAGAAAAGCCACTCCATCACCCAGAGTCAAGATGTCTCTGACCAACTGAAGGTCTAAGTGAACTCGCCTAAGAAGACGGCCTGAGAATTTTGACATTGGCCAGGATATTCAACTCAAGAAGGATCCTACTCGCTTCATGGAATGGCAACACCTCATCCGGCTCCAACGCCAGAGGTTCATCTTTTGCAAACACCAGTAGTAGAGTTGAGCGATACTTTCCGATATCCTAAAGTATCGGAATCGGAATGGTATCGCCGATATCACTAAAATATCGGCGATACCCGATACCGATACCGGAAGTCCCATGTAAGTCTATGGGAACAAAATATCGCAACTAAAAAAACCCCATTCTTTCCTTGTAAACACTAAATATACACACATAGAATACATATATATATATACATGTCATTGTGACATATATATATACATATATGTATAGTTTATACACTTCTACATAGTAAAATATCCTCTGATTCAATTGCCGGGTAAAGCCGGCTTCAGTGAAAAGACAGAAGCACCCGACATGAAATGACACTTGGTGTACATAGGGTTAACCATGTCTTTTCATGTCGTTTGCTATCTGATTTGCACAAACAATTAAATCAGTCTATGTGTGCAAAATTTCACACCTGTAGGGGTTAATTAAAGGTGTAAATTCGTTGTAAAAAAAACGGACTTTTTTGCTACGAATTTACACCTTTAATTAACCCCTACAGGTGTGAAATTTTGCACACATAGACTGATTTAATTGTTTGTGCAAATTAGATAGCAAAGGACATGAAAAGACATGGTTAACCCTATGTACACCAAGTGTCATTTCATGTCGGGTCACCCGACATGAAATGACACTTGGTGTACATAGGGTTAACCATGTCTTTTCATGTCCTTTGCTATCTAATTTGCACAAACAATTAAATCAGTCTATGTGTGCAAAATTTCACACCTGTAGGGGTTAATTAAAGGTGTAAATTCGTTGTAAAAAAAACGGACTTTTTTGCTACGAATTTACACCTTTAATTAACCCCTACAGGTGTGAAATTTTGCACACATAGACTGATTTAATTGTTTGTGCAAATTAGATAGCAAAGGACATGAAAAGACATGGTTAACCCTATGTACACCAAGTGTCATTTCATGTCGGGTTCTGCATTTTCACAAAAGCCGGCAATTGAATTAGCGGCTATTATACTATGTAGAAGTGTATGAACTACAAATATAAATATATATATATATGTGTCACAAATTCAATGACATGTATATATATATATGAGGTGTAAAATTGCTGAAAAAAAATGCGTGGGCTCCCGCCCTATTTTCGCAACCAGACAGACAAAGCCAGTGAGTGGGGGCAGATAATAATAGCCCAGAGAGGGACCATTATTTTTGCCCCCCCGGCTACTAACATCTGCCCCCAGACACCCCAGGAAAGACAAATCTATAATTAGATTCGCCCTTTCTGGCACTTTGCCCGTCTATTCCCATTGCCCTGTAGCGGTGGCGAATGGGTTAATATGGGGTTAAAGCCACCTTGCTATTGAAAGGTGACCTTAAGCCAGGTTAATAATTGAGAGCTGTCAATTAGACAACTATCAATTATTAATCCTATTGCATGAAATAAAAATAAAACACACACACTTTAATTAAAAATCATTTTAATGAAATAAAGACACGTTTTTGACCATATTTTATTTTACTGCAAAAACCATTTCCTGTAATAAAAATAAAATAAAAAAGCAAAATTATTCTTACCTATCCCATGCACAGTCAGGTCCCACGGTGTAATCCTTCAGAAAGGGTTAATGTTTACTGCAGGGACCGCAGCTAATGCTGCAGCCTCACAGTAAACCCCAAATGAATGAGTTCCTCTCCTGCCTGACAGGAGAGTAAAGGCTGGGTGTCACATAACGATACACCAGCGATCCCGACAACGATATGCACTTGTCAGGATCGCTGGTGTATCGCTACATGATCGCTGCTGAGCTGCCAAACAGGCAGCTCAGGCAGCGATCTGGGACAGCGACACTGCGGGTAACATCGCTTAAGGGCCCGTCTCACATAGCGATATCGCTACCGAGATCGCTGCTGAGTCACAAGTTTTGTGACGCAGCAGCGAGCTCACCAGCGATATCGCTGTGTGTGACATTCAGCGACGATCAGCCCCCCTGCCGGGTATCGCTGATCGTCGCAGAAATGTCAGGACCTTTTTTTGATCGCTGATTTCCCTCTGACAGGCACGCATCGCTGCGTGTGACAGGCGGGAGACCAGCGATCCGCTGGTAACCAAGGTACACAGCGGGTTTCCAGGCACCGCGCAGCGCTTGGAAACCCGCTGTGTACCTTGGATACCAGCTCCCTGCATCAGGGCGCTGGTATCCAAGGTACACAGCGGGTTTCTAGGCACAGCCCCGCGCCTGGAAACCCGCTGTGTACCTTGGTTACCAGCGGATCGCTGGTCTCCCGCCTGTCACACGCAGCGATGCGTGCCTGTCAGCGGGAAACCAGCGATCAAAAAAAGGTCCTGACATTTCAGCGACGATCAGCGATACCCGGCAGGGGGCTGATCGTCGCTGAATGTCACACACAGCGATATCGCTGGTGAGCTCGCTGCTGCGTCACAAAACTAGTGACTCAGCAGCGATCTCGGTAGCGATATCGCTATGTGAGACGGGCCCTTAAGTGGAAAGCTTAATTGATTGCTTTCCACTTTCACTTCAGGTCAGCCAGGGACACAATCAGTGACGTCAGAGGGAACTGATTAACAAAAATAGGGGTTCCCTTCGAAAAAAAATGGCGTGGGGCCCCCCCTATTTTTGTTAACCAGCCAGATGAAGCAGACCGCTGAGGCCTGGATTTTCAGGCTGTTAAGGAGCCAAGATCCATGGACCTTGCCAGCCTGATAATACTAGGCCACAGCAGTCTGCATATCTTGGCTGATTAACAAAAATAGGGGATCCCCTCGAAAAAAATTGGCGTGGGGTCCCCCCTATTTTTGTTAACCAGCCAGATGAAGCAGACCGCTGAGGCCTGGATTTTCAGGCTGTTAAGGAGCCAAGATCCATGGACCTTGCCAGCCTGATAATACCAGGCCACAGCAGTCTGCATATCTTGGCTGATTAACAAAAATAGGGGATCCCCTCGAAAAAATTGGCGTGGGTTCCCCCCTATTTTTGTTAACCAGCCAGATGAAGCAGACCGCTGAGGCCTGGATTTTCAGGCTGTTAAGGAGCCAAGATCCATGGACCTTGCCAGCCTGATAATACCAGGCCACAGCAGTCTGCATATCTTGGCTGATTAACAAAAATAGGGGATCCCCTCGAAAAAAATTGGCGTGGGGTCCCCCCTATTTTTGTTAACCAGCCAGATGAAGCAGACCGCTGAGGCCTGTTTTTTCAGGCTGGTAAGGATCCAATATCCATGGACCTTGCAAGCCTGATAATACCAGGCCACAGCAGTCTGCTTAGCTTGGCTGGTTAACAAAAATAGAGGATCCCCTCGAAAAAAAAACGGCGTGGGGATCCCCCCTATTTTTGTTAACCAGCCAAGTAAAATGCAGACTGCTGCGGCCTGGTATTAAAAGACTGTCAAGGCCCATGGATTTTGGCCCTCAACAGCCTGATAATACCAGGCTACAGCAGCCCCACATTTGGCGCATCAAAAGATGTGCCAATTGTGGCACTTTACCCGGCTCTTCCCACTTGCCCTGTAGCGGTGGCAAGCGGGGTAATAAGGGGTTAATGTCACCGTTGATTGCACGGTGACAATAAGCCCGGTTAATAATGGAGAGGCGTCAATAAGACACCGATCCATTATTAATCCCAAAGTTATTAAATGCATAAAAAAAAGACAAAGCAAGAAAAAAGTATTTTAATGAAATAAAAGAGACAACACAGTTTTCATTAATTTTATTGTACTCTCATTCCTGCGACGCCATCGATCTCCTGTAAAAAAAGAAAAAAAAACAAACCAACAGTATACCACCTGTCCGACGCAGTCCATAACGACAGTCCCACGACGATCCAACTCTGCTACATCGCAATGACAGGCAGAGCCTGTCATCGCGACGCAGCACAGCTGATTACCTGCTTCCCCGGCGGTGACGTCATCGGACTGACTGCTTTACGGCCGGGATTACCCAGCAGTCACTGCAGTTATCGCGAGAAACTGCATGTGACCGCCGGGGAAAGAAGATTGCGGCCATCAAGCAGTCCAGGACGTGACCGCCGGAGATCTTCTGCCAGGTAAGTGCCGCTGACTCCTGACAGACCCGACCGACGGACACTGACAGTGACAGTGACAATCCTGATTCCGGTATCCGATAAGACGAAAATATCGGAACTCGGAATCGGAATTACGATACAGCCAATATCGGCCGATACCCGATATTTGCAGTATCGGAATGCTCAACCCTAACCAGGAGGTGCCCCCTGCAATCAACCAGTTCACCCAGGCCCTAGACTGGCAAAAGGCCACTCATCTCTTCAAACTTGTGCACAAATACTGACCTGAGACCGAGCTGGAGAAAAAGAAACTACTGATGGCCCGTGCTGAGAAAAAAGCAGCCGGTGAAGGAGACGTCCCAACAAGAAGACCCCCTGTGACCAGAGCAGGTGCTAACACAGTCCCCTGCCGCATAGTGGAGAACAAGAAAGCCAGCTGGTCGTCATCTCTCATGATGTGGATCCTAGTAGGCGGCTTGTTTTCCCGCCAGCTCTGTGCCGGGAGATGGGAGTCCCCTGCCGCATAGTGAAGGACAAGGCCAAACTGGGCTGCCTCGCCCATCGGAATCAATCCCAGCTTTCCACAGTGAAGAAAAAGACTGTAAACCCCACTGAGTTCAGAATGGTGCAAGGCCTGGAGGCCGTGAAAGAGGCTACGGTATTTGAAACCCCAACAGTGCTGAACCATCACACTCTGCTCTCAAAAGTCCCAGTCACTGCAACGGTATTCACGGTGATCAACCTGGCCAGTGCCTTCTTCAGTGTTTCCCCTCCACCTGGAGGCCTGCCTTCACGCACCAGTGCAGAGCATATGGACAGTGTTGCCTCAAGGTGCTCAGAACAAGCCCTTCAAGTTTCACCAAGACAATGTCCTCCATCCTCGTCAACTGGATTGCAGAATATGCAAGAGTCACTCTTCTACAACACGTGGATGACCTTCTCTTTTGTGTGGTTGACATCGATACCTGCACAGTCCATTCCTTGTCTCTCCTACTCTACCCAGAAGAACAGCAACGCAAAGTCTGGAAGAACAAAGTCCAGTGATGTCAGAAGCAAGTTACATCCCTGGGACACTGTATTGCCCACCAGACGAAACACCTGTCAAATGACTGGAAGACCACTGTGGAGAAGATGGCTCCCCCAACAACACCGAAAATGCTGCAGGCCTTCCCTGGTCTAGTGTCGTATTGCAGAACTTGGATCCCTGATGCCTCAGTCCTAATGTAGCCTCTGTGCGCTTGCATCAAAGCAACCCTGCTCCTTCTATCGGACGCAGCCTTCAACTCATTCAGGAGACTGGAAGAACGCCACAGTCTCAGCGCCAATACCAGGCCTACCTGACTATGAGAAGTCTTTCTGTCTACCTGATGGAAGAAAGAAGGTCATGCTACTGGAGTCCTGACACGGATTCACGGGGGAAAACAGAGACTTTTAGGCTGCCTCTCAGCCCGCTTGGATCCAGTTGCAAGAGGAGCACCCTCCTGCCTGATGGCAGTATCTGCAGCACACACCTTCCTGGACAAGGTTGCTGACATCATTCTTGGACAGCCACTGGAAACTCTCACTCCACACGACATCTTGGCAATCTTCAATCAAGCTCAACCAACAATAATCTCCCCACCGCCAGGCATCTTTGTGGCGCCTCTATCGCCTTTGTCTCATAATGTCACCGTATCCAGACCTACAGTCCTCATCCCGGCTACTCTACTCCCACTCCCAAGGGGGGATACAATATGGACTTTCCAGAACAAAATTTACAGAATTTATCCTTTACTTGGATGGCTCCAGATTTGCAGATGATGAAGAAGTTTCCACACAGGAAGTGCAGTGACCAGCAATCAAGAAATCCTGTGGTCCAGAAGTCTGTCACCTAGCCTGTCAGCCCAGGAAGCAGAACTGATAGCGCTGACGAAGGCCTGCCAGATGGCAGAAGGCAAGATTGCAAACATCTACACCGACTACAGGTACTCGCATGGCATAGCACACAACTTTGGGCCCATCTGGGCTACAAGGGACTTCATCACAGCAAACGGGACAACCGTGAAGCATCATGGAGCCTTCAGGGACCTGCTGGGTGTACTCCAACTTCCAAAATGGTGGCAATTTGAAAAATCAAACTGCATGGAAAACTGAGAACAGAAGAGGCGTGAGGCAATAATATGGTGGACATGGCAGCCAAAGAAGCGGCCAAAGGAAGACAACATGGAGAAGTGGGAGAGGTCGTAGAGCCGGACGGCTACTACATGACGACTGAAGACAAGAAACCTGACAAAAAGACGTCCTGGGATCTGCTCAAGAAGTTGCAAGACCAAGCTCCAAAAGGAGAAGAAGAGCTGAATGCGAAAAAAGCAACACGTGAAGAAGGAAGGCTATCAATAATGGACTTCAAACTCTGCCTACCACAAAGTATGCACCCTATGGTGGTCCAATGGGCACATGGACCCACACCCACATATCAAAGACACAGATGAATGATCTGATTGGTGCTTACTGGTTCGCTTCAGGGATCTCCACCCTAACAGCCAAATTCACCAGCAGCTGTCTGACCTGCGGCAAATGCAAGCCTGGACGTATGGAAGAAAGTCCCCCTCACCTCATCTGGAAAGACCACTCTACCAGCTTCAAAGGATCCAGATAGACCACATCCAGGTATCGCCAAGTGAAGGATTCAAATACGCCATTGTGGTCAAAGAAGTATTTTCAAGATGAACAGAAGCGTTCCAAGTCAGCAAAGACTACTGCAAAGCAGCTACTTTCGGAAAATAGTGTGCAGATACGGGGTTCCAGAAATGATAGAAAGTGATCAGGGACCCGCATTCACAGCAAATTTGACACACGAGACCCAATTAGCAGTAGGGTCAGACCTAGACCTACACACTCCTTACCACCCCCAGAGCAGCGGGAAGATAGAAAGACTGAACGGAA
This sequence comes from Oophaga sylvatica, assembly GCA_033576555.1. Lineage (NCBI taxonomy): Eukaryota > Metazoa > Chordata > Amphibia > Anura > Dendrobatidae > Oophaga > Oophaga sylvatica. The sequence goes on along the minus strand of JARQOD010000006.1, from coordinate 263,321,426 downwards.
CACTTAAGAATAGGATGCTGAAAATTGCCCAAGAGACACGCAAACCATGGCATGACACACTCCCAATTGCACTGTTTAGCGTAAGGCACACTCCCAGAGACCCAGAAAAGCTGTCACCATGCAAAATTTTGTTTGGGTTTAGTCCCAAGTTAGGTGCATTCTTCCCTCAGCAGCAGAATATGCAAAATGATATCTTGTATGCTTATGTAATTGAATTGGTCAAAAACTAATGTCCATTCTCGAGTTTTTCTCTTCACTGCCAGATTTGATGGTCCTGTCCAAGAGCCCCAGATGACACCAACCTCTGTGTAACTAGAGGGAAAGCCTGCTTGGATCCACGTATCGCATTGCAAGGAAGCTCCCGTACCAGGAGAGACACCTAAGCCATGAAGGATGTCGTGGATGCTCTGACTGACCAGACAGATGACCTACCTGATGAAGAATACACACGTTTTTTCTGAACATGCAGTTAAATAAAGAGACTATGATTGCAAACACATGAACCCCTGCTAGGGACAGTCCTCCTGACCGCCCATTTGCGAAAAGTCTGTATCGGTGGGGGAGGCATGTACTAGGCATATCTCAACCCGCCGGCAGCACAAAAGAGTTGCAGCGCTTTGGGACAGGAGCAGGTTTTTAAGGCAAGTGGTATCTAAGGGGGGACTGTCATGGAAATATATATGTATTCCATTTATTCAATGTATATTCATATATATGCATTCACAGTTAGATAGATCTCACTTGCTAAAAATCCTGTGCTCACACATATCTATGCAAAAGTTGATGCCAGCTATAATCAGTCGTTTAAGACGACCCTGGCCTTCATAAGAAACAAGAACAGAAAGTCTTAATAGATATCTATTGTTTTCTTTACTAGTCATGCAAGAAAGCTAGGGCAAAGAACAAATAAACAATAAATCTGCAACTTCAGCCCTTTTATCATAATTATCATAATTATCATACTTATACTAAAACAGCCAATAATCTAGCAGCTTTAAATTGTATGCTAATTGACTAACCAGACCCTTTTTGTAAACGTATAAAACCTTGAATGAATAATAAACTGGGGTCTTGACGAACTGCTATACTGACACTTCCGTGTGGACAGTTTTCATTTCGTTCTGAGCGCTCAAAAAGACATTTAATAGAAAATTGGGAACAGAAGCAGCAAACACTTCAGGATAGATTTATCCTAATTAAATTTCCATAACATGGCCTAGCCAGTCTCCAGATCTCAATCCCATAGAAAACCTTTGGAGGGATTTGAAAGTCCGTGTTGCTCAGTGACAGGCCCAAAACATCACTGCTCTAGAGGAGATCTGCATGGAGGAATGTGCCAACATACCATCAACAGTGTGTTACAACCTTGTTTTGACTTACAGAAATCGTTTGACCTCTGTCATTGCCAACAAAGGATAAATAACGAAATAATGAGATGAACGTTTGTTAATGACCATATACTTATTTTCCACCATAATTTGCAAAATAAATCTTGCCAAATCAGACAAAGTGATTTTCTGGATTGGTTTTCTCATTTTGACTCTCATAGTTATGGTCTACCTATGATGTCAATTACAGGTCTCTCTCATCTTTTTAAGTGGGAGAACTTGCACAATTGGTGTCTGACTAAATACTTTTTTTCTCCACTGTATAAGTCACGTTAACCAGGGATCATCCCCCAAAGCCACGTTCACATGTTCAGTAGTGTTGAGCATTCCGATACCGCAAGTATCGGGTATCGGCCGATATTCGCTGTATCGGAATTCCGATACTTAGTTCCGATATTTTTCCTATATCGTATACCGGAATCGGAAGTTCCCATAATTCTTTGAGAGGCACTGTGATTTTAGTCAGCCAATGAGGAATCCTACGAAGTGTGGGCACATCCTGTACTGCTGCGGTCATCTTAACTAATGGCATGGCTGTGATTGGCTGCTGAAATGATGTCAAAATGCACTATAAAAGTGTCACGACGTATAACAGATATATTCAAAGATAGCAACCTATATCTAATGTGACATCATTCTAAATTTCATATAATAGAGAAAATCAACATGTATACATAGTATCTGCCAGCAATGTCTTACCTGACATAATATCCTATGTATTGTGGGTCAATACTGTGTACGTGTCACGCTGTCTCTGGATAGAGGTGGACCGGGGTCTATGCTGACCCTGAACTGGGGTCCTGACTAGTCCCTCTACCTGGAGGTACTGTTAATGGTACAGAGGTCCAGGCCGCCAGCGTAACCCTGTCTCCTGTAGATCCCTGACCACTGTAATCTAGTCCTGAGAAGGACCCTGATTACCACCACAGGGAATGGGCAGGTCACAGCTAACACACAGTCTAAGACAAACGAGGCAGACAAGGGGTAAAGAAAACACAGCCTTGCATACAACACTTCCACTACAGAGGAACACAAAAGGTTAAGGAGATAAACAATAAGCGAGGAGAGGAAAAACCACAACAGGCACTCTTAGCTTAAGTCTTCTCAGAAACGATCCGCTCTGCTGGTCTGAATGAATGCTTTCACCGGCAACTTCCCCAGCAGACCAGCAGGTATATGAAGGAAGCTAATTAACAAAACATCAATCGCAGCTTGGCGAGGCTGGTCAGCCCAGCACCGAGAGAGAAAGAATTAACTCCCTCAGTGCCGAAAAACACCCAGCACCAGAAACTCAGCTGTGCGAAGTCAGGGTGTGCAATCGCGACGATCTCCGCCGCGACACACCCGTGACAGTACCCCCCCTTCTACGAGGGGCCTCTGGACCCTCAGGGCCTGGTCTATCTGGGTGAGTAGTGTGGAAGGCCCGAACCAAACGGTCTGCGTTAATATCCGACGCAGAAACCCACATCCTCTCCTCAGGACCATACCCCCTCCAATGAACAAGGTACTGAAGGGACCGGCGATTCAGACGTGAGTCAATGATCTTTGATACCTGAAACTCCAAATTACCATTGACCACCACTGGAGGAGGAGGTAGAGGTGATGGTATAACTGGTGCCACGTACCTCTTAAGCAACGATTTGTGGAACACATTGTGGATTTTAAATGTAGGAGGGAGGTCAAGACGGAAAGCCACCGGATTAACTATTGAACTGATCCTGTATGGCCCGATGAATCTGGGACCGAGTTTCCAGGAGGGAACCTTAAGTTTTATTCTTGGTAGACAACCATACCAGATCGTTCACACTTAGGTCCAGACCAGACACTCTCCTCCTATCAGCCATACGTTTGTATCGGTTCCCCATAGTGCTCAGATTATTAAGCACTCCTCTCCACACTGAAGCAAGTGACGACGAAAATCGTTCCTCCTCAGGAACCCCAGAAGAGCACCCCCCATTGAAAGTACAAAACTGGGGGTGAAAACCATATGCCCCAAAAAACGGGGACTTACCAGTGGACTCGCTCCGCCTATTGTTAAGAGCGAACTCTGCCAGAGGCAAGAAAGAAGACCAGTCCTCTTGGTTCTCTGAGACAAAACACCGGAGATATGTCTCTAAGCTCTGATTCAGACGCTCTGTCTGACCATTGGTCTGCGGATGAAAAGCCGAAGAAAATGACAACTGCATCCCCCTGACTAGAACAAAATGCCTTCCAGAATTTGGACACAAACTGAGACCCCCGATCTGACACCACATCGGAAGGCAACCCGTGAAGTCTCACAATCTCCCCAATGAACACCTGCGCCAGAGTTTTAGCATTACGAAGAGCAGGAAGAGCAATAAAATGTGCCATTTTGCTGAACCTGTCAACTACAACTAGTATGACAGTTTTACCTGAAGACGGAGGAAGGTCCGTAATGAAGTCCATAGACAGATGGGTCCATGGACGCTCCGGGATTTTCAACGGTAAAAGGGCCCCAGACGGACGGGTATGTGGGGTCTTAGAGCGCGCACATACCCCACAGGACGCGACAAAAGTTACCACCTCTTTATTTAAGTTAGGCCACCAAAACCGGCGAGAAACGAGATCTACAGTTGCTTTACTCCCTGGGTGTCCTGCCAAAGCAGAATTATGATGTGCCTCGATAACCTTTTGTCTTAACTGATCTGGAACAAACAGTTTCCCTGGAGGTCCTACAGGGGCGTCCACCTGAGCCTCCAATACCTCCTCCTCAAGCTCAGAGCATACAGCCGACACCACAACTCCCTCCTGAAGAATAGGAACCGGGTCATCCGTCTTCCCGGCCCCCGGGAAACTACGAGATAAGGCATCAGCCTTTACATTTTTTGACCCAGGACGATATGTGATGACAAAATTAAACCTGGTAAAAAACAACGACCACCTAGCTTGTCTGGAATTCAGACGTTTTGCAGACTCTAAATACAGCAGGTTCTTGTGATCAGTAATTACGGTGACCGGGTGGACTGCCCCCTCCAAAAAGTGACGCCACTCTTCAAAAGCCAACTTAATGGCCAAGAGTTCCCTATTGCCGACATCATAATTCCTCTCGGCGGACGACAATTTTTTAGAGAAGAAAGCGCACGGATGCCATTTACCAGGGGACGGACCTTGAGATAATACCGCACCCACTCCTACGTCAGATGCGTCTACCTCCACAATGAACGGTTGTGATGCATCAGGTTGGATGAGTATGGGTGCTAAAGCAAAACATTTTTTCAAGGAGGAAAATGCTTGACAAGCTTTGTCAGACCACCTAGAAAAATCCGTCCCTTTTTTTGTCATGTCAGTGAGAGATTTGACAACAGATGAGAAATTACGAATAAATTTCCGGTAGTAGTTAGCAAACCCCAAGAAACGCTGCAGTGCTTTAAGATCCTCTGGCCGATCCCATTCAAGCACAGCCTTCACTTTCCCAGGGTCCATACGGAAACCGGAGGCTGACACCAAGAATCCTAAAAACTGAAGTTCTTGTACAGCGAATACACACTTCTCCCATTTGGCGTACAGTTTATTATCTTGCAAGATCTGCAACACTTGTCTCACATGCTCCTGATGAGACACAAGATCCGGCGAGTAAATTAAGATGTCATCTAGATAAATGACAACAAACTGTCCCACTAGGTGGCGAAAGATGTCATTAACAAAATGTTGAAACACCGCTGGGGCAGTAGTCAGACCGAAAGGCATGACAAGGTTCTCATAATGTCCCTCCGGAGTGTTAAACGCCGTCTGCCACTCATCCCCCTCCTTTATCCTAATCAGATTATACGCCCCCCTGAGATCCAACTTAGAGAACCATTTGGCGCCCACAATCTGATTGAAGAGATCAGGAATAAGTGGGAGCGGATACGGATCTCGGACCGTAATCCGATTAAGCTCACGGAAATCCAGGCAAGGGCGTAGGCCTCCATCTTTTTTCTTCACAAAGAAGAACCCCGCGGCCACTGGGGAAGATGAAGGTCTAATATGCCCCTTGGCCAGACTTTCCGAAATGTAATCCTTCATAGCTTGCCTCTCAGGACCAGAAAGGTTATATAACCTAGATTTTGGTAACTTAGCATCAGGAAGCAATTATATAGCACAGTCATATGCGCGATGAGGAGGTAATTCTTGACACCCTTCCTCTGAAAACACATCCTCAAAGTCCTCCAGAAAAGGAGGTAAGGTTCTAGGCACGACCGTACCGATGACCGTGTTCATGCAGTTACTATTGCAAAATTCACCCCACTGGCTTATCTCTCTGGATTGCCAATTAATAACTGGGTTATGTTTAGTTAACCAAGGAAGTCCCAACACAATAGGAGTGGGAAGGCCCTCCAACACATAACAAGACAATAGTTCTTTATGTATTGCCCCCACTCGAGGGTCTATGTTATGCACGGCTTGCACAAAGCTACCTTGACCGAGAGGCCTGGCGTCAATAGAGAATATAGGGATAGGTTTGGCCAATACACTCAGTTGCATACCTTGCACCTGGGCAAACCGAGCGTCCACCAGATTAGCCGCGGCCCCACTATCCAGAAGAACAGAAATCCTCTCAGTTCTCGTACCTACCACCACCTCCGCTGGTACGAGAAACTGAGACGGACTTGGGGACGAAATACATACTCCCAGATTGTCGTCCACCACACAACCTGGGATTAATAGTTTTCCGGCGACTTCTTGCTCAGTACAGTACGGGATGGACACCCCTCAATAAAATGTCCCTCTCTCCCGCAGAAGAAACACCTTCTTGTTTTGCGGTGCACCGCCGATCCCCTCCCTCGGAATGATGTCCCTCCCAACTGCATAGGTTCCTCGGAACAAACCAGGGGAACCTCAATATTAGGGACTTTAGAAGGAGGTGGAGTCATCACAGGGGGCGGAGTTACCCCACACCTCTCCCGAAGCCGTCTATCAATGCGAATAGCAAGAGCCATAGCGGCCTCCAGTGACGGGGGAGAATCATACTGAGCCAACACATCTTTTAATTTGTCAGATAAACCTTGATAAAACTGGCTCTTAAGAGCCGGGTCATTCCACTGAGTATCCGTGGCCCACCTACGGAACTCTGAAGAAAATTCCTCCGCCGGACGATCTCCCTGCTGTATCCTACGTAACTTCATTTCAGCAAGGGAGACCCGATCCGGGTCATCATATACCAGACCCAGGGCTGTAAAAAAATCGGTCCACTGACTGGAGAGCCGGGGAGCCCGGGGGGAGAGAGAACGCCCAGGATTGAGGGTCCCCTTGTAAGAGCGAGATGACAATTCCCACCCTCTGATCCTCACTTCCTGACGACTGCGGCCGCAGCCGAAAATACAATTTACATGCTTCCCGGAAATTAAAAAACTTGTCCCGCCCACCAGTGAACCTGTCCGGGAGAGCTACTTTAGGTTCAAATCTGGTTTGCTCCCGGGGGTACAAAACCTTGGATTTAACGTCCGTCAGCTCCATGGACAAACTCTGCAACTGCTGAGCTAAATGGGCTACTGGATCCATGGTGGCTGGGGAGAATCTTTAGATGGCCGGTGAAAATGTCACGACGTATAACAGATATATTCAAAGATAGCAGCCTATATCTAATGTGACATCATTCTAAATTCAATATAATAGAGAAAATCAACATGTATACATAGTATCTGCCAGCAATGTCTTACCTGACATAATATCCTATGTATTGTGGGTCAATACCAGGGCCGGCTCCAGGTTTTTATGGGCCCCGGGCGAAAGAGCCTCAGTGGGCCCATTTAACACAGGCCACGATTCATGATGCACAGATACGGCAGAGAAATATGGGTACAGTACAATGCCAAATACTTCACTTCTTCCATTACATGAGTGATATCTATTGTAAATTGTACAATAGCTCAAAAACCGCCAAATCCTCACAGCGCACAGTACAGACCGGACAGTACAGTCCTCCATACAATATTATGGGCACCACAGTCTCCCCCTCATCACCCATATAATACCCCATGCAGGATGTCACCCCCCATATAATGCTCCATACAGAATACTGGACCCAAAATAATGCTCCATACAGAATACTGGACCCAATATAATGCTCCATACAGGATACTGGTCCCCATATAATGCTCAATACAGGATACTGGTCCCCATATAATGCTCCATACAGGATACTGGTCCCCATATAATGCTCCATACAAAATATGGAGCTCTCCTCTGCGCTGTACTGCGTTCTGCACTGTTACAGCTCAGGAAAGGGCGCTGTGGAAAGACTCCCCATTATCAATCATCATGATTGCCTCCCCATCATCATCAATGCCTGCCCATCATCATCATCTTCTCCCCATCATCAATGCCTGCCCATCATCATCTCCTCCCCATTATCATCAATGTCTGCCCATCATCTTCTCCCCATCATCAATGCCTGCCCATTATCATCATCTTCTCCCCATCATCATCAATGCCTCCCCATTATCAGCAATGCCTGCCCATCATCATCTTCTCCCCATCATCAATGCCTCCCCATTATCAGCAATGCCTGCCCATCATCATCTTCTCCCCATCATCAATGCCTCCCCATTATCAGCAATGCCTGCCCATCATCATCTTCTCCCCATCATCAATGCATTGCCTCCCCATTATCAGCAATGCCTGCCCATCATCACACACAGACAGCACACAAGCACTCTCTCACATACATACATACACACACACACATACATACACACACAAAGCACCGCACTACATACACACACAGAGACACACACACAGAGACGTCTTACCTGTTCAGCGTCCCCGCGCTCTGTGCCACAGCCGGCCGCTGAATGATGACGTCATTCAGCGGCCGGCTGTGAGAGGAAGCGCCGGCGCCCCCTGGAGCCCGGAGCTGCGGCAGCGGAGGCACGGGAGAGGTAAGTATTGTTGCCAGCTGCTGCCGGGGCCCTGAGCAGGCGGGGGGGGCCCAGTGGCAGCGCTGACACCGCTCTCCGCGCGGGGGTGCCAGACTGCGAGTGGGCCCCCCCGCCTGCTCAGGGCCCCGGCACTGGCCCGGGTGTGCCGGGTGCTGACGCCGGCCCTGGTCAATACTGTGTACGTGTCACGCTGTCTCTGGATAGAGGTGGACCGGGGTCTATGCTGACCCTGAACTGGGGTCCTGACTAGTCCCTCTACCTGGAGGTACTGTTAATGGTACAGAGGTCCAGGCCGCCAGCGTAACCCTGTCTCCTGTAGATCCCTGACCACTGTAATCTAGTCCTGAGAAGGACCCTGATTACCACCACAGGGAATGGGCAGGTCACAGCTAACACACAGTCCAAGACAAACGAGAGAGACAAGGGGTAAAGAAAACACAGCCTTGCATACAACACTTCCACTACAGAGGAACACAAAAGGTTAAGGAGATAAACAATAAGCGAAGAGAGGAAAAACCACAACAGGCACTCTTAGCTTAAGTCTTCTCAGAAATGATCCGCTCTGCTGGTCTGAATGAATGCTTTCACCGGCAACTTCCCCAGCAGACCAGCAGGTATATGAAGGAAGCTAATTAACAAAACATCAATCGCAGCTGGGCGAGGCTGGTCAGCCCAGCACCGAGAGAGAAAGAATTAATTCCCTCAGTGCCGAAAAACACCCAGCACCAGAAACTCAGCTGTGCGAAGTCAGGGTGTGCAATCGCGACGATCTCCGCCGCGACACACCCGTGACAAAAAGGCGCCGCCGCCATTTTAGCGTCACTGTGCTGTGAACTCAGTTAGGGACAGAACGCTGCTCTGCTGACGCTGAGGGACAGTTAGAGATTGCGATTTTGTGTACTGTGCTTTAGGCAGGCTATTTTACCAACCGCTGTGTAAAGTTTCCTTTTGCCTTGCAGTGTTGTTTTAACAGCTCTGTGCAAGGTGTGTGTGTGAGAGTGCAGGTGACGCTGCAGTTTGCTCTGCATCCACCGCTGCTTGTAGGCATCTGCACGTGTCACTCACTGACTCTTTTTTTTATTTTATTTTGTGTAATTGATGCAGCTCCATTCAATAGAAATTAACAGTGATCTATTAGTGTGACGCGCTTCCATCCGTATACAATACATTGGTTGCAAACACTATAGAAGTACACAATGGGGCCTTTCACAGCTACTGAACAGTTGTCTGCAGTGTTCACTGTAGTCTGTGAGCTTTTCATTTTTTGAGTGCAGATTACGCTCCAGTTAGTTCTTCAACCACTGCTGGTTGTAGTCTGCTGAGCGTGTGTCACTGCCTCATCCTTCACATTTTTCTCAAATTGGTGCTGTTCCATTATATTTGAAAAAAATCTAATCTATTAGTGTGACGCGCTTCCATCCGTATACAATACATTGGTTGCAAACACTATAGAAGTACACAAAGGGGCCTTTCACAGCTACTGAACAGTTGTCTGCAGTGTTCACTGTAGTCTGTGAGCTTTTCATTTTTTGAGTGCAGATTACGCTCCAGTTAGTTCTTCAACCACTGCTGGTTGTAGTCTGCTGAGCGTGTGTCACTGCCTCATCCTTCACATTTTTCTCAAATTGGTGCTGCTCCATTATATTTGAAAAAAATCTAATCTATTAGTGTGACGCGCTTCCATCCGTATACAATACATTGGTTGCAAACACTATAGAAGTACACAAAGGGGCCTTTCACAGATAGTGAACAGTTGTGTGCAGTGTTCACTGTAGTCTGTGAGCTTTTCATTTTTTGAGTGCAGATTACGCTCCAGTTAGTTCTTCAACCACTGCTGGTTGTAGTCTGCTGAGCGTGTGTCACTGCCTCATCCTTCACATTTTTCTCAAATTGGTGCTGCTCCATTATATTTGAAAAAAATATAATCTATTAGTGTGACGCGCTTCCATCCGTATACAATACATTGGTTGCAAACACTATAGAAGTACACAAAGGGGCCTTTCACAGCTACTGAACAGTTGTCTGCAGTGTTCACTGTAGTCTGTGAGCTTTTCATTTTTTGAGTGCAGATTACGCTCCAGTTAGTTCTTCAACCACTGCTGGTTGTAGTCTGCTGAGCGTGTGTCACTGCCTCATCCTTCACATTTTTCTCAAATTGGTGCTGCTCCATTATATTTGAAAAAAATCTAATCTATTAGTGTGACGCGCTTCCATCCGTATACAATACATTGGTTGCAAACACTATAGAAGTACACAATGGGGCCTTTCACAGCTACTGAACAGTTGTCTGCAGTGTTCACTGTAGTCTGTGAGCTTTTCATTTTTTGAGTGCAGATTACGCTCCAGTTAGTTCTTCAACCACTGCTGGTTGTAGTCTGCTGAGCGTGTGTCACTGCCTCATCCTTCACATTTTTCTCAAATTGGTGCTGCTCCATTATATTTGAAAAAAATCGAATCTATTAGTGTGACGCGCTTCCAACCGTATACAATACATTGGTTGCAAACACTATAGAAGTACACAAAGGGGCCTTTCACAGCTACTGAACAGTTGTCTGCAGTGTTCACTGCAGTCTCTGAGGAATAACACACATTAGGCCTTATAACTTTTGTGACTTTCTTTATCAATCTACCAAGATGAAGAAGGCAGGGAGTAAGGCACGTGGTCGTGGCCATGGAGTTTCAGCAGGGAGAGGACGTGGGGATTCTGTGGCTGCTGCCGCACCCAGTGACACAGCATCCACCAGTTTTCCCCGTGAGCGTTCCTTTATGCGCACTTTTGTAGGAGCTCGGCGTACCCCCCTGCTGCGGGAAGAACAAATTGAAGCCGTTGTTGGTTGGATGGCAGCCAATGCATCGACTTCAATTGCTTCCACCTCCTCTCAGGACCACAGCACTGTTGAACAACCATCTGTCTCTTCACCACCTGCCAAATTGCCCAGGCATTCAGAGAGCTCTGTAAAGGAGCCAGCTGAGTCTCTGCTTCTGTTCTCAGAATCTGTTGGCTTGCAAACAGGGGCCCAGCCAAGCAGCATTCTGGAATGTGAAGAAGAGGCAGTATGCAGTGATGCGCAACAGCTGTGTCTCTCTGAATGTGAAGAGGCGGGTGAGCCAGTGCCGATGGTCAGCACACCGCAGAACGCATCTGATGATGATGAGACTCAGGTGCCAGTTTCTGTTGAGCATGGTGCTGGCCAGACCACCCAACAGCAGCAGGTGTTGGAAGAGGGTAGTGGAGATGATGAGGTCCAAGACCCAACATGGCGTGAGGAACAGGAAGGTGGTGGTAGCAACTCTGAGGAAGAGATTGCCCCAACGGTCCAAACAGTAGGGAGAGGTAGGCTGCAGACTCGGTTGCCTGTAGCCTCCAGTTTGGCACCCGTTCGTAGCAGTTCTCTTCCAACAGCCAAAACGGGCGCTCCCAGGACTTGCACTGCGTGGTCCTTTTTTGACACACTTGCAGATGATATTTGCTATGTCAAATGCAAGCTGTGTAATCAAAAAGTAAAAAGAGGTAAAAGTGTCAGTAACCTTAATACCACAAATATGTGGAAACATGTGCGGTCAAAGCACGTGGTTCAGTTACAAAGACACACTGGAGATGTAGGCCAACCTACAGCAGCACCTACATCTTCAGCTCGTGTTGGAGCCTCTTCCTCCAGCTCACACACAGCTGGTTCGGCTTCCTCACAGGATCGCCATGGAAGAACCTCTGTCACTGTTGTCCAGAGACCCAGTGTTATTCCACCCACAGCTGCAAGTTCCCTGTCATCCTCACACTCCCAGGCCACAAAACAGCCATCGGTAGCACAGGCATGGGATAAAAGATGGTCATACTCGGCAAACCATCCACGAGCACAGGCTCTGAATGCTGGCATTGCAAAACTCCTGTCCCTTGAAATGCTGTCATTCAGGCTGGTGGAGACTGACAGTTTCCGTAACTTAATGGCATTGGCAGTCCCACAATACAATGTGCCCAGCCGATTTTATTTCAGCAGGCAAGCCGTCCCTGGTCTGCAAAAGCATGTCGAGGGAAACATTAAACATGCGCTACTAAACGCCGTCAGTAGCAGGGTCCACCTGACCACCGATGCGTGGACCAGTACCCATGGCCAGGGACGATACCTTTCCCTCACTGCCCATTGGGTCAATGTTGTGGAGCCGGGTACAGATCTTGCGAGTGGCGCTGTACGTGTTCTGCCAACTCCAAGGATTGCAGGAATCCAGTCTGTCCACATTGACTCCTCCTCCTACTCCAGTTCCTCAGAATCATCGCTGCAGGAGCCGTCACGGTCTACCTCCACATGGACCTGTGAACGCTTCCCTGTTGCGACCGATATGAGCACAGCCGTGGCCAAACGTCAACAGGCCGTCATGAAATTAATTCCCATGGGGAATCGAAGCCACACAGCGCAGGAACTCTGGAATGCCATCAAGCAGGAGAGCGACGTGTGGTTTTTGCCAGCGAATCTCCAGCCAGGCTTGGTAGTGTGTGACAATGGCCGAAATCTGGTGGCAGCTCTGGGCCTTGGCAACCTCACTCACATACCATGTCTGGCACATGTGCTCAACTTGGTCGTGCAGAGTTTTTTGAGGGACTATCCGCATCTTGATGCACTGCTGCACAAGGTCCGCCTAGAGTGCGCTCACTTGCGACGTTCCAGCATGGCCAGATCGCGCATTGCAGCTCTGCAAGTCAGATTTCGCCTTCCTGAACATCGCATCATATGTGACGTACCCACCAGGTGGAATTCCACGTTACATATGTTGGAGCGGTTGTGTGAGCAGCAGCCAGCAGTAATGGAGTATCAGCTGCATCAGGCGCAATCAACTCGCAATTTGCGCCGTTCACACTTCACCACTACTGAGTGGGCCTCTATGAAGGACATCTGCCACGTTTTGCGTGAGTTTGATGAGTCAACGCGGATGGCGAGTGCAGATGATGCACTAGTCAGCCTGACTGTCCCCCTTATCTGCCTGCTTCAAAAAACACTGCAAGCACTAAGGGATGAGGTTTTGGAAGAGGTGGAGGATGAGGAGTCACAAATTCCATCACCTTCTGGACAGTCAGCGCAACGTGGTTCCTCACAAAGGGCTGGGCAGGGCTCACTTTGTGAGGAGGATGAGGAGGAGTCAATGGAGGAGGAAGACATCGCTCCAGAGGGAGGTACACAATGCTCTAGACAGTATGTAGAGCGAGGGTGGGGTGATGCAGCGGAGGCAGAGATGACGCCTCTTGCAGGGGACAGCGTTTCTTGGCCAGTTGGGAGTCTGCAGCACATGGTTGATTTCATGCTGCAGTGCCTGAGAAACGACCGCCGCATCGCCCACATTCTCACCACGTCTGATTATTGGGTGTACACCCTCCTAGACCCTCGCTACCGGGACAACTTACAAAGCCTCATCACACCGTTGAACCGGGAGCTTAAAATGCGGGAGTACCAAGACACACTGGTGCAATCCATAATGTTCTCCATTCCAGCCCAGAGCACTGTTGCTGCTACTGCTTTACAAAGCAGCTCTGTGCGTCAAGGCAGTGGAGACAGCTCTGCAACAAGAGGGAGCACAAGCAGCGCCTCTGCACAGGGCAAGACCAGTATGTTCCAAATGTGGCGAAGTTTTGTGGCAGCGCCACAAATGTCTACACCATCCGAGACGGCTCCAGTCAGCAGGAGGCAACGTTTCCGTAAGATGGTGACAGACTACATGTCTTTCCCTCTCAGTGTACTCCCAGATGGCTCTTCCCCATTCAAGTTTTGGGTCTCTAAGCTGGATACATGGCCAGAGCTTAGCCAGTATGCATTGGAGGTGCTGGCTTGCCCTGCTGCCAGTGTATTATCGGAGCGCATCTTTAGTGCTGCAGGTGGTGTACTAACAGATCGTCGCATGCGACTATCCTCCGATAATGTAGACCGGCTTACTTTTCTGAAAATGAACAAGGCATGGATCTCGCCAGAATTTGTCTGTCCGTTTTCAGATTAAATAACTGGTTCGCAACGTTATCCATGTCTCCTGTTATGTTCATCTTTCTACCACCTGAACTCTACTCCCTGGGCTACAACACTGCCAGTTGCTGCTCAGAAGTGTCGTGTCCACAGACCAATACACAAGCTATAGTGTTAGTGGGGTTCAGTAACGCCAGCTGTTCCCCTGCTGTGTGTCCGGCAAGAAGTCTCCTGTTCCCTACACATGCACAGAAAAACCCATGTGGAACATGCTCCAAATAGGGAAGAGCCGTCACCCTGATTGTTATGCTTAAAACAGGAAATTGTGAAGTTTTCCAGGCCTAGAATGATAAATTTTTATAACAAATATGGACAAATAATAATTTGTCATCACAGCGCATATCTGCACATGTCTATTAGAAATGGTAACAAAAACTAAAACATAGTGTTCACTTTTTGAAATTAATGCATAAAAGTACATTTCATACTTATCAATTAATGCTTTTTAAGGAACTTTATCTGTACCTGTAAGATAATGCAGTCAATGGATGTACGAATCATAAAATCCTCATCATCATCATCACGAGTTTTATTTATGACAGACATTATAAAATACACATACTGATGCCAACTGTAACTTCACACACCATATATGAAATGGCCAGCATCTAAACCTTTTAATAATGTGCAATAATAAATTATTACATCTAGAAAGTGCATCATGCATACTGACAATAGGTAGTTATACCTGCAAGTGCTGTTGAAACAAGCACAACAGATATAAATTAATAATGGTATATAGGTATCACAGTGCATAGTTACTCATGGACAATGTCGATGTAATACTGTACCTCAATAAAGTCAGCGTCAACCATTATGCTTGTTAGTCTTGTAGATTGTTAAAGAGGGAACGTGCTTTTTTTGTTGGTCATAGGTGGAGTATTAGACAGTAAATGATTACTGCTGTCGTATTTTTGGCGTCCCTAGGGCCAATAACGCTGCGTAACGTCACATTTTATAGAGTCATCTAATTGACACCCGCTACCCTACCCTACGCGTGACAGTAGGAAGGTAGTGTTGATGGATAAAGCCTTGCGCAACCAGACATGCTTTTACCCTCTTCAACACTGTACAAGCAAAAAATGCATGATTGCAGCCACAGACTTTATTGACGTACAGTATAACATCGCCATTACCCATCAGAGGCTGTCCACTGTCTGATACAGACATAGAATATACCTTTGCTATCCGTAGCCTTTGTTTCACCTACACTTGCAGGCACACACTTACATTGTGACAATGCATAATGTTTTTTTAAATGGTTATTTTTTATCGTACATTATTGCGTCATCACATTGATGAGTCCATGCTGGACATGTCATACATGCTGTACAAAGTAACGATTTTATTAACTTAAATAATTGAAATGTCTGTGACTGTCACATATAAATTGCAATGATGATGATGAGTGACTATTACAAAATCCATTGTCTTCACTATGTTATGGTTTAACATAGCGTTCCTTAAGCATTATTCATAAATACAAAAATGGACTTTTATTATTAAATTTACAACACTATATTTTGTAACAAATTTTTTGGGTGGTGTGTTGTTCCATTTCTTGTTGGCATGTGCATATATGCGTTTATATTTGCAGGGTCTTTAGTTTTATTCTTGAAGTTAGGAAACATGTGTATCTTCGTACCGTGTTAGCCAGTAGATAGAAAAATATTTAGACTTGAGAGTCCGCAGTGGTTGATACCTTTTAATGGATAACTGAAAAGATGGTAACAAATTGCAAGCTTTCGAGGCTACTCACGTCTCTTCATCAGGCAAAGACTAAAACAAAAAATGAAGCATCACATATTTCTATACACAACAGGACACAGGAATAGTGCAATAGGTAAGACAAGTAAGTCACGTGTAGCAGAACTGTCATTATGACAGAGGGATGAACATAAATATTGGAACAGTTCCTAGATAAGGATAGAAAGTTTTATTGCCCTCTGATTGGGGTCTGGTTTTGTGTTTTCATGCCCCTGGAAGGGCAGAGACGCAGATTCCTTAATTGATATAGAATGACATAAATCCGTGTGATCTATTCATTCCATCACTAAGAGTGTCAAAGGTCATGATGAGCTTATATTCTGAAACCTTTGTATCTTTCTCATATTTGAAGTTATATTTTAATACCAGTAATTCCATATCCATCATGCTCTGACCGGGCATACAAAAGTGTTTTGCCACAGGTAAATCCATTATTTTTTCTCTTATTGTGTGGCGCTGATAATTCATCCTTGTTCTCATTTTTTGGCCGGTCTCCCCTCACTTGTCCCTCCCTCACTTGTCTTACCTATTCCTGTGTCCTGTTGTGTGTAGAAATATGTGATTCTTCATTTTTTGTTTTAGTCTTAGCCTGATGAAGAGACCTGAGTAGTCTCGAAAGCTTGGAATTTGTTACCATCTTTTCAGTTAGCCATTAAACGGTATCAACCACTGAGGACTCTCAAGTCTAAATATTTTTCTATTCTTGGAATTGAAATTCATCATTTTATTGTCCTAGTAAAACTTCATTTATTCTTGTTTGAAGTACATACATTTGCAATGGCCACGTAACAAGGCAATAACTCAATGTTTTATGCCTACACCCTCCTTGACCCTGGGCTTCAACACCGCCAGTTGCTGCTCAGAAGTGTTAGATGCACAGATGAAAACAATCGATGATGTGTTTGTGGGGTTCAGTAACGCCTGCTGTTCCCCTGCTGTGTGTCTGGCAAAAATTACTGCTGCTAACTACAACTTCAACTTCAAACATCTCATACTAGGCCTCTGCCTACACCCTCCTTGACCCTGGGCTTCAACACCGCCAGTTGCTGCTCAGAAGTGTTAGATGCACAGATGAAAACAATCGATGATGTGTTTGTGGGGTTCAGTAACGCCTGCTGTTCCCCTGCTGTGTGTCTGGCAAAAATTACTGCTGCTAACTACAACTTCAACTTCAAACATCTCATACAAGGCCTCTGCCTACACCCTCCTTGACCCTGGGCTTCAACACCGCCAGTTGCTGCTCAGAAGTGTTAGATGCACAGATGAAAACAATCGCTGATGTGTTTGTGGGGTTCAGTAACGCCTGCTCTTCCCCTGCTGTGTGTCCGGCAAAAATTACTGCTAGCTACCTACATATGGTGAAAAAAGCATGACATGTCAAAGTGTCTAGTGCTACACATAGATATGAGGCTACACCCTGATTTCTAAGCTGTAAACATTTGAAACGTCAGCTTTAAAACCATAAAATGATTAGTCTTTGTCACAAATCTGTAACAAAATAATTGTGACATATTATTTCAGATATGCACATGTCGAAAACAAATGCTAACACAAAAGCCTACTTATGCTATAGGATACTGATGGTCAACCTTGTCACTCCATAGCTTCGACAAATCCAACTCACATCATGACTCAAATGCTGCAATGTTGGAAGTGCATAATGTGGGTTGAACTTTGACAACAGCTGCAGTGCGAAGGTTAGACTTCAGTGTTCTTGGCTTTTAAATAAAAGCATACAAGTAAATATAATAATCCAATGTTGATTAAGGGACGTGATGTACACCTGTAATATTGTGCAAACAATGCATGTAGGAATAGTCCTCTTCAACATTACTTATATTTGTGTCATTTTAAAAAATACATATTTAATTAGAAAGTTAACAGCCCATATCATAAAGGTCCTTCATGTAAACATGATAATCGCTAACAAAAATCATGCATTACCTTGTTAAAGTCAATACTGCATAGTCACAATAGCAAAATATATACCTGTAAGTGGTGCTGAAAGAACGACAACTGATAGAATAGGTGAATGATATCTATTTATCAGACTTAATAGCGACACCTGTACAATGTCGATATAATACTGTACCTTAACAAAACAGCTGTGTCACACCTCACACTCGTTTTTCTTGTAGCTTGTTATGTAATAGGGCACATGCGTGTATGTTTCATCATAGGTGCATGTTTACTGAGTAAAGCAGTCATGACAACGCCTTTGTGTTGTCGGTACGCTTGCGATGATGAACTATGCGCACCGTGAATGTTAGTCTGCGTCATAAGATGCACAGACGCTCCAATACCCAACGCGTCTCAGCAGGAAGCCAGTCTGTGCGTCCAAACAAAGGCGCAACCATACATGCACGTAACCTTTTATAAAGCTATATAAAAAAAAGGATGTAGTAGTAACGCACACTTTATTGAGGTACAGTATTACATCGCCATTCAACATCTGTGGCTATGCAGTCTCATCTATATATACCTTATCTATCCGTTGTCATGCTTGCAAGTCCACAGTCAGGCATAAATAGCTGTTTTGACTATGCACTATGCACTTTTTAAAGTTTTTGTTTGTTAATATAAATGATTGGCACATATTATCAGTATTACATGATGGAAATTTTAGATATTTTTAAAAACTTTTTAGTGATATTATTCACCAAATGTAAACTTTTATGAATGTCAAAGATAACTTGTAATGCTGATTATGTTTTTAAGTCAGCCATTCATTGTCTACACAATGGAAATGGTGTACATACTGTTACTTAGCCATCATTAATGGATTCTGATATGTACTTGTATGCTTTTATTTTAAACCGTATAGCAGATTATTTAACCTATTTTAATTGTGGTTTGCATTGCTTTTCAACATGTTAATGTATGCGTTTATGTTTGTAAATTATTAATTTACATATATTTTTTTAAGTAAAATCATCATCTTATGGTACTAAAGGTTATATTTCTCTTGTTTGGAGTATAGACATTTTTAATTGACACGTAACAAGGAAAATACTTGATCTAGTATTTAAACATCCTCCTTGACCCTGGGCTCCAACACCGCCAGTTGTTGCTCGGAAGTGCTGTTAGCACAGTCAACACTTGCTCCTGTGTTACTGGGGTTCATTAATGTCAGCTGTTCCCCTGCTGTGTGAACGGCAAAAAGTCCTGCTGCCTCCAACCGGTTCTCTTCTCATCCCTGGGCTCCAACACCGACAGTTGTTGCCTGGAAGTGCTGTTAGCACAGTCATCACTTGCTCCTGTGTTACTGGGATTCAGTAATGTCAGCTGTTCCCCTGCTGTGTGAATGGCAAAAAGTCCTGCTGCCTCCACCCTGTTGTCTTCTCATCCCTGGGCTCCAACACCGCCAGTTGTTGCTCGGAAGTGCTGTTAGCACAGTCAACACTTGCTCCTGTGTTACTGGGGTTCAGTAATGTCAGCTGTTCCCCTGCTGTGTGAACTGCAAAAAGTCCTGCTGCCTCCACCCTGTTGTCTTCTCATCCCTGGGCTCCAACACCCCCAGTTGTTGCCTGGAAGTGCTGTTAGCACAGTCAACACTTGCTCCTGTGTTACTGGGGTTCAGTAATGTCAGCTGTTCCCCTGCTGTGTGAACGGCAAAAGTCCTGCTGCCTCCACCCTGTTGTCTTCTCATCCCTGGGCTCCAACACCGCCAGTTGTTGCCTGGAAGTGCTGTTAGCACAGTCAACACTTGCTCCTGTGTTACTGGGGTTCAGTAATGTCAGCTGTTCCCCTGCTGTGTGAACGGCAAAAAGTCCTGCTGCCTCCACCCTGTTGTCTTCTCATCCCTGGGCTCCAACACCGCCAGTTGTTACTCGGAAGTGCTGTTAGCACAGTCAACACTTGCTCCTGTGTTACTGCGGTTCAGTAATGTCAGCTGTTCCCCTGCTGTGTGAACGGCAAAAAGTCCTGCTGCCTCCACCCTGTTGTCTTCTCATCCCTGGACTTCAACACCGCCAGTTGTTGCCTGGAAGTGCTGTTAGCACAGTCAACACTTGCTTCTGTGTTACTGGGGTTCAGTAATGTCAGCTGTTCCCCTGCTGTGTGAACGGCAAAAAGTCCTGCTGCCTCCACCCTGTTGTCTTCTCATCCCTGGGCTCCAACACCGCCAGTTGTTGCCTGGAAGTGCTGTTAGCACAGTCAACACTTGCTCCTGTGTTACTGGGGTTCAGTAATGTCAGCTGTTCCCCTGCTGTGTGAACGGCAAAAAGTCCTGCTGCCTCCAACCGGTTCTCTTCTCATCCCTGGGCTCCAACACCGACAGTTGTTGCTCGGAAGTGTCATTGGCACGGGTACTCACTCCTGCCCAGACTGGTTACAGCACGCCATCTGTTTCCTGTCAGTGTAAACGTCACTTAGCCTCCAATAAGTTGTCCTGTCGTGTTGCGGTCGGGTTACCCGACTCTATGGTGCCTGGAGTTTAGGTGCTTCCTATGTGTGCTGCGGGATATGCAAATAAAGGCTGTTTCCTTTGTGACAATAGGACAATCACCCACTGTAGTACTGTGGGATTCGGTAACTGCGGCCGGCTCGCGGCCTGTCAACTTAAATTTCCATGGGTACCTTCTGCTACCCGTCCGGGTTCCAGTACCGTCAGCTGGTTCTCCGCAGTGCCTTTGGCCTAGGTGCCTCCATCTCAGTATCCGAGTTCCAGCAACGTCTGCTGGTCCTTGGTAGTGCTTTGGAGCACAGGTACCTCCTGCTTAGTAACCGTGTCCCAGTAACGTCAGCTGGTCCTCGGTTGTGCCATTGGCTCTTTTCCTTCTGCTGCCCCTCCGGGTTCCAGCACAGTCAGCTGGTCCTCGTTACTTGCATTGGCTCTTGTACCTTCTGCTACCCGTCCGGGTTCCAGTACCGTCAACTGGTTCTCCACAGTGCCTTTGGCCTAGGTGCCTCCATCTCGGTATCCGAGTTCCTGCAACGTCTGCTGGTCCTTGGTAGTGCTTTGGAGCACAGGTACCTCCTGCTTAGTAACCGTGTCCCAGTAACGTCAACTGGTCCTCGGTTGTGCCATTGGCTCTTTTCCTTCTGCTGCCCCTCCGGGTTCCAGCACAGTCAGCTGGTCCTCGTTACTTGCATTGGCTCTCGTACCTTCTGCTACCCATCCGGGTTCCAGTACCGTCAACTGGTTCTCCGCAGTGCCTTTGGCCTAGGTGCCTCCATCTCGGTATCCGAGTTCCAGCAACGTCTGCTGGTCCTTGGTAGTGCTTTGGAGCACAGGTACCTCCTGCTTAGTAACCGTGTCCCAGTAACATCAGCTGGTACAATGTTGTGCTACAAATACAAGATACAGAACAAGAGACACAAGAACAATAAGCAGAAGATCTAAAAGCAGAAGAACATGAAGTATAAGACCAAAATGAAGAGCAAAATATATGCTCTAAATTATAAGCAGAAGAAGACTAAGCAGTGTATGGGGGTGAGTCCATTCCTCCTCGTGGTGCCCCTGGTAAATGCCTGATGCTGCAGGCTAAACTGAACACGGACAAATACTGTTGTAATTTAAATCTTTTGTGGCAGCAAGAACGGAACGATGAAAAAATCATACTTTTACAGATTACAAGTACAGGAATCTCTGTCACAAATAAGAATATGATGAAGAAGATGAAGGACTATAATATGAAGAAGAATAATAGTTTAAAAAGAACAATATGAGTAATGTTAACAAAAAGATGAATAGCAAGAAGTTTTAGAAGAAGATAAAGAAGGTGAAGATGAAGAATAATTTGATGACAAAGATGATGCTGCTGAAGATTATGAAGGAGAAAGTGTGGCAAAAGTTAAAAAGGTGAAGAGCATGGAAGTTGTGAAACATACATATTTGCCAAAATAGAAAAAAGGTTAACAACATTGTCAATTTCTTCGTCAATCCGAACGTATTTCCTACAAAAAAAAATTAATGCTATTCCATTGGATTGGGTTAAACATCTATGCCTTTAATGTCTCCTCAACCTCCCCCAATACATTCTACATTACTCTTTGTTGTTTTCCTTCATGTACAATTAACCTACAAGGCAAGAATGGGTTTTTTTTAATTTCGATATTTTGTTCCCATAGACTTACATTGGACTTCCGGTATCGGTATCGGGTATCGCCAATATTTTTTGGGTATCGGCGATACCATTCCGATTCCGATACTTTTGGATATCGGAAAGTATCGCTCAACTCTAATGTTCAGTATTTGGTCTGTATTTTACATCAGTATTTATAAGCCAAAATAAATCAGTAGTAGGTGAAACATGCACAAGTGGTGATTTGTTTCTATTATACTTTTCCTCTGATTGTTCCACTCCTAATTTTGGCTTACAAATATTGAGGTAAAATACTGACCAAATATTGAAATTGGAAACGTGGCCTAAGACCTAGAGATGCTCAAGTTTTTGGCATTTCCAGGTTTTCTCCCCTTCCTCCTCTGGGATGTACATTACAATCAGTAAAACATTTTGGATCGAGGGTCTCTCTGATAGTTGATTGTTTTACATGTAGGCCTGTGAACCAATATGTATATCCACATGACTTAACATCATGTACATTAGCTCGTTAAAAAAAAGTCTGTAAAAGTGCCACATGACAAATGCAGCACTGCTACATCTGGCAATTCTGCTCAGCTATATATGAAACACTCATTGAAAAAAACAACCCTAAAAGAAACCAGTACCTAAGGACGTTTTCTGAATTTCAGAGCGCCCTGTAATCCTGATCATAAAGTATGTGAATGCAATTTCTTCTTTTACAGCTTGTTCTTATTAGGCTGTACTGCAAAATAATATACCTGTAATAACAATAAAAGGTTGTACATCCTCACTAATTACATTTTAGTGAAAAACTGTTACAGTGGGGCTTTATTAAGTAAAATATCATAACTCCTTTACACCAAGGATTAAATCTCTTTATAATTCCATTAAACCTAGGATTAATAAGGGAAGATTTGTGAACTATGGGAATGAGCTACTATACTTGCAGGAATAGAAATCATTTCACTTGTAAAGACGTTCTAAAATGATTAGTATAACTCCAAAAGGATGAGCTTTTTCCTTGAATAAACCAAATATTCTGTTCTCACTGACCCTATATGGCGGCACTTTCTTTTAAGTGTCCATTACTATTAGCATTAACTAGCTCTAAACCACAATGGAATTCCATTGGAAGTGCGTATGACAGCCATATGAATTCCAAATGAGTTCATTATGATTGGTGTTATCGCAATGAATACCAAATGATTCCATAATGACTTGGGAGGTGAAGTCTGTATAAAACATGGACTCTTTTGTATGGGGGCACTTCTTTTTTTATTCTCATTTATTCTGCAATAAAAGAGGTTCTAAAATGTTTGCATAATATTAATATACAAACCACACACGCAACACAAGTAAGGGACATGATTGGGATTTACAGTTTGACACATATAATACAGAGTATGAAATGTCGTAAAGAAGGCTTTCCCGATAAAGTTTCTCCAACCTCTCTATTCTGTCAGTCCATGAAAAGCGGACCGCATAAGAATTGGGTCCAACTTTTTTCATGGACCATTAGACTTGCATTGCCGATTTTGATCCGACACTCAAATCAAAATTGGATATGCCTCCAATTTTTTGGGGGGACTATACATGTTCAGGAGAAAATTGGACACAGGCACAGCCCCAAGCAATATTATAGCTACGTGAAAACCATGGATAGCTCTCATCCAAGAATATCTGTCGTGTGAACGAGCCCTAAGGAAAGCAAATAAGTATGGAGTCTTAGTGGCTTACAAGGAAAATACGCAAATTAGTTTTGTTGATATATAGTTTCCTCTGTGGGGAGATACTTTGCATACTTTTTGACATGCAGATTCCATATTTTCAAATCTTATTAAAGGGATTGTCTAGTTTTTTAACAAAAGTCTGCAGTGTATTACGTGCACTAAAAGGATTCTCCGGTGCCAGCTTCGAAACTGGGTAGTCATGTGACCGCAAGTATGTGCTATACATAATCCTGCCACGGTTCAACTAGATGTATATACCAGTGAAATGAGCAAGGCTGCACACGTCTAGTTGGAATTTGGCAAGATGTATGAATATCGCTTATTGGCAGTCACATGACCGTCGGTTCTCACCATCTGCTCCAGAGAATCATTGCAATGTGAGGATTCACAAGTCTGCAATCACCTAGATTGACTGCAGACTTATATGATAAACATGAACAACCCCTTTGAGGAATGTAGGTCCCAACATGCCCTCCAAAAAAGCATTATTAAGGGAGACTCACTCATTCAGCCAAATGCTGATTTTCTTTGAAAAGAGGCAAGTACACTGATAACAGCTGTCTATGGAGGAATCTAATATTGACCTGGAAGGTGCTAAAGGGTATGCCACACTAAACAGCGTCGCTAACGAGATCGCTAAAATACGTCACTATTTAGCGATCTCGTTAGTGACGCTGTTGTGTGTGGCATGTAGCAACGATGTGGCCCCTGCTGTGATCTTGCTGATCGTTCACTAGAGTTCTGGACCGTATTTTGATCGTTGGCGTCCCGCTGGTGAGCCTATATCGCTGTGTCTGGCACCTTTTGTGAACGATGTGCGCTGTTTTTTACATCGCAAAGTCGTTAAGGAGATCGCTAACCGCTTATGCGTCGTTAACGAGATCGCTAAGTGTGGCAGCTACTAGCGACATTAAAACGATCACAAAAACGATCGCATTAGTATGCGTCGTTATTGTGATCGTTAGCGGGAGCGTTTAGTGTGGCAGTACCTTAACGCCTATAGGTGGAAGTCAAAGCATAGTTTATTCCTCCTGGGAAAGAATAAAAAATAGACTAGACAATCTTTTCCCTTATTCCGTGTCCCTGCACTAACACTAATGATTGATAAAAGGACAGATTTGACAGGAGTTAGAACAGAGGAACAACGTAACCTAGTGTTCTAAGAAAAGATGTTCCAGACTAGTTATGAGAAATGCAATTAATACATTAACTAAAAAAAGTCATGTTAGGAGAACAGAGAGTTCACCTTGAAACTATAAGGTAAGTATAAGTGTAAATGCAGCATTTTGCAGATGCTGCCATCTGTAATTGTTGTGTAGCACTCGTCACCCAGATCTCAACAGCTGGATGGTACCACCTGATAAGACAGCAAATGTGGATGACATAGATACTGTAGCCGGCACCAGATGTCTTTTTGGCACCTGCTACATGTGCAAATAAATATTTTCATCGCAAATCTCTTTCTCGCTTAGCAATCTGGCTTATATGCTACTGACATTTGACTTGACCATTAGGGTCAAAACAACTCAAATTTCCAAAGTTTACATATTTTGGACCAGTTTCTTATAGGTATTGGCCTAAGAAGGGAGTAACATTTCGCATCTGCTCTGGATTTTGTACTATTGCCATCATTTTAACTCTGAGAAATTTCCTTCATGATTCCTATAAATAGATTTCAATGTTTAGTTGTAACTTAAAAAAGTTATTACAAAAATCTTGAACATCCTGTAATTTCACTATTTACATTGTGCACAGGACAATTTTCCTGGACTTTATATGTCTTTTATAATGAATACACTTGAAAACTTGGCCTTGAGTGGAAGTCTGCAGAAGGCCTTGTAAAACCTAGGTTGGGTCTGTGATATATTGCATGGGAGGATTTTCTAAAGCATTGTGTCATTGCAGTTTAGATCTTTGGTATAGAAAAAAGATAAAAAGCTCTGCAAAGGCTATACTCAATATATTTCTTGTTAGGATTTTTTGTGAGACACTATTCAATAGGTCTTTGAGACTCTGAGTATACCTAAACAAGTATTCCGTATTTCTAGATGAACATCATGTACAGTGATTAAATGGTAGGACTCTTCAAAACCATTCTACTGATGTCTACACCATGCACTACTTATATTTGCCATTGAATTAAATTGAAACAAGTATGCTACACATTTTTTTCTGAGAAAAATTTTGCTTGTCCCTGAGCATGGCATTCATTGTGGTTTCTAGTGTGGTAGCAATGCTATTCTATACAGATGACACATCTTAGCCAAGGCACGTGCCTCGTGTTATATCGGTAGACTACCTCCTAAAATACCTCCCACACATACTCCCATTGGGATATTTGCATTGTTTACAGTATAATATGTAGAAACTGATAGAAAAGTCACTGTCAGAGGTTCATGAAGGTTCATCAAGCTAACAGTAGCAAATTTAGACATGGATCAGAAAAGTTATCACGTGCCTAGTGGCATGCAATACTGGGACAGTAAGTGCAGAGGTAGCTGGTCCTCGTTCCTGACAGAGGTCAAAAACTAGAGTCTGGAACACAAATAGTTAAATTGCTTATTATTCATAAAATTCTGACTTAATTACGATTCATGGTCAGAAGCAAGAGGAATTGACACATCAGTGTAATAATGTTTTGAATGCCATCGATGTTTATTAGGAAACCTAAATTACCATACCTGAAGGTTTTTGGGGAAATTGTTGCCCCTGATAGTTTAAAGGGAACCTGTCATCATGGTTTAGTAAGTTAAAATAAAGGTATTATCATAGTGGAAATTTTATACTAATTTAAACGGAATCTGTCAACTGTTTTGGCCGATATAAGTTACAGCCATCACCTTTCAGGGCTGATGTACAACATTCTATAATGCTGCATATCTGCCCCAACCAGACCTGTAAGAGAATAAAAATAACTTTTATTATACTCACCTACGGGGTGGTCCGGTCTGATGGGTGTCGCTGGTCCTGTTCCGGGGCCTCCTATCTTCATGCGATGCCGCCCTCCTGCTTGCTTTGTGTCGTGCTTCTGCCCTGTGGAGGGTAGAGCAAAGAACTGCAGTGTGCAGGTGCTGGGAAAGGTCAGAAAGGCCAGCGCTTGCACACTGCAGTACTTTGCTCTGCTCTCAACAGGGCAGATAATTACGCCTGCTCAGGAGCACGATTCCGAGAATACTGTATGGATGATTTAGGAACGCGTCATGCACATGAAGCAAGAAGGAAAGGAGGACAGCATCGCATGAAGATGGGAGGAGCCGGATGAGGACTAGCAACAACCATCAGACCGGACTGCCACGCAGGAGAGTATAATAAAAGATTTCTTCTCTTACAGGTCGGGTTGGGGGCAGATATACAGCATTATAGAATGTTGTATATCAGCCCTGAAAGATGATGGCCAAAACTCATATTGGCCAAAACTGATGACAGGTTCCCTTTAATAGATACCTGTAGGGAAAAAAACGCATTCAGTTTTTTGTTTAATTCATATTAGAAGGTTTGGTGCAATATCCTCTACGTGCATCTGGTCTGTACTGTGGGTAGGGTTTTTGGCTACTTTCGTATGAACCTCCTATTTGAAGGTTCGTGCTAGCGGTGTCCTTGCCGCTGGTTGCACTTGCGCACATTCACTTCCCAGTGGTCTTCAGCAAAATTGCCTCAGTGGACCGCACATATGCAGATTGACATCCGAATTCCTTCAGCAAAATTGTGCCGGTAGCGGCGCATGCGCAAATTGAGATCTAGATTTGCTATTGAGCCGAGGTCTAAATCTGCGCATGGGCTGCCCCAGCACCATTTTGCTGAAGACATTTGGTTGTCAATTTGTGTCCTCTGGCACTATTTTGCTGAAGATCACTGGAAGATGAAAGTGTGCAAGAGCTGCCAGCTGCAAGGGTAGCGCTAACTCAAACTTTAAAATAGGAGGCCCATACAAATGCAGAGGGGCCACGGAAAAGCCAAAAACCCCTACCCACAGTCACGTCCCAAAGTCCCGCACCAATGCACAAAGTGAAAATTGCACCAAAACCCTAACATGAATTAAACAAGAACCAGAATGTGGATTTCTTCCCTACAGGTATCTATTAAATCAGTGTAAAAGCGCTACTATGACCAAACCTTTATTTTAACAAGCTAAATTGGGATGACAGGTTCTCTTTAAGACTCTATTCACACTATCATCATGGCCACAGTTTATACATAATATTTTGTTTTGTATATATGTTATGCTATTCTTGACATCAAATGTGAATCAGTAGTCGGCAGAACTCTACTTATCCTGGTATAAGTTAGTGGAGATGGAAAGTGGAGGTGCAGTGAAGTGGAGGTGGGATCCTTCACACAACAAGTCTAAAACACATGGAGGTGTTTGCAGATTTATTTTGCAACTGAAAGTATCTGTTCACACTGGAACCATGCCCACTGATTGTATCAAAGCCATGACATGTTTGACAAATTATTTCATTAGAACAGATCCTTGCATGTCCTGATAGATTCTATTGATATATTCTGCAGTTTCCTTTTGATTGTTGTGCTATTTTTGCTACATGTGATGAAGTGCATCCCTATTATATGTTGATAGAGTTGGTGCCATGCCGATAGGACCATTCTCGTGACATATCTGGCACAGTGTTGTGGCTCCTGTTTTGAATGAAACCAAAACAAAAATGTGACTATAGAAATTAATTCATTTTTAAAAGATCTTGAAAATAAATATTGTGATATAGTAAAAGAAAAAAAAATCTATACAAAACAACAAAAAAAGTAATAAAAAATGAAAACCTTTGTGGTTAACAATTCAAGTAGCTTCTGTTTGCAGCCTCATGCACAGAAGACTTAAGCAAACCAATATTCCCGACCAATCAATAAAGGGCATCTTTATAACTGAATTTCTTTCCTACCAGTTACAGCATTTTATGGCTCTCCTCTGTGTGTTCCTGAATCTGTTGTACTGATCATTAATTTTGACCCATTTTGCCCCAACTCTCTTGTACCCTGTTTTATTCCCAGATGCTGTGTGCAACCAATTTTTGCTGACCTTGCACCTGGACATGTTCATTGCTGTGTAGGCCCTTTCACAAGAGAACAATCATAACAAAGGGTTGGAATACAGCAGGAGAGCAATATTAGTATTATTTCATGTTTATCTGTCCACAAAAACTGATTGTCCATTGAATTTTGGTTGTGATTATTCTTATAAAAACACTAACATGATTTCAAGCATCCTACATTTCTGCAATATATATATATATATGTATATATATTTACAGTGGGTTAAATAAGTATTGAACACGTCACCAATTTTCTAAGTAAATATATTTCTAAAAGAGCTATTGACATGAAATCTATTCTTCACCTGGTGTATGTAATTGTGATGAGCGAACTTGCTAGGTGATACTCGGATACAGCTCGAGTATCTGGGAGATCTGATATGCTCGGCACTCATTGAGCATTGGTTGGTGCTCAGACTGAATGCTTAAAAGTCCATGCATGTTTGATGCCTGTTACATAGCCAATATACATGCAGGGATTGCCTGCCAGTCACTGTAATGCCATAACAATCTTGGTAGCGTCATTACTATGATTAACTGGCCTCATTACCTCATCAGAGGCTATAAAAGAATTTACGTCACCACGCTCGACTCACTGATGCCATTGCATAGTTCAGGGACAGTTGTGATTGGAGTGAGAGAGTGCTTGTTCAGGCCTGTGTGTGCACAGTTTCATTAATCATAGTCCTCTAGTGATGCTACTGCTGCTGATACTGAATCATTATACTAAAAGTTAGGGCCCCGTCACACATAGCGACACACCAGCGCATGGGTGTACCCACCATGGGGAAGGGGGGGGCAGCTGCCCCCCCTAGAAGCAGGGGCGCACACCGCACAGTGAAAAAAACCGGCCCATCGGCCCCGCCGTCACAGAACTGGCAGTTCAGTGCCGGCGGGCCCTTTAATCGCGGGCGGAATGTGGTGAGGAAGGCTTTGCGGCCTTCCATATGCAGCACAGGGACGTGATCGTCATCACGCCACCTGCGCGCCCTGATGACGTCACGCCGCCTGTGCCAGGAGAAGATGGAGTCCAGAGCGCGCTTCTTCAGAGCAGCGGGGGAGATAGGTGAGTACTGGTATTTTTTTTTTTACGCCGGTCCCGGCCTATGGGGGATTATGCTGCCTATGGGGGGATTATGCTGGCTATGGGGGATTATGCTGGCTATGGGGGATTATGCTGCCTATGGGGGATTATGCTGGCTATGGGGGGATTATGCTGCCTATGGGGGATTATGCTGCATATGGGGGATTATGCTGCCTTTGGGGGATTATGCTGGCTATGGGGGATTATGCTGGCTATTGGGGGATTATGCTGGCTATGGGGGGATTATGCTGCCTATGGGGAATATGCTGGCTATGGGGATTATGCTGCCTATGGGGGATTATTGAATACAAGAAAATCCCATAATAACATTAGAATAATGCCTAAATTGTGGATCAACATGTCCACACCAATGCACCCACTCGAAATGATAATATAACACAGGAGAAAAAACGAGTCATTAGGTGATATACATCAACATTTTTATTAAAGATCAGTATCAAAAAGCGACATAGTAATAGTATTACACAACATATACATAAAAAGACAAGTTGCAGGGAAAAACCTCAGGAAACCCAGAGCGAAAACAGTTCCCCAAAAAAAAGAGACATCACAATGTAAAAATATGTATCACAAGAACATGTGTTCAAGATATATAAAGTGAATAAAGTTGATATCTAAACAAATTCAAAACTGGCAAGCAAAACGGTTAGGAATGACCAATATCTATATGGTGTTAGCGATCCAAATTCGATCGCACAAGAAGGTCTAAATTGCTGTGAGGTAGATCAAAACACATTCTGCGATTCTACATGGACCGCAACAAACACGTAGATCACAAATAGTGTTTATGATCCCAAGTGGATCGCAATGTGTGAGTAAAAGTCTGAGATCGCAATTGAAAAAATATAAGGGAGACAAGAATGCAAAGTAAAAGTTCTGCTAAATACCCTAGAAGCTGTAAGTAAACCTCAGCAAACAGGTGCTGGGGATAGTCGATTGATAGGCAACACGTGGTATTTAGTGCTCCCGGGCAGATCACAATAGATAGCCACTCCAGTACAAAAAATTGTAAACGTGATCACAAAATGTACGGGTTTGCGATCCAAATGGGGTCACAAAAAAATCACTATAGTCAAAAAATGAAAGCAATGAAAATAGCGAGTGCTATAAATATGCCTAAAATACGATCACTTACGTGACCTCCTTGTTAACAGCCATTATGTCCCTAATATCACTCATCCCTTTGGATCACGGGGTCCCATTGTTGGCTCAGTGCCATGCGGTCGCTGTCTTGCCTGCACAAATGTCCTGCGCTGCTCCACATTCCAGTCCTCTGATGGAACTAAAACCTTTGAGATTCGTCATCGAATCTCTTGTAACATGGCAAATGTCATCTACTATGCCACCTGTGGCTGTTCAAAAATCTATATCGGTCTTACATCTAGAGAACTTAGGATTAGGACTAGGGAGCATGTGCGGGACATTTGTGCGGCCAGGACAGCGACCGACCCATCCATCTTAAAGACCATCCCACGCCATTTCTATCACTACCACAATTGTGAGCCTACAACCTTTAAAGTTCGGGGCATTGATGTTATTCATTTTGGTACAAGGGGTGGTGATTATAAAAAGAAACTTGCTCAAGGTGAAGCAAGATGGATTGTGGTATTAGATACCATGACCCCCAAAGGTTTAAATGAGACACTTTCCTTTTCTTCCTTCCTATAATATCCCACTTGTGTATGAATCCTTAGGAATCTTACAAATAACTTTCTTATTCGTATTTGCCCTTTGCTACCCTCTTCGGTAGTTGTGGTCTGTTTTTATTTTAATTTTTTTATTGTTGTATTAACGTTGTATATTTTTTTGTTATCTTATTCAATTGGACCTTTAATTGGTGTTATACATTACCTATCTACAATATACAAGTTCTCAAATGGCCATATCAATGTCATCACTTCTACTATCTTCAGACGATTCATGATGTTTGAACTGGATTTGGACTCCGCAGCATCTTATTTGTGTAGAGATATTTTCTCTGTACTTATCGTAATTCATGATTTATTATCTCATATTGCACATGGTTTTGCTGTGTATGTTTACATAAACTGTTCATGTAATCGCCTATATATATCATTTGTTTTAGACTGTACCTCTGGCTGGTGATATGCGCTTGCGCATTGGTGTTTTTGCGGCTCCTTTCATGCGGGGGGCGTCTTTGATGACGCTTCCTCAGCATGATCACAGGACCTGCAACGCCTTTGCGCACGCGCCGCTATATCTACCAGCATTGGTTGGCATCACACCATGTGATCCTTCACATGGCCTATTTAAAGGTCCTCCTTGAATCTGTGCAGTATACTCCCCTTGAGGAAGCGGTCAGCACGTGAAACGCGCGTCGGGGGTCCACACCATCCAACCCAGGGTCCTTTTCCCCTCTTTGTCATACTCTGGTAAGCTTATAGCACTTGCTATTTCCATTATTCATCTTGCGGTTAACTCTTAGCGACTCCATTCGGATCGCAATTTCAATATAGTTCCATTTGGTATCTCTCATTTGTTTAACAATCTCCTTTTCATGAGTGATCGTATTTTAGGCATATTTATAGCACTCGCTATTTTCATTGCTTTCATTTTTTGACTATAGTGATTTTTTTTGTGACCCCATTTGGATCGCAAACCCGTACATTTTGTGATCACGTTTACAATTTTTTGTACTGGAGTGGCTATCTATTGTGATCTGCCCGGGAGCACTAAATACCACGTGTTGCCTATCAATCGACTATCCCCAGCACCTGTTTGCTGAGGTTTACTTACAGCTTCTAGGGTATTTAGCAGAACTTTTACTTTGCATTCTTGTCTCCCTTATATTTTTTCAATTGCGATCTCAGACTTTTACTCACACATTGCGATCCACTTGGGATCATAAACACTATTTGTGATCTACGTGTTTGTTGCGGTCCATGTAGAATCGCAGAATGTGTTTTGATCTACCTCACAGCAATTTAGACCTTCTTGTGCGATCGAATTTGGATCGCTAACACCATATAGATATTGGTCATTCCTAACCGTTTTGCTTGCCAGTTTTGAATTTGTTTAGATATCAACTTTATTCACTTTATATATCTTGAACACATGTTCTTGTGATACATATTTTTACATTGTGATGTCTCTTTTTTTTGGGGAACTGTTTTCGCTCTGGGTTTCCTGAGGTTTTTCCCTGCAACTTGTCTTTTTATGTATATGTTGTGTAATACTATTACTATGTCGCTTTTTGATACTGATCTTTAATAAAAATGTTGATGTATATCACCTAATGACTCGTTTTTTCTCCTGTGTTATACTATGGGGGATTATGCTGGCTATTGGGTGATTATGCTGGCTATGGGGGATTATGCTGCCTATGGGGGATTATGCTGGCTATGGGTAATTATGCTGGCTATGGGGGATTATGCTGGTTATGGGTGGATTATGCTGCCTACGGGGGATTATGCTGCCTATGGGGGATTATGCTTGCTTTTGGGGGATTATGCTGGCTATGGGGGGATTATGCTGCCTATTGGGGATTATGCTGCCTATGGGGGATTATGCTGCCTATGAGGGATTATGCTGGCTATGGGGGATTATGCTGACTATGGGGGATTATGCTGGCTATTGGGGGATTATGCTGACTATTGGGGGATTATGCTGCCTATCGGGGATTATGCTGGCTATGGGGGGATTATGCTGGCTATTGGGGGATTACGCTGGCTATTGGGGATTATGCTGGCTATGGGGGATTATGCTGGCTATGAGGGGATTATGCTGCCTATGGGGGATTATTCTGGCTATTGGGGGGATTATGCTGGCTACGGGGGATTATGCTGGCTATGGGGGGATTATGCTGGCTATTGGGGGATTACGCTGGCTATTGGGGGATTACGCTGGCTATTGGGGATTATGCTGGCTATGGGTGATTATGCTGGCTATGGGGGGATTATGCTGGCTATGGGGGATTATTCTGGCTATTGGGGGGATTATGCTGGCTATGGGGGATTATGCTGCCTATGAGGGATTATGCTGGCTATGGGGGATTATGCTGGCTATGGGGGATTATGCTGGCTATTGGGGGATTATGCTGGCTATTGGTGGATTATGCTGGCTATTGGGGGGATTATGCTGCCTATGGGGATTATGCTGGCTATGAGGGGATTATGCTGCCTATGGGGGATTATGCTGGCTATTGGGGGGATTATGCTGGCTATGGGGGATTATGCTGGCTATTGGGGGATTACGCTGGCTATTGGGGATTATGCTGGCTATGGGGGATTATGCTGGCTATGGGGGGATTATGCTGGCTATTGGGGGATTACGCTGGCTATTGGGGATTATGCTGGCTATGGGGGATTATGCTGGCTATGGGGGGATTATGCTGGCTATTGGGGGATTATGCTGGCTATGGGGGGATTATGCTGGCTATTGGGGGATTATGCAGACTATTGGGGGATTATGCTGGCTAGGGGGGATAATGCTGGCTATTGGGGGATTATGCTGGCTATTGGGGACTATGCTGCTTATGGGGGACTATGCTGCCTACTGGGGACTACTATGCTGCCTATTGGGGACTATGCTGCCTATGGGGTATTATGCTGCCTATTGAGGACATATGCTGTGTATTGGGGACCTTTGCTGCCTATTGGGACATTTACCTTCCTATTGGGGACCTATGCTGCCTATTGGGGACCTATGCTGCCTATTGGGGACCTATGCTGCGTATTGGCAACCTATGCTGCCTATTGGGGACCTATGCTGCCTATTGGTTACATATGCTGTCTATTGAGGACATATGCTGCCTATTGGGGACTATGCTGCCTATTGAGGACATATGCTGCCTATTGGGGACCTATGCTGCCTATTGAGGACATATGCTGCCTATTGGGGATCAATGCTGCCTATTGGGGACATTTACCTGCCTATTGGAGACATTTACCTGCCTGTTAGGGACTCTCGTACCACATCAGTCTGAGCCTGAGCTAAAAGCGGAGTTGCGCCAATATGTGCACTGATGAGGATGAAATGATATGGATTGGCAAGGCTGCAGTGATGGGCAGTGCAGGCTGTATGTCTCTGTGTGGGCAGTTTTATTGCTGGTATATTGTTTTTGTAGCGCTGTATATATATATTGGTATTTTACTAATAGCAATTTGGAATCCCTAGGAAATAATGATATTAAGAAAGAGAAAAATTGCTTCACTTGTGACAAATATGGAACCGAACATTGACCATCTCATTAGCCAAAAGCAGGCCCATAGTTCCCATTGAAATACCAGTAAGTTTGTTGATTTTTTTACTTTACTTGTTCTTTATTTTAAGTATTGTATTTGTTCCTGTTTATTTTTATTTTTTTACTTCAAAATAATTGTGTAGTATATGGTGTATACAGGGTCATACACATCGTCATACACATCGTGTGCGGTATATAGAGTGTATATACACTGCTGTATTATACTTTTCATATACAGGTTATAATGCCTCTTATTCTTTGTATAGAGGTGAGTGTGCCATGTATAATATATGGTATATACAGCGTAGTGTCGCTGTATTATACAATATACAACAGTTCTAATGCTCCAGACCTAATATGCAGTATAATGTACAGTGTATATGATGTAACCTGTATAAGATGTGACATTGGCTTGCCCCCCCCCTAGTTTTGATCCTGGGTACGCCATGCACCAGCGATCCCGACAACGATATGCGCTTGTCAGGATCGCTGGTGTGTCGCTACATGACCGCTGGTGAGCTTCCAAACAGGCAGCTCAGGCAGCGATCAGAACAGCGACACTGCGGGTAACGTCGCTTAGTTACCCGCAGTGTACGTTGGATACCTGCCCGCTGGTGCAGGGAGCTGGTAACCAAGGTACACATCGGGTTTCCAGGAGCTGAGCGACGCCTGGAAACTCGATGTGTACCTTGGTTACCAGCTGATCGCTGGTCTCCTGCATGACACACACAGCGATGCGTGCTGGCCAGCGGGAGACCAACGATCAAAAAATGTCCAGGACATTCAGTGATGATCAGCGATACCTGGCAGGGGGGCTGATCATCGCTGAATGTCACATACAGCGATATCGCTGGGGAGATCACTGTGTGTGATGGGGGCTTTAGTCTTACAGCTAATCCTGTTTTTCTCTTATCTATGCGATACATTCTGCATTTAGCCTGGACAACTGCTGGAGCAAAAAGAGTGGCTGAATATAGTCTCTAGGCAGGGCTTAGAGCTTTTCAGTTGCTAAAAATATAGCTGCTGACGGTGACCATTTTTTTTGGTGAAAAAATTGACAATATTTTCATTGATACAATTGAATGCGCTTATCCTGCTACGGGGCACATTTTTAGCTCTAAAAATTAACTATTGTCATCCATACAGTTAAATGTACTTTGAGTAAAATTATGGTGGTTTAAATTTTTTTAAAACCATTTGTCTTGCTACAATGCATAACATTTTAATATTTTTGTTCCAAAAATTGACTATTGTCAATTGTCAAGTTTAAAGTGCTTTGTTTAAATGACAATGGTTTAAAATTTGAGAAAACCTCTTGGCCTGCTACAGTTTACAAAATTATTTTGTTCCAAAAATTGACTTTAGTCGCTCAAACAATTTAACGTGGTTTGTGTGAAATTTCCGTGGTTTTGAAATTACTGTATATACTCGTGTGTAAGCCAATATTTTCAGCACCTTTTTTGTGCTGAAAATGCCCCTCGGCTTATACACGAGTCATTGGGCAGAAACCAGTGGGGGAGGGGAAGCTGCAGCAGGAGCCGGTGGCTGGGACATCATACTCACCCTCCCCGTGCCATCGCTGAACGTCCCCTGCAATCCTCCGTTGTCCCGGCTTCCTGCAGCTCTCCCGTGCTGAGCGGTCACATGGTACCACTCATTAAGGTCATGAAATGTGGACGCAAACCCCACTCACATATTCATGGTGAATATAACGGGGGGATCACGAAGGAGGACGGGGGAAGCACCGAGCAGGACGGGGGGAGTACAGAGGAGGACACGGAGCACGAAACAGGATGTGGGAGGACCGGGGAAGCATGGAGCAGGATGGGGGAAGCACAGAGGAGGACGCAGAGCACGTAGCAGGATGGGGGAGCACAGAAGAGTACGCGGAGCAGGGAGCAGGATGGGGGAGCACAGAGGAGGATGCGGAGCACAGAGGAGGACGCGGAGCACAGAGGAGCACAGAGCAGAACGGGGGGAGCACAGAGGAGGACGCGGAGCACAGAGGAGCACGGAGCAGGATGGGGGAAGCACAGAAGAGGACGCGGAGCACAGAGAAGCCACACAAAGCAGGACAGGGATGAGGGTACAATGTACACCCGGCTTATACTCGAGTCAATAAGCTTACCCTGTTTTCTGTGGCAAAATTAGGGGCCTCGGCTTATACTCTGGTCGGCTTATACTTGAGTATATAGAGTATATATAATTATATATATTCATATATAGTTTAATGTGCTTTGTGTAAAATTACAGTGGTTTGAAATTTTTAAAAATGACCTGGCCTGCTACCAGTAACAACATTTTTTTTACAAAATTTGACTATTGTTATTCATATAGTGTAACGTGTTTTGTGTGAAATTACTATAGTTTGAAATTTTGAAAAAATGCTTGGCCTGCTACAGGTGACCACATTTTTTTTTAAAATTTAGTTTAAATTTATCAAAGAAACTTGGTTTTCAGAGACATAGCAATTAGAAAATGCATAAGTCATACAGTGAGAGCCACTGAAGTGGAAATATTGATGATAGTGCACACAGGCGGTGAGGACATGGGACAGGTGCAACTGTGCTTGTAAATGGAGCACAAGCCAGACACCCAACCATGACACAAAGCTTCCTCTCTCACTTTTCTGGGAGGCAAAGGACATTACTTCTAAAGCCACAACAGTGTGAATAGGTGGTCGGTTGGATAGCATGCTTGCCAGCACCACCCATTCTTCCACATGTTCGAGTCTCACCTCCTAAAAGTCTGGGTCACTCAATCCTCACCCTGATTCTCCTTCCTTCCACCATGACAAGTCCAAGGCCACCAGGGATCCCACACTAGGACTCTACGAGGAGCTCTTTACATCATCAATTCTTGATGGTGAACTGTCACCCTGCATGTCCTAAGAGGGACAGGAGGACATGCTGTTTAGTGATGCACAAAACTTAGAGCAGCCACTGTCACAAGAAGATGACAGTGGGGAACAGCATTTTTTTCTGAGGAGGTAGATGATGATGAGAAACAGTTTCTGATTGTTAAGTCACCAAGTCAGGAGGACAAGGGTGCAGCAATGGAAGACGAGGTGGTGGATGATGAAGTCACTGACCCAATCCGAGAATGTGGCATGCACATTGAGGCCAGCAGTGCTGAGGGGGTGGAAATGGCAGTACCAAAACAAGCAAGAAGAGGCAGTGGGGTGACCACTGGGAGAAGGCATAGACAACTGTTGCGCAGAAAACTGACAGTTGTGAATTTCTCAGTCAAAGGTTTAGGTGTTCCCCACTCTGGGACTTTTTAAAGAGAGTTCTGAGAAAAAAATATGGTCATCTTGCTAAGATCAGCAGGGCCTGGAAACTAATAGCCTAACCACCACCAGCATGATCAATCACATGTCATCTAAGCACCCGATTTTGTGGGCTGAATGCCAGGGTCCACAATTGGTGCCATCGGGTGGCACCACTGCATCTTCCCCTGTTCTAGGTGTTGCCAATCCCCTGTCTATGACACTGGTGTAGATGCTTCCCACTCTTCACCTGTCCTTGCACATTCTAAGGCACCACAATCAAGCACTTTCATATCCTTGGCCCAGCACAGTGCTCAGCTGTCCCTACCCTGTCTAGACCTAAGAATGAAAAAGAAAATTCCTAACCACCCACCCACACACAGGCCCAAAGGCTGCTTGCCATGGAAATGTTGCCGTTTAGGCTGTTAGACATTAAGGATTTCAGCCGATTCATTGTGGCAGCCGGCCATGATACTGTCTTCCCAGCCACCACTATTTCTCACAGTGTGGCATCCCCATCTTGTACCCTCACGTGTCCAAGAACATCACCTGTGCCATTACCAACACACTTTCTGTGATTGTCTACTTAATGACGAACACCTGGACAAGCACTTGTGACCAGAGATGCTACATTTCTCTGATGCCGCATTGGGTGAACAATGGAGTCCCAACATTGGAGTCCCACCCTGGCACGGCACATGTGCTATCGACACAGAGGATTGCTGGCCTTCTTCTATAAGGGTTTCCTCCACCAATTCCTGCACCCCTTCCTGCTCCTCCTCATTCTCTATCTCTGATGTGTTATGTCAGAGCACGTGTCCACATCAACCGGAAGCTAGAAGGTCTTCAGCGCTTCCTCAGCGAAGCAGCAACAGGCTCTACTGATGTTATTTTTTTTAGGAGACAAACTGCACACAGCAGCCGAATTATTGAAGGGAATGACAGAGCAAACAGATCTGTGGATCTCGCCTTTGAGTCTACAACCAGGCATGGTCATGTGTGATAATTTCTGTAACCTGATGGCAGTTGTGAAGCTTGGCAAGCTCACACACACACACATTCCATGCTTGGCCCACTTGCTCAACTTCAATGGTTTCTGAAAAGCAGATTTGCCAGAGCTTCTAGTCAAGATATGCCGCATTAGCAGCCATTTTCACAAGTCAGTTACAGCTGCCGCCACTCTGGTTGTGCTGCTGCAGCACATGCAAGTGCCAGCTCACAGACTGATGTGCGACATTACAACAGCTGAAACTCCACACTGCATATGCTGGCAAGGCTTTGTGAGCAGCAGAGGCCAGTTGTTGAATACCCGCTCCAACACACCCATCTGTATTCTGGTCAGCCTCCGCATATAACAACTGAAGGGGACTTCACAAATATGGTCAGCGGTGATGACGCCATCTTCAGCACAACAATCTCGCTTCTGTGCCTACTTAAACAGTTGTGCTGACAATTAAATATGAAGCTTTGCATGCGGACCAGGTGGAGATGGAGGAATATATGAGACAAAGAGATACTATGCAGGCCAGCCTCATCTCATCTGCTCAGTGCAGATTGGGTAACAATGAGGATGTGGAGGCTGCAGAGGAGGAACAGGAGCTGGCAGGCTCAATAGAGGCTAGTACCCACACAAGCTTCATCCCATCTCTCCTATTATACTAATTATTCAAAGCGAGCATTCGAGCAATAGGAATTGCTCGGTTTGAGTAACGAGCATCTGAGCACTTCAATACTCGCTCATCCCTAGTCAGTAACAACCCATCCAATCCACACAGGCAAAGAAATGAAACCATAAATATCCAAAAGTTAAGTGTAATAATGAGAAATGACACAATAAAAAGTATTGAACATGCTTGCTGAAATATTTAATACTTTGTACAAAAGCCTTTGTTGATGATGACAGCTTCAAGATGCCTATTGTATGTTGAAAGTAGTTGCATGCAATACTCAGGTGTTATTTTTTCCCATTCTCCCACACAAACTATTAGGGCCTGTGGATTGCACCAAATATAAATTAGAGGAAAATGCGATTGCGACCCGGGGTCCACCGTGCGGAGGAACAGTTACCAAGCCA
Source organism: Oophaga sylvatica (assembly GCA_033576555.1). Classification (NCBI taxonomy): domain Eukaryota; kingdom Metazoa; phylum Chordata; class Amphibia; order Anura; family Dendrobatidae; genus Oophaga; species Oophaga sylvatica. The sequence continues at coordinate 263,280,934 of JARQOD010000006.1, read as the reverse complement.
AGAGGGAATTCCCACCCTACACTGCCTGATAAGAAATACGCTCATAGAGCACGAAGCAGCACACGCGTATACGGAGTGGTCGCCAGAAGCTCAGACGTCCTTTTGATCCCGAAATGTCCACCTAGCCTAAATGTGTGAGCCCAAGAGAGGACCTTCGGTCGCAGATTTGGTGGTACCTGAGTCTTTCCTGGCGGCACTGACTCAAGCGAAACCGGAGCTACCGTTCACAGACTCTCCGATGGGATAATAAGCCGATGCTCGTCCCCCTCTTCAGAAGAGACAACAGAATTAGATAGAGCAACGGCATGGAGATTCTTCTCCCCCGAGAGAAAATGAAGGGGGAAATTAAATTGGGAAAAGAATAAGGACCATCTGGCCTGGCGAGAGATCAACCACTGAGCCGTATGCAGATATAGCAGATTTTTGTGATCAGTGAATACTTGAAAGGGAAAACGTGCCCCTTCTAGGAGATGTCTCAACTCCAAGAAAGCCAATTTCATAGCCAGTAACTCCTTGTCCCCAATGGAATAGTTTCTCTCCGCCGGTGTGAAGGTCTTAGAAGTCAAAAAACACGGATGTTTACGACCTTGAGCATCATTCTGGTACAGGACTGCTCCAGCACCGATGGAAGAGGCATCCACTTCCAATATGAAGGGCTTATCCACATCGGTGCGATGTAGCACAGGAGCCCTAGCGAAATGAGATTTCACAGAGGTAAACACCTTAGAGACCTCCTCTGACCACAACTTGGGATTAGCTCCTTTTTTGGAGAGGGCTACCAGAGGAGCTACTAAAGTAGAGAAATGTGGAATGACCTGGCGGTAGTAGTTGAAGAAACCCAAAAACGCTGTACAGCTTTAAGGCAATGTGGTTCCTGCCAGTTCATTACGGACTCAAATATGACAGGTTCCATGGCCAAACCTTTGGCCGAGATAATATAGCCAAGGAAAGTCAAAGACTCCTGCTCAAACACACACTTCTCAAATTTGGCAAACAGGGAATTGGTAGCAGGAGTTCGAAGACTTTGCAGACATCTTTTTGGTGGGTATCAATATCTGGTGAGAAGATAAGAATATTTTCCAGATAAACTACCACTGAAGTGGATAATAACTCCGGGAAGACATCATTGACAAAGTCTTAGAAGGCAGCAGGAGTGTTACACAGGCCAATCGACATCAACAGATATATAGTGACCGTCCCATGGGTTAAACGCAGTCATCCATTCATTCCCCTCACGAATTCGTATCAGGTTGTATGCGCCACGCAGGTCTAATTTAGAAAATACCCTAGCTCCTCACAGCCTGTCAAAGTGCTCCGATATGAGAGGAAGAGGGTATTTGTTTTTTATAGTAATGGCATTCAGAATCCTGTAGTCTATACATAGACGTAGTTCCCCATTCTTCTTCTGAACAAAGAACCCAGCCCCTGCGGGTGACACTGACTTCCTAATAAACCCTCTTGCCAGGTTCTCTTTAATATATTGAGACATAGCCTTAGTCTCTGGGAGAGATAGAGAGTAAACATGTCCCAGGGGAGGCTCGGAGCCTAGCAAGAGGTCTATACGACAGTGATACGAGCGTTGAGGCGGAAAGGTCTCTGTTGCTCTTTTGGAGAACACGTCCGCATATTTCCAATAGTGTTTAGGAAGAGAGGTCAGATCTGCGGTGACCTCAGACGTAGCAACCTGAACCTGAGCCCACAGACACCTTCCCTCTCATGAACCACTCCATCCCACCATGTTCCCCGTAGACCAGTTAATATGAGGGGAATGATGGCGTAACCAGGGTATCCCTAACAATACCTCGTCAATTCCCTCAGGAATGATCAACAAGGAAATTATCTTCTGATGTTCTGGAGACATGACCAGAGTGAGAGGAATGGTCTGATGTGCGATTTGGGAGGGCAATGCGGATTCATTTACTACCTCTTGAAGCTCATCAAGAGAATGCCAAGAGTGTGCAAAGCAGTCATCAAAGCAAAAGGTGGCTACTTTGAAGAACCTAGAATATAAGACATATTTTCAGTTGTTTCACACTTTTTTGTTAAGTATATAATTCCACATGTGTTCATTCATAGTTTTGATGCCTTCTGTGTGAATGTACAATTTTCATAGTCATGAAAATACAGAAAAATCGTTAAATGAGAAGGTGTGTCCAAACTTTTGGTCTGTACTGTATATATATACAGTCATGGACAAAAGTTTTGAGAATGACACAAATATTAATTTTTGCAAAGTCTACTGCTTCACTTTTTCTAATGGCAATTTGCATATACTCCAGAATGTTATAAAGAGTGATCAGCTTAACAGCAATTACTTGCAAAGTCAATATTTGGCTAGAAAATTAACTTTATCCCCAAAACACATTTAAACATCATTGCAGCCCTGCCTTAAAAGGACCAGCTAACCTCTTTTCAGTGATTGCTCCATTAACACAGGTGTGGGTGTTGATGAGGACATGGCTGGAGATCAATCTGTCATGATTAAGTAAGAATGACACCACTGGACACTTTAAAAGGAGGCTGGTGCTTGGCATCATTGTTTCTCTTCTGTTAACCATGGTTATCTCTAAAGAAACATGTGCAGCCATCATTGCAATGCACAAAAATGGCCTAACAGGGAAGAGTATCGCAGCTAGAAAGATTGCACCTCAGTCAACAATCTATCGCATAATCAAGAACTTCAAGGAGAGAGGTTCCATTGTTGCCAAAAAGGCTCCAGGGCGCCCAAGAAAGACCAGCAAGCACCAAGACCGTCTCTTAAAAGTGTTTCAGCTGCGGGATCGGTGTTGTGAATAGGCTGGAAATGAGTTCTGAGCAGAAGCTCCCTCTGGTGGTTACAAACGGTACTGGACTGTCCAGTGAAGATTGTGAGGATTGGGAATCAGGTGTTACTGACTGGTCTTATATAAGGGAGTCGCCTTCCCATCAGGGTTGCCGGTGATCAATTGTTCTGGTCTCAATCCTTGATTCCTGTTTCCTTGGTAGCCTGCTGTGTCGTGTCTGAATCTCCTGCTAACAGATAAGACATTTTCTTCTTTTTGTTTTTTGTGCTTGATTATTGCATTTTGTCCTGCACTTCTGTGGGGGCCTTCTGGGTCCCCTCTGGGGGCTTTTGCCTCTCAGTTCAGTTCAGCCACTGATGTTTGTACATTTGCTTTTTCCAGTTTTTTCAGTGGCTGCTGTTTTGTTTTTGGTTACACCAGAGAACTAATTTAGGTGGTAGAGGTCGTGTGATCTCAGGTGTTTTTGAAATTAGTAGAGTTGGTGCTTTTCAGGGTTTTTTGGGATTGCAGTAAGTGCCCTTCCTATCCTTTTCTATTTAGTAAGTTTGGGCCCCAACGTTTGCTCATACTATTTTCTGTCTGTGTCAGTATTTCTTCTTGTCTAACCGCCATTACATCTTTGGGGGCTTTCTATGTTCTTTGGGGATCTGCTCCGGGGCAGATAGCTTTCCTCTTTCTATCTTTAGGTGTAGTTAGTTTCTCAGGCTGTGACGAGGCGTCTAGGATCAACGTAGGAACGCTCCACGGCTGCCTCTAGTTGTGGTGGTTAGTCAGGGTACTGCAATCTCATAGTTTCCAACTGCTCTGGTGTATTTCCTTTTTTGCCTGCTCTCCTCAGCTACCAAATCATAACAGTATCACCGGCCAAAACTGAAAATTATATGGTACTCACAGAAGGGAAAAATATTGTGGAAAGAAAAAAGTTGTCAGAGTTGTCAGAGATTTTTTTTTTTCTGTTTGTTGCATTTTTTTTCCCTCTGTATCTCTGGGTGCTGAGGAGGATTTTTTTTTTCTCTCTCAATGGAGTTTGCACAGTTGTCTGGCCGTGTGGATCAGCTTGCCACTGAAGTTCGGAGTATTGCTACCTATCTTGCTGGGTTGCCTGTTGTGGAACCTAGGATGCCAGATTTGTTTTTGGGGGATCGAGCTAAGTTTCTGAATTTCAAAAATAACTGTAAATTGTTTTTTGCCTTAAAATCTAAGTCCTCAGGGAACGCAGCGCAGCAGGTTCAAATTGTCATCTCTCTCCTGCGTGGCGACCCTCAGGATTGGGCTTTTTCCCTGACACCTGGGGATCCTGTTTTGAGTGATGTTGATGCATTTTTTCAGGCTTTGGGGTTATTGTACGATGAGCCTAATGTCACTGATCAAGCTGAAAAAACTTTGTTGGCATTAAGTCAGGGGCTTGAGGACGCTGAGTTATACTGTCAGAGATTCCGTAGGTGGGCAGTCCTGACCAAATGGAATGACGACGCTTTGGCAGCTCTTTTTCGGAAGGGACTGTCAGATAATGTAAAGGATATTATGGTGGGATTCCCTGTTCCCTCTGGTCTCAATGATTCTATGTCATTAGCGATTCAAATTGACAGACGTTTGCGTGAGCGGAAAGGTATGCGTGGAATAATGTTGCCTTGTGAACCTGCTTCTGAATCCATGCAGTGTGATGGAGTGGTTTCTGGGGCACAGCGTCATGAATTTCGAAAGCGCAATGGGTTATGTTTCTACTGTGGTGATGCCTCTCATACTATTTCTGTCTGCCCTAAGCGGGGTAGACTTTTTGCTCGCTCAGTTGTCTTGGGTAGTGTTCAGACTAAGTTTTTATTAACTGTTACCCTGATATGCTCTCTGTCCTCATTTTCTGCTCAGGCTTTTGTTGATTCTGGAGCAGCTATTAACCTGATGGATTTTGATTTTGCTAAACGTTGTGGGTTTCCCTTGATACCCCTACGGAAGTCTATTCCCCTACTGGGGATCGATTCTACCCCTTTGGCTGAGAATAAACCTCAGTTCTCTACTCAGGTGAAAATGAGGGTAGAAGCTGATCATCAGGAGAGTTGCAAATTTTTGGTTCTGTATAATCTGCATGACATTATCGTACTGGGTTTCCCTTGGTTACAGCCTCATAATCCTGTTTTGGATTGGAAATCTGTGTCTATTACCAGTTGGGGCTGCCAATGTGTTAATACCAACACTCCTGTTTTTTCTGCCTCCCCCAGGCTCAGGATGTTCCTGACTTTTTGATTGATTTTTATGATGTGTTTAGCGAAAGTAAATCTGCATCCTTACCTCCCCATAGGAGCTATGACGGCGCTATTGAATTAGTGCCTGGTAGTAAATTCCCTAAAGGTCGCCTTTTTAACTTGTCTGTACCTGAACATGACGCTATGCGGTCTTATATCAAGGAGTCATTGGAGAAGGGTCATATCAGACCATCCTCTTCACCCTTAGGTGCCGGTTTTTTCTTTGTGGCCAAAAAGGATGGTTCATTAAGGCCGTGTATTGAATATCGTCTCTTGAACAATATTACTGTAAAATATCAATATCCGTTACCCTTGATCTCTGATCTGTTTTCCAGGGTGAAAAACGCTACTTGGTTTACCAAGCTTGACCTCAGGGGGGCATATAACCTTATTCGCATTAAGCACGGGGATGAATGGAAGACGGCATTTAATACCCCTGAAGGGCATTTTGAGTACCTTGTGATGCCCTTTGGGCTCACTAATGCTCCTTCTGTCTTCCAGTCCTTCATGAATGACATTTTCAGGGATTTTGTGGATAAATTTCTGATTGTTTATTTGGATGATATCTTGATTTTTTCCAATGACTGGGACTCTCATGTAAAACATGTTCGGACTGTGTTCCAGATTTTGAGAGAGAATGCTCTGTATGTGAAGGGATCAAAGTGTCTTTTTGGCGTTCAGAGGATCTCATTTCTGGGATTCATTTTGTCCCCATCTGTTATTGAAATGGACCCGGTCAAAGTTCAGGCTATCTGTGATTGGGTCCAACCTACTTCATTAAAGGCTCTTCAAAGATTCTTGGGTTTTGCCAATTTTTATCGTAAATTTATTGGTAATTTCTCTGTTATTGTTAAACCATTAACTGATTTGACCAAGAAGGGTTCTGATGTGGTGAATTGGCCTCCTGAGGCAGTCTCTGCATTTCAGGAACTTAAGCAGAGATTCACTTCTGCTCCTGTTCTACGGCAGCCTGATGTTTCTCTACCATTTCAGGTGGAGGTTGATGCCTCTGAAATTGGGGCAGGTGCCGTTTTGTCCCAAAGAGATCCAGAGACCTCTAAAAGTAACCCTTGTGCCTTTTTCTTTCGAAAATTTTCTCCCACTGAACGTAATTATGACGTGGGTAATCGGGGGTTATTAGCCATGAAGTGGGCTTTTGAAGAGTGGAGACATTGGCTGGAGGGAGCCAAACATCAGGTGATGGTCCTTACGGACCATAAGAATCTGGTTTATCTGGAGTCTGCCAAGCGACTTAATCCTAGACAGGCCAGGTGGGCCTTGTTTTTCACACGTTTTAATTTTGTGGTTTCATTTCTTCCTGGCACTAAAAATGTTAAGGCGGATGCCCTCTCGAGGAGTTTCCTGGCGGACTCTCCTGAGTAATCTGATCCTTCTGTTATTTTGAAAGAGGGTGTAGTTCTTTCCGCCATCTCGCCCAATTTGAGACTGGCTCTGGAGGGGTGTCAGGAGGATAAGCCCGAGCGCTGCCCTGTTGGGAAATTGTTTGTCCCGGACCAGTGGAAAAAGAGTGTAATGTCTGAGATTCATTGTTCCGCGTTGGCCGGTCATCCCGGAATTTTTGATACCAGAGACTTGGTTAGTCGGTCCTTTTGGTGGCCTACCTTGTCTCGTGATGTCAGGGAGTTTGTGCAGTCCTGCGGGACTTGCTCTCGCTCCAAGCCTTGCTCTCGTTCTAGTGGTTTGTTGATGCCATTACCTGTGCCCAAGAGACCATGGACCCATATCTCTATGGATTTCATTTCCGACCTCCCTGTTTCTCAGAGAATGACCGTCATATGGGTGATTTGCGATAGGTTTTCCAAGATGATACATCTTGTGCCATTACCTAAGTTGCCTTCCTCCTCTGAATTGGTGCCTTTGTTCCTTCAGCACGTGGTTCGTTTACACGGCATTCCTGAGAACATTGTGTCTGACAGAGGAGTCCAGTTTTTTTCCAGATTTTGGAGGACCTTTTGTTCTAAAATTGGTGTTCAATTGTCTTTCTCCTCGGCGTTTCATCCTCAGACCAATGGTCAAACTGAAAGAACAAACCAGACATTGGAGACTTATCTAAGATGCTTTGTGTCTGCTGATCAGGATGACTGGGTCTCTTTTTTGCCTTTGGCTGAGTTTGCTCTTAATAATAGGGCTAGCTCTGCCACTTTGATGTCTCCATTTTTCTGTAATTCTGGGTTTCACCCTCGATTTTCTTCAGGACAGACGGAGGCTTCTGTGTTATGTTACGGTAGCTGAGGAGTGCAGGTAAAAAAGGCAATACACCAGAGCAGTTGGAAACTATGGGATTGCAGTACCCTGACTAACCACCACAACTAGAGGCAGCCGTGGAGCGTTCCTACGTTGGTCCTAGACGCCTCGTCACAGCCTGAGAAACTAACTACACCTAAAGATAGAAATAGGAAAGCTATCTGCCCCGGAGCAGAACCCCAAAGATAATAGAAAGCCCCCAAACATGTAATGGCGGTTAGACAAGAGGAAATACTGACACAGAAAGAAAATAGTATGAGCAAACGCTGGGGCCCAAACTATCTAAACAGAAAAGGATAGGAAGGGTACTTACTGCAATCTCAGAAAACCCTGAAAAAACACCAACTCTACTAATTTCAAAATCACCTGAGATCACACGACCTCTACCACCTAAATTAGTTCTCTGGTGTAACAAAAACAAAACAGCAGCCACTGAAAAAAAACTGGAAAAAGCAAAAGTACAAAACACAGAGGGACTAAACTGAGAGGGCAAAAGCCCCCGGAGGGGACCCTGAAGGCCCCCACAGAAGTGCAGGACAAAATGCAAAAATATAGCAAAAACACAAAATAAGAAATTGTCTTATCTGATAGCAGGAGATGCAGACACGACACAGCAGGCTACAAGGGAAACTGGAAAGAAGGATTCAGACCAGAACAATTGATCACCGGCAACCCTGATGGGAAAATGACTCCCTTATATAAGACCAATCAGTAACACCTGATTCCCAGTCCTCACAATCCTCACTAGTACCGCTTGTAACCACCAGAGGGAGCCTCTGCTCAGAACTCATCTCAAACCCATTCACAACAGTACCCCCCGCTTGAGGAGGGGTCACCGAACCCTCATTTGAGCAACCAGGTCGGTCAGGATGAGTTCTATGATACGCACGGATAAGTCTCCTAGCATGGATGTCCGAAGCAAACACCCAAGAATTGTTTTCCTGACCATAACCTCTCCATTTAACCAAATACTGGAGTCTTCGTCTAGAAAAACGAGAATCCAATATTTTCTCAACCACATACTCCAGATTGCCCTCAACCAAAACAGGGTCAGGAGGCACAGCAGCAGGAACCACTGGCTCAACAAACCTCTTCAACAATGACTTGTGGAACACGTTATGGATCTTAAATGTCCCTGGAAGAAGCAAACGAAAAGAAACAGGATTAATAATCTCCATGATCTTATAAGGTCCAATGAACCTAGGCTTAAATTTATTCTCATAGGAATATTCTTTGAGGACAACCAGACCAAGTCCCCCACTTTAAACCGAGGACCATCAGTCCTATGCCGGTTAGCAAACCGCTGGGCCTTCTCCTGAGAGAGGGACAACCTCTCCACTACCTGGTCCCAAATCTGCTGCATACGCTCAACAACAGAGTCAACACCTGGACAGACAGAAGTGTTGTGAATGGGTTTGAGATGAGTTCTGAGCAGAGGCTCCCTCTGGTGGTTACAAGCGGTACTAGTGAGGATACAAGTCCTTGTTGAAGAGGTTTGTTGAGCCAGTGGTTCCTACTACTGTGCCTCCTGACCCTGTTTTGGTTGAGGGCAATCTGGAGTATGTGGTTGAGAAAATATTGAATTCTCGTTTTTCTAGACGGAAACTCCAATATTTGGTTAAATTGAGAGGTTATGGTCAGGAAGACAATTCTTGGGTGTTTGCTTCGGACATCCATGCTAGGAGACTCATCCGTGCGTATCATAGAACTCATCCTGACCGACCTGGTTGCTCAAATGAGGGTTCGGTGACCCCTCCTCAAGGGGGGGGGTACTGTTGTGAATAGGCTGGAAATGAGTTCTGAGCAGAAGCTCCCTCTGGTGGTTACAAACGGTACTGGACTGTCCAGTGAAGATTGTGAGGATTGGGAATCAGGTGTTACTGACTGGTCTTATATAAGGGAGTCGCCTTCCCATCAGGGTTGCCGGTGATCAATTGTTCTGGTCTCAATCCTTGATTCCTGTTTCCTTGGTAGCCTGCTGTGTCGTGTCTGAATCTCCTGCTAACAGATAAGACATTTTCTTCTTTTTGTTTTTTGTGCTTGATTATTGCATTTTGTCCTGCACTTCTGTGGGGGCCTTCTGGGTCCCCTCTGGGGGCTTTTGCCTCTCAGTTCAGTTCAGCCACTGATGTTTGTACATTTGCTTTTTCCAGTTTTTTCAGTGGCTGCTGTTTTGTTTTTGGTTACACCAGAGAACTAATTTAGGTGGTAGAGGTCGTGTGATCTCAGGTGTTTTTGAAATTAGTAGAGTTGGTGCTTTTCAGGGTTTTTTGGGATTGCAGTAAGTGCCCTTCCTATCCTTTTCTATTTAGTAAGTTTGGGCCCCAACGTTTGCTCATACTATTTTCTGTCTGTGTCAGTATTTCTTCTTGTCTAACCGCCATTACATCTTTGGGGGCTTTCTATGTTCTTTGGGGATCTGCTCCGGGGCAGATAGCTTTCCTCTTTCTATCTTTAGGTGTAGTTAGTTTCTCAGGCTGTGACGAGGCGTCTAGGACCAAGTAAGGAACGCTCCACGGCTGCCTCTAGTTGTGGTGGTTAGTCAGGGTACTGCAATCTCATAGTTTCCAACTGCTCTGGTGTATTTCCTTTTTAGCCTGCTCTCCTCAGCTACCAAATCATAACAGATCGGGTTACCAGCAGTGCAGAGCTTGCTCAGGAATGGCAGCAGGCTGGTGTGAGTGCATCTGCACGCACTGTGAGGCGGAGACTCTTGGAGCAAGGCCTGGTCTCAAGGAGGGCAGCAAAGAAGCCACTTCTCTCCAGAAAAAACATCATGGACATACTGATATTCTGCAAAAGGTACAGGCAGTGGACTGCTGAGGACTGGGGTAAAGTTATTTTCTCTGATGAATCCCCTTTTCGATTGTTTGGGACATCAGGAAAACGCCTCATTCGGAGAAGACAAGGTGAGCGCTACCACCAGTCTTGTCTCATGCCAACTGTTAAGCATCCTGAAACCATTCATGTGTGGGGTTGCTTCTCAGCCAAGGGAATCGGCTCTCTCACAGTCTTGCCTAAAAACACAGCCATAAATAAAGAATGGTACCAGAATGTCCTCCAAGAGCAACTTCTCCCAACCCTCCAAGAGCAGTTTGGCGATCAAAAATGCCTTTTCCAGCATGATGGAGCACCTTGCCATAAAGCAAAGGTGATAACTAAATGGCTCAGGGAACAAAACATAGAGATTTTGGGTCCATCGCCTGGAAACTCCCCAGATCTTAATCACATTGAGAACTTGTGGTCAAACATCAAGAGACGGGTGGACAAACAAAAACCTAAAAATTCTGACAAAATGAAAGCATTGATTGTGCAAGAATGAACTGCTATCAGTCAGGATTTGGTCCAGAAGTTGATTGAGAGCATGCCAGGGAGAATTGCAGAGGTCCTGAAGAAGAAGGGTCAACACTGCAAATATTGACTTGCTGCATTAACTCATTCTTACTGTCAATATAAGCTTTTGCTACTCATATGTTTGCAATTATATTTCTGTCTGTGATAAAAACATCTGTCAAACACACACATAAAAACCAGAGGGTAGCAGATCATGTGAAAATATAATATTTGTGTCATTCTCAAAACTTTTGGCCATGACTGTATATATGAAATTTATTACATACACACGTATCCACAGTACAATTGATACATTACATTGATGTATATTTTTTAATTTATTTTATTATTTACAATTTATTATTATTCAAATAGGACTGAGCATTTTTAATTTTTGTGCTTTGGCTTCTTCCTACTCTTCTTCAAAGTGTTTTAATTATATTTTTTCATTTACGTAGTCATATGATGACATGTTTTTTTACGTAAGTTTAAGTCCTGTAACCCCAATTTTTAATTCTTGGAACTCTATCTCTGCTTCAAGAGACCATTTGACAATTGATGTCTTCGTACCCTTATGGTCGGTTAGGGGTGCGGCTGTTATAGAGAACATTCGAGATACCGTCTGTCATTGTAAATTTGTTTACTGTAAACGTTATATCTATAACTTTGTATGTAATCACTTCTCAAGTACAGCACCATAGAATTAATGGCGCTATATAAATAATAATAATAATAATAATAATAATAATAATAATCGAGGTAAACTGCAATGTGTTTTTTGTGAGGGGGTAAGATGCGGTCCATAGTCCTCCGGGAGGTAGCTGCAGTTCCTTGCAGCCCGAACGGAATTCTGGTATGCTGGAAGCAATCATCAGGCTTAGCGACACAGGACATAGGATAGGCATCACATTTCAACAACATGTTTATTTTCCTATGGTTGTTGTAGAACGCGACACTTATCCAGGTTTCTGCACAAGGACAGCGGGGCTCGATCCACGGCTGTTTGATTCCTCAATGACACCCAGGTTCAACTTTTTGCTCACCTTCTTCGAAACCACCTATTGGCTGGCTTCAAGGATAAGGTTGTTGGTTCTCCGCACATATGGTTTCATCAGGATTTCATGTTCAACCACCTGTGTACATTCTGGCAACTCTAAAAACAGGTCCCAGTTCCACTAAAGCAGTTCTCTGCACTGTTGTCTCTGGGCCGGTGACAGTGTCTCTGACATCGTTACATCCTTAGTGTCCCCTTTTGTCTTGTCCAGCCCACATGGAGTTTCAACTGGGTCCCTCTCTTCCCCTGCCTTGATGGGTATCGGCATGAGAGGATTTTGGCAGTGAGAGGTGATAGAGGTTAACTGACATTTGAAACAGCAATTGCAATATCTTAGGATTTCATGGTGACATCACTGCAAATAGAACCTCCACATGTTCTGTTCTTGAATTTTATCCACCCTGAGATGGCCACCTAAGATATGGGCCCTGTTCAACACCCTTTGTCTATAGGGTCATGGTATCAATAATTGCTCCACTATTTCCTTCTTCACCTTAGTAACCTGCTACAGTAAGTCCCCACCCAACATGAAACAGGGAAACCTGGTGTCACCCTCCAATTCCTGTGCTATGCCGTTTTTTATGGTTACCTTATTGAATGCTTCTTTCATAGATAGGTCCCTATGTTGGGTGAACCCAAAATTTTCTCTGGTCACACCTATCTCAGAAATGTCTGCCTCAGGGGATGCTACTTTCTCCTCTTCTATCATTACACAAAAGGGAAACCCATCAGACTCTGGGGTTGGTGGAACGTTTTTAGGGCCAACAGATTTCTTCATCGAGCAATCGGGGTCTCCGATCCTCCCCCAAAAGTCCCAAAACACAAAGTCCTGGCCTATGATAATTGGGTGCAATAAATCCTGGACCACACTGACCTCATGGGACTCAGTACCTCGGGACATCTCAGTGACCACTCTGACCAATGGATAGTCTTTAGTATCTCCATAAATGCAGCAGACGCTCACCTTCGTCCAACAAGGGATGAATTGGAGAGGGAGTGTGGCCCTCATGAGAGTCACCCACCAAACTCTCTGAGTCTAGTAGTACACTCATTTGCAGACCATTCACTTTTACAGGAAAAGCTCGGGGCCCTTCGCGGGGTATACAGTCCACACTGAAAGCTGGATATGTGTAGAGTGAATACTGGCATCCATGCTACAGTCCATTTGCTCGATGGTGCGAGGACAATGGGCAGCTATATGACCTGATCCATTACATCTCCAGCAAATTACATCCCCCAATGAGGTCCTCGGCATGAGCTCCGCTTCCCCCTTGGACTTTTGGCGCCCCACTTCCTTTTTAACCTATGCCCCCCAGGATGGAGTGGGTTGCCTCCCCAAGGATCCTTCGACCCTCTGATATCTTTCAACCAGTCAGACCAATTCATCGGCATTCTGGGGATCTCCCTGGGCAACCCCAGTCTGCATCGGACTCAGAAGAGAGCACACAAACCGGTCCATTACAACAAGCTCCACCATCTGCACTGGGGTAGAGAACTACAGCTGTAAACACTTTTGGATGAGGTGCAGTAGATCAAATATTTGAGAGCGAGGGGGATTGTCATGATGATATGCCCAGCGGTGGACCCTTTGTGCCCTGCCCTATTTTCAATTTTTCATACTCTTTAGGTCCCTGTAAGGCTAAATCATAGTAGGCCTTTTGTGGTTCCCTCATTAAGAATGGTGCCAGAACTTCCACCTACTTCTCTGGTGGGAGTTTATCCCTATCAGTGATCCTTTCAAAAACTGTTATAAAGGCCTCTGTGTTGTAATGAAGGGTCATTTTCTCCAAGGCTCTCTTCACCACCTTCCGGACAGAGAAATCATCAGTTGTAATTGGAGTCGGAGCTGCTGCCGTGGCATGAACAGCCTCTGAGAGTAAATCAATCTGCTGCTGTTGTTGTTGATGCTGCTGGAGTTGTTGCTTCTGCTGCTGGAGCTGTTGGAGGTACAGGTGCTCGCTTTGGACCAGGTGCTTGAACAGCTCCTTCATTTTGTCTGACCTCTGTTCTATTCTTACAGCCGCCTTCACCCAAGACATGCAGTTTGTCCTTAGCCATCACACTTGATTTGTGGGGATCTTGCCTGCATTCTCCACCAACTGTTGTAGATCAGCTCACTCGGCTGTACATAGAGGTAGACACAGGAACAATGTCTCTTTAAATCTTCTACTGGTATATTTCAATCCTCATAAACCATGTCACCAGAAAACTTAAATACAGCCTTTGTCCAGTAGAAGGTAAAACATAAAGTAACAAGTCCATACAATAGTGCTGGTTAGCATACATTGCTTACATTTCATCTTCCATGTCCTTTAGCAAAAGACATTCAATTTAGGAGATCTGCAATCTCCATATGTCCAGTTTGCTTAACTCAAAAGCATCTCTCCAGGTGCACCCATACTTAAATGCACTAGAAAGTTGGGAATTTATCCTCTGGACTCCTACCACTCTACACTGTTCAATCATCCTATCACTAAACATGATTAATTAACCCTTCTCATCACTTATTATGCTGGATGATTTTTCCTAGGTTTATTTTACTGAAGCTAACAACCTCAGTGCTACATATTTCCTCATTGTCTTATATATATTATTTTACTGTTTGGGTTAATTTTTTTTTCTATATTTCATGGTCTGTACTCTTACGGATATGGCAATACCAAACAAGTTAACATTCTATTTATTTTTTCTCCATGAATTGGAGAGGGTTAGTTTAATCTTTTCTATATTGTTTGTTTTATTTTTAAAAGCAGTTTTTAATTAATTTTCTCTTTATTTTCTAGATCCAATAAAAGATTTGAACTTCCAATCAACGACAGGTTGGGCTTAATAGGAGGTCCAAAATGAGAACGAACGTTGTCTTCAGATGGCCACTTGCTGACATGGTGATCCATCACATTGTGCACAGGTTTGATGAGCACCTATATGCGCTTAAACTAGCAACTAAACCATTTAAATGTCACTGTCACTGATTGACAGATGCATCTAATTGATTAAATAGCAGAGAAAAGAGATATCTTCAGTCACTGCTATTAGAGGCAGCTGCTGGAAGTATAACACAGCTGGCATCCACCTGTAATGGTGCAGACTCATCTCCTGAGTATGCTACATATACAGTACAGACCAAAAGTTTGGACACACCTTCTCATTCAAAGATTTTTCTGCATTTTCATGGCTATGAAAATTGTAGAATCACACTGAAGGCATCAAAATTATGAATTAACACATGTGGAATTATACATTACACTTTACAAAAAAGTGTGAAACAACTGAAACTATGTCTTATATTCTAGGTTCTTCAAAGTAGCCACCTTCTGCTTTGATTACTGCTTTGCACACAGAAAAGGTGAACGGATGGATTCTATATGCCTGGTTCAAACCGTGAAGCATGGAGGAGGTGGTGTGATGGTGTGGGGGGGCTTTGCTGGTGACACTGTTGGGGATTTATTCAAAATTGAAGGCATAGTGAACCAGCATGGTTACCACAGCATCTTGCAGCAGCATGCTATTCCATCCGGTTTGCGTTTAGTTGGACTATCATTTATTTTTCAACAGGACAATGACCCCCAAACACACCGGTGGGAACCAGGCATGTAGAGTCCATCCGTTCACCTTTTCTGCGTCGCACAAAGACACGGTGGTTGGAACCAAAGATCTCAAATTTGGACTCATCAGACCAAAGCACAGATTTCCACTGGTCTAATGTCCATTCATTGTGTTCTTTAGCCCAAACAAGTCTCTTCTGCTTGTTGCCTGTCCTTAGCAGTGGTTTCCTATCAGCTATTTTACCATGAAGGCCTGCTGCACAAAGTCTTCTCTTGACAGTTGTTGTAGAGATGTGTCTGCTGCTAAAACTCTGTGTGGCATTGACCTGGAGTCTAATCTGAGCTGCTGTAAACCTGCGATTTCTGAGGCTGGTGACTCAGATAAACTTATCCTCAGAAGCAGAGGTGACTCTTGGTCTTCCTTTCCGGGGCGGTCCTCATGTGAGCCAGTTTCTTTGTAGCGCTTGATGGTTTTTGCAACTGCACTTGGGGACACTTTCAAAGTTTTCCCAATTTTTCGGACTGACTGACCTTCATTTCTTAAAGTAATGATGACCACTCATTTTTCTTTATTTAGCTGCTTTTTTCTTGCCATAATACAAATTCTAACAGTCTATTCAGTAGGACTATCAGCTGTATATCCACCAGACTTCTGCACAACACAACTGATGGTCCCAACCCCATTTATAAGGCCAGAAATCACAGTTATTAAACCTGACAGGGCACACCTTTGAAGTGAAAACCATTTCCGGTGACTACCTCTTGAAGCTCATCAAGAGAATGCCAAGAGTGTGCAAAGCAGTAATCAAAGCAAAAGGTGGCTACTTTGAAGAACCTACAGTCATGGCCAAAAGTTTTGAGAATGACACAAATATTATATTTTCACATGATCTGCTGCCCTCTGGTTTTTATGTGTGTTTGACAGATGTTTTTATCACAGACAGAAATATAATAATTGCAAACATATGAGTACCATTCTTTATTCATGGCTGTGTTTTTAGGCAAGACTGTGAGAGAGCCGATTCCCTTGGCTGAGAATCAACCCCACACATGAATGGTTTCAGGATGCTTAACAGTTGGCATGAGACAAGACTGGTGGTAGCGCTCACCTTGTCTTCTCCGAATGAGGCGTTTTCCTGATGTCCCAAACAATCGAAAAGGGGATTCATCAGAGAAAATAACTTTACCCCAGTCCTCAGCAGTCCACTGCCTGTACCTTTTGCAGAATATCAGTCTGTCCATGATGTTTTTTCTGGAGAGAAGTGGCTTCTTTGCTGCCCTCCTTGAGACCAGGCCTTGCTCCAAGAGTCTCCGCCTCACAGTGCTTGCAGATGCACTCACACCTGCCTGCTGCCATTCCTGAGCAAGCTCTGCACTGCTGGTAGCCCGAATCCCGCAGCTTAAACACTTTTAAGAGACGGTCCTGGCGCTTGCTCGTCTTTCTTGGGCGCCCTGAAGCCTTTTTGGCAACAATGGAACCTTTCTCCTTGAAGTTCTTGATGATGCGATAGATTGTTGACTGAGGTGCAATCTTTCTAGCTGCGATACTCTTCCCTGTTAGGCCATTTTTGTGCATTGCAATGATGACTGCACGTGTTTCTTTAGAGATAACCATGGTTAACAGAAGAGAAACAATGATGCCAAGCACCAGCCTCCTTTTAAAGTGTCCAGTGGTGTCATTCTTACTTAATCATGACAGATTGATCTCCAGCCATGTCCTCATCAACACCCACACCTGTGTTAATGGAGCAATCACTGAAAAGAGGTTAGCTGGTCCTTTTATGGCAGGGCTGCAATGATGTTGAAATGTGTTTTGGGGGATAAAGTTCATTTTCTAGCCAAATATTGACTTTGCAAGTAATTGCTGTTAAGCTGATCACTCTTTATAACATTCTGGAGTATATGCAAATTGCCATTAGTAAAAGTGAAGCAGTAGACTTTGTAAAAATTAATATTTGTGTCATTCTCAAAACTTTTGGCTATGACTGTAGAATATAAGACATAATTTCAGTTGTTACACACTTTTTTGTTAAATATATAATTCCACATGTGTTAATTCATAGTTTTGATGCCTTTAGTGTAAATTTATAATTTTCATAGTCATGAAAATACAGAAAAATCTTTAAATGAGAAGGTGTGTCCAAACTTTTGGTCTGTACTGTATATCATATTGTCATATAATTCTTCTGCACATTGTCTTTGCATGTCATTCATTGCATGTTTTTGATGGTGTTTTAAATCATTTATTTTGTGTACTTGGCATTGTTGTTCTAATAAAGCCTATTTTTTATTTATTATTGGGCTGTGCGTGCATCATTATTGCGCTCCTTTTTTCACTTTTTTTTGTTATATATATTGATTTAGTCTTTGCTATAGAGGCCCCTGGGTTGCATTCAGAGTACTGTTCCTGTTCACTGGTGAAGAAAGTTGAGGGTAGAGTGGTCAGCAAGCCTGGTAAGTACCGGAGACCAGGACAATGACAGAATCAGAGCATACGGATGAACTTAGGCAAAAGTAGAGAGTGAAGCAGAGACAAGGGGTGGATGAGGTGTTAAACAGTCTGGGGAAAAATCTAATAAAGTATCCATGTCATTAATCAAAAAAGTAGTAGGTATAAGAGCTAGCTATGGACACAGAGGGTTATTGGAATATGCAAATCAGTAGCAAAGAAAACCATGTAATGACTGGCAAGGGAAAGGTGTCACATGCCGGTTTAAATAGTAATTATCTGTGTGCACCTATTAGCTGCAGAACTCACCTGCTATTGGTCTCCTAACCGGCTCCAGCAATTAGCTGGCCAGCTGAACTTGCTATAAATATAAAATATTATTTCTATGTTTTAGCACAAATGTTAATTTTATAAACAAAATATAACTATATGGTCTGAAGGCAATTGTCTATGCTGTGAAGATACGATATGTTCAGCATCTGAAACAACGGATACTGGAAGCCTGTGCTAGCATTTCTTCTGTGGTGTTGCTATCAGTGTGTTAAGAGTGGAAGAAGAGGGTTGCATTGACAATCCAACACAATGGGCAGCACTTTGAGCGCATTTTATGTGGTCATAAACTTGTAAAAAACTCATGAAAGAAAAAAGTTACGTTAAAACCAAGCACACCATTGTTTTTCTTGTGAAATTCTCAATAAATCTGATGTCACATGACTCTCTTCCCATTGGAAAAAATAAAATTGAATCCAAAATGGCCAACTTCAAAATGGCCGCCATGGTCACCACCCATCTTGAAAAGTTTCCCCCCTCCCATATACTAAAGTGCCACAAACAGGAAGTTGATATCACCAACCATTCCCATTTTATTTAGGTGCGTCCATATAAATGGCCCACCCTGTAGATTAAAAAGATTCATAACTTTACAAGCTATTCTGATGCAATGACTTACTTACTCTTTAAGCCTAACCAACCAGTCAAAGAAGGAAAAGTATGTTGCTCACCAAATGGTAAACAAAATCTTTCATTATTGTTCAGTCCATTACATTCAACCAAGCAGGGAAACCCTGCTACTCTCTCCTGTTCGTATGTGTTTGGATATAATATATCAAACAATGAAGATTTTTTTTCACTATTGGTGAGTGATGCTTTTTTTTCCTTCTTTATCTTGTTGAAATGGTTGTTTGTTATTAAATGCAGAGTCACTTCTATTAATTTTACACTTACTAGCACTAGAACTTATGTAACTGAAAACGGACTTGAGAGTAATGCCAATAACGTTCCTTGTTGCATGAATTTTAGGCCCATATGCTTCATGAAGATTAAGGAATAAATAAGCAATAAAAGCCTGTTACTCAGCTGTCCGTACTTAAGCACTGAGGTCCATATTTTCCACCCCCTGCAGCTGGATTCCTCTTCACTCCCATGGTAAGCCAACATGCTACTCCAATGTCACTTTATAGGCCTTTTATGGTCAGTAATATTTAGGTAGTCATTAGTTTATTAGCCACTTTGCTACCGTGTTGACCAATCACAAAAAGAGCTTTGTCTATCCTCTCGGTTCTACTGTTCTAAGGAATCTGAACACACAATCAGCTCTACTGTTCCAAGATACCTGTCTGCTCAGTCTGCACAGCTTACTGAAAAAACTCTCTGCATGCTCAGATCTTGTGTATAAAATTGCCTGTCTAAACACTTGGCTCTGCTATTCTAAAGTATTGGTCCACACATTTGGATCTGCTACTCCAAGGTACCTGTCTGTATACTCAGCTCTGCTGTTCCATGTTGCCAGTCTGCACACTTTGCTCAGCTGTGCTCCTAAGTAATTGACTGCTTATCTAGCTCCATTGTTCCACATAGCTACATGTGATTTCCACATGCCACGGTTATTCGTCTAATCCAGCTTGGCTTTTCCTTGTTTAGTCCAACTTATCCAGTTTCACAGCATGTTGCTGCACCAACATCATTGGTCTTTGTTGTTCATCCAGACCTACAGCTTATTGAACTCGCCTCACCATGTGAGCTATAATATCGACAATACTACACATATTAGAGAACCTATGCCCTCCTGAAAAAACTTGATGTGGTAAAAGGTAACCAAATTAAATGTCTGTTTCAAACATTTATAATTAGTAAAAAAAAGTCCTCTCTAATTTAGTAATAAATGCTCTGGTCCATTAAGAGAGGGTGTTTCAATTGACTGAAGTCAGATTCTCGGCTGTTTCACTTTTTTAACAGCTTTGTGGGGCTTTCTGCCATGAAGCTATGAAATACCACTGCACTGCATAGTCAACTGTCAGTCAGTGCTGGGGCATGCCTACAGCTGCTGTTCTCAGTGCTATGGGTAAAGACTGTAATAGCTTCAGGCACACCTACATGATTGAAAGCTGGCAGTTCCCAGGAGAAGCAAATTTAATTTCTCCCGAGTGCAGCACTTTCAGTACTGTAGCTACTCACATCTGCATGAGTCAAAAATACATATCATGCAACCTGAACTGGTGCACAATGGCCTAAAGGAAAGTAGAGTCCCGCTATGGCTTTAGGGTATTTTAAACGAAATATACTTCTCCTGGACCAATTTAAGATCAATGGTCTCTTACAGAGAATGACTGAGCTTCTCTGTGATTGGCTAATAGCTAATAATGCAGTAATTGTGAGTCTCCGTAGCCTACGTTCACAGATGGAGAAGCAAAAAAAAGATGTCTTGTACTCTTCAGTACAGATAGTCAAAGGTTTCGACCCATTTTGTATCCCCAGAAATGCCCTGCTCGCCAGCCTTCCAGCTTGCTGCTTGTTAGGGGACAGTGTACAACTGATGATTTACGGTTCATACCAGCTTCATGGTCGCAACACTGGTCCGAACTTCTCTGATGCTGCAAGTAGAGGCGGCTTTGCCACTGCAGCATTGCAGGAGCGTAAAGGCACTGAAGCTGGTCAAAACCATCTTTAGAGTAGTTCTTACATGCCCTTCAATACAAAGCCTGTAAGTGATAAACTTCTATCTTCAAGATTGGCCACTACTAAAAGTTTGAAGTGACCAGTGATATTGGCAACAATCAGTAAACAATAAATTTAAAAAGTCCTCCATTCTCAAGAAAGGAGGGATTTTTAAATAAAGAGATGTTTGTTTTTACAAGCAAATTGCAATTTACCCTGCAGTTAACCCCTTCACTGTTCTAGATCTAAGATGCCCTTACCAACCTAAGGGATATAATTTTAAATATTAGAATATGTAAGATGAATATACTGTATGCTAGATGAATGGAGACAAATTATTTTTTTCCCTAAATTATCTTTGTCCACCCTTGCTCGATTACACAACTCTCCCAAATGCATGAAGTCTGAATTTTTGTAGACACATTGGGAAGTTTTACTGATATTGCTTTATTATTTCAGTCTAAATACATCTTAGACCACTTCATGTTTTATCATTTTTAAGCATTACTAAAACAATAACAGAGCAAATAAATCACCAGCAGCTGATGGCTGAAATCTACAAGCTGCACCTTTTAAATAATTCACTCTTGCATAGAAAATCTGCATATAAGGAAACCATCACATTAATAAATAATATTATACTGGCTGATTACAACATTACAACAGCTCCTGCTCTCAGTGCAAGTAATAACCGAATATAGAAATATTGCTACCACCCTTACAATAATAATAAAAGAAATATTTCATAAACAATGGCACTTGGTTAAAAATGCCCGTTTTGAATGTCATTCACTGTGACTTGTGGCAATGGGTTTGGCATTACATTTACCAAGTCATAAATGCGTACCTAATGCATCATATATATTTATTACATTTACGGCAGCTCTAAAATATATTTTTAACAAAAAGAAAGAGTATACATACAGTAATCCTTGACAGTTTGTTAACCCTGCAGGATTTTACATATTTCTACAGTCATGGCCAAAAGTTTTGAGAATGACACAAATAATATATTTTCACATGATCTGCTGCTGTCATGGGTGTATCGCCACGAGGATCGTCGCGATTACACACTCTGACTTATCACAGCTGAGTTGCTGTTTCTTTGTGTTTGGTAATGAGGGAGTTAATTTTACCTAGCTCTTTGCTAAGACTAGGTCCAGCCTCGCCCGGCTGCTTTTGATTATGTTCTAATTAGATTCCTTCATATACCTGCCAGTCTGCTTGTTAGATGCCGGTGAAAGCATTCATGTAGTCTAGCAGACTGGATCGGTTCTGAGAATACTTAAGCTAAGAGCTCATTAGTTGTTTTTACTCTTACAGCTTATAGTTTATCTCTGAGACCTTAGGTGTTCCTACTGTGTGTGAGTGTTGTATGTAAGACTTTATTTACTTTATTTCTTGTCTTTCTTGTATGTCTTTCTGTTCATTAACCGTTACCTGTTCATTCCCTTTGGTGGTAATCAGGGTCCTTCTTAGGACTAGATTACAGTTGGCAGGGATTGATAGGAGACAGGGTTTACGCTGGTGGCCTGGACCTCTGTACCTTTAACAGTACCTCCAGGTAGAGGGATTAGTTAGGACCCCAGTTTAGGGTCAGCATAGACCCCGGTCACCCTCTAGCCGGAGACAGTGTATAACGGATTCCGTATTGACCCACTGGACATTGTCAGGTAATTCTATGTTATCATATATCTATGCGCATGTTATATAGGATGTTGCCCTTTTGATATAGATTACTGACATCACATATATATATATCTGCTATACAGCGTGACATTTTCACCGGCCCATACTAAAGATTCTCCCCAGCTGTCATGGATCCAGTAGCCCAGCTGGCCCGGCAGTTGCAGGGGTTGTCCATGGAGTTTGCAGACATTAAGTCCAAGGTTTTGTCCCCCCCGGAGCAAACCAGATCTGAACCTAAGGTTGCTCTCCCGGACAGGTTCACTGGTGGGCGGGACAAATTTTTTACTTTCCGGGAGGCATGTAAATTGTACTTTCGGCTGCGGCCTCGGTCATCTGGGAGTGAAGAGCAGAGGGTGGGAATTGTTATCTCGCTCTTACAAGGGGACCCTCAATCTTGGGCGTTCTCTATTCCTCCAGGCTCCCCAGATCTCCAGTCAGTGGATCGATTTTTTACTGCCCTGGGTCTGGTATATGATGATCCGGATCGAGTTTCCCTTGCTGAAACAAAGTTACGTAAAATACGGCAAGGAAATCGTCCAGCGGAGGAATATTCTTCTGAGTTCCGTAGATGGGCAACAGATACTCAGTGGAATGACCCAGCTCTTAGGAGCCAGTTTTGTCAAGGGTTGTCTGACAAATTAAAAGATGTGTTGGCTCAGTATGATTCTCCTCCATCACTGGAGGCTGCTATGGCCCTCGCTATTCGCATTGATAGACGAATTCGGGGAAGACGCGAGGTAACTCCGCCTCCCGTGATGACCCCACCTACTACTAAAGTCCCTTATACTGAGGTTCCCCTGGTCTGTTCTGAGGAACCCATGCAGTTGGGAGGGACATCTTTTTGTAGGAGGGAATCGGCGGTGCGCCGCAAGACTAGAAGGTGTTTCTTTTGCGGGAGAGAGGGACATTTTGTTGGGGGGTGTCCATCCCGGGCCTCTTTGAGCAAAGGAGTTAACCTGGGAGTGTGTATTTCGTCCCAAATCCCTCTCAGTTTCTCGTGCCTGTGGAGGTGGTGATTGGTACTAGAACTGAGAGGATTTCTGTTTTTCTTGATAGTGGGTCCGGGGCTAATCTGGTGGACGCTCGGTTTGCCCAGGTGCATGGTATGCAACTGAGTGTATTGGCCAAACCGGTCCCTATAGTCTCTATTGATTCTAGACCTCTCGGTCAAGGTAGCTTGGTACAAGCTGTTCATAACATAGATCTTCGAGTAGGGGCAATACATAAAGAGCAATTGTCTTGTTATGTGTTGGAGGGTCTACCTACTCCTATTGTGTTGGGACTTCCTTGGTTGGCTAAACATAACCCAGTGATTGATTGGCAATCCAGAAAGATAAGCCAGTGGGGTGAATTTTGCAGGAATAACTGCATGAGCACGGTCATCCGTGCGGTTGTGCCTAGGACTTTGTCTCCTTTTCTGGAGGACTTTGGGGAGATGTTCTCAGAGGAGGGGTGTAAAGAGTTACCTCCTCATCGCGCATATGACGGCTCAATAAAGTTGCTTCCTGATGCCTTATCTCGTACTTTCCCAGGGGCCGGGAAGACGGATGATCCAGTTCCTATTCCTCAGGAGGGAGTTGTAGTGTCAGCTGTATGCTCTGAGCTTGAGGGGGAGGTATTGGGGGCTCAGGGGGACGCCCCTGTGGGACTTCCAGGGAGACTGATAGTTCCAGATCGGTTAAGACTGAAGTTTACGGGGAACCGTTATAAACGGATGGCTGATAGGGGGAGAGTTTTTTGTCTAGATCTGAAGGTGAACGATCTGGTTTGGTTGTCTACCAGGAATATAAAACTTAAAGTTTCCTCCTGGAGGTTGGGTCCCAGATTCATCGGGCCGTACAGGATCAGTTCCATAATTAATCCGGTGGCATTTCGTCTGGACCTCCCTCCTACGTTTAAAATTCATAATGTGTTTCACAAGTCATTACTTAAAAAGTATGTGGCACCAGTCATACCGTCACCTCTACCTCCTCCTTCATTGGTGGTCAATGATAACGTGGAATTTCATGGGTCGAAAATCATTGACTCACGTCTCAGTCGCCGATCCCTTCAGTACTTGGTTCATTGGAGGGGGTATGGTCCTGAGGAGAGGACGTGGGTCCCTGCGTCTGATGTTAACGCAGATCGATTGGTTCGGACCTTTCACACAACTCACCCGGGCAGACCTGGCCCTGAGGGTCCGGAGTCCCCTCGTAGAGGGGGGGGTACTGTCATGGGTGTATCGCCACGAGGATCGTCGCGATTACACACTCTGACTTCTCACAGCTGAGTTGCTGTTTCTTTGTGTTTGGTAATGAGGGAGTTAATTTTACCTAGCTCTTTGCTAAGACTAGGTCCAGCCTCGCCCGGCTGCTTTTGATTATGTTCTAATTAGATTCCTTCATATACCTGCCAGTCTGCTTGTTAGATGCCGGTGAAAGCATTGGACATTGTCAGGTAATTCTATGTTATCATATATCTATGCGCATGTTATATAGGATGTTGCCCTTTTGATATAGATTACTGACATCACATATATATATATATATCTGCTATACAGCGTGACAGCTTCCCTCTGGTTTTTATGTGTGTGTTTGACAGATGTTTTTATCACAGACAGAAATATAATTGCAAACATATGAGTAACGAAAGCTTATATTGACAGTTAGGCTAAGTGCACACGATCAGGAATAATTGCGTTTTTTTCGCGGTTTTTCCGCGGTTTTCCGCGGTAAAAACGCGATAAAAACGCAAGCATTAAGCATCCTATACATGTTAATTGATTCCGCATGTTTTGGCCACATGTTGCGTTTTTTTCCGCGAAAAAAAACGCTTTGCGGAAAAAATAGCAACATGTTCATTAATTTTGCGGAATGTAAGCGGTTCATGTGCGGTGGTACCCAGGGTCTGGAGGAGAGGAGACTCTCCTCCAGGCCCTGGGTACCATATCCCTGGTAAAACAATAATTAAAATAAAAAATAATGATATTCTCACCTTCCGGCGGCCCCCGCAGCCTTCCCGCGGCCCCCGCAGCCTTCCCGCCTTCAGCGACGCTCCCGGCAACTTCCGGTCCCAAGAGTCCTTTGCGAGAATCACCCAGATGGCATAGCGGTCTCGCGAGATGCTACGTCATCGGTGTGATTTGCCGCAAAGCATCCTTGGGACCGGAGTTGCCGGGAGCGTCGCTGAAGGCGGGAAGGCTGCGGGGGCCGCCGGAAGGTGAGAATATCATTATTTATTATTTTTACATTAGATCTTTTTACTATTGATGCGACATAGGCGGCATCAATAGTAAAAAGTTGGTCACACTTGTCAAACACTATGTTTGACTCGTGTGACCAACCTGTCAATCAGTTTTCCAAGCGATGCTACAGATCGCTAGGAAAACGCTAGCATTCTGCAAGCTAATTACGCTTGCAAAACGCTATTATTCTGGCGGGAATCAGCACACAAAAAACGTGCGTATTTCCTGCGGGAGAAGTGCGGGATTGCCGCGGAAATTTCCGCGGCAATTCCGCAACGTGTGAACTTAGCCTTAGAATGAGTTAATGCAGCAAGTCAATATTTGCAGTGTTGACCCTTCTTCTTCAGGACCTCTGCAATTCTCCCTGGCATCAATCAACTTCTGGACCAAATCCTGACTGATAGCAGTCCATTCTTGCACAATCAATGCTTTCATTTTGTCAGAATTTTTAGGTTTTTGTTTGTCCACCCATCTCTTGATGATTGACCACAGGTTCTCAATGGGATTAAGATCTGGGGAGTTTCCAGGCCATGGACCCAAAATCTCTATGTTTTGTTCCCTGAGCCATTTAGTTATCACCTTTGCTTTATGGCAAGGTGCTCCATCATGCTGGAAAAGGCATTGTTGATTGCCAAATTGCTCTTGGAGGGTTGGGAGAAGTTGCTCTTGGAGGACATTCTGGTACCATTCTTTATTCATGGCTGTGTTTTTAGGCAAGACTGTGAGAGAGCCGATTCCCTTGGCTGAGAAGCAACCCCACACATGAATGGTTTCAGGATGCTTAACAGTTGGCATGAGACAAGACTGTTGGTAGCGCTCACCTTGTCTTCTCCGAATGAGGCGTTTTCCTGATGTCCCAAACAATCGAAAAGGGGATTCATCAGAGAAAATAACTTTACCCCAGTCCTCAGCAGTCCACTGCCTGTACCTTTTGCAGAATATCAGTCTGTCCATGATGTTTTTTCTGGAGAGAAGTGGCTTCTTTGCTGCCCTCCTTGAGACCAGGCTTTGCTCCAAGAGTCTCCGCCTCACAGTGCGTGCAGATGCACTCACACCTGCCTGCTGCCATTCCTGAGCAAGCTCTGCACTGCTGGTGGCCCGATCCCGCAGCTTAAACACTTTTAAGAGACGGTCCTGGCGCTTGCTGGTCTTTCTTGGGCGCCCTGGAGCCTTTTTGGCAACAATGGAACTTCTCTCCTTGAAGTTCTTGATGATGTGATAGATTGTTGACTGAGGTGCAATCTTCCTAGCTGCGATACTCTTCCCTGTTAGGCCATTTTTGTGCATTGCAATGATGACTGCACATGTTTCTTTAGAGATAACCATGGTTAACAGAAGAGAAACAATGATGCCAAGCACCAGCCTCCTTTTAAAGTGTCCAGTGGTGTCATTCTTACTTAATCATGACAGATTGATCTTCAGCCATGTCCTCATCAACACCCACACCTGTGTTAATGGAGCAATCACTGAAAAGAGGTTAGTTGGTCCTTTTAAGGCAGGGCTGCAATGATGTTGAAATGTGTTTTGGGGGATAAAGTTCATTTTCTAGCCAAATATTGACTTTGCAAGTAATTGCTGTTAAGCTGATCACTATTTATAACATTCTGGAGTATATGCAAATTGCCATTAGAAAAAGTGAAGCAGTAGACTTTGTAAAAATTAATATTTCTGTCATTCTCAAAACTTTTGGCCATGACTGTACACAAATTTGACCTAAACCTAAAAGTATATAAAGAGAACCAAATAAATCAGGAGTCAAAAATATCAGACTTTGTAATTTTTTTATTTGGGAAAATGATCCAATATCACGTTTGCAAGTATTAAAAGTACGTGAGCATTTGTGTTCAGTATCTGTGTGACCATCTTTTGCAGCAATAAAGGCATCTATACATTTCCAGACATTTTTGATTTGTCCGGTACATCAGCTTGGAAGAATTTTAGCCCATGTTATCCCATTCCTACTTACAAAACAGCTTAAACTCTGTTATTTTGTTGGGTTTTCTCCCATGAACTGCTCACAACAGGTTCTTACACAACATTTCTATAAGATTAAGGCCAAGGCTTTGACTTGTCCATTCCGAAACTTTAACTTTGTTCTCCTTTAATCCTTCTTTTGTAGAGCAGTTTTGGGTCATTGTCATCCTGCATAACCTCAGTTGCTTGGTGGTTATCTTGGATTACATTGTCACGGTTGCTTATTATTCTTCAATAGTATCATCTTAACATAAATAATTTATACCTCCTTACTGTATCAAAATAAAACTGATGCTCCATGGCGAGGTTTGCCACAAAACAGGTTGCCATACCAAAAATTGCTCTTTGCAGCTGCTAAATTGCAACATAACGAAGGTGAATGGGGTCACATTTTGACCCATAATAAGCATGTTGCATAAAGTCAGAGCCAATAGGATTCTTCACGACTTGCTTGACTGATTCCGATATGCTAAGGAAAATGCTGGCACCTGCATTATGCTGTTATGTAGCAATGGCTTAGAGAGTTTTTTTGGCTGCATGACCTGTGACTCTGCCAAAATTGCCATGTAGCCTCAGCCTAAAGGTTTGCTCACACTATCGTATAGCATAGCTGAGTGCTTTATGATGTTTTATCAGATATCACTCGGCCTTCTGTTATACAATGGGGCAGTGCAGATCTGCAATTATTTTCTCATGCCGATTTGGCATGAGAAAACAATTCCAGCATGTTGTGACTGGCTCCGATAAAATCAGATCACATGCACCTATACAAGTCTATGGATGTGTGTGAAACAAAGTCATTCCAAGGAAAAACATTGCACAATGCATGATTTGCCTCCAAGAATCAGATGGCACTCGCCCATTCAACTCTATGGGTCCGTGAAAACAATCGGACCTCACAACGGTGACAACCGTGTGTGGTCTGATTTTTATGGACTAGCATTATACAGGAGGTGGAGAAACATTTTTTTTTCTCTCCACTACTGGACGTCTGCACGAGCTCTAAGTCTATGTAACTCAAAACAAGTCTAGAGAGTCTTGTGCTGAGTCTCATAGGCTAATATTGAGAAAATCTGAAAAGTAATCTCTACCCCAGACAGAAGACAATGTGCAATTTGGCAGGTTATAAATGCAGCCATTTGATGGCAAAGAGGCACTGAAAAGGGCCACAGACGGCAACCCATAAGTATTGCAATACCCTCTCTGGATACACATTACTATTTTCTAATACAATGGAACTAAAAACCCACCAGAGTGGTTCTTTAAGTAAATTCCAAAAGACAAAAGGTAAAAAAGACAAAGGGTCACTTGGCAGGTCACAAATGCTGTCATGTGACACTGGAGTGGACCGGAGAGGCACTGGAAATGCCAGAAGATGGCAAATGGTCATTATTGCAATACACTCTCTGCATTACTATTTGATAATAGATGGAAGAAAATCACCCGTGTGCTTCTTTAATGTGGCTGAACAATGCTAGAATTTGTTTCTATGGACTCCTAGATTGTTTGCCAGTGAGAACTCCTTTCGTATAATTTATCACTAAGTCAAGAATGGACTGAAATACTTGATGTTAAAAGACAATTACATCATATAATTTTACCAGTAAAAGTCTGTTGAGTTGAAATGCTGCATTTATATCCATGATGCTAATAAAAATTGATTTTTAAAAAAATGAAATAGATGACCTCAAGAGAAGATAAACAAGCCAAACTTGTGATAAATGGCCACTTTTTCCAGTCATAATTGTCAAGATATGCCTTTATTTAAACATGCTCATATTTTTGTGTTGATGTGGTAATAGATCAATTACCATTCTCTGACTCAAAACTTGTACATTTTTATTTATGGTTGCGGGAGTAAAATGGTTGCCAGTTCCTCAGTTATTTTTTTCTATCTTGATACATTGTGCTATGGCTTCGGGCCAAACAGTAATCACACTATGGGTGTCTATTCTGCTTTCTTGACCTACTACACTCCACATGATTTAATCCATTGTTGTGGATGTTGTTGGTGATTTATTGTATGAAAAATGTAAATGATCTGGATGGCAGATGTTTTATATTTTCTGACCATTCATTTTCAGTCAGAATGTAATTAAAATTTATGAAGTGTATCTGCAAAATTGCATTGGCAATTGATGATCTCTTTCACTGCTGTCTGTCTGGAGATGATGAGTGATCGTGGACAGTGAGATGTGTTGACAAGGGCACAGACAGACGTGATGTTTCTGTCAGGAGTAAAGCTACAGTACAGTATTGGAGGAAACAGGATTTTCTTTCTCACTTAGGAGAAAAAAAAGGTAACCAGATGTCTTTTTTCATACAGCATACAATTTCCTTTGGTTTATCTTTGTTTCCTGCCATTCTCTCTAAATGCGGTGTCACTCTTACTCAAAGAGACACCTGTCTGCAGTGCAATCTGTTTCAATTTCAGGCGTGGACATTAAAGCCTTCAGCTCTGAACATTTTAGCCTTGGTAAATTGAAGAAGCCTTGTTATAATCTTTTGATCCATGTAGACATTGTAACCTTATATGTTTAAATAAAAGTCACAAGGCTTCAGTGAATGTACAGCAGTCAATGTACGAGTCAACGTCTGACGTGAAAGCAAATTCATTATGATATCAAATTTATATGATATCCTAAAATGTCATTGCTTGTAACTGGGCCAGCCTGCAAAATAGGATTAATAATGTGACTATTTTGCTTCATATAATGGCCCTTATAATATATTATTTTTTATAAATTTTTGTACAAAAAGGAATCTTTCTTATTCAATTTATGGAATATAACTTATTTGTGAATAGTGAAAACATTTGCTGATACATTTTAATCTCATGATCTTAGAACTACTCACTTCTCTATCATTGAGAAAGAGAAATAAAGAGAGAGAGAGAAAATAAGAGACAGAGAATGAGAGAGAAAGAGATAAAAGAAAGAATACGTTTTGGAAAATTCTGCCTCAAGTCCATTGATTCTGAGCCATCTGCCTTTATCAGTTGTGGTTATAAATTTTTGTCTATAGGATGCCAAAATCAATGCGTGGTCTGTGTAATAAAAGGGTCCTGTTTGTAGCTGATCTCTGCTGTGGCTAATGTTGGGATTTCTTAATCAGTACTCCCTTCTATTACACCAAATGCTAAAATAGGAAAACTGGGTATAGGTTGTAAAAAATAATGGAATATTACATAATGTAAGTTTTCTCTGAAATCACAACAGTTTGATCGAATACTATCTGGTTTTCTGGGTATGCATGTCCCATTAGTGGCTATTATGCTATGAGGTTTTACGTATGAAAGCATAAAGCATTTTTCCATTGAGATGGTTTCCTTGAACTGATTTTGCCACATTGCTGTAATTGTACAGTTCTCTGCAACAGGACATAACGTGAGAAAGTGCAGTGGTCTCAGTCACAACCAGGACCAGGATATAGGGGTTAAGGTAGGGGTAAAGATTTTGCTATTGGGCCCATGTGCTTAAAGTTACCATTTGGACCATAACAATACATCATATTGCAGCCACCCTTCATGTTGACAGCTTACTGTCCTGTCAAAATGACCTTACATTTACAACTGATGTGACTCCAAGACGAATCAATGTTCTTTGATCATTAGACAACATGCATATGGCAAATACAGTACATGTATTTTCATGTGCCAACATATGGTGATGGTGTTCCTATATGGTTTCTGTATTCATAGGAAATGATATGTAAAAAAAAATCCTTGTTTGATGTGTAAGTGTAATTAATAACTCGTAACAATATGTACTGTAACTTGTATAGTGTTCTAATACAGCTATGTATATAAGGTAGTAAGATGGTTTTCTGGTGAAATAAGTGGTTTCAATGTCTTTTTATTTTTAACTGCCTTCAGCTTTATCTCGAGCCATGGTGACTTGATGGATGAATGATCTGTATGCATATCAATCTTGTGGAAGTCTAGATATGTTCACCAGGGTCTTTTCCACCATTATATTGATAGTATCAATATATAGGGTGGCTGGTTTCCCTATTTGCTTTGTTCAATCTATTCTTCCAATATGAAGTCCTTCTCCAGTGATTGCTAAATCTGTATGATGTGTTGAAATAAGGCCATTCATAGCTTGGTGATCCTTGCTTTGGTTTGCTTGGTGATCAATGTTTTTAAGGTTGTATCACTTGAATTTACTAATTCACATAGATATAACACAGGAGAAAAAACGAGTCATTAGGTGATATACATCAACATTTTTATTATTAAAGATCAGTATCAAAAAGCGACATAGTAATAATACTACACAACAAACATGTTCATAAAAAGACAAGTTGCAAGGAAAAACCTCAGGAAACCCAGAGCAAAAACAGTTCCCCAAAAAGACATCACAATGTAAAAATATATATCACAAGAACATGTGTTCAAGATATATAGAGTAAATAAAGTTGATATCTGAACAAAATCAAAACTGGCAAGCTTAGCGGTTTAGAATGACCAATATCTATATGGTGTTGGCGATCCAAATTTAATTGCAAAAGGAGGTCTCAATTGCTGTAAGGTAGATCAAAGCGGTCAGCATGCGAAACGCGCGTCGGGGGTCCACACCATCCGACCCAGGGTCCTTTTCCCCTCTTTGTCATACTCTGGTAAGCTTATAGCACTTGCTATTTCCATCATTCATTTTGCGGTTAACTCTTAGCGATCCCATTCGGATCGCAATTTAACATATGTTCCATGTGGCATCTCTCATTTGTTAAACAATCTCCTTTTCATGAGTGATCGTATTTTAGGCAAATTTATAGCACTTGCTATTTTCACTGCTTTCATTTTGATTATAGTGATTTTTGTGACCCCATTTGGATCGCAAACTTGTACATTTTGTGATTACGTTTACAATTTTTGTACTGGAGTGGCTATCTATTGTGATCTGCTCGGGAGCACAAAGTATCACGTTTTGCCTATCTATCGACTATCCCCAGCACCTGTTTGTTGAGGTCTACTTACGGCTTCATAGACACTTAGCATAACGTTTACTTTGCATTTTTGTCTCCCTCACATTTTTTCAATAGCGATCCCAGATTTTCACCTTTGAATTTACACATTGCGATCCATTTGAGATCACAAACACTATTTATCATTTACTTGTTTGTTGCGGTCCATGTAGAATCGCAGTATGCGTTTTGATCTACTTAACAGCAATTGAGACCTCCTTTTGCAATTGAATTTGGATCGCCAACACCATATAGATATTGGTCATTCTAAACCGCTAAGCTTGCCAGTTTTGATTTTGTTCAGATATCAACTTTATTTACTCTATATATCTTGAACACATGTTCTTGTGATATATATTTTTACATTAGACAAAAAAAAAAAACCTGACTGGCACTTCCAGACTAATGTGAACTAGGTGCAAGCCAAGGGAAGCTACCCCCATGTAAAACATACAAAAAAAGGCTGCACTCTATCATACTAAAGCATGACAATATGGAATACATGAAATTTGGAATAGCAATATGGCTTTGGAATATAAGGAAAAATTTGAGACGCTTAGTATAAACATTTGGCCAAACATTTTGAAGCCCACCAACCATCGTCAAGGTGGTCTCAATACTGGTGAGTCCCTAACCTAATGTGAACATACCTCTATTGGGCTGATATCTGAATTTCTGGGTGAATATGCACCTCTGTCAGCAATGCCTGCATTTATGGGTAAAGTAGGGACCTGGTGTAATTAAAATCACCACCTGGTGGGGGCGGAGTGCTCGGTCAGCAAGCTAACATACAATAGACAAAAAAAAAAACCTGACTGGCACTTCCAGACTAATGTGAACTAGGTGCAAGCCAAGGGAAGCTACCCCCATGTAAAACATACAAAAAAAGGCTGCACTCTATCATACTAAAGCATGACAATATGGAATACATGAAATTTGGAATAGCAATATGGCTTTGGAATATAAGGAAAAATTTGAGACGCTTAGTATAAACATTTGGCCAAACATTTTGAAGCCCACCAACCACCGTCAAGGTGGTCTCAATACTGGTGAGTCCCTAACCTAATGTGAACATACCTCTATTGGGCTGATATCTGAATTTCTGGGTGAATATGCACCTCTGTCAGCAATGCCTGCATTTATGGGTAAAGTAGGGACCTGGTGTAATTAAAATCACCACCTGGTGGGGGCGGAGTGCTCGGTCAGCAAGCTAACATACAATAGACAAAAAAAAAAAAACCTGACTGGCACTTCCAGACTAATGTGAACTAGGTGCAAGCCAAGGGAAGCTACCCCCATGTAAAACATACAAAAAAAGGCTGCACTCTATCATACTAAAGCATGACAATATGGAATACATGAAATTTGGAATAGCAATATGGCTTTGGAATATAAGGAAAAATTTGAGACGCTTAGTATAAACATTTGGCCAAACATTTTGAAGCCCACCAACCATCGTCAAGGTGGTCTCAATACTGGTGAGTCCCTAACCTAATGTGAACATACCTCTATTGGGCTGATATCTGAATTTCTGGGTGAATATGCACCTCTGTCAGCAATGCCTGCATTTATGGGTAAAGTAGGGACCTGGTGTAATTAAAATCACCACCTGGTGGGGGCGGAGTGCTCGGTCAGCAAGCTAACATACAATAGACAAAAAAAAACCTGACTGGCACTTCCAGACTAATGTGAACTAGGTGCAAGCCAAGGGAAGCTACCCCCATGTAAAACATACAAAAAAAGGCTGCACTCTATCATACTAAAGCATGACAATATGGAATACATGAAATTTGGAATAGCAATATGGCTTTGGAATATAAGGAAAAATTTGAGACGCTTAGTATAAACATTTGGCCAAACATTTTGAAGCCCACCAACCATCGTCAAGGTGGTCTCAATACTGGTGAGTCCCTAACCAATGTGAACATACCTCTATGGGCTGATATCTGAATTTCTGGGTGAATATGCACCTCTGTCAGCAATGCCTGCATTTATGGGTAAAGTAGGGACCTGGTGTAATTAAAATCACACCTGGTGGGCGAGTGCTCGGTCAGCAAGCTAACATACAATAGACAAAAAAAAACCTGAGGCACTTCAGACTAATGTGAACTAGGTGCAAGCCAAGGGAAGCTACCCCCAAGTAAAACATACAAAAAAAGCTGCACTCTACAACTAAAGCATGACATATGAATACATGAAATTTGGAATAGCAATATGGCTTTGGAATAAAGAAAAATTTGAGACTTAGTATAAACATTGGCCAAACATTTTGAAGCCCACCAACCATCGTCAAGGTGGTCTCAATACTGTGAGTCCCTAACCTAATGTGAACATACCTCTATTGGCTGATATCTGAATTTCTGGGTGAATATGCACCTCTGTCAGCAATGCCTGCATTATGGTAAAGTAGGGACCTGGTGTAATTAAAATCACCACCTGGTGGGGCGGAGTGCTCGTCAGCAAGCTAACATACAATAGACAAAAAAAAAAACCTGACTGGCACTTCCAGACTAATGTGAACTAGGTGCAAGCCAAGGGAAGCTACCCCCATGTAAAACATACAAAAAAAGGCGCACTCTATCATACTAAAGCATGACAATATGGAATACATGAATTTGGAATAGCAATATGGCTTTGAATATAAGGAAAAATTTGAGACGCTTAGTATAACATTTGGCCAAACATTTTGAAGCCCACCAACATCGTCAAGGTGGTCTCAATACTGGTGAGTCCCTAACTAATGTGAACATACCTCTATTGGCTGATATCTAAATTCTGGGTAATATGCACCCGTCAGCAATGCCTGATTTGGTAAAGTAGGGACCTGGTGTAATTAAAATCACCACCTGGTGGGGCGGAGTGCTCGGTCAGCAAGCTAACATACAATAGACAAAAAAAAACCTGACTGGCACTTCAGACTAATGTGAACTAGGTGCAAGCCAAGGGAAGCTACCCCATGTAAAACATACAAAAAAGGCTGCACTCTATCATACTAAAGCATGACAATATGGAATACATGAAATTTGGAATAGCAATATGGCTTTGGAATATAAGGAAAAATTTGAGACGCTTAGTAAAACATTTGGCCAAACATTTGAAGCCACCAACCATCGTCAAGGTGGTCTCAATACTGGTGATCCTAACAATGTGAATACTCTATTGGTGATATCTGAATTCTGGAATAGACCTCTGTCAGCAATGCTCATTTATGGTAAGTAGGGACTGGTGTAATTAAAATCCACTGGTGGGCGGAGTGCTCGTCAGCAAGCTAACATACAATAACAAAAAAAACCGACTGGCACTTCAGATATGTGATAGTGCAAGCAAGGAAGCTACCCCATGTAAAACATACAAAAAAGGCGCACATCATATAAAGATGACAATATGAATACATGAAATTGATAGCAATATGCTTTGAATATAAGGAAAATTGAGACGCTAGTATAAACATTGGCCAAACATTTTGAAGCCCACAACC
The DNA here is from genome assembly GCA_033576555.1 of Oophaga sylvatica. Taxonomy (NCBI): domain Eukaryota; kingdom Metazoa; phylum Chordata; class Amphibia; order Anura; family Dendrobatidae; genus Oophaga; species Oophaga sylvatica. The sequence goes on along the minus strand of JARQOD010000006.1, from coordinate 263,245,002 downwards.
ATCGTCAGGTGTCTCAATATGAGTCCCTAACCTAAGTGAACATACCTATGGCTGATATCTGAATTTCTGTGAATATGCACCTCTGTCAGCAATCCTGCATTTATGGTAAGTAGACGTGTAATAAATACCACTGGTGGGGCGAGTGCTCGTCAGAGCTAACATACAAAACAAAAAAACTACTGCACTTCAACTAATGTGAACTAGTGCAGCCAAGGAAGCTACCCCCATGTAAACTACAAAAGGCTGCTCTATCATACTAAAGCATGACAATATGGAATAATGTTGAAGATGCTTTGAATTAGAATTGGACCTATTAAACATGCACTTTTGGTAAGTAGGGACCTGGTGTAATTAAAATCACACGGTGGGGCGGATGCTCGGTCAGCAAGCTAACATAAATAGACAAAAAAAAAACTGACTGCACTTCGACTAATGTGAACTAGTGCAAGCCAAGGAACTACCCATGTAAATACAAAAAAAGGCTGCACTCATCATACTAAGCATGACAATATGGAATAATAATTGGAATAGCAAATGGCTTTGGAATATAAGAAATTTGAGACGCTTAGTATAAACATTTGGCAAACATTTGAGCCCACCAACCATCGTCAAGGGGTCTCAATACTGGTGATCCTAACCTATGTGAACATACTCTATTGGGCTGAATCGATTTCGGTGAATATGCACCTCTGTCAGCAATGCGCATTTATGGGTAAAGTAGGGACTGGTGTAATTAAAATCACCACTGGTGGGGCGGAGTGCTCGGTCAGCAAGCTAACATACAATAGACAAAAAAAACCTGACTGCACTTCAGACTAATGTGAACTAGTGCAAGCCAAGGAAGCTACCCATGTAAACATCAAAAAGGCTGCACTTATCATACTAAAGCATGACAATGAATACATGTTTGATGATATGGCTTTGGAATTAAGGAATTTGGCTTATATACATTTGGCCAACTTTTGGCCAACTCGCAAGGTGTATACGAGTCCCTACTTTACCCTATGGATCTAGGGAATATCACCTTCGAATGCTTTGTAAGTAGGACCGGATTAATCCACTGGTGGGCGTGCGTAGCAACATACAAGCAAAAAAACTGCACTTAGATGATAGGTGCACAGGTCCCGTAAATACAAAGTGCACTTTTGGTAAAGTAGGGACCTGGTGTAATTAAAATCACCACCTGGTGGGGGCGGAGTGCTCGGTCAGCAAGCTAACATACAATAGACAAAAAAAAAAAACCTGACTGGCACTTCCAGACTAATGTGAACTAGGTGCAAGCCAAGGGAAGCTACCCCCATGTAAAACATACAAAAAAAGGCTGCACTCTATCATACTAAAGCATGACAATATGGAATACATGCTTTAGTATGATAGAGTGCAGCCTTTTTTTGTATGTTTTACATGGGGGTAGCTTCCCTTGGCTTGCACCTAGTTCACATTAGTCTGGAAGTGCCAGTCAGGTTTTTTTTTTTTTTTTTTCTTTTTGTCTATTGTATGTTAGCTTGCTGACCGAGCACTCCGCCCCCACCAGGTGGTGATTTTAATTACACCAGGTCCCTACTTTACCCATAAATGCAGGCATTGCTGACAGAGGTGCATATTCACCCAGAAATTCAGATATCAGCCCAATAGAGGTATGTTCACATTAGGTTAGGGACTCACCAGTATTGAGACCACCTTGACGATGGTTGGTGGGCTTCAAAATGTTTGGCCAAATGTTTATACTAAGCGTCTCAAATTTTTCCTTATATTCCAAAGCCATATTGCTATTCCAAATTTCATGTATTCCATATTGTCATGCTTTAGTATGATAGAGTGCAGCCTTTTTTTGTATGTTTTACATGGGGGTAGCTTCCCTTGGCTTGCACCTAGTTCACATTAGTCTGGAAGTGCCAGTCAGGTTTTTTTTTTTTGTCTATTGTATGTTAGCTTGCTGACCGAGCACTCCGCCCCCACCAGGTGGTGATTTTAATTACACCAGGTCCCTACTTTACCCATAAATGCAGGCATTGCTGACAGAGGTGCATATTCACCCAGAAATTCAGATATCAGCCCAATAGAGGTATATTCACATTAGGTTAGGGACTCACCAGTATTGAGACCACCTTGACGATGGTTGGTGGGCTTCAAAATGTTTGGCCAAATGTTTATACTAAGCGTCTCAAATTTTTCCTTATATTCCAAAGCCATATTGCTATTCCAAATTTCATGTATTCCATATTGTCATGCTTTAGTATGATAGAGTGCAGCCTTTTTTTGTATGTTTTACATGGGGGTAGCTTCCCTTGGCTTGCACCTAGTTCACATTAGTCTGGAAGTGCCAGTCAGGTTTTTTTTTGTCTATTGTATGTTAGCTTGCTGACCGAGCACTCCGCCCCCACCAGGTGGTGATTTTAATTACACCAGGTCCCTACTTTACCCATAAATGCAGGCATTGCTGACAGAGGTGCATATTCACCCAGAAATTCAGATATCAGCCCAATAGAGGTATGTTCACATTAGGTTAGGGACTCACCAGTATTGAGACCACCTTGACGATGGTTGGTGGGCTTCAAAATGTTTGGCCAAATGTTTATACTAAGCGTCTCAAATTTTTCCTTATATTCCAAAGCCATATTGCTATTCCAAATTTCATGTATTCCATATTGTCATGCTTTAGTATGATAGAGTGCAGCCTTTTTTTGTATGTTTTACATGGGGGTAGCTTCCCTTGGCTTGCACCTAGTTCACATTAGTCTGGAAGTGCCAGTCAGGTTTTTTTTTTGTCTATTGTATGTTAGCTTGCTGACCGAGCACTCCGCCCCCACCAGGTGGTGATTTTAATTACACCAGGTCCCTACTTTACCCATAAATGCAGGCATTGCTGACAGAGGTGCATATTCACCCAGAAATTCAGATATCAGCCCAATAGAGGTATGTTCACATTAGGTTAGGGACTCACCAGTATTGAGACCACCTTGACGATGGTTGGTGGGCTTCAAAATGTTTGGCCAAATGTTTATACTAAGCGTCTCAAATTTTTCCTTATATTCCAAAGCCATATTGCTATTCCAAATTTCATGTATTCCATATTGTCATGCTTTAGTATGATAGAGTGCAGCCTTTTTTTGTATATATTTTTACATTGTGATGTCTTTTTGGGGAACTGTTTTTTCTCTGGGTTTCCAGAGGTTTTTCCTTGCAACTTGTCTTTTTATGAACATCTTTGTTGTGTAGAATTATTACTATGTCGCTTTTTGATACTGATCTTTAATAATAAAAATTTTGATGTATATCACCTAATGACTCATTTTTTCTCCTGTGTTATATTATTATTTTGAGTGGGTGCATTGGTGTGGACATGTTGATCCACAATTTGGGCATTATTTTAATGTCATTATGGGATTTTCTTGTATTCAGTAATTCACATAGATATAGAAAGCTCCACCATGGCTCAATTTCAGCTCCCTTTTTAATATTCCAACAGCTCTACTTCCACTTTGTGGTCAACACTTTCAGAAAAACCCCATGCAATAAATGTGGCTGGCAGTCAGATTTCATTTGTTAGCTACGTCAGCTTATTTATCTCATCATCAGCTATAGTACGAGTCAATAATCTGAGCCTCCCATTCAGCCCACTTTATCACTTGCTTATTCCCAGGATAGGGAAAGTGAATCTGCTGAGGTGTCAAGTGGGAAGCTGAAATCGAGCCAATAATGGAGCTTTCATGATTAAAATACATTAGTAAGTTCCGTTTTAAAAATGTACCGTATTTTATCTGGCATGCAACCCCTTAAAGAAAGGCAATTGGGAATTCACCACAATATCAGTAAGACCTTCACATGCCGCTTTAGCTAAAAAAATTTATGACAACTTATTAGTGAACTCAAATGTTTTTAGAGTTCTCAAACTAGTGAATGAAGAGAGAAGTGCAAGTGGCCAACTCCCTTAGGACAGGGGCACTGTGGTACCCTATTCAATAAGTTCTTGTCCCAGGGAAGAGACAGCATTGCTGTGTCCACTCTACAATCCATATCTGTGCTAGTACTGTGCTGAAAGCCACTGTGTGTACTCTGCTTCCCCCACCTGTGGTAGTACTGTCCTTTAAGCCGATGTGTGTTTTCTGCAAACCCATCTATGAGAGTACTGTCCTTTAAGTGCCTTTAGGCTGCTGTGTGTTTTCTAGTAGTCTGAGAACTAAATAATTGGCATCAGCTGTCTCATTGCTATACGTAGGCAAAATAAATATTTTTTCGAGACTCGTGTGTTTTATTTAGTAGTCTGGGAAAAAATAATTCTCGTCAGCCATTTTTGTTGCCATTTATAGGCCAAAGAAATATATTTTTAGAACCTCTGTGTGTTTTCTAGTAGTGCTGCAAGTAAATGACTGGCATCATCCATCTCTGTTATGTTTCGGTAGCTGAGGAGTGCAGGTAAAAAAGGCAATACACCAGAGCAGTTGGAATCTATGGGATTGCAGTACCCTGACTAACCACCACAACTAGAGGCAGCCGTGGAGCGTTCCTACGTTGGTCCTAGACGCCTCGTCACAGCCTGAGAAACTAACTACACCTAAAGATAGAAATAGGAAAGCTATCTGCCCCGGAGCAGAACCCCAAAGATAATAGAAAGCCCCCAAACATGTAATGGCGGTTAGACAAGAGGAAATACTGACACAGAAAGAAAATAGAATGAGCAAACGCTGGGGCCCAAACTATCTAAATAGAAAAGAACAGGAAGGGTACTTACTGCAATCCCAGAAAACCCTGAAAAACACCAACTCTACTAATTTCAAAATCACCTGAGATCACACGACCTCTACCACCTAAATTAGCTCTCTGGTGTAACAAAATCAAAACAGCAGCCACTGAAAAAACTGGAAAAAGCAAAAGAACAAAACTCAGTGGCTGAACTAAACTGAGAAGGCAGAAGCCCCCGGAGGGGACCCAGAAGGCCCCCAAAGAAGTGCAGGACAAAATGCAAAAAAAAGCAACAACACAAAAGAAGAAAAATTCTTATCTGGTAGCAGGAGATGCAGACACGACACAGCAGGCTACAAGGGAAACTGGAATGAAGGATTCAGACCAGAACAATTGATCACCGGCAACCCTGATGGGAAAATGACTCCCTTATATAAGACCAGTCAGTAACACCTGATTCCCAGTCCTCACAATCTTCACTAGTACCGCTTGTAACCACCAGAGGGAGCCTCTGCTCAGAACTCATCTCAAACCCATTCACAACAGTACCCCCCCCTTGAGGAGGGGTCACCGAACCCTCATTTGAGCAACCAGGTCGGTCAGGATGAGTTCTATGATACGCACGGATAAGTCTCCTAGCATGGATGTCCGAAGCAAACACCCAAGAATTGTCTTCCTGACCATAACCTCTCCATTTAACCAAATACTGGAGTCTTCGTCTAGAAAAAACGAGAATCCAATATTTTCTCAACCACATACTCCAGATTGCCCTCAACCAAAACAGGGTCAGGAGGCACAGTAGCAGGAACCACTGGCTCAACAAACCTCTTCAACAAGGACTTGTGGAACACGTTATGGATCTTAAATGTCCCTGGAAGAAGCAAACGAAAAGAAACAGGATTAATAATCTCCATGATCTTATAAGGTCCAATGAACCTAGGCTTAAATTTAGGAGATGCTACTCTCATAGGAATATTCTTTGAGGACAACCAGACCAAGTCCCCCACTTTAAACCGAGGACCATCAGTCCTATGCCGGTTAGCAAACCGCTGGGCCTTCTCCTGAGAGAGGGACAACCTCTCCACTACCTGGTCCCAAATCTGTTGCATACGCTCAACAACAGAGTCAACACCTGGACAGACAGAAGCTTCCGTCTGTCCTGAAGAAAATCGAGGGTGAAAACCAGAATTACAGAAAAACGGAGACATCAAAGTGGCAGAGCTAGCCCTATTATTAAGAGCAAACTCAGCCAAAGGCAAAAAAGAGACCCAGTCATCCTGATCAGCAGACACAAAGCATCTTAGATAAGTCTCTAATGTCTGGTTTGTTCTCTCAGTTTGACCATTGGTCTGAGGATGAAATGCCGAGGAGAAAGACAATTGAACACCCAGTTTAGAACAAAAAGTCCTCCAAAATCTGGAAACAAACTGGACTCCTCTGTCAGACACAATGTTCTCAGGAATGCCGTGTAAACGAACCACGTGCTGAAGAAACAACGGCACCAATTCAGAGGAGGAAGGCAACTTAGGTAATGGCACAAGATGTATCATTTTGGAAAACCTATCACAAATTACCCAGATGGTGGTCATTCTCTGAGAAACAGGAAGATCGGAAATGAAATCCATAGAGATATGGGTCCATGGTCTCTTGGGCACAGGCAATGGCATCAACAAACCACTAGAGCGAGAGCAAGGCTTGGAGCGAGAGCAAGTCCCGCAGGACTGCACAAATTCCCTGACATCGCGAGACAAGGTAGGCCACCAAAAGGACCGACTAACCAAGTCTCTGGTACCAAAAATTCCGGGATGCCCAGCCAATGCGGAACAATGAATCTCAGAAATCACACTCTTTTTCCATTGGTCCGGGAAGAACAATTTTCCAACAGGGAAGCGCTCGGCCTATCCTCCTGACACCCCTCCAGAGCAAGTCTCAAATTGGGCGAGATGGCGGAAAGAACTACACCCTCTTTCAAATTAACAGAAGGATCAGATAACTCAGGAGAGTCCGCAAGGAAACTCCTCGAGAGGGCATCTGCCTTAACATTCTTAGTGCCAGGAAGAAAGGAAACCACAAAATTAAAACGTGTGAAAAACAAGGCCCACCTGGCCTGTCTAGGATTGAGTCGCTTGGCAGATTCCAGATAGACCATATTCTTATGGTCCGTAAGGACCACCACCTGATGTTTGGCTCCCTCCAGCCAATGTCTCCACTCTTTAAAAGCCCACTTCATGGCCAATAACTCCCGATTACCCACGTCATAATTACGTTCAGTAGGAGAAAATTTTCGAGAGAAAAAGGCACAAGGGTTACTTTTAGAGGTCTCTGGATCTTTTTGGGACAAAACGGCACCTGCCCCAATTTCAGAGGCATCAACCTCCACCTGAAATGGCAGAGAAACATCAGGCTGCCGTAGAACAGGAGCAGAAGTGAATCTCTGCTTAAGTTCCTGAAATGCAGAGACTGCCTCAGGAGGCCAATTCACCACATCAGAACCCTTTCTGGTCAAATCAGTTAATGGTTTAACAATAACCGAGAAATTACCAATAAATTTACGATAAAAATTGGCAAAACCCAAAAATCTCTGAAGAGCCTTTAATGAAGTAGGTTGGACCCAATCACAGATGGCCTGAACCTTGACCGGGTCCATTTCAATAACAGATGGGGACAAAATGAATCCCAGAAATGAGATCTTCTGTACGCCAAAAAGACACTTTGATCCCTTCACATACAGAGCATTATCCCTCAAAATCTGGAACACAGTCCGAACATGTTTCACATGAGAGTCCCAGTCATTAGAAAAAATCAAGATATCATCCAAATAAACAATCAGAAATTTGTCCACAAAATCCGTGAAAATGTCATTCATGAAGGACTGGAAGACGGAAGGGGCATTAGTGAGCCCAAAGGGCATCACTAGGTACTCAAAATGCCCTTCAGGGGTATTGAATGCCGTCTTCCATTCATCCCCGTGCTTAATGCGAATAAGGTTATACGCCCCCCTGAGGTCAAGCTTGGTAAACCAAGTAGCGTTTTTCACCCTGGAAAACAGGTCAGAAATCAAGGGTAACGGGTATTGATATTTCACAGTAATATTGTTCAAGAGACGATAATCAATACACGGCCTTAATGAACCATCTTTTTTGGCCACAAAGAAAAAACCGGCACCTAAGGGTGAAGAGGATGGTCTGATATGACCCTTCTCCAATGATTCCTTGATATAAGACCGCATAGCGTCATGTTCAGGTACAGACAAGTTAAAAAGGCGACCTTTAGGGAATTTACTACCCGGCACTAATTCAATAGCGCAGTCATAGCTCCTATGGGGAGGTAAGGATGCAGATTTACTTTCGCTAAACACATCAGAAAAATCAAACAAAAAGTCAGGAACATCCTGAGCTTGGGGGGAGGCAGAAAAAACAGGAGTGTTGGTATTAACACATTGGCAGCCCCAACTGGTTACAGACACAGATTTCCAATCCAAAACAGGATTATGAGACTGTAACCAAGGGAAACCCAGCACAATAATGTCATGCAGATTATATAGAACCAAAAATTTGCAGCACTCCTGGTGATCAGGTTCAACCCTCATTATCACCTGAGTAGAAAACTGGGGTTTATTCTCAGCCAAAGGGGTAGAATCGATCCCCAGTAGGGAATAGACTTCTGTAGGGGTATCAAGGGAAACCCACAACGTTTAGCAAAATCATAATCCATCAGGTTAATAGCTGCTCCAGAATCAACGAAAGCCTGAGCAGAAAATGAGGACAGAGAGCATATCAGAGTGACAGTTAATAAAAACTTAGTCTGAACACTACCCAAGACAACTGAGCGTGCAAAACGTCTTCCCCGCTTAGGGCAGACTGAAATAGCATGAGAGGCATCACCACAGTAGAAACATAACCTATTGCGCTTTCGAAACTCATGACGCTGTGCCTCAGACACCACTCCATCACACTGCATGGGCTCAGAAGCTGGCTCACAAGGCAACACCACTCCACGCATACTTCTCCGCTCACGCAAACGTCTGTCAATTTGAATCGCTAATGACATAGAATCATTGAGACCAGAGGGGACAGGGAATCCCACCATAACATCCTTTACATTATCCGACAGACCCTTCCGGAAAAGGGCCCCCAAAGCGTCGTCATTCCATTTGGTCAGGACTGCCCACCTACAGAATCTCTGACAGTATAACTCAGCGTCATCAAGCCCCTGATTTAATGCCAACAAGGCTTTTTCAGCTTGATCAGTGACATTAGGCTCATCGTACAATAACCCCAAAGCCTGAAAAAACGCATCAACATCACTCAAAACAGGATCCCCAGGTATCAGGGAAAAAGCCCAATCCTGAGGATCGCCGCGCAGGAGAGAGATGATAATTTGAACCTGCTGCGCTGCGTTTCCTGAGGACTTAGATTTTAAGGCAAAAAACAATTTACAATTATTTTTGAAATTCTGAAACTTAGCTCGATCCCCTAAAAACAAATCTGGCATGGGGATCCTAGGTTCCACAACAGGCAACCCAGCAAGATAGATAGCAATACTCCGAACCTCAGTGGCAAGCTGATCCACACGGCCAGACAACTGTACAAACTCCATTGGGAGAAAAGATCCTCCCCAGCACCCAGAGATATAGAGGGAAAAAAAAAAAAAAAAATGCAACAAACAGAAAAATATCTCTGACAACTCTGACAACCTTTTTTCTATCACAATATTTTTTCCCTTCTGTGAGTACCATACAATTTTCAATTTTTAGGCCGGTGATACTGTTATGTTTCGGTAGCTGAGGAGTGCAGGTAAAAAAGGCAATACACCAGAGCAGTTGGAATCTATGGGATTGCAGTACCCTGACTAACCACCACAACTAGAGGCAGCCGTGGAGCGTTCCTACGTTGGTCCTAGACGCCTCGTCACAGCCTGAGAAACTAACTACACCTAAAGATAGAAATAGGAAAGCTATCTGCCCCGGAGCAGAACCCCAAAGATAATAGAAAGCCCCCAAACATGTAATGGCGGTTAGACAAGAGGAAATACTGACACAGAAAGAAAATAGAATGAGCAAACGCTGGGGCCCAAACTATCTAAATAGAAAAGAACAGGAAGGGTACTTACTGCAATCCCAGAAAACCCTGAAAAACACCAACTCTACTAATTTCAAAATCACCTGAGATCACACGACCTCTACCACCTAAATTAGCTCTCTGGTGTAACAAAATCAAAACAGCAGCCACTGAAAAAACTGGAAAAAGCAAAAGAACAAAACTCAGTGGCTGAACTAAACTGAGAAGGCAGAAGCCCCCGGAGGGGACCCAGAAGGCCCCCAAAGAAGTGCAGGACAAAATGCAAAAAAAAGCAACAACACAAAAGAAGAAAAATTCTTATCTGGTAGCAGGAGATGCAGACACGACACAGCAGGCTACAAGGGAAACTGGAATGAAGGATTCAGACCAGAACAATTGATCACCGGCAACCCTGATGGGAAAATGACTCCCTTATATAAGACCAGTCAGTAACACCTGATTCCCAGTCCTCACAATCTTCACTAGTACCGCTTGTAACCACCAGAGGGAGCCTCTGCTCAGAACTCATCTCAAACCCATTCACAACACATCTCATGGCCATTTATAGGCCAAAGAAATAATTGTTCTGGACCGGTGAGTGTTTTTTAGTAGTCTTGGAAATGAACAATGGCATCAGCCATCTCGTTGCTATTTATAGCTCAAAGAAATATTTTTTCTGGACCAGTGTGTGTTTTTTTTATCAGTCTGGGAAATAAGCAATTGGCATTAGCTGTCTTGTTGCCATTCATATGCCAACTAATTAATTTTTCTGGACTGGTGTGTGTTTTCTGGTAGTATGGGGAAAAATAATTGTCATCAGCTATCTTGTTGCCAATTATAATCCAAACAAATAATTTTCCTGGACTGGTGTGTGTTTTTCAGTAATCTGGGAAATATACAGGGTGGGCCATTTATATGCATACACCTAAATAAAATGGGAATGGTTGGTGATATGACCACTTCACAGCATAGACAATTGCCTTCAGATATGAGATGTGCAGCATCTTAAACAATGGATACTCGAAGCTTGTGCTAGCATTTCTTCTGCGGTGTTTCTATCAGTGTGTCAAGAGTGGGAGAAAAGGTTTGCATTGATAATCCAACACAATGGGCAGCACTTTGAACACATTTTATAAGTGGTCATAAACTTGTAAATAACTCATGAAAGAATAAAGTTATGTTAAAAAAGCACACTATTGTTTTTCTTGTGAAATTTTCAATAAGTTTGATGTCTCACATTACCCTCTTCTCATTGGAAAAAATAAAGTTGGATCCAAAATGGCCAACTTCAAAATGGCCGCCATGGTCACCACCCATCTTGAAAAGTTTTCCCCCTTCCCTATACTAATGTGCCACAAACATAAAGTTGACATTTTATTTAGGTGTATCCATATAAATGCTACACTAGCCACTAAGGAGACTCAAGGTCTCCAAAAATTCAATATAAACAGCACAAAAAGGCAGCAAAACTCACCTGCCCAGATCTCAGAACAAATGCACTACAGGGTGCAGCCAGCCCATAAAGCATTTGTTCTGAGATCTGGGCAGGTAAGTTTTGCTACCTTTTTGTGCTGTTTATATCCATATAAATGGCCCACCCTGTACAATTAATATCAGCCATCTCATTGCCATTTCTAGGCCCAACAAATAATTTTACTGTACCGCTGTGTCTATACGAGTAGTGTGTGTAAAAGACAATTGTACTCTGCAGCAATCTTTGTGTGAGTAGCATCTGTAAAAAATTATTTTACTCTTCTTCATTTTTTGCGAGTAGTGTGTGTAAAAGATAAGTGTACTCTGCAGCGGTAGTTTGTGAGTTTGTGTAAAAAATTATTGTACTCTGCATTATTTTTTGCAATTAAGGTGTGTAAAAACGAATTGTACAGAGGTTTTTTGCAAATAGTGTGTTTTAAAAATCAATGTACTCTGCAGCATTTTTTTTCAAGTAGTGTGTCTAAAATTTTTTTTATTCTGCTACCGTTGTGTCCATATGAGCAGTGTTTCTAAAAATTTACTCTACTCTGCAGCCGTCTTTTTGTGAGTAAGGTATCTAAAAAAAATCTACTCTACCACTATAGAGTATGAGTTATAGCTGTGCCTAAAAAAAAGCCTCTGCAACCCTGCCTTTGAGAGTACTGTGCCAAAAAGCCTCTGTGTTTACTTTGCCAAAAAGCTACTCGGAGTACTGTGCCAAAATCTTTTTTGTATACTGTGCCAAAAAACTTCCCTGCTTATTCTGCAGCTGTGTCTGTGAGAGTAGTGAGCCTAAAAAAAATTATATTCTACCGCTGCGTCTGCATTAGTTGTGGGTCTAAAATTAGTTATAAACTGCAACTATGTCTGTGGGAGTAGTGTGCTTAAAAATGTTTTCTACTCTTCATTCGTGTCTGTGGGAAAATTGAAACAGAAAAACCTGTGTGTGTGTGTGTGTGTGTGTGCATGTGTCTCTGTGGGAGTACTCTGAAAAAAGCCACTGTGGGGGTACTCTGCAAAATACCATTTTTTTGTTTTTAATTTGGGTAGATCCCAAAATATTGGGAAAGGAAACTAGAACAAACAAACTGTTGTGCAGTAAACACTAAGGAAAAAATATATAGGCCATATAAAGGGGATCACCAAACAATATATATGCAAAAAATGCAAAAATATGCAAAAAATTCATTTTATTGAGTACAAAACATACATGGCAATAACAAACTAAATAAAGCCACAGCCCAAAACCTAAAACCTGTATATATCATTATTAAAGCCCTATCCGTGTTAATATAAACAGCACACCACTTTGTATAAATAGAGAATATCTATAATGAGGAATATAAATATACCACAAAAATGGCTGATATCAAGCAGACTATATATGAATTTGATAGTCCTAGCCAGTAAAAGTAATATCATGAACATATAAACCCAAGCACAAAAGAGCTCACCTAATTGTTATGCAGAAAAAATCCACAATAGAGAAAAAGGTTGCACCAAGTGCAAGGATAAGAGAGCCAGTGGGGCTGACCCTGATAAGGCAGAGTGACCCAGGACAACACAAAGGTCTAATAACGAATCAAAGAGAAGGGACAAGCTAGCCATACACAGGCAAATGACCAAATAGCCTGGGGTAAGTACCCATTTATAGGTGTTGTATCATGCAAAGCAATGACCTATAGGGCACACATGGAAGCAGGCAAGGGCTGAAAAAAATGCCCGACGCGTGTCGCCACTCTCGGTGGCTTCGTCAGGGGCAGTCATTGTCAGTGTGTTCCATTCAATAAATATACGTCTAACAAGCATCAATGATCAACAGCTGTGCTGCTTACCAAGGAAGCGTGCAGGAACAAAACTGCAAGCACATATACAGCATGCAACGGAATCCTGGAGGCATGACAATGTCGAGAATGGCGCGTAAACAGACTACTGCGCATGCGCAAGTGTGTGACTAAGTAACATATTGTAACGCAGGTGCAGTTAGTCAAAGACCGAGCCTAAATGACGCATGCACAGAAATACAATACTGAAAATATGACACATTAGTAAGCAGCCACAGCCGAATGTTGAATCTGCAGCAGCCACAGACAGTGTTACAAGATAATCAAAGTAGCGAGATACAGGAGGATAGTACTGATAAAGGTAACAATATACAGGCGCAGTCCCATTAATGCAAAGGAACAAGCAAAAATAGACAGTGTCCAAGATGCCTGACCAAAACTTTATTGTCACCTAAGATGCTTGATCTTCAATTATAAAATATGTTATAGTCACAAGATAACATGAGCACCTGAAAAAAGTAATAAATATTAGTAAAGATGTTGCAAATGGTGCAAAATGCACTAAATGGATTCAAAGATCACAGTTAACATTAATTCGGAAAAAAAAGGGGGAAAAAAAAGATACCAAATTATCATATGTCGGTCACATATAGCCCTTATTAGGGTTGAGCATTCCGATACTGCAAATATCGGGTATCGGCCGATATTGGCTGTATCGGAATTCCGATTCCGAGTTCCGATATTTTCGTCTTATCGGATACCGGAATCGGGATTGTCACTGTCACTGTCAGTGTCCGTCGGTCGGGTCTGTCAGGAGTCAGCGGCACTTACCTGGCAGAAGATCTCCGGCGGTCACGTCCTGGACTGCTTCATGGCCGCAATCTTCTTTCCCCGGCGGTCACATGCAGTTTCTCGCGATAACTGCAGTGACTGCTGGGTAATCCCGGCCGTAAAGCAGTCAGTCCGATGACGTCACCGCCGGGGAAGCAGGTAATCAGCTGTGCTGCGTTGCAATGACAGGCTCTGCCTGTCATTGCGATGTAGCAGAGTTGGATCGTCGTGGGACTGTCGTTATGGACTGCATCGGACAGGTGGTATACTGTTGGTTTGTTTTTTTTTCTTTTTTTACAGGAGATCGATGGCGTCGCAGGAATGAGAGAGTAATAAAATTAATGAAAACTGTGTTGTCTCTTTTATTTCATTAAAATACTTTTTTCTTGCTTTGTCTTTTTTTTATACATTTAATAACTTTGGGATTAATAATGGATCGGTGTCTTATTGACACCTCTCCATTATTAACCGGGCTTATTGTCACCGTGCAATCAACGGTGACATTAACCCCTTATTACCCCGCTTGCCACCGCTACAGGGCAAGTGGGAAGAGCCGGGTAAAGTGCCACAATTGGCACATCTTTTGATGCGCCAAATGTGGGGCTGCTGTAGCCTGGTATTATCAGGCTGTTGAGGGCCAAAATCCATGGGCCTTGACAGTCTTTTAATACCAGGCCGCAGCAGTCTGCATTTTACTTGGCTGGTTAACAAAAATAGGGGGGATCCCCACGCCGTTTTTTTTTCGAGGGGATCCCCTATTTTTGTTAACCAGCCAAGCTAAGCAGACTGCTGTGGCCTGGTATTATCAGGCTGGCAAGGTCCATGGATATTGGATCCTTACCAGCCTGAAAAACCAGGCCTCAGCGGTCTGCTTCATCTGGCTGGTTAACAAAAATAGGGGGGACCCCACGCCAATTTTTTTCGAGGGGATCCCCTATTTTTGTTAATCAGCCAAGATATGCAGACTGCTGTGGCCTGGTATTATCAGGCTGGCAAGGTCCATGGATCTTGGCTCCTTAACAGCCTGAAAATCCAGGCCTCAGCGGTCTGCTTCATCTGGCTGGTTAACAAAAATAGGGGGGACCCCACGCCAATTTTTTTCGAGGGGATCCCCTATTTTTGTTAATCAGCCAAGATATGCAGACTGCTGTGGCCTAGTATTATCAGGCTGGCAAGGTCCATGGATCTTGGCTCCTTAACAGCCTGAAAATCCAGGCCTCAGCGGTCTGCTTCATCTGGCTGGTTAACAAAAATAGGGGGGACCCCACGCCATTTTTTTTTCGAAGGGAACCCCTATTTTTGTTAATCAGTTCCCTCTGACGTCACTGATTGTGTCCCTGGCTGACCTGAAGTGAAAGTGGAAAGCAATCAATTAAGCTTTCCACTTAAGGGCCCGTCTCACATAGCGATATCGCTACCGAGATCGCTGCTGAGTCACTAGTTTTGTGACGCAGCAGCGAGCTCACCAGCGATATCGCTGTGTGTGACATTCAGCGACGATCAGCCCCCCTGCCGGGTATCGCTGATCGTCGCTAAAATGTCAGGACCTTTTTTTGATCGCTGGTTTCCCGCTGACAGGCACACATCGCTGCGTGTGACAGGCGGGAGACCAGCGATCCGCTGGTAACCAAGGTACACAGCGGGTTTCCAGGCGCGGGGCTGTGCCTAGAAACCCGCTGTGTACCTTGGATACCAGCGCCCTGATGCAGGGAGCTGGTATCCAAGGTACACAGCGGGTTTCCAAGCGCTGCGCGGTGCCTGGAAACCCGCTGTGTACCTTGGTTACCAGCGGATCGCTGGTCTCCCGCCTGTCACACGCAGCGATGCGTGCCTGTCAGAGGGAAACCAGCGATCAAAAAAAGGTCCTGACATTTCTGCGACGATCAGCGATACCCGGCAGGGGGGCTGATCGTCGCTGAATGTCACACACAGCGATATCGCTGGTGAACTCGCTGCTGCGTCACAAAACTAGTGACTCAGCAGCGATCTCGGTAGCGATATCGCTATGTGAGACGGGCCCTTAAGCGATGTTACCCGCAGTGTCGCTGTCCCAGATCGCTGCCTGAGCTGCCTGTTTGGCAGCTCAGCAGCGATCATGTAGCGATACACCAGCGATCCTGACAAGTGCATATCGTTGTCGGGATCGCTGGTGTATCGTTATGTGACACCCAGCCTTTACTCTCCTGTCAGGCAGGAGAGGAACTCATTCATTTGGGGTTTACTGTGAGGCTGCAGCATTAGCTGCGGTCCCTGCAGTAAACATTAACCCTTTCTGAAGGATTACACCGTGGGACCTGACTGTGCATGGGATAGGTAAGAATAATTTTGCTTTTTTATTTTATTTTTATTACAGGAAATGGTTTTTGCGGTAAAATAAAAGATGGTCAAAAACATGTGTCTTTATTTCATTAAAATTATTTTTAATTAAAGTGTGTGTGTTTTATTTTTATTTCATGCAATAGGATTAATAATTGATAGTTGTCTAATTGACAGCTCTCAATTATTAACCTGGCTTAAGGTCACCTTTCAATAGCAAGGTGGCTTTAACCCCATATTAACTCATTCGCCACCGCTACAGGGCAATGGGAATAGACAGGCAAAGTGCCAGAAAGGGCGAATCTAATTATAGATTTGTCTTTCCTGGGGTGTCTGGGGGCAGATGTTAGTAGCCGGGGGGGGGGGCAAAAATAATGGTCCCTCTCTGGGCTATTATTATCTGCCCCCACTCACTGGCTTTGTCTGTCTGGTTGCGAAAATAGGGCGGGAGCCCACGCATTTTTTTTCAGCAATTTTACACCTCATATATACATATACATGTCATTGAATTTGTGACACATATATATATATATTTATATTTGTAGTTCATACACTTCTACATAGTATAATAGCCGCTAATTCAATTGCCGGCTTTTGTGAAAATGCAGAACCCGACATGAAATGACACTTGGTGTACATAGGGTTAACCATGTCTTTTCATGTCCTTTGCTATCTAATTTGCACAAACAATTAAATCAGTCTATGTGTGCAAAATTTCACACCTGTAGGGGTTAATTAAAGGTGTAAATTCGTAGCAAAAAAGTCCGTTTTTTTTACAACGAATTTACACCTTTAATTAACCCCTACAGGTGTGAAATTTTGCACACATAGACTGATTTAATTGTTTGTGCAAATTAGATAGCAAAGGACATGAAAAGACATGGTTAACCCTATGTACACCAAGTGTCATTTCATGTCGGGTGACCCGACATGAAATGACACTTGGTGTACATAGGGTTAACCATGTCTTTTCATGTCCTTTGCTATCTAATTTGCACAAACAATTAAATCAGTCTATGTGTGCAAAATTTCACACCTGTAGGGGTTAATTAAAGGTGTAAATTCGTAGCAAAAAAGTCCGTTTTTTTTACAACGAATTTACACCTTTAATTAACCCCTACAGGTGTGAAATTTTGCACACATAGTCTGATTTAATTGTTTGTGCAAATCAGATAGCAAACGACATGAAAAGACATGGTTAACCCTATGTACACCAAGTGTCATTTCATGTCGGGTGCTTCTGTCTTTTCACTGAAGCCGGCTTTACCCGGCAATTGAATCAGAGAGGATATTTTACTATGTAGAAGTGTATAAACTATACATATATGTATATATATATGTCACAATGACATGTATATATATATATATATGTATTCTATGTGTGTATATTTAGTGTTTACAAGGAAAGAATGGGTTTTTTTTAGTTGCGATATTTTGTTCCCATAGACTTACATGGGACTTCCGGTATCGTTATCGGGTATCGCCGATATTTTAGTGATATCGGAGATACCATTCCGATTCCGATACTTTAGGATATCGGAAAGTATCGCTCAACTCTAGCCCTTATACAATTATAGATCTAAAAAACTCCCTGTGTAAACACCAGATACCAAACAAAATGCACTGGTCTAAGACAGTACCTAAAAACTCACAAGGTTTTTTATGAGAACAATTTTTAATATCACAAAATAGAGCACAAGCAGAGATAAATAACAGTGACCTTGTATGAAGTGTGAAAAAAAAAAAGAGATCCTAGCAGAAGTGGTGTGCTGTTTACCGTATATCATAAGAAAGAGATCATAGCCACATCTCGTCATAGAAACCGGAAAAAAATTGTCCAGGAGGTGCCATGCTCAAACCTAAACTGAACCATTATACAGATGGTATGCTGTTTATTGCCTAGAGCGACGAAGCAACCCAAAAGGCAGGATAAGTCGCATCACAACTACAAATACATATCAAGAATTAACTATGATGAGAAGCAACCAGTTTCAAAAGGCAAAACGAGGTATCCACTGGGACAAAATTCGAGACCATTCCAATCAGGTAATATCCAACCACATTTAGATTCATTATAGATGTAAGTGTTACAGATTCTAAAAAGCCCTAATGTCTGGACCACACTATTAGCAGGAAGGATTTAGATCCTGAAATGTGGACTCCTGGCTGGACCACACTATTAGCACAAGCGATTTAGATCTTGAAATGTAGAGTCCTGGCTGCACCACACTATTAGCAGAAACAATTTAGATTCTGAAATGTGGACTCCAGGCTGCACCACACTATAGCACAAACGATTGAGTTGTTGGAAGGTCGATTTGACACAGGATCCTATCTAGCTGAACTGACTATAAACAGTCTTTCTGTGCTATAACACTGACAAAATGGCACAAAAACAACATGTCCCTCTTTTATATGTAAAGGGACATGTGACTTTGGCAGCCAATGACAGAAGACCTTGTGTTTCGACATTGTGGATGGTTTCTTCGGCCCTGATTGACTGCCGGAATCGCCACACATTAAGCTAATAAAAAAAAATGCAGTCTGCCACTACTCTGACCTCTCCCCACACCCTCCCCTCATCAACCACGTCCCCCCTGCTCATCACACAGCACCATTATCCTTGCCACAGTCCTAACAAAAGCTTTATTGGAAACTTGATCATTTACCGAACTTTGGCCAAATTTTGCTGATTTTGAGGAAAATGCTCGGGAATCTGAACACGAATCCAAATGAGCAATGTTTGTGCTGAATTTGAGGTTGGCAAACGTTTTCTGAACAAATTAGCTCAACTCTACTGAGAATGCCAAAAGCACGCACATATGGCCTGCAGCTTCAGCAGCAGCTTTGACATATCTCTGTAATTTTTAAAATTCAGCACATGTGCTAGGAAAGGGATGTGCGTCAAACTGGCTAGGCCCAGAGCTGCTATGAAATTTTGCCTGTTATCACACACCACCAGAACAGGCCTGAGGTTTAGTGGCACTAACAATACATCTGTCTGTTCTTTGTTCACAATCCACAGCTCCTGCGCAGTGTGGAATTTTTTCTACAAACATAGGTTTCAGAACAGCCTGCAGTAGTCTACCTTTGGCTGCGCTAAATTTGGTGGTGCAGGCATAACGCTGCCCGGATGAAGAAGCCTTGGAGGAAGCAGAGTAGGAGGAGGAGGCAACATGGAGAGACAAACATCCCAAAAACAATCAGCAATCTGAGGTGATAAGACATGCAACAAAACTCTTTCTGCCTCAAGCTCAGGCACCACAACATTTAGCCAGTGGGCAGTTAGAGAGATATATTCCAACGTATTGTTAGCCCTTTTAGAAATCACTTGTGAGGCCACATGTAGAATATGGGATCCAGTGTTTTGGAGATGTACAGCTGAATGCCTAAATTGGATGGTGTGGAGATGTTCAATGACTTCTGGTGGTGGTGATGTCACATCCACTCTTCCAGGTGGCCATGTTGCTCAGAGGGAGAGGGAGAGGAAGAGGCCAAGACTGCAGCAGAAGAGGGAGCAATAGGAGGCTCTGATCTTTCCTGGTTTTTCAGATGTGTGCTACACTGAAGCTAATGCTTTGTATTCAGATGTCTCGTCATGCAGGTGCTGCTGAGGTTAAGAACATTAATGCCTTGCTTTAGTCTCTGATGATACAGCGTGAAAAAACCTGTGTCTTGTCAGGGCGCTCCTTTGAGCTGGATTTGATATGCTCAGTTCATTAGCACTTCTCCCCTATGCAAATCCCTTCATTGTCTCTCAAATCTCAACATATCCACTTCAACCTGTGAACTCTTACCTACAAAGCCATCCTTAATCTGTCTCTGCCATATATCTTAGAACTAATCTTCCTACTGTGCCGTCACTATCCATCATTGCTTGAAGCACTTTTTCAAAGAAGCATAGAAATGGTATAGTAACGCTGATGATGTCGTCATTAGCGCTGGCCATGTTGTGGAGTACTCGTAGCAGCGCAAAAAGGTACACACATCCCGTATGGAGGCCTACTCGGACAGAGAAAAGGCTAGGTGCTGTCTGCGATGCGCAGTAGCAACCAACTTAATGGCTAGGGGCCGGACTCAGAGCATTTGGACCCTGCTCCCTCATTTGCTGTGCAGCTGGGGCAGTGTGTCTACCACCTTTTCCTCTGAACTTCCCACAACACTTGCATGGCCTTGACTCCGTGTTGGGTCTAGGACCTCACCATCTCCCATCTCATCATCACGCCTCTTCAGTCTGTCCGTTAGTCTACTAATTCATTTCTGTCCTCACTATTCCTCTTTTTCCACACAGCTTCAAATTCCTTAATTGTCTACTGATTCCACAACGTTTTTGTTAGGAATACCTGACATGGAACCAATTGTCCTCCTCCGGTTTGCAGACTGATCAGCTGGTCATTCCATGCCAGGGGCAGAGCTAGCACCCACTTGGGTTGTGTGACTATACACAGTAGTGCATCTTGTGTGGAAGTGGTGAGCGATAAGGGCACACAGGAAGCTGTGCTTGCCACTGGTTTCGCGGACTGAGAGACATGGGACGCTGTGTCTCCCAGTGTGCAGGCAACGCAGGACACTGCCTTGCCTGCTGTCAGCCAATGTTGGGAAGTTGTACACCCTTCTGTTCACATGAGCAGGGAGTGGCTCCCTGGACATGACTGGGAGGAATGCATCACCTGATTATTACCCTTGGATTAGGGCTGGCTTTATGAAGTCTCCTTCTAATCCAGTTCAGTGTTGTTTATTCAGTTCCCTTGCATAGGTGTATGGTGAGCACTTCCTGGTTGATCTCTGGTTGCTTCTCAGTAGTTGCTAATGATCATTAGTGGTTCTTCTTTATTAGCTATTGTCCCAGGGTTTCCCTTTTTGCTTTCTTTTGAGATTTTTGCTAGCTTTGGATTTATTCTTTCACCTGATTCCACATTATCTGCGTCACCAGATGCCAGCTACCCTGCGACAGCAGTCTGGGAAGGACTCTATAAATCCCCCTTCTCCTTCCGGAGTGGGAGAAGAATATCCCGGCTCTTAAGAAGTTGCCTAGCAGTGGTGGTTTGCCAAAAGTGCATCTGTGACTGTGCTTTTGCGGGTCTGATGCAAGTCGCTACAGAAAAGCTATTTCTGCTCATACTGACCCTGAGTAAACTCAGGTGCCCCTTCCTGCATACTATACCACCTTACACGGTGACACAGAGGAAGGTGCAGATGAAATTGAAGAGGAGGTGATGAATGACCCAGTTGTTGACCTGGATTGGCATCCATTGGGGGAAGAGGGTGCTGCTGGCAATAGCTCAGAAGAGGAGAAGGATCCGCAGCAGGCATCGACATCACAGCAGCGGATATCTGGCAGGCCCGTAGCTGTCCAAAAACGTGTTAAAAAAACAAAAAGAGTTGCAGGACAGCTTGGCCAGACTGTCAAATTAGCACAGAGTGCAAGCCCTGAAAATTTATACCATAGTAGGAAGAGTGCAGTGTGGCACTTTTTTGACCAAAATCCTATTGATGAGGCAAAAGATATCTGTAAGACGTGCGGAAGGACCTTTAGCCGAGGGAAAAATCTCCGAAATTTGAATACCAGTTGCATGCTTAGACATTTAATCAACATGCACTTGCAAGTGTGGATGGACTACAAAACCTCAGGTAGAACATGTGCACCTGCTCCGACTGAAGGTAGCCAGCAATGCTCCTTCGCTTTCCCCACTGTAAGCCCACCGGTTAGCACACCACCAGCAAGAAATGTTGAGGTGTCGTCGCAAGGCCAAAGCAGTCAGGTAATCACAATGTTTTTGCAACGAAAGACTGAATCTAGGCCATCACCACCACCACCACATCACCATCACCAACCCCCTCTCATTCCATCATGTCCACCGCTAGTTCCCCCATATGCAGCTCTCAAGTCCAGCTCACCCTAGCAGACACTCTGAGTAGGACAAGAAAGTACTCATCCTCTCATCCACGTATACTGGCTTTGAACACCTACATTGCCAAACTGATCTCATTAGAGATGAGGCCCTTCCGTTTGGTTGAAAGCGCAGCGTTACGAGAGCTCATGGCCTACGCTATGACCTACCCAGTCGGCACTTCTTTTCTAGAAAAGCCATCCCTGCCGTCCACCTGCATGTGAAAGACCCCATTGTCCATGCACTCAAACAATCAGTGAGTGGAAAGGTGCACCTCACAACAGATGCATGGGCCAGTAGGCATGGCCAGGGGCCTTATGTGTCCATCACTGTGCACTGGGTTAAAGTGGTGGATGCAGGGTCCACAGGGGAGAGCGGCGGTGGGACAGTGCGGCCTAGCCCACAGTATAGGCAACAGTTGGCTGTAGGCGTTCGACCCGCCTCCTCCTCCAGAAGCAAAAGCTCGTTGACAGAGCGCAGTCGCATGAGCACTCCATCCGCAGCTGCCAGTGTTGCACACGAGGTTTCCCTCTATTGAACAGCTAGTGGTAAGCATCAGCAGGCTGTTTTAAAGATGATGTCTTTGGGCAACAACAGACACAGTGTGGAGGTACTGGCTGACTACTTGCAGCGAGAAACTGAGTCATGGCTGGGCAGTCTACATCTTGCACCAGGTAAGATAGTCAGTGATAACGGGCGTAATTTTGTGGTGGCCATAGCCCTGGCAAAACTCAGACACATACCTTGCCTGGCTCACACCTTGAACCTGGTGGTGCAGTGCTTCCTAAGTAATTATCCTGAGTAGAGTTGAGCATTCCGATACCGCAAGTATCGGGTATCGGCCGATATTCGCTGTATCGGAATTCCGATACTTAGTTCCGATATTTTCCATATATCGTATACCGGAATCGGAAGTTCCCATAATTCTTTGAGAGGCAATGTGATTTTAGTCAGCCAATGAGGAATCCTAAGAAGTGTGGGCACATCCTGTACTGCTGCGGTCATGTTAACTAATGGCATGGCTGTGATTGGATGCTGAAATGATGTCAGAATGCACTATAAAAGGCGCCGCCGCCATTTTAGCGTCACTGTGCTGTGAATTCAGTAAGGGACAGAACGTTGCTCTGCTGACTCTGAGGGACAGTTAGAGATTGAGATTTTGTGTACTGTGCTCTAGGCAGGCTAGTTTACCAACCGCTGTGTAAAGCTTCCTTTTGCCAGTGTTGTTTTAACAGCTCTGTGCAAGGTGTGTGTGTGAGAGTGCAGGTGACGCTGCAGTTTGCTCTGCATCCACCGCTGTTTGTAGGCATCTGCACGTGTCACTCACAGACTCTTTTTTTTTTCTTTAGTGTAATTCTTGCTGCTCCATTCAATTGAAATTATAGTGTGACGCGCTTCCATCCGTATCCAATACATTGGTTGCAAACACTATAGAATTACAGAAAGGAGCCTTTCAGAGATAGTGAACAGTTGTGTTCAGTGTTCACTCTAGTCTGTGAGGTTTTTTTTTTTTTTGAGTGCAGATCACGCTCCAGTTAGTTCTTCAACCACTGCTGGTTGTAGTCTGCTGAACGTGTGTCACCGCCTCATCCTTGTCATTTTTCTCTAATTGGTGCTGCTCCATTCCATTTCAAATAACTCAAATCTATTAGTGTGACACGCTTCCATCCGTATCCAATACATTGGTTGCAAACACTATAGAATTACAGAAAGGAGCCTTTCAGAGATAGTGAACAGTTGTGTTCAGTGTTCACTCTAGTCTGTGAGGTTTTTTTTTTTTTTGAGTGCAGATCACGCTCCAGTTAGTTCTTCAACCACTGCTGGTTGTAGTCTGCTGAACGTGTGTCATTACAGAAAGGAGCCTTTCAGAGATACTGAACAGTTGTGTGCAGTGTTCACTACAGTCTCTGCGTAATAACTACACTTAGGCCTTATAACTTTTCTGACTTTCTTTAACAATCTACCAAGATGAAGAAGGCAGGGAGTAAGGCACGTGGTCGTGGCCGTGGAGTTTCAGCAGGGAGAGGACGTGGGGATTCTGTGGCTGCTGCCACCCCCAGTGACACATCATCCACCAGTTTTTCCCGTGAGCGTTCCTTTATGTGCAGTTTTGTAGGAGCTCGGCGTACCCCCCTGCTGCGGGAAGAACAAATTGAAGCCGTTGTTGGTTGGATGGCAGCCAATGCATCGACTTCAATTGCTTCCACCTCCTCTCAGGACCACAACACTGTTGAGCAACCATCTGTCTGTTCACCGCCTGTCAAATTGCCCAGGCAGTCAGAGAGTTCTGAACTGGAGCCAGCTGAGTCTCTGCTTCTGTTCTCAGAATCTGTTGGCTTGCAAACAGGGGCCCAGCCAAGCAGCATTCTGGAATTTGAAGAAGAGGGAGTATGCAGTGATGCGCAACAGCTGTGTCTCTATGAATCTGAAGAGGCGGGTGAGCAAGTGCCGATGGTCAGAACACCGCAGAACGCATCTGATGATGATGAGACTCAGTTGCCAGTTTCTGTTGAGCATGGTGCTGTCCAGACCACCCAACAGCAGCAGGTGTTGGAAGAGGGTAGTGGAGATGATGAGGTCCAAGACCCAACATGGCGTGAGGAACAGGAAGATGGTGGGAGCAGCTCTGAGGAAGAGATTGGCCCAACGGTACAAACAGGAGGGAGAGGTAGGCTGCAGACTCAGTTGCCTGTAGCCTCCAGTTTGGCACTTGTTGGGAGCAGTTCTCTTCCAAAAGTCAAAACGGGCGCTCCCAGGACTTGCACTGCGTGGTCCTTTTTTGACACACTTGCAGATGATATTTGCTATGTCAAATGCAAGCTGTGTAAGCAAAAAGTAAAAAGAGGTAAAAGTGTCAGTAACCTCAATACCACTAATATGTGGAAACATGTGCGGACAAAGCACGAAGTTGAGTTACAAAGACACACTGGAGATGTAGGCCAACCTACAGCAGCACCTACATCTTCAGCTCGTGTTGGAGCCTCTTCCTCCAGCTCACACACAGCTGGTTCGGCTTCCTCACACGATCGCCATGGAAGAACCTCGGTCACTGTTGTCCAGAGACAAAGTGTTATTCCACCCACAGCTGCAAGTTCCCTGTCATCCTCACACTCCCAGGCCACAAAACAGCCATCGGTAGCACAGGCATGGGATAAAAGACGGCCATACTCGGCAAACCATCCACGAGCACAGGCTCTGAATGCTGGCATTGCAAAACTCCTGTCCCTTGAAATGCTGTCATTCAGGCTGGTGGAGACTGACAGTTTCCGGAACTTAATGGCATTGGCAGTCCCACAATACAATGTGCCAAGCCGATTTTATTTCAGCAGGCAAGCCGTCCCTGTTCTGCAAAAGCATGTTGAGGGAAAAATTAAACATGTGCTACTAAACGCCGTCAGTAGCAAGGTCCACCTGACCACCGATGCGTGGACCAGTACCCATGGCCAGGGACGATACCTTTCCCTCACTGCCCATTGGGTCAATGTTGTGGAGCCGGGTACTGATCTTGCGAGTGGCGCTGTACGTGTTCTGCCAACTCCAGGGATTGCAGGAATCCAGTCTGTACACATTGACTCCTCCTCCTACTCCAGTTCCTCAGAATCATCGCTGCAGGAGCCGTCACGGTCTACCTCCACATGGACCCGTGAACGCTTACCTGTTGCGACCGATATGAGCACAGCCGTGGCCAAACGTCAACAGGCCGTCCTGAAATTAATTTCCATGGGGAATCGAAGCCACACAGCGCAGGAGGTCTGGAATGCCATCAAGCAGGAGAGCGACGTGTGGTTTTTGCCAGCGAATCTCCAGCCAGGCTTGGTAGTGTGTGACAATGGCCGAAATCTGGTGGCAGCTCTGGCCCTTGGCAACCTCACTCACATACCATGTCTGGCACATGTGCTCAACTTGGTCGTGCAGAGTTTTTTGAGGGACTATCCGGATGTTGATGCACTGCTGCACAAGGTCCGCCTAGAGTGCGCTCACTTGCGACGTTCCAGCATGGCCAGATCGCGCATTGCAGCTCTGCAAGTCAGATTTCGCCTTCCTGAACATCGCATCATATGTGACGTACCCACCAGGTGGAATTCCACGTTACATATGTTGGAGCAGTTGTGTGAGCACCAGACAGCAGTAATGGAGTATCAGCTGCAACAGGCGCAATCAACACGCAATTTGCGCCGTTCACACTTCACCACTACTGAGTGGGCCTCTATGAAGGACATCTGCCACATTTTGCGTGCGTTTGATGAGTCAACGCGGATGGCGAGTGCAGATGATGCACTAGTCAGCCTGACTGTCCCCCTTATCTGCCTGCTTCAAAAAACACTGCAAGCACTAAGGGATGAGGTTTTGGAAGAGGTGGAGGATGAGGAGACACAAATTCCATCCCCTTCTGGACAGTCAGCGCAACGTGGTTCCTCCCAAAGGGCTTTGCAGGGCTCACTTTGTGAGGAGGATGAGGAGGAGTCAATGGAGGAGGAAGAAATCGCTACAGAGGGAGGTACACAACGCTCTAGTCAGTATAAGAAAACAACACTGAGGAATGGTGAGAAGATCAAATGGAGGGATGCAAATGTATCAAAAGGATAAAAATAAAATTAAAATAAAATTAGAAAAAAATAATAATATTAGAAAAAAATAATAATTGAAAGAAAATATTTTAAATAAAAATTCAATTTATTATTGAAGAATAAAAATATATATATGTATAAAAATCAACAAACACATACTCAGATAAAAAAAGGTTTTATTGACACATAATAACATACAAATCCAATAATACATAAATAAAATATATATATATATATATATATGTAGATTTTAATATTTAATTAATACAATTGAAACACTCCACTAGAAAATAATTGTCCAAGGCAGAAAAAATACACAGGGGATTTGTAAGGCAAAAAATAGAGGTGAATAAGTGCACAGAAAAAATTTATGCAAATATAAAAAAGCAATGAAAAAGTGAAAACAAGTTCATGAAAAGAATGTGCAACAATGTGCAAGATAACCAAAAAATAAAAATTGCTAAGAAACAAATCCAAGCACAATAAATGTGAGCTAAGTGAAATGAAGCCAAATTACAAGTGAGACGCCAATCCAGAATAATATAAGTGTCCAAAAATGCAATAATAAAGACCCAACTCACCGAACTCAAAAGGTGCTAACTGAACCTGGAAGCCGAGGACAGAGGCACGCTATTTGTGACACTCCTCTGTCCTCGGCTTCCTCGGTTCAGTTAGCAGGCTGCGGACTGGTTACCTAGCACACGGGACAAGAGTAACAATACCGTTTAACTTCTTCATAGACCCATAGCCAGTAAAACCGTTGTAGAATTCTGTCTAGGATTTTCTTTGGTCCCAAATGTCCCCCTAGTACATGCGCATGCGCTAAGTCCATTACCAACCTCCGATATGACTGCGGTACCAGCAATTGCTCGACAATTTCCCCATGTATTTTTTCAACCCCATACAGCAAATCTTGGTTCAGCTCAAATCGGGGAAATACTTTAGCTGCCCTGGGGTGTTGGGGTTCCCTATTGACAACCAGTACATTTTCCCGGGCTCGAGTCAACGTAGGGTCCCGTAGTTGCGCCGTACCAAAATTGTCACCTGCCACATTTAAGTATGACAATTCTGGTCCCGGTGGCAAATCTTCCATCTCCCCACCTAACACTTCTATAGGAGAGGGGTTTTCCTCCTCCACCGAAGGCAAAGGTACTCCTACCGCCAGTACATCTTCCTCTGGGCCACCATGTTCATGCCCGATTTCCGGAGAATGCAACCTGTTTGCCACTGGTGCCGACAACTGTTCTGTGGGAGGGGTAATTACAGGCCAAAGCACAGAAAATAACGGAAAATCTCTCCCCATTATTAATGCTAATTAACCACCACCCCCACCTCGTGTCACCTCCTCCCCGCTGGCGTGTTTATCATCACCAGGGTGGTAGGATAATGTTTTAAGTCACCATGTATACACAACACACCCATTTTCACAGCAGTATACTCGCTGATTTGGACGTGGCTGGCTCGTATTAGGGTCACTCAAGAGACTCCCTGAGTCCACTAGAGCCACAGCAGGGTTACCCTCCACCTGCACTTTACACAAATGGTTCATATTGGGTCCCTCTGGTTTGACCACTGCACACATGTGTTCTGCATAGTGAGACTGATAGTAGCCAAAGTTGTTGTCCATGGGCTCTGTCAGGTGGGGGCAAACAGCTCTCACATGTCCTGGTTGTTGGCACCGCCAACAGATTATGGGGCCCCTTTCGTTCCCCGACCCGTCCTGGGCGGCCCTCCGAGTCTCTGCTCGACGAGCTGTGGGTGAAGGTTTGTGGAATTTACTTGGTACCTTCCGGGTAGTCTCTCCCTGTATCTCCTTGGTAGCACCATATCTTTCAATGAGGTCTACCATTTGGAGACCATCAGTAGGGGCTGCCTGTCCAAGCCATGTTTGAAGGGCAAATTTCTCAAGAATTTATCAGTCACTATACGATCCAGCATAGCGCGGGGTGACAACAACTCCGGCTGCAACCACTTTTCTATTAGGTGTATCAAGTCATAATACTGTGACCGAGCTGGCTCGGAAGGGGAAAAGTTCCACTGGTGTACCCGCTGTGCCCGGACCAAAACATTTACCCCAAGACGTGCAAGTATCTCACCCTTGACGCACTCATAGTCCTCCTGTTGCTCGGGGGGTAGGTCCCTAGAGGCTTTTGCGGGTCCTGAATTAAAAAAACGGAGCCACGATCTCGGCCCACTGGTACCGGGGCAGTCTCTCCCTTTAAGCCACGCCTTCAAACATCTCCAGGTACACCTCAACGTCATCTGATTGCTCCATCTTTCGGATCGCTGTACGCACCGCTTTCCGGACATCCTGCCATCCCCGGGCAGCTCCTGCTGTCTGCGGCGCTGTGATGTGCTGCATCACTAGACTATTGGTTTCCTGTTGCTGTCAATTAAATATCTGCTGCTGCTCCATAGCCTGCTGCTGTATAGCCTGCTGCTGCTCCATAGCCTGCTGCTGCTGCATAGCCCGCTGTTGCTGCCGCATGGCCTCCTCCAGCATTTTTACTGTGTTCTCCATCTTGGGACAGTTATCCACCGGGTTTTGCGTCACTTTATTTATCTAGGACATTTACTGTCAAGCAGGAAAAAACAGCCTGACCTCACTGCGTTGCCCGCATTGAAGCCACCAATTGTAGGGATCCGCTCTGGTAGGCAGGGCTGGGCCGCAGTAATGAGGCAAACACACCGCCTTTTACTTCAAATTTCAGTGGTTTTAATCATGAGTTCAACAAAAAGTCCAGATAACAAAATAAAAACAGAACATAAATCACCCCAGTTTGGAGAACCACTGGTGCCAGACTCACCCTTGCTTGGGACGGGCTTAACTAAGCGGCTGCAGGTCAGCAGAGACCGCCAGGGTGGTCTGGTACTCGCTTCCTGGTGCACACTGGCACACAGTAACAAAACAATCTTCCAGGCTGACTCCAGCCAAACTCCTTCATTCCACACACCAACTACAACAGCTCCTTGTTTTATAGGCCTACTCCACACCCTCAGGTGAGGTACACATCAGATGACCAGATCACGTGACTATGACCTTATCACAGGTCCTTGTGATCATGGAAAATCCTGAACAAACTTCAGTCTGCTAGAAGAAATATATCTCACATCCAGAAAGATCCCCTTTGGTGTACCACAGCGGCAAGAAGTCTCCTGTTCCCTACACATGCACAGAAAAACCTATGTCGAACATGCTCCAAATAGGGAAGAGCCGTCACCCTGATTGTTATGCTTAAAACAGGAAAGATTGAAGTTTTCAAGGGCTAAAATGAAAAATTTTAATAAGAAATATGGACAAATATTAATTTGTCATCACAGCGCATATCTGCACATGGCTAGTAGAAATGGTAACATAAAATAAAACATAGTGTTTACTTTTTTAAATTAATGCATAAAAATTAGTGTTGAGCGATACTGCTCGATATCTAAAAATATCGGATCGGAATGGTATCGCCGATATCACTAAATATCGTCGATATCCGATTCCGATACCGGAAGTCCCATGTAAGTCTATGGGAACCAAATATCGACATTAAAAAAAACCATTCTTGCCTTGTTGGTTAATTGTACATGAAGGAAAACAACAAAGACTAATGTAGAATGTATTGGGGGAGGTTGAGGAGACAATAAAGGCATACATGTTTAACCCAATGCATTGGAATAGCATTAATATATTTTTTTTGGAAATACGTTTGGATTGACTAACAAATTGACAATGTTGTTAACCTTTTTTCTATTTTGGCAAATATGTATGTTTCACAACTTCCATGCTCTTCACCTTTTTAACTTTTGCCAGTGCCACACTTTCTCCTTCATAATCTTCAGCAGCAGCATCATCTTTCTCATCAAATTATTCTTCATCTTCACCTTCTTAATCTTCTTCTTAAACTTCTTGCTATTCATGTTTTTGTTTACATTACTCATATTGTTATTATTAAACTAATTAATCTTCTTTATATTCAAATTCTTCATCTTCTTCCTCTTCATCTTCTTCATCATATTCTTATTTGTGACAGAGATTCCTGTACTTGTAATCTGTAAAAGTATGAATTGTTCATCCTTCCGTTCTTGCTGTCACAAAAGATTTAAATTACAACAGTATTTGTCCGTGTTCAGTTTAGCCTGCAGCAGCAGCAGGCATTTTCCAGGGGCACCACGAGGAGGAACGGACTCACCCCCATACACTGCTTAGTCTTCTTCTGCTTAGAATTTAAAGCATATATTTTGCTCTTCATTTTGGTCTTATACTTCATGTTCTTCTGCTTTTTGATCTTTTGCTTATTGTTCTTCTGTCTCTTGTTCTGTATCTTGTAGTTTGTCTTAACCTTCTTTGTCCTGTTGGTGATCTTCTTCTGGGTAATCTTTTATTTTTTCTTTGTGATGGTGTTCAGACTGGTTGGCTTCATGCTCGTCGTCCTTGTTGTCGTCATCTTCTTCTGGGTGGTCTTTAAGGTCGTCTAATTTCCGAGAAACAGCTGACGTTACTGGAACCCTGACGGGTATCAGATGGAGCAAGAGACAATGGAAGTAACGAGGACCATCTGACTGTGCTGGACCCCGGACGGGTAGCAGAAGGAAAAGAGGCAATGTCACAACCGAGTACCAGTTGACGTTACTGTGACATGGTTACTAAGCAGGAGGTACCTGTGCTCCAAAGCACTACCAAGGACCAGCAGACGTTGGTGGAACTCGGATACGGAGATGGAGGCACCTAGGCCAAAGGCACTGGGGAGAACCACTTGACGGTACTGGACCCCGGACGGGTAGAAGAACGCACCCATGAAAATGTAAGTTGACAGGACGCAAGCCGTCCACAGTTACCGAATCACACAGTCCTACAGTGGGTGCTTGTCCTATTGTCACAATGGAAACCGCCTTTATTTACATATCCCACAGCACACATAGGAATCACCTAAACTGCAGGCACCATAGAGTCGGCTAACCCGAATGCAACACGACAGCACAACTTATTGGAGGATAATTGACGTTCACACTGCCAGGAAACAGCTGTCGTGCTGTAACCAGGCTGGCCAGGAGTCAGTACCCCTGCCAATTACTTACGAGCAACAAATGGCGGTGTTGTAGCCCAGGGAGTAGAGTTCAGGTGGTAGAAAGATGAACATAACAGGAGACATGGAAAACGTTGCCAAACAGTTATTTAATCTGAAAACGGACAGGCAAATTCAGGTGAGATCCATGCCTTGTTCATTTTCAGAAAAGTAAGCCGGTCTACATTCTCTGAGGATAGTCGCATGCGACGGTCTGTTACTACACCACCTGCAGCACTAAAGACACGCTCAGATAATACACTGGCAGCAGGGCAAGCCAGCACCTCCAATGCATACTGGCTAAGCTCTGGCCATGTATCCAACTTAGAGACCCAAAAATTGAAAGGGGAAGAGGCATCTGGGAGTACACTTAGAGGGAAAGCCAAGTAGTCTGTCACCATCTTACGGAAACGTTTCTTCCTGGTGACTGGAGCCGTCTCGGATGGTGTAGACCTTGCTGGCGCTGTCA
This sequence comes from Oophaga sylvatica, assembly GCA_033576555.1. Lineage (NCBI taxonomy): Eukaryota > Metazoa > Chordata > Amphibia > Anura > Dendrobatidae > Oophaga > Oophaga sylvatica. The sequence continues at coordinate 263,212,876 of JARQOD010000006.1, read as the reverse complement.
CAAAACTTTGCCACATTTGTAACATACAGTTCTTGCCCTGTGCAGAGGCGCTGCTTCTGCTCCCTCTTGTTGTAGAGGTGTCTACACTGCCTCGACGCACAGAGCTGCTTTGTAAAGCAGTAGCAGTAGCAGCAGCAGCAGCAGCTCTCTCGGCTGGAATGTACAACAGTATGGATTGCACCAGTGTGTCTTGGTACTCCTGCATTTTACGGTCCCGGTTCACCGGTGTGATGAGGGTTTGTAAGTTGTCCCGGTAGCGAGGGTCTAGGAGGGTGTACACCCAATAATCTGACGTGCTGAGAATGTGGACGATGCGGCGGTCGTTTCTCAGGCACTGAAGCATGAAATCAACCATGTGCTGCAGACTCCCAACTGGCCAACAAAGGCTGTCCTCTGGAAGAGGCGTCATCTCTGTCTCCTCTGCATCACCCCACCCTCGCTCTACATACTGACTACAGCGTTGTGTACCTCCCTCTGTAGGGATTTCTTCCTCCTCCATTGACTCCTCCTCCTCCTCATCCTCCTCACAAAGTGAGCCCTGCCCAGCCCTTTGTGAGGAACCACGTTGCGCTGACTGTCCTGAAGGTAATTGAATTTGTGACTCCTCATCCTCCACCTCTTCCAAAACCTCTTCCTTTAGTGCTTTCAGTGATTTCTGAAGCAGGCAGATAAGGGGGACAGTCATGCTGACTAGTGCATCATCTGCACTCGCCATCCGCGTTGAGACATCACACGCACGCAAAACGTCGCAGATGTCCTTCATAGAGGCCCACTCAGTAGTGGTGAAGTGTGAACGGCGCAAATTGCGAGTTGATTGCGCCTGTTGCAGCTGATACTCCATTACTGCTGGCTGCTGCTCACACAACCGCTCCAACATATGTAACGTGGAATTCCACCTGGTGGGTACATCACATATGATGCGATGTTCAGGAAGGCGACATCTGACTTGCAGAGCTGCAATGCGCGATCTGGCCATGCTGGAACGTCGCAAGTGAGCGCACTCTAGGCGGACCTTGTGCAGCAGTGCATCAAGATCCGGATAGTCCCTCAAAAAACTCTGCACGACCAAGTTGAGCACATGTGCCAGACATGGTATGTGAGTGAGGTTGCCAAGGCCCAGAGCTGCCACCAGATTTCGGCCATTGTCACACACTACCAAGCCTGGCTGGAGATTAGCTGACAAAAACCACACGTCGCTCTCCTGCTTGATGGCATCCCAGAGCTCCTGCGCTGTGTGGCTTCGATTCCCCATGGGAATTAATTTCTGGACGGCCTGTTGACGTTTGGCCACGGCTGTGCTCATATCGGTCGCAACAGGTAAGCGTTCACGGGTCCATGTGGAGGTATACCGTGACGGCTCGTGCAGCGATGATTCTGAGGAACTGGAGTAGGAGGAGGAATCAATGTGCACAGACTGGATTCCTGCAATCCTTGGAGTTGGCAGAACGCGTACAGCGCCACTGGCAAGATCTGTACCCGGCTCCACAACATTGACCCAATGGGCAGTGAGGGAAATGTATCGTCCCTGGCCATGGGTACTGGTCCACGCATCGGTGGTCAGGTGGACCCTGCTACTGACGGCGTTTAGTAGCGCATGTTTAATGTTTCCCTCGACATGTTTTTGCAGAGCAGGGACAGCTTGCCTGCTGAAATAAAATCGGCTTGGCACATTATATTGTGGGACTGCCAATGCCATAAAGTTCCTGAAACTGTCAGTCTCCACCAGCCTGAATGACAGCATTTCAAGGGACAGGAGTTTTGCAAGGCCAGCATTCAGAGCCTGTGCTCGTGGATGGTTTGCCGAGTATGGCCGTCTTTTATCCCATGCCTGTGTTACCGATGGCTGTTTTTTGTTCTGGGAGTGTGACGATGACTGTGAACTTGCTGCAGTGGGTGGAATAACAGTTTGTCTATGGACAACAGTGACCGAGGTTCTTCCATGGAGATCCTGTGAGGAAGCCGAACCAGGTGTGTGAGAGCTGGAGGTAGAGGCTCGAACACGACCTAAAGATGTAGGTGCTGCTGTAGGTTGGCCTACATCTCCAGTGTGTCTTTGTAACTCAGCTACGTGCTTTGTCCGTACATGTTTCCATATATTTGTGGTATTCAGGTTACTGATATTTTTACCTCTTTTAACTTTTTGCTTTCACAGCTTGCATTGAACATAGCAAATATCATCTACAAGTCTGTCAAAAAAGGACCACGCAGTGCAAGTCATGGGAGCGCCAATTTTGACATTTCTAAGAGAACTGCTCCCAACAGGTGCCAAACTGGAGGCTACAGGCAAGCGAGTCTGCAGCCTACCTCTCCCTCCTCTTTGTACCGTTGGGACAATCTCTTCCTCAGAGCTGCTCCCACCACCTTCCTGTTGCTCACGCCATGTTGGGTCTCGGACTTCATCATCTCCACTACCCTCTTCCAACACCTGCTGCTGTTGGATGGTCTGGGCAGCACCATGCTCCACAAAACCTGGCACCTGAGTCTCATCATCATCATAAGATGCGTTCTGCGGTGTGCTGTCCATCGGCACTGGCTCACCCGCCTCTTCAGATTGAGAGAGACACAGCTGTTGCGCATCACTGCATACTCCCTCTTCTTCAAATTGCAGAATGCTGCTTGCCTGTGCCCGTGTTTGCGAGCCAACAGATTCTGAGAACAGAAGCAGAGACTCAGCTGGCTCCTGTACAGAACTCTCTGACTGCCTGGGCAATTTGACAGGCGGTGAACAGACAGATGGTTGCTCAACAGTGTTGTGTTCCTGAGAGGAGGTGGAAGGAATTGAAGTCGATGCATTGGCTGCCATCCAACCAACAACGGCTTCAATTTGTTCTTCCCGCAGCAGGGGGGCACGCCGAGCTCCTACCAAAGTGCGCATAAAGGAACGCTCACGGGGAAAACTGGGGAATGCTGTGTCACTGAGGGCGGCAGCAGCCACAGAATCCCCACGTCCTCTCCCTGCTGAAACTCCACGGCCACGACCACGTGCCTTACTCACTGACTTCTTCATCTTAGTAGATTGATAAAGAAAGTCAGAAAAGTTATAAGGCCTAAGTGTGGTTATTACGCAGAGACTGAAGTGAACACTGAAACACAACTGTTCACAATCTGTGAAAGGCTACTCCTTTGTCTACTTCTATAGTGTTTGCAACCAATGTATTGTATACGGATGGAAGCGCGTCACACTAATAGATTATATTTTAAATGGAATGGAGCAGAACCAATTGGAGATAAATGAAAAGGATGAGCCACTGAGACACGCTCAGCAGAGTACAAGCAGCAGTGCTTGAACAAGTAACTGGAGCGTGATGTGCACTCAAAAAATAAAAAACACAGACTGAAGTGAACACTGAAACACAACTGTTCACAATCTGTGAAAGGCTACTCCTTTGTCTACTTCTATAGTGTTTGCAACCAATGTATTGGATACGGATGGAAGCGCGTCACACTAATAGATTAGATTTTAAATGGAATGGAGCAGAACCAATTGGAGATAAATGAAAAGGATGAGCCACTGAGACACGCTCAGCAGAGTACAAGCAGCAGTGCTTGAACAAGTAACTGGAGCGTGATGTGCACTCAAAAAATAAAAAACACAGACTGAAGTGAACACTGAAACACAACTGTTCACAATCTGTGAAAGGCTACTCCTTTGTCTACTTCTATAGTGTTTGCAACCAATGTATTGTATACGGATGGAAGCGCGTCACACTAATAGATTAGATTTTAAATGGAATGGAGCAGAACCAATTGGAGATAAATGAAAAGGATGAGCCACTGAGACACGCTCAGCAGAGTACAAGCAGCAGTGCTTGAACAAGTAACTGGAGCGTGATGTGCACTCAAAAAATAAAAAACACAGACTGAAGTGAACACTGAAACACAACTGTTCACAATCTGTGAAAGGCTACTCCTTTGTCTACTTCTATAGTGTTTGCAACCAATGTATTGGATACGGATGTAAGCGCGTCACACTAATAGTTAAATTGCATGGAGCTGCAAGAATTACACTGAAGAAAAAAAAAAGAGTCTGTGAGTGACACGTGCAGATGCCTACAGACAGCGTTGCATGCAGAGCAAACTGCAGCGTCACCTGCACTCACACACACCTTGCAGAGCTGTTAAAACAACACTGCAGGCAAAAGGAAGCTTTACACAGCGGTTGGTGCTAGCCTGCCTACAGCACAGTACACTAAATCGCAATCTCTAACTGTCCCTCAGAGTTAGCACAGCAGCGTTCTGTCCCTTACTGAATTCACAGCACAGTGACGCTAAAATGGCGGCGGCGCCTTTTATAGTGCATTCTGACATCATTTCAGCATCCAATCACAGCCATGCCATTAGTTAACATGACCGTAGCAGTACAGGATGTGCCCACACTTCTTAGGATTCCTCATTGGCTGACTAAAATCACATTGCCTCGCAAAGAATTATGGGAACTTCCGATTCCGGTATCCGATAAGACGAAAATATCGAAACGAAGTATCGAAAGGCCGATAGAGCTAATATCGGCCGATACCCGATATTTGCAGTATCGTATCGCTCAACACTAATAAAAATACATTTCATAATTATCAATTAATGCTTCTTAAGGAACGTTATCTGTACCTGTAAGATAATGCAGTCAATGGATGTACGAATCATAAACATCATCATCATCATCATCCTCACGAGTTTTATTAATGACAGACATAATAAAATACACAGACTGAGGACAACTGTAACTTCACACACCATATATGAAATGGCCATCATGTAAACCTGGTAATAATGCGCAATAATAAATAATTACACCAAGAAAGTGCATCATGCATACAAACAATAGGTAGTTAGACCTGCAAGTGCTGTTGAAACAACCACAACAGATTTAAATTAATAATGCTATATAGCTATCACAGTGCATAGTTACTCATGGACAAAGTCGATCTAATACTGTACCTCAATAAAGGCAGCGTCACCCATGATGCTTGTTTGTCTTGTAGATTGTTGAAGAGGGAATTTTTTTTTTTTTTTTAAAGTTCCTTTTTATTTGGATTTTCAAAAACAAAAAGGCCACATAAGGCGGTACACATCTCGGTCGCAGCCGATATGGTCATAAAATAAACATTCTAAAAGTCAAAGTAACAAGAGAACAAAAAACCGAAACTCGTTAATAATTGTAAGGAAACCCTAACTTGTAGGATTCCTCCCGTCATCTTCCTTCTCTAACTTTGCTGTGATCCTGATTAAACTATTTCACTCGTCACCCTTCTGTGGCGTGTATTTTTTAAAATTCTCGCCACCTTTACATTCATTTCTCCGATCATGTTAAAATATAAGGCTTTCCTCAATATCACCATGATCGTTCATCATGATCCCATGTTTACTCATTAACGCTGTAATATGTTGAGGAATGTGATTTGCTTTCGCTAGTCGTGCTAATAGTATCCCTAATTTGCTACCATAACGAGATAGATCGGCTCTATAATTCAAATTACTGGTTCTCTCGCGTCGATCTACCCATAGGTCAAAGTCAGCCTTAGCCTGCTTCCATCTATTTTTATCCTGTGTCCATGAAGTTGTCATACTAGGCCTCTGCCTACACCTTCCTTGACCCTGTGCTCCAACACCGCCAGTTGTTGCTCGGAAGTGCTGTTAGCACAGTCAACACTTGCTCCTGTGTTACTGGGGTTCAGTAATGTCAGCTGTTCCCCTGCTGTGTGTACGGCAAAAAGTCCTGCTGCCTCCACCCTGTTCTCTTCTCATCCCTGGGCTCCAACACCGACAGTTGTTGCTCGGAAGTAATTGGCAGGGGTACTGACTCCTGCCTAGCCTGGTTACAGCACGACAGCTGTTTCCTGGCAGTGTCAACGTCAATTAGCCTACAATAAGTTGTCCTGTCGTGTTGCTTTCGGGTTAGCTGACTGTATGGTGCCTGCAGTTTAGGTGATTCCTATGTGTGCTGTGTGATAAGTAAATAAAGGCTGTTTCCGTTGTGACAATAGGACAAGCACCGACTGTAGGACTGTGTGATTCGGTAACTGCGGACGGCTTGCGGCCTGTCAAATTACATTTTCATGGGTGCCTTCTGCTACCCGTCCGGGTTCCAGTACCGTCAACTGGTTCTCCGCAGTGCCTTTGGCCTAGGTGCCTCCATCTCGGTATCCGAGTTCCAGCAACGTCTGCTGGTCCTTGGTAGTGCTTTGGAGCACAGGTACCTCCTGCTTAGTAACCGTGTCCCAGTAACGTCAGCTGGTCCTCGGTTGTGCCATTGGCTCTTTTCCTTCTGCTGCCCCTCCGGGTTCCAGCACAGTCAGCTGGTCCTCGTTACTTCCATTGTCTCTTGTACCATCTGATACCCGTCCGGGTTCCAGTAACGTCAGCTGGTTCTCGGAAGTTAGTCAGCCTTCTTGTACCTTCAGCTACATTTACAAATTGAAGATTTTTTAAATGTTTTATTGGGTAATCACTCTGGATCTCCAACAATGAAGACGACGACCCTGATGGCCACCCCGAAGAAGATGACGACCACAAGGACGACGAGCATGAAGCCAACCAGCCTGAACACCATCACAAAGAAGAAATAAAAGATTACCCAGAAGAAGATCACCAACAGGACAAAGAAGGTTAAGACAAACTACAAGATACAGAACAAGAGACAGAAGAACAATAAGCAGAAGATGAAAAAGCATAACAACATGAAGTATAAGACCAAAATGAAGAGCAAAATATATGCTCTAAATTATAAGCAGAACAAGACTAAGCAGTGTATGGGGGTGAGTCCGTTCCTCCTCGTGGTGCCCCTGGAAAATGCCCGCTGCTGTAGGCTAAACTCAACACGGACAAATACTGTTGTAATTTAAAACTTTTGTGACAGCAAGAACGCAAGGATGAAAAATTCATACTTTTACAGATTACAAGTACAGGAATCTCTGTCAAAAATAAGAATATGATGAAGAAGATGAAGATGAAGTAGAATATGAAGAAGAATAATAGTTGAATAAGAACAATATGATTAATGTTAACAAAAAGATGAATAGCAAGAAGTTTAAGAAGAAGATAAAGAAGGTGAAGATGAAGAATAATTTGATGAAAAAGATGATGCTGCTGAAGATTATGAAGGAGGAAGTGTGTCAAAAGTTAAAAAGGTGAAGAGCATGGAAGTTGTGAAACATACATATTTGCCAAAATAGAAAAAAGGTTAACAACATTGTCAATTTGTTTGTCAATCCGAACATCTTTACAAAAAAAAAAATTAATGCTATTCCATTGGATTGGGTTAAACATCTATGCCTTTAATGTCTCCTCAACCTCCCCCAATACATTCTACATTACTCTTTGTTGTTTTCCTTCATGTACAATTAACCAACAAGGCAAGAATGGGCTTTTTTTAATTCCGATATTTTTTTCCCATAGACTTACATTGGATTTCCGGTATCAGTATCGGGTATCGCGGATATTTCTTGTGTATCGGCGATACCATTCCGATCCGATACTTTTGGATATCGGAAAGTATCGCTCAACTCTAATCCTGAGTCAACAGCCCTGCTCCATAAGGTGCGAAGACTGTGCTCGCACATCTGTTGCTTGACCGTAGACTCCAGTCATATGCAGAGGCTGCAGTGATCGCTCCACCTCCCCAAGCACCGCCTAATCATAGACGTTGCAACAAGGTGGAACTCCACCATGCACATGCTTGAGAGGCTTTGCGAAGAGAGGCAGGCTGTAATGCATTTGTGGGAGGATACACGGGCAAGCAGTTTGAGGGCAGACATCGAATTGTCGGGTGTGCAGTGGTCAAAGCTGAAAGACCTCTGTAAAGTCCTTCAGTGTTTTGAGGAATGCACATGACTGGTAAGCGCGGACGACGCCATCATAAGCATGAGCATCCCACTTATGCGTCTGCTCATGCAAACTTTGACGCACATTAAGGATCAGGCATCTGCAGCGGAGGAGGAAGAGGAGGAGGAGGGAAGCCTTGATGAGTCAGGCATTGTCTGCTCAGGGAACTGTCCTAGATGAGGTGGAGGAAGAAGAGGAAGAGGAGGAGGAGGATGAGGGGGATGATCATTTTTGGGAGGAGGATGCTTCTCAGGAGGAAAGAGAAAATGTTAGCTTGCCAAGGTCAGGTACAGGGTTTGTGCGTGACTGGAGGATTGTGAATTTGGCAGAAAGTGCTCCTCCACCCAACACTGTCAGTGCATCATTGACACCTGGAACATTGGCCCACATGTGTGTTAGGGATCGAGTTCCCACTGCTGCACAAGGGGAATCTCAGGCCATCCCCGCTGCGATCCCCCATCCGTCTCCGGCCGCAGTGGAGTCTGCTCAGCAGAGACGTCGGTCCCAGCGTCTCGCCCAGTCTAATATGGTGCAGAGGATGACTGCTGCCTCCTCAGGTCCTGCCATTGTAACCAGTGCAGGTCAGCGGCAAGCAGACGTAGTTGGGACTAAGTCCTGTGTGTACCCTTCTGAGCATGCTCAGGGTAAGATCTCTCATAGGAGATCAGGGGTCACGTGGTCGGGTACTGCAGCGGCTCCCATTGGTCCTCCAGGAAGGTCCTGATACTGCTTTAGTTCTGGAGCAGCTTTCCCATTGGTCCTTTTCTGGAAGGTCCTGTAGCTGCTACTATAAAAGGTGGGCATGGCCGCACTGCGGCGCGCTAGTATCAAATCTGTTACCTGCTTCCGCCAGTGTGGTAATGTATGCATGTGGTTAGGTCTGGCTGTAATAAGCCCCTAGAATACCAGCACCTACGGTGAGGAGATTGTATGCACGTGTTAAGGGCTCTGCTGAAAACGCCATTAGAATATCGGCAAGATTATTGCTTGGGTTCTGATTGCATGACCACAGACTGCAATCCGCTTAGCAGTCATCTGTGTTCCCTGTGAGTCTAACAGGGCACAATCGTTGTTACAGCAGCTCTGTGAATTAACAGAGTCCGCTTATATCGCCATATAGTGCTACGGCGCTTACATCTGCGACTCTGCGGGATAACAAAGCTCGCTCATACTGCCTATTTACGCTAATCTATTTACAGACCGCCCAGCGGCTAAATTCTCATCAGGCCAGATGGTCCCTGTTCTTCTCCCGGTTTCATTTCACCCTCCATTTCCTCTCCGGTGAGAAGAACATTCGGGTCGATGCTCTTTCTCGCTCCGTGGTGTCCTCTGAGTAGGTGGAGGAGGAGCCTCGGTTGATTGTCCCAACAGAGAGCCTAAGAACTGTGGCCCCGGTTTCGCTTGAGTCTGTGCATCCGGGCAAGACTTTTGTGCCCACCAATTTGCGACTGGAGGTACTCTCTTGGGCACATTCGTCCAGGGTGGGTGGACATTTTGGGGCAAAAAGGACATCTGAGTTGCTGGCGAGGACATACTGGTGGCCACATATGGTCTGTGACATCAGGGAATACGTTCAGGCATGCGTCTCCTGCGCCAAGAATAAGTCCCCTCGACAATGGCCAGCTGGGCTACTTTTCCCTTTACCGGTGGCAGACAGGCCTTGGGAGATGGTTGGGATGGATTTTGTGATGGGCTTACCCAAGTCTCGGGGCTGCAACATTATCTGGGTGATAACCGACCACTTCTCCAAAATGGTGCACTTGGTGCCCTTACCACGGTTACCGTCCGCACGGGCCTTGGCAGCATTATTTATTAGGCATATTTTCCATTTACACGGAATGCCAGACAAAATCGTCAGTGATCGAGGTCCCCAATTTGCGTCTCGGTTCTGGAGAGAGCAGTGTCGTCTACTCAGCATTGAGTTAAATCTCTCCTCGGCATATCATCCTGAGACGAATGGGTTGGTAGAGAGGGCCAACCAGACCTTGGTCACATACTTGCGACATTTTGTCTCCGCCAGGCAGGATGACTGGGCATCCTTGCTACCGTGGGCTGAGTTCGCTCTAAATAATGCTGTGGCTGTCTCCACCGGACAGACCCCATTCCTCTTAAACTACGGTCAGCATCCACGGGTACCGGTGCCCATGCCCGTGGCTTCCGCCGACTCCAGGGTGGCAGACTGGGCCATGGAGGCACAGGACATTTGGGACCGCACTCAGGATGCCATTCAGACCTCCAAGGAGAGGATGAGGTCTTCCGCTGGCGCACATCGGCGCCTCGCTCCGACATTTGCTCCTGGCGATCTAGTGTGGCTCTCCGCCCGAAACATCAGGCTGCGAGTGGAGTCCACTAAGTTGGCACCCGATTTTTGGGTCCCTTCAAGATCCTCGAGCAGATTAACCCTGTGGTTTATCGCTTAGCCCTTCCACCTCGCTTAGGTATCTCCGAAACCTTTCATGTGTCCCTCCTGAAACCCGTGGTCATGTCCCGGTTTTCCGAGTCATCTGCTGGGACATCGGGTTGGTTCGTCTACGGACGATCACGAGGTGAACGCCATTGTAGTGTGCAAGGTGGTACAGGGCAAAAAATTTTATTTGGTGGATTGGAGGATTATGGGCTGAGGATAGGTCCTGGGAGCCTACCGAGCATATTCACGCTCTGCAGCTCATCGCTGCCTTTGAACGTAGTGAGGCCCAAAGAAGAGGGGGCCCTAGGAGAGGGGTAATGTTAGAGATCGCGCCATCCTCGCTGCGGTCCCCCATCCGTCTCCGGCCGCAGTGGAGTCTGCTCAGCAGCAATGTCAGTCCCAGCATCTCGCCCAGTCTAATACGGTGCAGAGGATGACTGCTGCCTCCTCAGGTCCTGCCATTGTAACCAGTGCAGGTCAGCGGCAAGCAGACGTAGTTGAGACTAAATCCTGTGTGTTCCCTTCTGAGCATGCTCAGGGTAAGATCTCTCATAGGAGATCAGGGGTCACGTGGTCGGGTACTGCAGCGGCTCCCATTGGTCCTTCAGGAAGGTCCTGAGGCTGCTTTAATTCTGGAGCAGCTTTCCCATTGGTCCTTTTTCTGGAAGGTCCTGTAGCTGCTACTATAAAAGGTGGGCATGACTGCACGGCGGCGCGCTAGTATCAAATTTGTTACATGCTTGCGCCAGTGTGGTCATATATGCATGTGGCTAGGTCTGTGTTATGATTTGGTAGCTGAGGAGAGCAGGCAAAAACGGCAATACACCAGAGAGGTTGGAATCTACTGGATTGCAGTACCCTGACTAACCACCACAACTAAAGTCAGCCGTGGAGCATTCCTACGTTGGTCCTAGACGCCTCGTCACAGCTTGAGAGGTTAACTACACCTAAAGATAGAAAGAGGAAAGCTATCTGCCCCGGAGCAGATCCCCAAAGAACATAGGAAGCCCCCAAACATGTATTGGCGGTTAGACAAGAGGAAATAAAGACACAGACAGAAAATAGTATGAGCAAACGTTGGGGCCCAATCTACCTGGACAGAAAAGGATAGGAAGGACACTTACTGCAATCCAAAAAACCCTAAAAAATACCAACTCTACTAATTGCAAAAACACCTGAGATCACACGACCTCTACCACCTAAATTAGTTCTCTGGTGTCACAAAACTAAGCCGCAGCCACTGAAAAAACTGGAAAAGGCAAATGAACAAATAACAGTGGCTCAGATAAATTAAGAGGAGCAGAAGTCCCCGGAGGGGACCTGGCTGACCTCCACAGAAGTGCAGGGAACAATGCAAAAAGCAAGCACAAAAATAAAAGCAGAAAATATCTTATCTGATAGCAGAAGATGCAGGCAAGACTCAGCAAGCTTCCACGTGAACCAGGAACCACAGTTGAGACAAGAACAATTGATCACCGGCAACCATGATGGGAGGGAACCTCCCTTATATAAGACCAGTCTGTAACTCCTGATTGCCAATCCTCATTGAATGGTTCAGTACTGTTTGTAACCACCAGAGGGAGCTTCTGCTCAGAATTAATTTCTAACACATTCACAACAGGTCTGGCTGAAATAAGCCCCTACAATACCGGCACCTCCGGTGAGGAGATTGTATGCACGTGTTCAGGGCTCGGCTGAAAACGCCATTAAAATACCGGCTTCTCTGGTGAGGAGGTTATTGCTTGGGTTCTGATTGCATGACCACAGACTGCAATCCGCTTAGCAGTCATCTGTGTGCCCTGTGAGTCTAACAGGGCACAGTCATTGTTACAGCGGGTCTGTGAATTAACAGAGTCCGCTTATATCGCCATTTAGTGCTACGGCGTTTACATCTGCGACTCTGCGGGATAACAGAGTTCGCTCATACTGCCTATTTACGCCATCTTACTAGCAGCTGCGAACTCACATCTCTTAATATCTATTAGGTGCGTTCCGCAAGCCCTTAACAATGTGTAATTATGTCTTGCGGATCCTAAAAAGGGACCCCCGCATTGCCAAAATTATGAAGGATGATGATTACTGGTTGGCCAGCTTCCTCGATCTACACTATAAAGGCAAATTACAGAACATCATGCCACAAGAGAACCTAAAGCTAATATTGGCGAACAAACAAGCATCTCTGGTAAACCGTTTGTTAGAAGCATTCCCAGCACACAGCAGCTGTCCAGGTGCTACCACGAGTCGTACTGGGCAAAATGGAAGAGGTGTTCGTGGTGCACACAGCCGAAGTGGTGTTGGAGACAGGGATTTCATGACCATGTTGTGGACTAATTTCTCGAGTAACGCTCACATGACTGGTAATACTGAATCGATTGCAACAGACAGGAGACAGCAGTTGTCAACTATGGTTCAAAATTACCTCTCCTCCCCTATCGATGTTCTCCCTCGCAGTTCATTCCCCCTTTGACTACTGGACCTGTAAACTGGACACCTGCATGAATTGGCACAATATGCCTTACAGGAGATCGCTTGCCCTGCTGGTAGTGTGCTATCAGAAAGAATCTTCATTGCTGCTGCATCAATCCTGACAGAAAGAAGGACCCGGCTGTCGACCCAAAATGTTGGGGATCTCACCTTCATTAAAATGAACCATGCATAGGTTTCAAAGGATTTTGTCCCACCTTCCCTGATGACACATAGGTTGCCAGCAAAATGGCTCGCTTTGTCCTCCTTGTCCTCCGACTTCTCCAATCCCATTTGCAGCTGCTGAACATCCAGCCAACACCTCAAAATATGCCAGTTTTTCCACCTCCCTAACTGGGCTGTACCCCCCCCAGGGCCAGCGTCTTCACCTGGCACACCTGGGCAAGTGGCGGTGCCCTGAGCAGGTGGGGGGCCCACTCGTGGGCGATGGCTCTGGCACAGGGCCCCTCACAGTACGCCGGTGTCTCTGATGGTGGTGGGGCCCACTCACCGTCAGAGACAACGGTGTACTATGAGGGGCCCTGTGCCAGTGCCGTCGCCCATGAGTGGGCCCCCCTGCTTGCTCAGGGCCCCAAAACTTGCAATACTTACCTCTCCCTGCTCCACCGCTGTGACATCTTCCGCGTTTCCTGATAGTGACATTCAGGTCAGAGAGCGCAATGACGTCACGTCTGTATGCCCTCTGCCTGAACAGTTCAAGTGCAGAAAGCTGGAAGATGGTGACGCTGAGGAGTCCAGAGTAGAGCAGTGCCCAGCGAGGAGATGTATTTCATTTTTTTTTAATGTTTGGAGCAATATATGGGGAGCATTATACACTGGAGAATTATATATGGGGCCCTGCATACACTTGAGCATCATAGATAGGGCCCATTATACACTTGAATATTATAAATGGGGCCCATTATATATTGTTAGGGTCTGCGGAACGCACCAAATATATGATGTGGAGAGGTGCGTTCGCAGCCCGGGATCCACCGTGCAGGCGGAGCCTGCTGATAGTAAAATGGCGCAAGAAGCAAACTCTGTTATCCCGCAGAGTCGCCAAAATAAACGCCGTAACGCGCTGTGGCAATATGTGCGAACTCTGTTAATCCACAGAGCCGCTAGAAGGAGTGGCGCAGCGCTATATGGCGATGTGTGCGAACTCACTTAACACCACTGAGTCGCAAAATAAACACGCTAGGGCGCTGTCTAGCGTTGAAAGCGAACCCTGTTACGTCACAAAGCCGCTGAGACAAACTTCTGTGTCCTGTCAGGCACCCAGGTACACAGTTAACTGCTAAGCGAACATAGAACGTGATCATGCGCTAATGTCCTCGCGGGAGTCACCCGCAATCTATGGCGTCTGAACGCCAGACCCTAAATACAGCAATCAAACTCCTCACCGGTTATGCCGGTAATCTAGGGCATCTAGGACACCGACCCTGACCAGCTAGCATACCAAACTCCTCACCGATTAAGTCGGTATTCTAGGGGCTTATTTCAGCCGGGCCCTAACCACACACACGCATGACCACACTGGCGCATAGCATATAAAGATTGATACTAGCGCATGGCGGCCCAGCCATGCTACCCTTTTATAGTAACAGCTACAGGACCTGCCAGAAACAAGGACCAATGAAACTTGTTCCAGAACACCAGTAGTCACAGGACCTTCCTGGCGGACCAATAGGAGCTACTGCAGTACCTGAGCATGTGACCCCTGATCTCCAATGAGAGATCTCACTCTGGGCATGCTCAGAAGGGGAAAACAAGGACTTTGTCCAAAAGACGTCTGCTCGCCGCTAACCAGTACTGGACACAATAGCAGAGCCTGGAGGAGCAGCAGTAATCCTCTGCACACTGATAGACTGGGTGAGACGCTGGGACCGACGTCTAAGCTGACCAGGCTCCACTGTGGACGGAGATGAATGGGAGACCACAGCGGGACTGGTTCAAGACTCCCCTGTGCTGCAGCGGGAATTCAAACCCCAACATTACCCCCCTTCTCTGGGCCTCGCTGCGCTCAAAGGCAGCGATGAGCTGCGGAGCGTGAACATGCTCGGCATGCTTCCAAGACCTATCCTCAGGCCCATAGCTCCTCCAGTCCACCAAATAAAACTTTTTGCCCCATACCACCTTACACCCTACGATGGCGTTCACCTCATGGTCGTCCGTAGACGAACCCGATGTCCCGGCAGATGACTCAGAAAACCGGGACATGAGCACAGGTTTCAGGAGGGATACGTGAAAGGTGTCGGAGATACCCAGGCGTGGTGGAAGAGCCAAACGGTATACCACAGGGCTAACCTGCTCGAGGACCTTGAAAGGACCCAGGTAGAGGGGTGCCAACTTAGTGGACTCAACTCGCAGCCTAATGTTACGGGCGGAGAGCCACACCAAGTCCCCAGGAGCAAATGTTGGAGCGGGGCGCCGATGTGCATCGGTGGAGGACCTCATCCTCTCCTTGTAGTGATATAGCGTGGCACTACCGTGGAAGGTGCTCAAGTAGGAACCCAACCCAGAAGTAATGTGAAAGAAGAACTTGGCACTCAACTTTTGGATAAATGAAAATAAATTTATTGCAGCCAAAACCAACGTTTCGGTCCCATCCGGACCTTCATCAAAGTACTGCAAACAATGAAAATTAAAACAATATACTATGGTATAGGTAATGTTTGAAAAAATTCTTATAACTATATAATGTGAGAGAAGTCTCAGGGGTATATTCATGATGCAATATCCAGCTGACAAAAGTTGCTACATGTGCTCATAAGGAAAGCAAATAATGTGAGCATGGAAAATTAAAAAATAAAGTAAAATAAAATAAATAAAGGAAAATCCTACCCGACTGCTTGGTAAGTTGTAGTCTTATTGATCAATAATGTCCAGAACAAGTATATGGTCTATGGACTGATAAAGATGAACTTTTCAGTATGCGCAAACACAAGGATCAAAATAAATAATCAAATTTATATATGTATATGTATATATATATATGTAGCCAATGAGCTCTGTTGGACTGCAGAGAACAAACATTTGTGAACTTCATAGATCTAGCGTTTCTTAAATTACGACAAGACATAGAGAGTGGGAAACTTCACTACCAACCTAATCTGTCCACATTAGATTTTCAGGCTTTACAGACCCTCCGTAATGATGAGCAAATCATCATAAAACCAGCCGACAAAGGGGGAACCATCGTAGTTATGGACAGAACAGCTTACACTACAGAAGTCTTACGACAATTAAATCACGTAACAATTTACACTGAACTCAACAGTAATCCAACTAGTGAATTGAGTAAATTAATTGACAACATTCTGACCAATTATGTTTCCCGTGGGGTCATTGACTCAAAAACCAAAGAGTTTCTTATCAAAAAGAACCCCATTATCCCAGTATTTTACGTCTTACCAAAAATACACAAAAGCTTAGAGAATCCACCAGGACGACCAATAGTGGCTTCGACGGAATCCATCTTGTCACCACTTTCCATCTTTTTGGAAAAAATTTTCACACCTTTGACATGCCAGGCTCCATCCTACTTACTAGACACAGGTCATTTCCTTCAAACCATTCACAATCTAGGCCAAATACCTGACACAGCCATATTGGTTTCTCTGGATGTAAAGGACTTATACACCTCCATTCCACATCAGGAAGGTATTGCAAGTGCACGCCATTTATTTACCATTTCTGAAAAACCTCCAGAAATAATTGAACTATGTATAGAACTATTAACAATAGTTCTTACTAAAAATTTCTTCATGTTCCAAAATAAGTTTTATCTTCAAACAAAAGGCACAGCCATGGGCTCTAACGTAGCTCCTCCTTATGCGAATAGCTACATGGCCCGTTTTGAAGAGGAGGTAGTCTATCCACATCCTTTATTCAGATCCCACAGTTTAATCTGGAAAAGGTATATAGACGACATATTCTGTATATGGACGGGCACATCAGAGTCATTGAAACAATTCTTTGAGACTCTAAACCAAGCTTGGCCTGGATTATCCTTTACCATTACCTCAAGTGTAGAAAAAGTAAATTTTCTAGACACAATGGTGATCAAAAATGAATCAGGAATTATTTCTACGGACCTATATACCAAGCCCACGGACAGAAACAGTCTTCTGCATTATGACAGTCTTCACCCCCCGTCTACTAAAAAAGCCATACCTAGATCTCAATTTCATCGGGTACGGAAAATAGTTTCCGATCCTACGGTGTCTGATTGCAGAATTAAGGAGATGCATGCTAAATTTGAGGAACGTGGATATCCACCAAATATACTGGATAAAGCTAAAAATCCTACCCAATCTCCACGTAAATCGGTACAGAATCGCATCCCTTTAGTGCATACATTTCATCCGTATGTACACATACTGCATCATCACATACGGAAACATTGGAACATTCTTAAAACTGCCTATCCAAACGTTAAAGAATTCAATAACCCTTTCTTACCCTGCTATAAACGTCCCAACAATATCAGGGATTCTTTGGTCAGAGCTGATTTAGGAACACAAGGACGCATCAAAACACAAAGATTTCTTCACAAACCAAAAACGGGCACATACCCGTGCTTACATTGTACCCAATGTAACAATGTAATTAAAGGGGACACATTCCTCCACCCACACTCAGGGAAGAAATATCCAATTAAGGACTTTGCAACCTGTGATTCCTCTTATGCAGTTTACCTAATCAAATGTCCCTGTGGGCTCTTATACATAGGAGAAACAACACAGCCGATAAAGGATAGAATCTCCAAGCACAAATCTACCATTCGCTGCAAAAATATGTTGTTACCCATACCATTTCATTTCATCACCAAGGGACACACTATAGCACAGCTTAAATTCCAGGTAATAGAACTAATCACGCCATCTAGGCGAGGGGGTGACCGAATCCAATTTCTAAAGAAAAGGGAGTCATATTGGATTCATCAATTGCAAACTCTGTCTCCCCGGGGTTTAAACAGGGAGTACGACTTACACTCTTTCATTTGAATATTTGATACCATTGTTACATCATATTAAGATTTTAGCACTATTATATTCTAGTGTCTTCTTTTCTCTAATATTTTTCGTTTCTTCCCACAGAGCCGCCTATATTGAATACGGGAATAAATGATATATTATTTGGGCCCTTCCCACCTAACCTCTGGTCTACCTTGATGAAATCACCTACTCGACTGCTTTTCTCAAATATCACTGTATAAAATAAAAAATTAGAATGAAAACGTCATCTAATTGTTTTAATGGCGTCTGGAACGCTGACTCTAACTGCTGGAACGCAAACAAGGAAGCGCATGTTCTTTTCCCATCCTTTCCACGCCCTCTATGTAAGGATTAACAATTGGAACGCAAGCTTTAGCGGCCTGGACCGCAGGAGTGACGTCACATCCGGCTACGCACTTCCGGTCTGCGCTACAGCGGTAGTCCCGCCTTCAGCTCATAAATAAGCAGCGCTTTACACGTGGCACACACTGGAACTAGCGGTGGACGCCGCGTTCGGTATAGACCCGTGTCTGGCTAACTTCTATGAGCGGTAAGCAATGGATTAGAGCACTTTTCATAGCAATCACTTTTACCTTACAGCACCGTTTACCATTTGTGTGTCTCCACAGCCTATTTTGAGACAGTGTACAGGACTCTCTCTGGCTCATCCAGTCAATAGAGTAAGCTTCATTTGCTATTTCCCCACTCACTATAGTAGTCCTCACCCGGATAACACAATATCCTGCTATATTATACCCATCAGGTATTCACCTTATCTCGGACATATTTGGCGCGTCACAGCGATCACTGTTCATTACAAGGTACAGATGAAAGTGCCATAACTTTATATTAGAGAGACATTAAGTGTCCCACGTTACTTTATTGGCACATTTCTCTTGTAAACAGGCATTATCCTGACAACATTGACTCACATCCACACTGGTCTCTTTATGCTTCTAAAGTTATGTTCTCTGCAGTCCAACAGAGCTCATTGGCTACATATATATATACATATATATATATATAAATTCGATTATTTATTTTGATCCTTGTGTTTGCGCATACTGAAAAGTTCATCTTTATCAGTCCATAGACCATATACTTGTTCTGGACATTATTGAACAATAAGACTACAACTTACCAAGCAGTCGGGTAGGATTTTCCTTTATTTATTTTATATTATTTTACTTTATTTTTTAATTTTCCATGCTCACATTATTTGCTTTCCTTATGAGCACATGTAGCAACTTTTGTCAGCTGGATATTGCATCATGAATATACCCCTGAGACTTCTCTCACATTATATAGTTATAAGAATTTTTTCAAACATTACCTATACCATAGTATATTGTTTTAATTTTCATTGTTTGCAGTACTTTGATGAAGGTCCGGATGGGACCGAAACGTTGGTTTTGGCTGCAATAAATTTATTTTCATTTATCCAAAAGTTGAGTGCCAAGTTCTTCTTTCACACCTCATCCTCTCCTTGGACACCTGAATGGCACCCTGGGTACGGTCCCAAATGTCCTGTGCCTCCACAGCCCAGTCTGCCACCCTGGAGTCGGCGGAAGACACGGGACATGGGCACCGGAACCCGCGGATGCTGACCGTAGTTTAGGAGGAATGGAGTCTGTCCGGTGGAGTCAGCCACAGCATTGTTTAGTGCAAACTCAGCCCATGGTAGCAAGGATGCCCAGTCATCCTGCCTGGCTGAGACAAAATGTCATAGATAGGTGACCAAGGTCTGGTTGACCCTCTCTATCAACCCATTCGTCTCAGGATGGTACGCTGATTTAACTCAATACTGAGTAGACGACAAAGCTCTCTCCAGAACCGAGACGCAAACTGGGGACCTCGGTCACTGACAATTTTGTCCGGCATGCCGTGTAGACGGAAGATGTGCCTAACAAACAACGCTGCCAGAGCCAGTGCAGAAGGTAACCATGGTAGCGGCACCAGATGCACCATTTTGGAAAAATGTTCGGTGATTACCCAAATGATGGTACAACCCCGAGACTTGATCAAGCCCACCACAAAGTCCATCCCAACCATCTCCCAGGGCCTGTCTGCCACCAGCAAAGGGTAAAGTAACCCAGCTGGCCGTTGTCATGGAGACTTATTCTTGGTGCAGGAGACACACGCCCGAACGTAGTCCCCAACGTCACGGACCATATGCGGCCACCAGTATATCCTCGCCAGCAATTCAGATGTCCTCTTTGCCCCAAAGTGTCCACCCACCCTGGACAAATGTGCCCAAGAGGGTACCTCCGGTCGCAAATTGGTAGGCACAAAAGTCTTGCCCGGGGGCACAGACTCTAGCGAAATCGGGGCCACTGTTCTCAGGCTCTCTGCGGGGACAATAAGCCGAGGCTCCTCCACCTCCTCCTCAGAGGACACCACAGAGCGAGAGAGAGTGTCGGCACGAATGTTCTTCTCTCCCGAGAGGAAATGGAGTGTGAAATGAAACCGGGAGAAGAACAAGGACCATCTGGCCTGGCGAGAGTTTAGCCGCTGGGCTGTCTGAAGATACATCAAATTTTTGTGGTCAGTGAAGACTTGGAAGGGAAAGCGAGCCCCCTCCAACAGATATCTCCACTCAGAGAAGGCCAACTTCATGGCTAGCACCTCCCTATCCCCGATGGAATAATTCCTCTCTGCTGATGTGAAGGTCTTAGAGAAGAAGAAGCAAGGATGCTTCCGACCTTGAGCATCCTTTTGGAAGAGGACTGCTCCAGCACCAACGGATGAGGCATCCACCTATAATAAAAATGGCTTATCAACATCGGAGCGATGTAGGATGGGAGCGCTAGCAAAATGAGACTTAATAGAAGTGGAAGCCTTGGAGACCTCCTCCGACCACAATTTGGGATTTGCTCCCTTCTTGGTGAGGGCTACCAAGGGGGCTACCAAGGTAGAGAAATGAGGAATGAACTGGCAATAGTAATTAATGAACCCCATAAAGCGCTGCACCGCTTTAAGAGAGTGGGGTTCTTGCCAGTCCATCACAGCCTGTAATTTGGCCGGATCCATAGCCAATCCCTGGGTTGAGATGATATAACCAAGGAAAGGTAAAGACTCCAGCTCAAACATACATTTCTCTAACTTAGCATAAAGGGAATTTGCCCGTAAGAGGTCGAAGACTCTGCAGACATCTCTCCGGTGGGAGTCAATATCTGGAGAGAAGATGAGTATATCATCCAGATAGACTACGACCGAGGTGGAGAGAATATCCCGGAAGATGTCATTGACAAAGTCTTGGAAAACGGCTGGGGCATTACAGAGCCCAAAGGGCATCACCAGATATTCGTAATGCCCATCCCTGGTATTAAAAGCCGTCTTTTATTCGTCCCCCTCACGGATGCGAATCAGGTTATAAGCACCGCGCAGATCTAGTTTAGTGAATACCCTTGCTCCCCGAAGCCTATCAAAGAGCTCAGAAATCAGGGGCAACGGGTACTTTGTTCTTAATGGTGATGGCGTTAAGACCCCTGTAATCAATACATGGACATAATTCTCCATTCTTCTTCTGCACGAAGAAGAATCCCGCCCCTGCCGGTGACACCAACTTCCTAATGAACCCTCTTGCTAAGTTCTCCTGAATATATTGCGACATGGCCTCTGTCTCAGGAAGAGAGAGGGGATAGACCCTTCCCCGAGGAGGTTCTGCGCCAGGCAAGAGGTCGATAGGACAGTCATAGGGGCGATGAGGCGGAAGAGTCTCCGCAGCCTTCTTGGAGAACACGTCTGCATATGACCAATAGCACTTGGGAAGTGGAGTAAGATCTGCCGGTAACTCAGTAGTGGTAACCTGAACGCAACTCCTGACACATCTGCCTCTACATGCATCACTCCAACCCAGTATCCTACCCGAAGTCCACTCTATATGTGGGGAGTGGAAACGGAGCCAAGGTATACCTAGTAGGATCTCGTCTATTCCTTCGGGAAGGACGAGTAGGGAAATAAGCTCCTGATGGGAATGGGATACAGACAATGCAAGAGGAACAGTCTGGTGTGTTATTTGTGAGGGCAATGTCGACCCATTCACTACCCGGACAGTCACTGATTTGTCAAGCGCCATCAGAGGTATTGCGTGACGACGAGCAAAGTTAGAGGACATTAAGTTCCCCTCTGCTCCTGAGTCCACGCAAAGCTCGACTGTAAGTGTGGAAGAGTCTACAGTGACTGTCCCTTTAAATGTCATCTTGGAGGAAAATGCCGCTGTCTCTAGTGAACCTCCTCCCAGGGCCACTAGACGCGATCGCTTCCCCGATCGCTGTGGACATTTGTTGGCATAGTGTCCTGTCTGCTGACAAAGGTTACAGACCATGGATACTCGGACAGTCCGAGACTTAGGTCCTGCATGAGGAACCTCTGTGGCCTTTTGGGGTTCGGACGCCAGATCAGGGGATTCGAGAGGTTTGGCAAAGGTGGGAGCCAACCGAATCCTCTGCCTACACTGGGCCCGCTCCAACCTCCGCTCGTGAAAACGGAGGTCGATGCGGGTAGATATGGAGATAAGCTTCTCCAGTGTGGCGGGAATCTCCCTGGTAGCCAAAGCGTCTTTAACATGGTCAGCCAGTCCTCGCCAGTAGACTGGAATGAGAACTTTATCCGACCAGTCTAGCTTTGAGGCCAGAGTCCGAAACTGGACGGAAAACTGACTGACCAAAGACTAACCCTGTGCCAATGCCAGCAGTTGTAGTGCCGTATCGTGGGTGACCTGAGGTCCTAAAAAGACCTTTTTAAGAGCCTCCAGGAAACGAGGAGCACTCCGCACCACATGATCGTCGCGCTCCCACAGCGGCGTTGCCCACTCCAACGCTCTGCCCGAGAGTAGAGACAGTACAAAACCCACTTGTGCCCGATCCGTGGGGAAACGTGCAGCCAGAAGCTCGAGCTGTATAGAGCACTGACTCACGAATCCCCGACATTGCTTGCTGTCACCGGCAAACTTGTCAGGAAGCGGGAAGTGGGATAATGTAGGGGCAGAGGTGGCAGAGGACAAACTGGCTGCAGCCACGCTAGCAGCCTGAACAGCGACTGCGGTAACATCCACAGCTGAGGTTGTGCGCTCAAGAGCCGCCAACCTACCCTCCAGCTGCTGGATGTACTGCGGTAGACGCTGGTCATCCGCCATTTTACTAGCCAGACCCTGGTGCTAGTATTATGTTAGGGTCTGCGGAACGCACCAAATATATGATGTGGAGAGGTGCGTTCGCAGCCCGGGGTCCACCGTGCAGGTGGAGCCTGCTGCTAGTAAAATGGCGCAAGAAGCAAACTCTGTTATCCAGCAGAGTCGCCAAAATAAACGCCGTAACGCGCTGTGGCAATATGTGCGAACTCTGTTAATCCACAGAGCCGCTAGAAGGAGTGCCGCAGCGCTATATGGCGATGTGTGCGAACTCACTTAACACCACTGAGTCGCAAAATAAACACGCTAGGGCGCTGTCTAGAGTTGAAAGCGAACCCTGTTACGTCACAGAGCCGCTGAGACAAACTTCTGTGTCCTGTCAGGCACCCAGGTACACAGTTAACTGCTAAGCGAACATAGAACGTGATCATGCGCTAATGTCCTCGCGGGAGTCACCCGCAATCTATGGCGTCTGAACGCCAGACCCTGAATACGGCAATCAAACTCCTCACCGGTTATGCCGGTAATCTAGGGCATCTAGGACACCGACCCTGACCAGCTAGCATACCAAACTCCTCACCGATTAAGTCGGTATTCTATGGGCTTATTTCAGCTGGGCCCTAACCACACACACGCATGACCACACTGGCGCATAGCATATAAAGATTGATACTAGTGCATGGCGGCTCAGCCATGCTACCCTTTTATAGTAACAGCTACAGGACCTGCCAGAAACAAGGACCAATGAAACTTGTTCCAGAACACCAGTAGTCACAGGACCTTCCTGGCAGACCAATAGGAGCTGCTGCAGTACCTGAGCATGTGACCCTGATCTCCAATGAGTGATCTCACTCTGGGCATGCTCAGAAGGGGAAAACAAGGACTTTGTCCAAAAGACGTCTGCTCGCCGCTAACCAGTACTGGCCACAAATGCAGAGCCTGGAGGAGCAGCAGTAATCCTCTGCACACTGTTAGACTGGGCGAGACGCTGGGACTGACGTCTAAGCTGAGCAGGCTCCACTGTGGACGGAAATGAATGGGAAACCGCAGCGGGACTGGTTCGAGACTCCCCCTGTGCAGCAGCGGGAATTTGAACCCAAACATATATGGAGCTTTATATAGGCCCATCATCCATGGGGCACATCATATACTGGAGCATCATTTGGGGCCCATTATATATGGAGCATTATATAGGCCCATCATACACTGGAGCCTCATGCATGGGGCCCATCATACACTGGAGCATTATAAATGTGGCCCATCGTACACTGGAGCATCATATACGGGGCCCATTATACACTGGAGCATTATAAATGGGGCCCATTATATAGGGAGTATTTCATACTGTTTGCATAATTATTAGGCAAGTTGTATTTGAGAGGATTCTTTTTATTATTGAACAACAACTATGTTCTCAATCAACCCAAAAGACTCATAAATATCAAAGCTTAAGATTTTTGTAAATTGGAGTGGTTTTTTTTTTTTGATTTGGCTATCTTAGGAGGATATCTGTGCAGATAACTATTACTGTGCAGAATTATTTGGCAACTTAATAAAAACCAAATATATACCCATCTCACTTGTTTATTTTCACCAGTTAAAGCAATATAACAACACAAAGTTTAAAATTAAACATTTCTGATATTCAAAAAACCCCCCAAAAAAATCAGTGACCAACATAGCCACCTTTCTTTACGATGACATTGAAAAGCCTTCCATCCATAGATTCTGTCAGTTGCTTGATCTGTTTACGATCAACATTGCGTGCAGCAGCCACCACAGCCTCCCAGACACTGTTCTGAGAGGTGTAATGTTTTCCCTCCCTGTAGATCTCACATTTTATGAGGGACTACAGGTTCTCTTTGGGGTTCAGATCAGGTGAACAAGGGGGCCATGTCATTATTTTTTCTTCCTTTAGACCTTTACTGGGCAGCCACGCTGTGGAGTATTTGGATGCATGTGATGGAGCATTGTCCTGCATGAAAATTATGTTTTTCTTGAACGATACCGACTTCTTCCTGTACCACTGCTTGAAAAAAGTGCATTCCAGAAACTTGCAGTAGGTCTGGGAGAGGAGCTTCACTCCATCCTCAACCCGAAAAGGTCCCACAAGTTCATCATTGATGATACCAGTCCATACCAGTACCCCACCTCCACCTTGATGGCATCTGAGTTGGAATGGAGCTCTCTGCCCTTTACTGATCCAGCCTCGGGCCCATCCATCTGACCCATCAAGAGTCACTCTCATTTTATCAGTCCATAAAATCTTAGAAAAATCAGTCTTAACATATTTCTTGGCCCAGTCTTGACGTTTTATCTTATGTTTCTTGTTCAAAGGTGGTCATTTGTCAGCCTTCCTTACCTTGGCCATGTCCCTGAGTATGGCACACCTTGTGCTTTTTGATACTCCAGTAACGTTGCAGCTCTGAAATATGGCAAAACTGGTGGCAAATGGCATCTTGGCAGCTTCACGCTTGATTTTCCTCAATTCATGGGCAGTTATTTGGAGCCTTTTTTTTATCAACATGCATCTTGCGACCCTGTTGGCTATTTGCCATGAAACGCTTAATTGTTCAGTGATCACGATTCAAAAGTTTG
The DNA here is from genome assembly GCA_033576555.1 of Oophaga sylvatica. Taxonomy (NCBI): domain Eukaryota; kingdom Metazoa; phylum Chordata; class Amphibia; order Anura; family Dendrobatidae; genus Oophaga; species Oophaga sylvatica. The sequence goes on along the minus strand of JARQOD010000006.1, from coordinate 263,187,456 downwards.
GCAATTTCAAGACTGCTGCACCCTCTGCAAGACATCTCACAATTTTTGACTTTTCAGAGTCCGTCAAATCTCTCTTCTGACCCATTTTGCCAAAGGAAAGGAAGTTGCCTAAAAATTAAGCACACATTATATAGGGTGTTGATGTCATTACACCACACCCTCCTCATTACAGAGATGCAAATCACCTGATTTACATAATTGGCAGTTGGCTTTCAAGCCTATACAGCTTGGAGTAGGACAAAATGTATAAAAAGGATGATGTGATCAAAATACTAATTTGCCTAAAAATTCTGCACACAGTGTAGAAGCCCATCATACACTGGAGCATCATAAATGGGGCCCATCATACACTGGAGCATCATGCATGGGGCCCATCATACACTGGAGCATTATAAATGGGGCCCATCATACACTGGAGCATCATCCATGTGGCCCATCATTTACTGCAGCATCATATGGGGCCCATCATATACTGCAGCATCATATGGGGTTCATTATTTATGGGGCATCATATAGAGTATGGATCATTATATGGAGCACATATGGGGCCTATTCTGTATGGAGCATTATATGGAGCCCATTCTGTATGGAGCAATATATAGGGCCCATCATATACTGTATGGAGCTTTATATGCGACTCATTATACTGTATGGAGCAATATGTGGGGCTCATTCTATATTATGGGGACTGTCCTATTCTGTATGGCACATTATATGGGGACCATCATATACTGTAGCATTATGTGGAGCTCATCATATACTGTATGGAATATTATATGGGACCAATATATTCTGTATGGAGCAATATATGGGGCTCATTATTCTGTATGGCGCACTATGTGATGGCCATAATACTGTATGGAGGAACATACTGTCCGGTTTTTGAGCTATTGTAGAATTTAAAATAGATATCAGTCATGTAATGTAAGAAGTGAAGTATTTGTCATTGTACTATAGGTATATTTCTGTGCCGTATTGGAGCATCATGAATTGTGATATGTGTTAAAGGGGCCCACTGACACTCTTTCGCCCGGGGCACACGAAAACCTGGAGCCAGCCCTACCCCCCACAACTTTAGCCAAATAACCCCAAGTTTTCATGCGTAACTATTATTATAAAGTAAATTAAGGTTGACAAGCTTAAGTAATAAGAATTGATGTCATTGGCATTGAAATGGGCACTGAAGGTGTGTTTACTGTCCTCCACTCCCTGCCGACTTTGCTTCCCCATTGACATGCATTGGGTTTCATGTTTCAGTCGGACCTCGGACTTTTCCCGATTGTCGGCCGATTTTGTTCGACTCGACTTTTGAGAAAGTCGGGTTTCACGAAACCCGACTCGACCCTCCAAAAGGCAAAGTCGCTCATCTCTAATCTCTGGCTCTCCTAAGACCTTCTTCTCTCCTCCAAAATCATTTGTTTCGCATCAAATCACCTGCAAGACTTTTCCCGAATATCCGTCATCCTGAAAAAATTTTGCGGCCCAACACATCGATTATCCCTTACATTCAGAAATTTCAAGCGGATGTTGAAAATCATCAGAACAGCTTACAACCTGCAATGACCCTGTTGCCACCTCCCCAACACCAGAGCTGCTGCAGCCTTGGAACCTACTGTCTACTGTTTCATTATCCTGTCAAATGTAAGGCCACCAGGGTAGGGTCCTCTCCCCTCTGTACCTGTCTGTCACTATTAGTTTGTTCATTGTAATTTCTATTTATGTTTTTTATGTAACCCCTCCTCATATACAGCACCATGGAATCTATGATGTTTTGAAAAATAATAATAATAATAATATTAATCCTCTGAATGATGTTCCACTTGGTCCTCACCCCTGCCCTCCTTGCCGGACTACACACAGTAGAAAGCTGCATCAGTTGGCATCTATGTTTCATCATTATCAGAGATGTTTTGTGGTTGTCCGCTGACTGTTTGCACTACCCCTCCCAAGTACTCATACTCCAACTGAACAAGTGGTTGGGCATCAGTGCACTCAATCTCTTACAATTTTTGGCCAGGGCCAGTTGGTTGGCCCACGGAACTACAGCCAGCAAAGTGAGCAAAAAGCAGTAGTGACTGCTGCATAACTCGAGGCTCAGATTGCTTGCCTGATATGAAAGCGGGTGAGGTGAAAGACAGATGCTCATAGTCCACAGGTGCAACATTTCAGCAGGGGATTAGATGATATACAAAGCAAAGTAATTGAAGACACTTTCAGGAAACCAATCTACAACCACCTCTATATGGCTTCACCATTCGTCCAGCAGTACTCGTGCCTACGAAATTACACAGAATGTCCTGTCACTTGCAGGCACCACAGGAAGGTGTTTAACTTGGGCATTTAGCAAGCACAGATTGACCATGTCCTCTCTCTCCCCGTTTCAGCTACACTTCCCCCAGGAACAGCACGACCTGTTGTGAACATTCTGGAGACAACTTCTGAGCTGAGACTCCCTCTGGTGGTTGCTGACAGTATGGAAGCTGTATTGAATGAGAAGGCTTTCTCATCTGGCAATCAGGAGTGACTGACTGGGCTGATATAAGTGAGCTGCCTTCCCATGATCTTCGCCGGTGATCAATTGTTGTTTCCTGGTTCATTTGGAAGTCTGCTGTTGTTTGCTATTTCCATTTTTGTCTGCACTTTTGTGGAGGTTAGCCAGGTTCCCCTCCTGGGGCCTGTGCTACTCTCTGTTTTTAAGTATCCACTGTTTATTTGTTCAATTGCTCTTTCTCTGCTATTTGAGTGGCTGCGGGTTAGCCTTGTTCACACTGAGATCTGATTTAGCGGGTGGCGAGATCTTGTGATCTCAGCATTTTTTAAATCAGAAGTGTTGGAAGTTTTTCTAGGGTTTTGCTGGGTTGCAGATAGTATTCTGTCCTGTCCTATTTAGGCAGTATTTGGCCCCAGCGTTTGCTCACTCTATTTTCTTCCTGCGTTTGTATTTCATCTTGTCTAACTGCCATTATATGTTTGGGGGCTACCTATTCCTTTGGGACTCTACTCCATGGCAGTTAGCTTTCCTGTTTCTACCTTTAGGTGTAGCTAGCTCTCCGGCTGTGCCGAGGCGTCTAGGTCACCGTAGGTACGTCCCACGGCTGCTTCTAGTTGAGCGGTTAGTTTAGGGATCTGCAACCCATTAGTTCCCAACCTCTCAGGTGTTTGGCTGCCTTGCAGTTTTTTGCTCCTGTTCTCCTCAGCTACCAAATCATAGCAACGACCACTTCCAATATTTGATGCTCTCCTCATTGTTTTCACCAAAAAAGTGCATAATATTACACAGCCTGTATAAAGAGAGAAAGTGGCCAGCAGATTATTTCACTGCCTTTTTTCATAGTACCTCCCCCAAAAAAATCCCCCACAAAACTAGTGTTGGATACTTCCTCCTCCTTTGCCTTTTGCACCTACACCTCCACCTCAACCTCCTGCTCCACTTGGACCTCCGCGTCCTGGTTCTAGATTATTTATTTTTTTCGATTTTATGTACTTTTAGGTCGGTTCCCTAACAAAAAGAAAACATCCAGCAAAAACAGTGTTGGATACTTCCTCCCCTGCTTCTTCCATGTACACTATCACATCCACCCCCTCCACCTCCTCCACTTGGACCTGTGCCTGCTGCTTCAAGAGTATTATTTATTTATTTTTTTAATTCTGTATTATTTTAAGTCATTTCTGTATCCTCATTTTTTTGAAGGTCAATTATTCTGCTCTTACCCCATTTAGCTTAATTTTGCAGTTCCCTAGCCCTGACCATGACCATTTTACAGCCATTTTAAAGCATCTAAGTTTGGTCCCCCACTGACTTCCATTGGGTTTGGGTCTGGGGTCAAGTTTGATGTCAAGTTCGGACAAGAAACCACATTTTTTACAGTATATTCATAGCAGCTGGTGAACTCAAACATCCACTGCTTCTCTCATCACTACTTATGTTTCATATTTTTCCTAAAAATCTGACAGCCTGTTTTCTTTAAGAGCCACAGTTTAATGAGAGGATAATTATAGAATATGTTATGCATCTCATATATCTTCATATACAATAATATACCTGTATGTCTGAGATTTTGTTTACAAGTAAGGCATTAATGTAACCATAGTACATCTTACTGCGCTACTAGCTGAGTTATCTGTCAGTTTTAACAAGTGGTGCTCTACTACTGCTGATAACAAATTGAGTCCTGTTTTATTCCTAGCTAGGAGCAATTTATTAATGTATTTACTCTCGGTTCACACAGAGTTTATTTGCTGCCTTGTAGTAAAGTCTTGAAGGTCCATTCACCCTTTCCTTTTGCAAATCTTCATACCTTTCTAAATTTAGGATTAGCAAAGTTGCAGACACTTATTCTAATATAACATTATGTTTGTATATGTTTTTTTCCTATATGTTTGTAAGGGTGAGCTCAGATGTAACAAAAATATCAACAAGCGAAGCTGTAAAGGTGACACTAAATATGAATCTGGTATTATTACTGCGCTGTTGTCATGGACTCATGGCTCATGTTTGGAGCAGCTGTAAGGCCATCAGTCAAGTTAACAAGCTGTGCATAACCGCAATGTCTGACTGCACTAACATTTCTACATGTTCCACTATCACTCATAGCAAACAAGAAGGGATAGCCAGAAAATTAGTTAATATAGTGTAATGCATTTGATGCATTGAGGGACTATAGCAGCCTTTGGAAATAATGTTGATAAGACAGGTTTGTTAAAGACATCTATTGCTCACGGTCCAATAGTTGACCATGATGTCCACTGGTATCCTAACCCAAAATTAAACAGATGTCTAGCTACCCATAAGGATCTTGAGTTCAAGTGAGGAGACCTGGAAATGTCAGGTTGTCACAGTCTGTACTTGCATCATCAATATCAGACATATGAATTTGGCCTTAGCATTTTCAGCATAATATAGCTTAAATAATATACAGTAGCTTTAGCTAATCACTGCTTGTGGAAACTTCACACTAGACCTCAAGCAGCTTGGATTGTGGTCTATCCACTCTTCCTCCAGACTCTGGGACCTTGATTTCCAAATGAAATGCAAAATTTACTTTTATCTGAAAATAACACCATGGAGCACTGAGCAACAGTCCAGTTCTTTTTCTCCTTGGCCCAGGTAAGACGCTTCTGGTGTTGTCTATTGGCCATGAGTGGCTTGACACAAGGAATGTGACACTTGTAGCCCATGTCCTGGATACATATGTGTGGTGACTCTGGAAGCAATGACTCCAGCAGCAGTCCACTCCTTGTGAATCTCCACCAAAATTTTGAATGGCCTTTTCTTAATAATCCTCCCAAGGATTATTAGTCCAACTTTTTTTTACCACACTTTTTCCTTCCACTCAACTTTCCATTAGCATGCTTGGATACAGCACTCTGTGAACAGCCAGTTTCTATAGCAATGACCTTTTGTCGCTTACCCTCATGTGGAATGTGTCAATAACTGCCTTCTGGACATCTGTCAAATCAGCAGTCTTCCCCATGATTGTGGAGCCTACTGAAACAGACTAAGGGACCTTTTTAAACACTTAGGAAGCCTTTGCGGGTGTTTACTGCTAATTATTCTAATTTACTGAGATAATGACTTTGGGTTTTTCATTGGCTATAAGCCATAATCATCAACATTAACAAAAATAAACACTTGAAATAGATCACTCTGTTTGTAATGACTCTATATAATATATGAGTTTCACTTTTTGTATTGAAGAACTGAAATAAATTAACTTTTCCATGATATTCTAATTTTGTGAGAAGCACCTGTATGCAATATACATGCATTTTGAAACTGCTGCAATTATCTAGAAATGAAAGGGATAACAGTGCAGCTAATGTCTGGATACCTACCTCTGGTGTAAATGTGGTTTCTGTCAATGTGAGGAGTAAGCCATGCATGCATGGATGCTATTGAGTATCGTTTATGTGAGCATCAAGTATAGGCCTGCTAGCTTCAGTAGTGAAACCACTGTAAAATGCATCAATCCAAATGTGTGTGTATAGTCGTAAGGTCATTTTGATATATGGACCGAACGAGCGTTTATTTAAAAAGTTGTAAAAAATTAAGAGTATATTCAATAAGTAAACCCACGCATTGATTTGGGACAGAAAGTTGCATTCATTTTTTTGCACAATAATCACTATTCTACAAGGTTGTTTGGTAACCTATTTTATTTCATAACTAAATAAACGTTATATTTTATTTTATTCTTTTCCGTTTTTCTATTTCCTAATATTTTTTGGAGGTATACGTCCTAAGAGGTGAGCAATGAGATACTGTTTTTGTTTTTCTTACCATTTGCCTGCTTTTCACTATTCAAGAAAATTCCAGTAGAATTAATTCCACCTGAATTAATTTGCACATCTCTACTGTCAATTATTGCTAAATATGAATAACATGATTAATTAACTCCTTTTTAATCTTTGAAGAATAGTTAGTTATTTTTAGAAATTTGTGATTTACTAACATCATACTTATGTCACAGTCAACTTAATGTAATACATTAGCTGTGATGGTAACTTTAAAAATAAATGTATTTCTTATGCATGAAGTATGTTCAAGTTGAGACCTCTTGACAAGTACCTTCATAGTAGGTAGCACTATTAAACTGCATAACCCTTATAATTGGGTCACTAAGCGTAAAGCGAGTAAATGCCAAAATTACTGAAAACTACTGTAAGAAGTATGCGTATCTAATATTTTTATATATGAATCCCCAAAAATCTATGCCTTTTTAGAGACCTTAAATGAAATTGAATGGGAGTGGAAAGTTGAGCCAGGGTATTTAAGTACATATTATAATTTTCTTTTGCAAGTTGTCCTTTTACTAGTAAGAACAGACATTGGTAAACAGATAGTGGTGCCAAACAAGGAACAATAGACCTGTACATCTTCTTTGCCCACATATTCAATCAAGTAGAGAAAATCAATGCAGGTGATTTTTGTGAAAAATTCACTGTCTTCAGGTTTCCATTAAAACAGACATGAAACTTTAGTTTGTAGAATTAGCACTTTCAAATAACTGCAAAGAGTTATTCAGTAATTAGTAAGCTGTCTCAGAAACTTTCAGATCAGGGCAAGGTTAAGCTAAGAACATTTTTCAATTATTTCATTTGGTGAGTGTACGTTATGTGTCAGCTGTGGACATTTCAGCAATGACTATTATTACATTGCAGTAATGAATGAGAAGTTATGAAAGATATACATCCTTACAGTTTCATGTAGTATACAGTACATAAAGTGTATTTCCCATAATAAAAGTCAAGTATACCTACAAATTGCTGCATGGAAAATTCTATGTTCTGCCCCATATCTGGTTTTTTAACCGTTGCCAACCTATGCCTGCGTAAAATAACTAATTGGATTGTTTCACCCAACAAGTGTCACTACGTTTAAAGTACCGTATATACTCGCGTATAAGCCGAGATTTTCAGCCTATTTTTTAAGGCTGAAGTCCCCCCCTCGGCTTATATGCGAGTCATATACGCCAGGGGGTTGGCGGGGGAGGGGGAGGGCGGGTGTCAGATCATGCTCACCCCCCGGCGCGTCTCTGCAGCCCCCCTGCTTCTCCCACAATCTCAAGCTCCTTCCTTCAGCGGTCACGTGGTACCGCTCATTAAAGTCTTGAATATGCGCATATTCATGACTTTAATGAGCGGTACCACGTGACTGCTGAAGGAAAAATAGCTGCCGGAGACCGCGGGAGAAGCAGGGGGCTGCAGAGACGCTCCAGGATGGGGTAAGTATATGCGATATTCACCTGTCCCCGGTCCACCGCTGCACTCTGCTCTATCCTCTGCGTCCTCTGGCTGTGACATTCAGGTCAGAGGGCGAGATGATGTAGTTAGTGCGCGCCGCGCCCTCTGACTGAGCAGTCACTGACAGAGGACCCGGAAGACAACGGCGCTCAGCGGTGGACCAGGGACAGGTGAATATCTCAGGAGCTATGGAGCATCATATGGCGGCATAATCTATGGAGCATCATATGGGGCATAAAATATATGGAGCATCTTATGGGGCATAATCTATGGAGCATTTTCTAAGGCATAATCTATGGAGCATTTTATGGGAGAATAATCTATGGAGCATCATATAGGGACATAATCTATGGAGCATTTTATGGGAGAATAATCTATGGAGCATCATATAGGGACATAATCTATGGAGCAACATATGGGGCATAAAATATATGGAGCATCTTATGGGGGCATAATCTATGGAGCATTTTATGGGGGCATAATCTATGGAGCACGGTAGATCAAGGTATAACGTGTCTGTACCTGCGCTACTGATGAAGATGACAGGATGTGGAGATTTCCTTAAAAAATTTTTTATTTGAACAGGTTTTTACAGTCAACGCGTTTCGAAGTCACGCAGGACCCCTTCCTGAGGACAAAAAATAGTGGGTAAAATGTAAAGTTTGAAACGTTTTATATGCGGTCTTTTTGAAAAAAAAAAAACGCCAAACAGAGCAAATGATACGTCATGTGAGGGTGCGTCAAACAAAAACAATATGAAAAAACTAAAACCAATCACATACATTGATAACATTAAATGTACCGATGGATTAAGTGAGGTCACCTAAAAGAATGAATAAAAACTAGTGACAAATGTATGTGAAATGCTTAAAAAGCGTTCTTACCATTAAATAAAATATTTGTAAATGATTTTATTTAGTTGTGTCAATATTTTGCTATGTGAGATGTGAAATGGTGTTCAGTGAATTCATTTTTTTTGTTTGACCCACTCTAAAAGGAACTTTTGAGATATCATGGGCACTATTTGGTGTTTTTTTTTAAAATGCTGCATATAAAACATCTCAAACTTTACATGTTAACCGTTTTGTCAGGTTTTGTCCTGAGGAAGAAGTCCTATGGAATGTGTTGACTTTAAAAACCTGTTCAAATTCAAGTTTTTTAACCCCTTAATCCCCTGGCCATTTTCCGCCTTTGCGCTTTCGTTTTTGTGCTCTCTTCTTCCCAGAGCCATAACTTTTTGTCAATATGGCCATGAGAGAGCTTGTTTTTTGACAAGTTTAACTTTTGAACGACACCATTGGTTTTAACATATCGTGTACTGAAAAACAGGGAAAAAATTCAAAGTGCGGTGAAATTGCAAAAAAAAGTGCAATCCCACAATTTTTTTTTTTTACCATGTTCACTAGTGTTGAGCGATACTGCTCGATATCTAAAAATATCGGATCGGAATGGTATCGCCGATATCACTAAATATCGGCGATATCTGATTCCGATACCGGAAGTCCCATGTAAGTCTATGGGAACAAAATATCGCAACTAAAAAAACACCTTTATTTCCTTGTAAACACTAAATATACACACATAGAATACATATATATATATATATATATATATATACATGTCATTGTGACATATATATATACATATATGTATAGTTTATACACTTCTACATAGTAAAATATCCTCTGATTCAATTGCCGGGTAAAGTCGGCTTCTGTGAAAAGACAGAAGCACCCGATATGAAATGACACTTGGTGTACATAGGGTTAACCATGTCTTTTCATGTCCTTTGCAATCTGATTTGCACAAACAATTACATCAGTCTATGTGTGCAAAATTTCACACCTGTAGGGGTTAATTAAAGGTGTAAATTCGTTGTAAAAAAACGGACTTTTTTGCTACGAATTTACACCTTTAATTAACCCCTACAGGTGTGAAATTTTGCACACATAGACTGATGTAATTGTTTGTGCAAATCAGATAGCAAAAGACATGAAAAGACATGGTTAACCCTATGTACACCAAGTGTCATTTCATGTCGGGTTCTGCATTTTCACAAAAGCCGTCAATTGAATTAGCGGCTATTATACTATGTAGAAGTGTATGAACTATAAATATAAATATATATATATGTGTCACAAATTCAATGACATGTATATATATATATATATATATATATATATATATATATTGAGGTGTAAAATTGTTTAAAAAAAATGCGTGGGCTCCCGCCCTATTTTCACAACCAGACAGACAAAGCCAGCGAATGGGGGCAGATAATAATAGCCCAGAGAGGGACCATTATTTTTGGCCCCCCCTGGCTACTAACATCTGCCCCCAGACACCCCAGAAAAGACAAATCTATAATTAGATTCGCCCTTTCTGGCACTTTGCCCGTCTATTCCCATTGCCCTGTAGCGGTGGCGAATGGGTTAATATGGGGTTAAAGCCACATTGCAATTGAAAGGTGACCTTAAGCCAGGTTAATAATTGAGAGCTGTCAATTAGACAACTATCAATTATTAATCCTATTGCATGAAATAAAAATAAAACACACACACTTTAATTAAAAATCATTTTAATGAAATAAAGACACATGTTTTTGACCATCTTTTATTTGACTGCAAAAACCATTTCCTGTAATAAAAATAAAATAAAAAAGCAAAATTATTCTTACCTATCCCATGCACAGTCAGGTCCCACGGTGTAATCCTTCAGAAAGGGTTAATGTTTACTGCAGGGACCGCAGCTAATGCTGCAGCCTCACAGTAAACCCCCAAATGAATGAGTTCCTCTCCTGGCTGACAGGAGAGGAAGTGGAAAGCTTAATTGATTGCTTTCCACTTTCACTTCAGGTCAGCCAGGGACATAATCAGTGACGTCAGAGGGAACCGATTAACAAAAATAGGGGTTCCCTTCGAATAAAAAATGGCGTGGGGTCCCCCCTATTTTTGTTAACCAGCCAGATGAAGCAGACCGCTGAGGCCTGGATTTTCAGGCTGTTAAGGAGCCAAGATCCATGGACCTTGCCAGCCTGATAATACCAGGCCACAGCAGTCTGCATATCTTGGCTGATTAACAAAAATAGGGGATCCCCTCGAAAAAAATTGGCGTGGGGTCCCCCCTATTTTTGTTAACCAGCCAGATGAAGCAGACCGCTGAGGCCTGGTTTTTCAGGCTGTTAAGGAGCCAAGATCCATGGACCTTGCCAGCCTGATAATACCAGGCCACAGCAGTCTGCATATCTTGGCTGATTAACAAAAATAGGGGATCCCCTCGAAAAAAATTGGCGTGGGGTCCCCCTATTTTTGTTAACCAGCCAGATGAAGCAGACCGCTGAGGCCTGGTTTTTCAGGCTGGTAAGGATCCAATATCCATGGACCTTGCAAGCCTGATAATACCAGGCCACAGCAGTCTGCATATCTTGGCTGATTAACAAAAATAGGGGATCCCCTCGAAAAAAAAACGGCATAGGGGTGCCCCTATTTTTGTTAACCAGCCAAGTAAAATGCAGACTGCTGCGGCCTGGTATTAAAAGACTGTCAAGGCCCATGGATTTTGGCCCTCAACAGCCTTATAACACCAGGCTACAGCAGCCCCACATTTGGCGCATCAAAAGATGTGCCAATTGTGGCACTTTACCCGGCTCTTCCCACTGCCCTGTAGCGGTGGCAAGTGGGGTAATAAGGGGTTAATGTCACCGTTGATTGCACGGTGACAATAAGCCCGGTTAATAATGGAGAGGTGTCAATAAGACACCGATCCATTATTAATCCCAAAGTTATTAAATGTATAAAAAAAGACAAAGCAAGAAAAAAGTCTATTAATGAAATAAAAGAGACAACACAGTTTTCATTAGTTTTATTATACTCTCATTCCTGCGACGCCATCGATCTCCTGTAAAAAAAAAAAAAAAAAAAAACCAACAGTATACCACCTGTCCGACGCAGTCCATAGTAACGACAGTCCCACGACGATCCAGCTCTGCTACATCGCAATGACAGGCAGAGCCTGTCATCGCGACGCAGCACAGCTGATTACCTGCTTCCCCGGCTGTGACGTCATCGGACTGACTGCTTTACGGCCAGGATTACCCAGCAGTCACTGCAGTTATCGCGAGAAACTGCATGTGACCACCGGGGAAAGATGATGGCGGCCATGAAGCAGTCCAGCCCGTGACCGCCGGAGATCTTTTGCCAGGTAAGTGCCGCTGACTCCTGACAGACCCGACCGATGGACACTGACAGTGACAGTGACAATCCCGATTCCGGTATCCGATAAGACGAAGATATCGGAACTAATTATCGAAAGGCCGATAGAGCTAATATCGGCCGATACCCGATACTTGCGGTATCGTATCGCTCAACACTAATGTTCACTAAATGCTAAAACTGACCTGCCACTATGATTCTCCAGGTCATTACGAGTTTATGATCTGGGGCTGGGTGAGGGCTTATTTTTTGCGTACCAAGCTGACATTTTTATTGATACCATTTTGGTGCAGATACAATCTTTTGATCGCCCATTATTGCATTTTATTGCAAAGTAGCAGCGACCAAAAAAATCCTGTAATTCTGGCGTTTTGACTTTTTTTCTCGTTACGCCGTTTAGAAATCGATTTAATTAATTTTTTATAGATAGATTGGGTGATTCTGAACACGGCAATACCTAATATGTGTATATTTGATTTTTTTATTTTTTTATTTTGAATGGTGCAAAAGGGGGGTGATTTGAACTTCTACATTTTTTTATTTTTTAAATTCTTAAAAATATTTTTTTTTACTTTTTGCATGCTTCAATAGTCTCCATGGGAGACTAGAAGCTGCAGCACTTTGATCACCTCTGCTACACACACACAGGCAATGATCCGATCGCCTGTGTGTAGATGAAATGCTCACTTGCTATGAGCGCTGACCACAGAGCAGTGATTTTATTTTAGCTCAGTAAGAGATACATTTCTGAAATCAGGGTCTCTGCTGCTCTCAGTTGGGGTAGAAGTAACCTGTTTTCAGATTCCCTTAAAGGCCGGCGTCAAACTGAGAAGGAATATGGACGAGTGAGAGGCGTGAAAACCACGCATTACACACTGACCCATATTTCTCTATGGGGTAGCTCTGATCATGCGTATTTTTCTCGGGAGTATCTTATGGTGCGAGACACCCGCAGCATGCTGCGATTGTACACGTATTACGCCCGTTGTACACCAATGAAAGTCTATAGGTGTGAGAAAACAACGGATTACACACGGACCAGGCGTGTAACTTGCGAGAAATACGCAAGACTTCTGCAGCTCACAGGAAATGGTGCACACATGCTGCAGGAAGCTGACACATGCAAATGAGCTCAAAAAGAGCGCCAGACATCCCAGAAGAACGCCTCCACAGAGTCGGCCATGATGTCTACGCTCATCAATGTGGACATGTTGATAATTTTTGTGCAGGAGAGGGCCGAAATGTTGGACCAAAGAGATGTACATTACGCAGACCACGCAAGGAAAGAGGCGGCATGGAGGCGCATCTGTGGGCAGTTGTTTCCCCACTTTGGCGACAGCCCACGCGAGGACCAGCAGTGAATCAGTAAGTTACTTGCTTTTTTTCAACCTTATTAATGGTCAGAGCGTAGTTTTAGCGCTGAATTGGCCCTAAAAATGGTTTTTTTTTATTTTTTTTGGTGGCAAAATGTTAGTATACTCACATCCTACTAGGCCCACATGACTATATTACGTGTATGTAGAAGAATTTTGCTTTGTGCAGCTACATTATTGTCTACATTATATGTGTCATTGCAGTGGATGATGTTATAAGAAGATGGAGAAGCATCCGCGACCAGTACCGGCGGGAATGGCAGCAGTGGTCCAGGAGTGGGTCTGCGGAACAGACAAAAAGAAAATATGTGTACTTTGGCCGCCCTTGGCTTTCTGGCTCCTATTGTGGATCTGAGACGGTAAATATATACATCACACCACATAACACATATGCAGTTTAGGCTCACCTCTCCTACATGTTCTAATCCCCTTTCATTTCCCAACAGATCTGAGGATCCGCCTGCACGAGCGCCTACACCTCAACCCATTCCTCCACTGAAACAACCTTGGCAACAACAGGGTCAAATGGCTGGCTATAATCCGACTTCCCAATATGGCCACTTGTACAGATCCAGTGTTGGAGGCTGGTCCCAACCTGGATGTGCTCAACATGATAATATTGGGGGGTATGATTCTCGTGGGTATCATCTTACACAGGAATATAATCTCCCTGTATGGCAATGTGCCCACACACCAACCTGACCGTGGGCAGATGTTAGCTCACAGCCCAGAAAATCCACCCCAACAGGGTGATGGTCAAGGTGGTCATCCAAAGCAACCACACAGAGATGCTGGGAACCCGCCAACCCCACCACCCACATACCACCAGCTGTGATTTTATTTTATACTTATATATTATGATTTAAAAATTAGTTTGTAATTTTTTAATATTGACTTTAGACTCATGTTGTGCAAAAGAAATGTGCACTAATCTATATGTCTGTACAAAACATATGGTTCCAATATGCTCTTGAGTAGGCATACTCAACGTTTGTAATTTTTTTACATTTATTTTTACATGTTGTGTAACGCATATTTGCACTCATCTGAATGCCTACAAACAGCATATGGTAGTCAGCTGGTGGGATGTGGCCTATGTGACAATTTATTATTTTGTTAGATCTTATAATTTATACCAATGTTTGTTATTTTTCCCCATCCTTTTTAAAAATTGTTGGCTAATGCATCATTGCATTAGTCTAGTCTTAGAATCCAAACATATGGGGCAGATATGGTGCTCACTAGTGATAGTGAAAGTTTGTTATTTTGGTTATTTATTATAATTATAATTATTATAATTTATGTAAAAGTTTGTTATTTTTTTATATTTTTTATTAATTCATGTTGTCTATTGCATATTTGCAGTAGTCTAATCTTGTGAACCCAACATATGGGTAACATATGATCAGCACTAGCCATACTGAGTATTGTTTTTTGTATGTAAAGACTATTATGTATAGAAACATTTGTAATTTTGTCATGCCTTATTTTGGTACTTGTGTAAGAATGCACACTTACACTATTGTGCTGTAAATACATATACCATATGAAGCTATTATGGTAGTCATTACCTCAAGTGGCAGTTTGCACTTATAAAAATCTATTTTTATAAAAAAGTTTGGAGTCTTTTTTCATAAGTTGTTTGTACTCAACCACCAACACATGTGTTATTACCATTAACACCAGACAGAGACTATGTGTTCAAGAAATAGTTTTACTTAAATACACACACAAACATTACAGCATAGATATTGCATCATCCAAAAAAACATGAAACGTGGGAATGGGCATCTGAGAAAACAGAAAAAACTTGTCAGGATGAGTCCGCAGAGATGCATAAAGGCGGTGAAAATGGCCTTTAGTGGGCCATTGCCTTAAATGCGGATGCACCCATATTCGCCTCCTCCTCCGTGGATCAACGATCACTGGGTAAGGCTGGCCAAAGCGACGGGACAAAACCCAGTTGTACAACACTCGATCAGTTCGGGTGAACTGAAGAGTGTCAGACATGTTGGCAAGCTAGCAGCAGGACTCCAACACAAGCACACCACAAAAATGGGAAGATTTGGGGTTGCAACCGGATGCAGAGGCAATAAATAGCCTTGCTGATGATGATTTGAATGAGTTTCAGGCCTAAAAACCGTTAAATGTCCATTTTGCAAGGCAGCTAGAAAAAAATGCTGTACGGATGCCATACGGATTGCATACGGATGCTTACATGCGCAAAATACGCAGCCGCACTCTGACAACGGATGAAATACGGATTGTTATGCCGGCAACATTTTGGTGTATTATGCTCGTACAATACGGTCTGTATTTTTCTACGGTGAGTGTGACACCGGCCTAAGTCTTTTTTCTGTCTGAAGAAAAGTGTCAAAGAAGTAGCAGTAATATGCAAAAAGTAAAAAGGCAAAAAGAAAGGTTTGTTGATCTGTAGTACAGGAGTCAGCCTGCTTTTTAAGACTTACCTCCACCCATGCTAAAAATACGCTTCAGGAAGTCGAATGCTCCTATGGGAGGGATTTGGGATATAGAGAATCTTTGCACAGTGTAGTGAGTCTAAATTTAGTTATTGAAGAAAAGATTTAGATAAGTTAAAAATAATATTCCCCATCTTTAGAAGTGCCTTATACTATGAAGTAATCAATCTTATGGAAATGTGGACTTTGGAAGTAACCAAACATGATATTGAGGACACACTCGCAATATTGTAGGAGCAATTTCTTAGTTTCATGTAGGTATTGTCCCACCCAATGAATCCTCTTTACAGAAAATAACAGCTTTTCCAGTTCATTAAAATAAGGCTCCTATGTATGCCAAATGTAATCTAAAGTAATCTATGTTGTCATGTAAGTTGATTAGAAAATTCTTTAAGACACTTTTTAAGAATTAAGGAACTGTAGCAAGTCTATTAACTCAATAAGGCAACATACCAAAACAGTGAATTTACAAATTTTAAACCGCTTTCTTCCATGTCAACTACACTTAAATTGAGGTATTTAGCACAAAATTTGGCCATATGCGCCCAGCAGCCAAGATGAGGCATTTCTTCCATTGATGGGACCCTAACACTATCAGACTTACATGGTAAATATTCAGAATAGAGAAGTGCTGATTACCATGCGTTTTGATGAGATGGTGTCCAGACAATATTGCCCAATGCGTGGTCCTTCCTTATGAACAGCAAAATATATTCCAAAAACAAATAGTTATCCAGCACTTGGGGATTGAAATTACTTGTAAATTTGTTTTCATTTCCATAAAAAAATCATATTGCATATTGGCAATCATGACAATATTTTCGGAAAAGATTTTCCCTTGCTTCCACATAAGGTAGGATTCAGTTCTAATTAAACCCACTGTAGACTGATGGTAGGAGGATTTATTTTTTGTAACTCAAAGACTATCAGGCATAGACTTGGTGCAATCAACTCAGTTTTTGCATGTCCCAAGGCACTTCAGTATTTAAACTTTCGCCCCTCCATTGGGATCAGGCTTTCACTGCAGATACTCGTGGTTTACATCCATGGTCCAACTGCTGGGTGGTAGAGTGACTTGAAGGAAAAAGTGTCAATGATTCAGGTCACACCTAGAGAGTCAGGGAAAGACTCTTTTAGATACCGGAATTGCAGTGTTTCAGAACAGGGGATCAGGCAGGGATGACATTTCATGAATTTGTTGCATTCAATAAATTTGTTTTTTAATATTTATACGTAGCTATAAGAGATATGTCTCCAGGATGTAATCCACTAATACAATACATTCAAGTACGGACTGGGGGTGAAATTCAGTCCTGGCATTTGAAATCACACAAGCCCATGTTGTTCCCATCTCCATGAACCAGATGGGATATATTACTAATATTACCCTGGATAGAGGAAAGGAAGATCTACTACAAGACCAATATTTCTAATGATACCCGTGGCCTGCTGGGGTAAGTGATGGAGTCAACGACTTTGTGCTCCATCACAACTCTTAACAGTATGGGTATGTTGATAACACTGATTCTGTTAACAGCGTAGAAGACAAGACAGCCCTTGACCAGACAGGCCCTTCTGGCATTTGCCAGAATTGCCAGATGGCCAGTCAGTCCCTGAATACATTTATTAAAACACATCAGCTTTTTACAACTGATTGAATGGGACACTGCTTGACAGATAGCATGCTTCCTTCTTTTTTAATTTTAATAATTTGTCATTCATAACTGATTGTTCTCTTTATATCAACGCCTGTCAGGGTCTGAGGCTTTCACAAAATGTCTCTTAACTTCTTTTTTTCCTGACCTAAGTCAAAAGAGAAACAATTTTCCAGTTTCAATTCAGTTATTCAGTAACATCTAGGGTTGAAACTAATCAAATTGCGACTAGGAGGTCTATCTGTCTGTCCATTATAAGGTGAAAGAGAAAAATCCATTGCCATGGAAATAAAATAACACTGTTTTTCACTCCTAGCCTCAATAAATCTGTTTTCAGATACATTACTGCTTTCATGAGAGATAATGTAAGCTATGTGTCAAATAGGAAATCAATAACCTTTGCTTTACACACAGATACCATAGAACTTGTTTACACTCAGATTAATTTATACAATGTTTCTAATTATTTATAGTCTCCTGTTTAGGTTTTCCTATATTATATACACTTGTTAATTATAGTTATTATACCCTACAGAGAACTATGGTATTTCAGCCGATATTACTCCCATTAACAGATGTTGATACACAATATATGCATAAAGATCACTGTATGTGCATATGTGCTGGAAAAGGGACAATATGGTCCCATGATTATGGAAATTTATATAACCTAATGAAACACACTGGATTTACTTTTCCGACCATTTTCAAAATTCCACTTGCCACCAGTAAATGTGAAAAATCTTGTTTACATTCATTAGCATGAACAAGTGAGTTCATGTGACTATTGAAAATAATGTCAACATGGATGACAACAGACAGATTTTTTTTTGTGATGAATAAGCAGTACATATGGGTTTATGGCCTGGACAGACATGAAAAAAGTTACCAATATGCAAATGTATTCTTTCTTTATTTCAAGAAAGTTTTCATCCCTGGCTTAAAATGTTCCTACTTCTGGCCAAGCTAAGAACTAAAAATATTATAGATCAGTAAAACAATTTGATATTAATCAAATTTCTGCAAAATTTTTGAAAATTCGCTAGATCTGGCAAATTTGAAAAAATTTATATTTGATTTGCGCAAACAGTAAAAAAAATAACATTTTCCTTTTACAAAAAAACCCCCAGAAGATTTCATCAGTCAGAGAAAGTTCACACGATCCAACGTGTAGTCACAAGTATTTTCCCATAATGTCTTACAGCTATCACATCACAAGGTAAAGTGCAGCCAAACAAGATGGACTATCATAGCCTGTATAAAAGCCAAAGCAAGAAATACAGTAATGATTTCACAACTCAGCAATAGAGATATAAGAGAAAGCTACCAGATTATAGATAACTACTTTGGACAGTGTGTGTTACACAGCTGCAGCAGTGAAGAAGATGATTGTAGTGTACTCTGAATAAAAAAAATATTTAATTGGTAGTGGAAGAGAGCTAAGATAACAGTGCTGGTGTGATTGATGAAACAGTGATATATTGTAGATGTCTTGCTGCAGTTGAATTACACATTATTGTTATAATTTTTGATACACAAGAAAGCAGCAGTGTGTGCCTGACACAAGCAATCGCAGTTCACTCCTTTTTGGAAACTGGGAATCAAATTTAAAAAAAATAAATAAAATGCAGACATTTACTGTAAGTACAACTGTTTTCCTCAAAAAGTGGTGTGCATAGCACAAAATGTACATCTCAAAAAAGGAGAACACTAAAATTCCACATCCTAGATATCACTGAATTAAATATTCCAGTTGCAAATCTTTTTTCATTACATAGTGGAAAGCATTGAGAAAAATAGATGATCAATGTAAATCAAAATTAATATCCCATGGAGGTCTGGATTTGGAATGATAAGCAAAATCAAAGTGGAAAATCAAATTACAGGCTGATCCAACTTCAGTGGAAATATCTCAAGACAAGGAAATTATGCTCAGTAGTGTTTGTGGCCTCCATATGCCTATATGACCCTCCTACCAAGTCTGGGCATGCTCCTGATGAGGCAGATGATGTTTTTCTGTGGGATCTCCTCCAGGACCTGGATTAAAGTATCAGTCAGCTTCTGGACAGTCTGTGGTGCAGCGTGACATTGGTGGATGGAGCAAGACATGGTGTCCCAGTTGTGCTCAATTGGATCCAAGTCTGGGGGACAGGCAGGCCAGTCCATAGCATCAATACCTGCATCATGTAGGAACTGCTGATACACTTCAGCCCCATGAGGTCTAGCATTGTCATGCATCAGAAGGAACCCAAAGCCCACTGCACCTGAATATGATCTTACAATGGGTCTGAGGATTTCTATCCATGTAGAACCACTCCTTTATAGAGGTTGTCTTGCTAATTGCCTATTTCAACCTGTTGTCTAAATATTGATCACAGCACTTAGGGGGCTAAACCAGAGCTGGGTATCAGCTATCATGTTTGTTGAACATGCAGTGGCGACCACACGCATACAGCTCCTGTGCTCACAAAATTGCCATGACGTATCCATGTGTCACAGATCGAGAAGTCCTTCCCTTCCATGATGTGTGGATACGTATAAGGCCGCGAAGGGGTTAAATCTGGTAAAGCTGAAGAAACTTTATTATGACTCTATTATCATCATTTTACAGTTCACAGTGAATGCAGATATTATCTTTATAAGTTGTATATGTATACAGTTCATAATTCTGATATAATCTTAAAAGGGTTTTCCCACGAACAAAAGTTGATTTTAATCAATAGATTAGAAGAGATTTTAACCAATAGATCTTGAAATAATAATAACTACCACAATTGGACGAGTTTACATAAAATGGTCCTGTGCTGAGATAATTTAGAAATATGCCCCTGCTGTGTACTGTGTAATGGCCAAGTATGACAGTGCAGGAACATGGTCTAATCATACCACATCTCCTGGGCAGGGAGAGAAAGCAAAAGAGTATACAGATATTACAGTATGGGATCGCAGGTGATTCGTTTTGTGAGGTAAAACCTTTCCCTGCCTGTTTTTAAACAATGTTTTGCCTCAAAGAAAGAATCAGCTATGCTGGTAAAAGGTGGGAACTCCACAACGGGACAAATAGGGGTGGCTGGGAATCGAGTAACAAGAGACGGTTGCCTCCATGTATCTGCGGAAATTCTCAGTGTCTACAGGCCTAAATAGCAACATTTTCATGGGAAGCAGCTTGGAAATGTGCCTGTTTAGCATTTCTGCCTGTGTATGACTGTCTGGGAACTTTCTTTTTCGTTTAAAGGCCTGGAGTAGGCACAGATAAACTCTGTGCTGGGACGAGGATTTGGAAGTGCCTAATGATGGTGCTTCAGATTGTGCAAGGACAGGTGCAAGTATGGAGGTATCTGCACCAGTGTCATGGATAGAGTTGAGCGAATATTTCAATATTTGGTTCGGCTCACGATTGCCGAATTTGCAATATTCGCTGATTTAATTGTTGATTTAATCGCCTAATATAGCCAAATATACACAGCACAAAAACTGGTGTTTCCTACGCTGTGTGACAGCGTGGGAAACACCGACGTAGCGCTTCTGATCATCGGTCAAAACATCCCCGCCAGTCAGAGAGACGCGGTTCCCACTCAGTTAAAAGACAGCTTGAGCACCCAGAGGTATAAAGTTTACCTCCGGTCACTGGTGTCAGCTGATGGGACTACAGCTCCCATCATCTGACACCTGCTGCCGCTAATAACAGTGAGAGCAGGAGCGGCGGATAGGAGTATTCATCAGCTGCTCCTGTGCTGTAAATAAATAATTTAAAAAAAAACCTGCGAGGGTTCCCCTGTATTTTTGATAACCAGCCAGGCAAAACACAGCTGGGGGCTGTAACCCTCAGCTGTCAGCTTTAGCAAGGCTGGTTATTAAGAATAGAGGGGTCCCCACGCTGTATTTTTTAATTCTTTAAATAAATAATTTTAAAAAATGCAATGTGCAGTCCCCCTCATTTTTGACAACCAGCCTTGCTTTGATTACTGCTTTGCACACTCTTGGCATTCTCTTGATGAGGTTCAAGAGGTAGTCACCGGAAATGGTTTTCACTTCACAGGTGTGCCATGTCAGGTTTAATAAATATGATTTCTTGCCTTATAAATGGGGTTGGGACCATCAGTTATGTTGTGCAGAAGTCTGATGGATACACAGCTGATAGTCCTACTGGATAGACTGTTAGATGTGTATTATGGCAAGAAAAAATCAGCTAATTAAAGAAAAACGAGTGGCCATTATTACTTTAAGAAATGAAGGTCAGTCAGTCCAAAAAATTGGGAAAACTTTGAAAGTGTCCCCAAGTGCAGTTGCAAAAACCATCAAGCGCTAAAAAGAAACTGGCTCACATAAGGACCGCCCTAGGAAAGGAAGACCAAGAGTCACCTCTGCTTCTGAGGATAAGTTTATATGAGTCACCAGCCTCAGAAATCGCAGGTTAACAGCAGCTCAGATTAGAGACTAGGTCAATGCCACACAGAGTTCTAGCAGCAGACACATCTCTACAACAACTGTTAAGAGGAGACTTTGTGCAGCAGGC
This sequence comes from Oophaga sylvatica, assembly GCA_033576555.1. NCBI lineage: Eukaryota > Metazoa > Chordata > Amphibia > Anura > Dendrobatidae > Oophaga > Oophaga sylvatica. Next base: position 263,165,478 of record JARQOD010000006.1, on the reverse strand, counting down.
CTTCATGGTAAAATAGCTGCTAGGAAACCACTACTAAGGACATGCAACAAGCAGAAGAGACTTGTTTGGGCTAAAGAACACAAGGAATGGACAGTAGACGAGTGGAAATCTGTGCTTTGGTCTGATGAGTCCAAATTTGAGATCTTTGGTCCCAACCCCATTTATAAGGCAAGAAATCACACTTATTAAACCAGACAGGGCACACCTGTGAAGTGAAAACCATTTCCGGTGACTACCTCTTGAAGCTCATCAAGAGAATGCCAAGAGTGTGCAAAGCAGTAATCAAAGCAAAAGGTGGCTACTTTGAAGAACCTAGAATATAAGACATATTTTCAGTTGTTTCACACTTTTTTGTTAAGTATATAATTCCACATGTGTTAATTTATGAGTTAATTTATAATTTATATAATTTATAATTTATGTTAATTTATAAGCATCCGTCAACTCCTGGACAGTCTGTGGTGCAACGTGACATTGATGCCTTCAGTGTGAATGTACAATTTTCATAGTCATGAAAATACAGAAAAATCTTTGAATGAGGAGTGTCCAAACTTTTGGTCTGTACTGTATATATATGGAGCCGAAACGTTGCCAATGATGTGGGTCTAATAAATATCCACTGCTGCTGAAATCCTATGGAGTGCTGCCTATTTTCTATATTTTTGTATATCTGAATTGGCAAGTATTGGATCATTGCTAAAAGGATTTGCACCCACTTTAAGTTACTCTGTGCTGCTCCATTTTTTGCCTAAACTATATATAAATATATATATATATATATATATATATATATACACTGCTCAAAAAAATAAAAAATAAAGGGAACACTCAAATAACACATCCTAGATCTAAATGAATGAAATATTCTCATTAAATACTTTGTTCTGTACAAAGATGTATGTGCTGTCAACATAATCACACCAAAATCATCAATGGAAATCAAATTTTTGAACCAATAGAGGCCTGGATTTGGAGAGACCCCCAAAATGAAAGTGGAAACAAGTCGAAATGAAAATCAAAACAAGACAAAATTAAAGTGGAAACAAGTCAAAATGATGCTCAGTATTGTGTGTGGCCTCCATGTGCCTGTCTGACCTCCCTACAATGCCTGGGCATGCTCCTGATGAGGTTGCGGATTTTCTCCTGAGGGATCTCCTCCCAGACCTGGACTAAAGCATCCGTCAACTCCTGGACAGTCTGTGGTGCAACGTGACATTGGTGGATGGAACAAAACATGCTGTCCCAGATGTGCTCAATCGGATTCAGGTCTGGGGAATGTGCAGGCCAGTCCATAGCTTCAATGCCTTCATCTTGAAGGAACTGCTGACATACTCCAGCCACATGAGGTCTGGCATTGTCCTGCATTAGGCAGAACCCAGGGCCAACAGCCCCAGCATATGGTCTCACAAGGGGTCTGAGGATCTCATCTCGGTACCTATTGGCAGTCAGGCTACCTCTGGTGAGCACATGGAGGGCTGTGTGGTCCTCCAAAGAAATGCCACCCCACACCATTACTGACCCACTGCCAAACCGGTCATGCTGAAGGATGTTGCAGGCAGCATATCGCACTCCACGGTGTCTCCAGAGTCTGTCACGTCTGTCACATGTGCTGAGTATGAACCTGCTTCCTACAAAATGTGTCTACTGATTGCGAGTTTGCCTACTGATTTGGTTCCTGTTCTTGCTTTCTTGGTCCCGACTTCTGCCTGTCCCTGGTTTTCGCTTTTGCCTGCCCCCTCTGTCTCTGCACACTCGGTATTCTGACTCTGGCTTGTTCACTATCCCTCTTCAGGTTTGTGCTCCTGTGGGTGTACCTCGTTTAGGATTCGGGGTTTACAGCTGCTCGCCGCTGCTCTGTGATGTTGCCTTGTGGGACACTCCGCCCTGTCTCCTCTGACCCATGGTCACGTGCCTCAGGTCCTGCAGCAGCGTTCCCTGAGCATCATGCTGCCCGGCCTGCAGCTCCGCGACCACCGAGTGAGCTCCTCTGGCTGCATTCCCCTCCAGAGGGTGTAGTTATCCTCTCATTGCTGCCTAGTGTGATTCAGCCCTGGTGAGTGCCCGTTTGAGGTGTCCACTGACACCATTGCTTCATGATACAAGCATGCTGGAAGCATTACTTGATATCCAACCGATCACCTGTTTGCAAAGGTGTGGCTTCAGAAGTGGCATCCATTGCACCCTGCAAGGTGGGACATTAAGCCATGTGCCGTGAATGAGTGTGTTGCTTGTGCTCCAGTAAAAGGCGCAGTCACACCTGTTCCACGTACTTGCTGTCTGCGTGCACCAAGTAAATTGGAAACCCAGAACAGCCTGTCAGTCAATGCAGACATACACAGCAGCCTGTCAGTCACTGCAGGTATACACAGCAGCCTGTCAGTCACTGCAGGAATACACAACAGCCTGTCAGTCACTTCTGATATACACAGCAGCCTGTTAGTCACTCCAGGTATACACAGCAGCCTGTCAGTCACTGCAGGTATACACAGCAATCCGTCAGTCACTTCAGATATACTGTACACAGCAGCTTGTCAGTCACTGCAGGAATACACAGCAGCCTTTTAGTCACTCTAGGTATACACAGCAGCACATGAGTCACTGCAGGTATACACAGCAGCCTGTCAGTCACTGGAGGCATGCACAGCAACCTGTCAGTCACTACAGGTATATGCAACAGCCCGTCAGTCACTGCAAGTATACACAGCATCCTGTCAGTCACTGGAAGTATACATTGCAGTTTATCTGTCACTGCAGGCACAATCAGCAGCCTGTTAGTCACTGCAGGTATAAACAGCAGCCCGTCAGTCACTACAGGTATACATAGCAGCCTCATAGTCACTGCAGGTATACACAGTAGTCTGTCAGTCACTACAGGTATACATAGCAGCCTGTCAGTCACTGGAGCATGCACAGCAACCTGTCAGTCACTACAGCTATATGCAGCAGTCTGTCAGTGGCTGCAGGTATACACATCACCCTGTTAGTCACTGTAGGTATACACAGCAGCCTGTTAGTCACTACAGGCATACACAGCAACCTGTCAGTCACTGGAAGTATACATTGCAGTTTGTCAGTCACTATAGGTATGCAGAGCAGCCTGTCAGTCGCTGCAGGTATACACAGCAGCCTGTTAATCACTGCAGGTATACACAGCAGCACATCAGTCACTACAGGTATACATTTTATTCTTATTTATTTATTTATTTATTTATTTTACTCATTTATATGGCGCCATTAATTTCACAGCACTTTACAAACATTATTGGTACTGTCCCCAATGGGGCTCACAATCTAAATTCCCTATTAGTATGTCTTTGGAATGTGGGAGGAAACTGGAGAACCCAGAGGAAACCCACGCAAACACCTGGAGAACATACAAACTACTTGCAGATGTTGTCATAGCAGCCTGTTAGTCACTGCATTTATACACAGTAGTCTGTCAGTCACTACAGGTATACATAGAGCCTGTTAGTCACTGCAGGTATACATAGCAGCCTGTTAGTCACTGCAGGTATGCACAGTAGTCTGTCAGTCACTGCAGAGAGGGGTAAAGGCAGCTGTGGTATTCTCCTAATGAATGCACAAAACTCATAAACATTGTGTCTGGTGCATGTTTTCAATGCTTCTAGTAGCTGAATGAAGCAGTCATTTTAACTTATAGTAGTACATTTTTGTGTCTAGTAGTGCATAAGGCAGCATATTATAGGGGTTGTCCACTTCTAGACAATGTGTTATTAAATGGAAAATTTGAAGAAACCTTTTTATTTTACTGGAGCCACTTGCATTTAAGAATGGGTTACCCAAATAGTTTTTGATCATGTTCAGGACAGCTCATTTGAACATTGCTTGTGCTTGTGCTACTGTCTGTCAGTGCACAAAAAAAACTGTTTTTTTACAATTTTTGCTTCATTCAGTGCCTAAGACTGCAGCAGTTTAAATAAGAAGAATCACAAAAATGCTTTGACAAAGCTGTTTTGGAGTTTTATTATCACCTTCATTGAATTTCTCTTGACTTGAATGACAGCTTGGCAGACTCACATGGTTTGATCAATCAATCTCCATTGCTGTTCAGTAGGTGACAGGGCAAGAAACTGACTTGACTGGTAAAATAGAAGAAACAGCTCTCCTGTTCATGATTTTACCATCATACATTCTTAATGGATTGTTCTAAAATATTTGATAAAACACAGGTAGACATGAAAGTTAGTTACTGTCCAAGTTGCAGAATCACAACTGTTATCTGCTTGTGTTCTATGGTAAAAAAAAAAATAACTTTGATCAGGGCACTGGTTTGCATACATAGATGAATGAACCAGTTCTTAACAATCTGACTTGATTTATGATGGGCCAATTCTAGAGATGAAGTTTGAATTTTCGGGCTTTGCCCAGTTTTCTCTAGAAATTTGATTTGCTGCCAATACATTTGTATGAATATCAGTACTGGAATGCTTGTAATTTCTCTAAAAGTACACATGGGGAAAGAAGAGAGAGATCCATCCTGACTATAAGAGTTTACAATCTACAGGGGAAAGAGAAAGTGCTCTGCTGACTGTAAGGCCGGGGTCAGACGTGCGAGAAACTCGGACAAATCTCGCACGTCAACACTCGGCACTGCTGTCGGCACTCGGATCAGAGCATTCATCTGCATGTATTTCTATGCAAGGTATGATAGTCCACTAAATGTCATAACTAGTGTTGAGCGATACGATACTGCAAATATCGGGTATCGGCCGATATTAGCTGTATCGGGCTTTCGATTCCGAGTACCGATATTTTCGTCATATCGGATACCGGAATCGGATTTGTCACTGTCACTGTGAGTGTCCGTCGGTCGGGTCTGTCAGGAGTCAGCGGCACTTACCTGGCAGAAGATCTCCGGCGGTCACGTCCTGGACTGCTTGATGGCCGCCATTATCTTCTCCCTGGCGGTCACATGCAGTTTTTTGCGATAACTGCAGTGACTGCAGGGTAATCCCGGCCGTAAACCAGTCCGATGACGTCACCGCCGGGGAAGCAGGTAATCAGCTGTGCTGCGCCGGGATGACAGGCTCTGCCTGTCATTCTGATGTAGCAGAGCTGGATTGTCGTGGGACACTCGTTACTATGGACTGCGTCGGACAGGTGGTATACTTTTTTTTTTTTCATTTTTTTACAGGAGATCGATGGCGTCGCAGGATGAGACTGTAATAAAAGTAATGAAAACTGTGTTTTTTTTTTTATTAAATTAAAAAACTTTTTTATGAACATTCACCCGTCCGGGTACATCAACAATTTAACTATTTACATACAGGGACCCTGTCCGGGTTATTTATAATTCTTTGGCAGGGGTGTTCCAGGTACCACCTGGTACTCTTCTGATGCTTGCCAAACATCCGAGACACCAAGGACCACCAGGACCTGATGACGTCATGTGGCCTGTACAGTCAAGTCGTGACCCGCTATCTGTGTCTGTGTGGCCACCTCTTTCATCTCCCTCCGGGTCTGGAACCCTATGTCCCGGACTGAACGAACCCCAGTGGGCCTAACAGGCGCCGGATACGGGCCAGCTATACTTATCATGTCCATAGCTGGGGCTGCTGAGGAGACCACTGAGGGAGGCTGGGGAGATTTACGGCGTGGGGTGGGCACTTGTGCAGAGGCCTGGATGTGGGAGGCTGAAGGCTCCGAGGGTCTCACAGGTTCCTGACACTCTGGGGAGTAGGGGTCGCACCTGGTAACATTTAGGGCGTACCATCCATTGTAACCCCAGTGTCGGGTGTAAGTCACCAAGTCTCCTGGCAACAGGTCCCTCCCCGGGTGTCCTTCTGGGAGGTGAGCCTCCATGTCCCGCCGGGTTACAAAAACTTCTAAATAAAGTCCAGGCTCCTGGATGAAGCCCCAACCACCTTTCAATTTAAAGCTCCGTACTGCACCCTTACGCCGCGGCTCCCACAGGGTTCCTTTATCTTTTCTCATCCGGTCCTTATCTGCCCGGTCCTTCTCCAGGTTACGTTGCCGAAGCTTTTGGGTTTCTCGCTGCTCCCTTTGTCGCTCTGCTTCCCGCTCCCAACGTCTCCACTCTTCCTCCTGACGCCGGTTGAAATTCTCCTCCACCAGCAGCTCCATGTCTCCACCATCAAACTGCAGCTTACAGTGTCCAGTTTGCGGCAGCTCTCCTGGTGCCCCCCAGTCCTGGCGGCGCTCACCTGCGGAGGAAGCAGCCGGCTCTGGAACAGATGACAGTCGGGGCTCCGGTACAGACAGGTAGACCTCTGGTGCCTGCGCGGCCTCCTCCATGAGGACGGGTGTCGCTTCTTCTGTCTCAGCGACAGGGGCAGACAGCGGGATCTGGGGTGCTGCCGGTGCAGAGTTTTTTGCAGGAACGGGTGCCTCCACTGCGACAACGTCAACCGGATCACATTGCAAGGGCTTGGATGCCCGCACGGACTCCTCTACTAGAACGGGTGCCTCACCTTCCGGTACAGACACTTCAGGTAAGAGGGATTGGCGCCGCTCCAAGTTTAGTTTTAAGGCACGCCAGCTGGCTTCCATCCTGGCGACCTCCTCCCGGTGCCGGGCCAGGCCTCTTAGGGTATCCTCCGCTTCTTGCAGCGTAGGAGGGTTTCCTGGCCGGGTGCCCAACGGTGGTTCCGTGGCGATCGGGTCGCTTCCGTGGGGGGAGAGCTCTGACTGCTCCATCCCTTCACACTTCTGCTCGTGTCCATTAGCCATCTCTGCCAAGTCACATGTGTCATTAGCATCTGGAGAGGGCCCCTCTTTTGTAGGGAGGCGGGACCTTCTTGTTAGTTTCCGCACACTGAGGAGGATGAGGAGGCGGAACTGAAGAGCTGTGGGGCACGATCTTACATTGCAGTACCATTTACAGTGGTCGGCCATCGTTTTCGCGCCACTGAGTGAGTGTACACCCACGAAGAGCACGCCCTTCTTCTTCACCAGTGCCTCGTCGTGACGCAGATATGGCTGAAAAATGGCAAATACATTCTCTGATGATTTTAGCAATTCTCAAGCACAAAACCAGTTCAATTCAGGCACACAGGACTCGCTTATAGCGAGCTACAGAATCCTGTTCGTGACGCCCAAGTTGAGTCGCACAGAGCCAGAGGTTTTGGGGGTACTCGGCACCGAGCCCGTCGACTTCTATGGGGTATGTCACGGCTTTACCCGGCAATTGAATCAGAGTCTATTTTACTATGTAGAAGTGTATAAACTATAAATATATGTATATATATATATATATGTCACAATGACATGTATATATATATATATATGTATTCTATGTGTGTATATTTTGTGTTTACAACGAAAGAAAGGTTTTTTTTTGTTGCGATATTTTGTTCCCATAGACTTACATGGGACTTCCGGTATCAGAATCGGATATCGACGATATTTAGTGATATCGGCGATACCATTCCGATACGATATTTTTAGATATCGAGCAGTATCGCTCAACACTAATCATAACTGCAGGGCATTATCGCCACACAATAAGAGAAAAAAGAATGGATCTACATGTGGCAAAACATTTTTGTATGCCTGATCACAGTACCACACACATGAAATTACTGATACTGAAAAGTAATTTCACATCTCAGAGAGACAGGAGAGTCTCCGAATATAAACTCATGATGACCTTTGACACTCTCAGTGCAGGAATGAACGTGTCGCATGGATTTATGTCTTCTTACATCAATTAAGGAATTTGCTCCAAAGACCTTGTGGGGGCATCAATAAACATTACCAGACCCCAATCAGAGGGCAATAAAACTTTCACACTTCTTATCTATGAACTGTTCCAATATTTATGTTCATCTCTATCTCCCATATTGACAGTTCTGCTTCACATCACTTGTCTTATCTATTGCATTGTTTCTGTGCTGTGTTATGTATAAATATGTGATTCTTCAGATGTTGTATTAGTCTTTGCCTGATGAAGAGACCTGAGTAGTCTCGAAAGCTTGCAATTTGTTACCATCTTTTCAGTTAGCCATTAAAAGGTATCAACCACTGAGGGCTCTCAAGTCTAAATATTTTTTTGAGAAACGTGAATCGAATCTCAAAGTGTCCAAATTAGCATGAAACCACAAATTTCATGAAAATAGATAAAATCTCGATCTTCCATGAATCGATTTGCTCATCTCCAGTCAATTCAGTTTTTAAAGTGAAACATTGATATAATTTTTTTCTTTTTATTTTAAAAATTTTATGCTATGTATAGTGAGGAAGGTTTATGAAGTTAAATAATACAAAATTCTGTTTTTCAGACTTTACATTGATGTGTAAATAGATCTATAAAACTCTATGGTCCCTTGTGCCGTCCGATAAAAAATTATCTGGCATCATACAGACAGATAACATGAATGTGGGAATGTAGACTAAGGAAATTTACAAATAACATTATCACTCCAAGTCATACAATGCAGAATAATATTGACATCCCTGAAGTCTCATGCACACGCTGCTTATTTTTTCCTTGCAGATTTGCAGCAGATTAAAATCTGTATTATGTCAATTCTTGCAGTGTATTTCACCTATACTAATGAGTGGGGAAAATATTCAACAAAAGCATGTAAAAAAGTGTAAAAAATTTTTTTACACAAATTTCTTCCAGTCAACACATTAGGATATGCAGTAGAATTATCTGCTGCAAATCCTGAAAGTGTGCACATAGCCTTAGTCCCTGTCCTGTATCCCCACCATTTATTATAGGTCCTTATTATAATGAATTTAGGGGTGGTAGAAGACATCAGGTACTGAACATCCTCCACCTCCTCCCAATTCATTAAAGTTCATTTTCTCCTGTAGGCAGCGGAGCTGCAGGGATTGCTCCGTGTCCACCTCATATGATGAGGGCAATCTGGCCATGGGCCCCCTAGAGCCTCGGGCTCCGAGTAACAGGCCAGATTGGTCTCAGTATTACTGCCCCCCTCTACCTACGGGCTCTGGTGCAGGTGCTCCTGCTATATGTCTGCCCCTGAAATGACTGTTAAGGCTGCAGAGATGCTGAACCAGCAGAGCATGCAACAGGTGATTATTGATTATTTTATTATTTTAACACATGTCCTGCTGTCAAATAATTTTTCTTCAAAATCCCAGACAACTACGCAGTCCAAAAATAAAGGCTTAAAATACATATTTTTATTTGTTACAGACATAGTAACATCTTTCTGTGGCTTATTAGCAAATTATAAACAGATAACAGTGTCTGTAAGATTTGTGAAATTGCTGCTCGAGTAATTGATTTTAGTTAATTATTTTAGCTTATTATGTCTATGTATCTGTAAATGTTCTAAAATAGAGATGATATTTATATGACAATTGAGATTTACATATTTCCATGTGACAAACACAGATAGGGTCACAGTAATATCTTAGCACAATTGCTAGTGCTTTCTTTTTCTTTATAGATATTGATTATTTCAATCAGAATGCAACAATAATGTGTAAATATTTCTTAATAAATCCAGAGTGATATTACGCATTAGGAGAGTCATTTGCATGAATTGCTAATAAGATTGTAAGGGTAAAAGCATGTTTTTTTCATATCTGTTGTATATATGAAGTACATAATGGTAGATTCAACAACTATATTGACAATTATGGCAATTTTAGGAAATATGTTTATTCTTCAACATTGTAAGAATTAATGCTAGTCTTTTTTATTACTATCATAAATATTATTCTTTTAATGTTCATGTTTATCATTGTCTTTAACCCCTTTACCCCCAAGGGTGGTTTGCATGTTAATGAACGGGCCAATTTTTACAATTCTGACCTCTGTTCTTTTATGAGTTAATAACTCTGGAACGCTTCCATGGATACCGGTGATTCTGACAATATTTTTTCATGACATATTGTAGTTTATGATAGTGGTAAAATTTCTTTGATATGACTTGCAATTATTTGTGAAAATTTTAAAAATTTTGCAATTTTCCAACTTTGAATTTTAATGCCCTTAAATCACACAGATATGTCACACAAAATACTTAATAAGTAACATTGCCCACATGTCTACTTTACATTAGCACAATTTTGGAACCAAAATTTTTTTTGTTAGGAAGTTATAAGGGTTAAAATTTAAACAGCGAATCCTCATTTTTACAACATCATTTTTTTTAGGGACCACATCACATTTGAAGTCACTTTGAGGGGTCTATATGATAAAAAATACCCAAAAATTACAACATTCTAAAAACTGCACCCCTGAAGGTGCTCAAAACAACATTCAAGAAGTTTATTAATCTTTTCAGGTGCTTTGCAGGAATTTTTGGAATGATTTAAAAAAATGAACATTTAACTTTTTTTTACAAAAAAATTACTTCTGATACAATTTTGTTTTATTTTCCCAAGAGTAACAGGAGAAATTGGACCCAAAAAGTTGTTGTACAATTTTTCCTGAGTACACTAATACCCCATATGTGGGGGTAAACCACTGTTTGGGCACATGACAGAGCTTGAAGGGAAGGAGTGTCTTTTGACTTTTCAATGCAAAATTAGCTGGAATTGAGATCGGACGCCATGTCGCGTTTGGAGAGCCCCTGATGTACCTAAACAGTGGAAACCCCACACAAGTGACACCTTTTGGAAAGTATACCCCCTACGGAACTTATCTAGATGTGTGGTGAGCACTTTAAGCCCCCAAGTGCTTCACAGCAGTTTATAACGTAAAAATAAAAAATCTTTTTTTTTCACAAAAATGATATGATCGCCCCTAAGTTTTTATTTTCCCAAGGGTAACAGAAGAAATTGGACCCCAAAAGTTGTTATGCAATTTGTCCTGAGTAGTGTTGAGCGATACTGCTCGATATCTAAAAATATCGTATCGAAATGGTATCGCCGATATCACTAAATATCGTCGATATCCGATTCCGATACCGGAAGTCCAATGTAAGTCTATGGGAACAAAAAATCGCAACAAAAAAACCCTTTCTTTCGTTGTAAACACAAAATATACACACATAGAATACATATATATATATATATACATGTCATTGTGACATATATATATATATATACATATATTTATAGTTTATACACTTCTACATAGTAAAATAGACTCTGATTCAATTGCCGGGTAAAGCCGTGACATACCCCATAGAAGTCGACGGGCTCGGTGCCGAGTACCCCCAAAACCTGTGGCTCTGTGCGACTCAACTTGGGCGTCAAGAACAGGATTCTGTAGCTCGCTATAAGCGAGTCCTGTGTGCCTGAATTGAACTGGTTTTGTGCTTGAGAATTGCTAAAATCATCAGAGAATGTATTTGCCATTTTTCCGCCATATCTGCGTCACGACGAGGCACTGGTGAAGAAGAAGGGCGTGCTCTTCGTGGGTGTACACTCACTCAGTCGCTGAGACAGAAGAAGCGACACCCGTCCTCATGGAGGAGGCCGCGCAGGCACCAGAGTTCTACCTGTCTGTACCGGAGCCCCGACTGTCATCAGTTCCAGAGCCGGCTGCTTCCTCCGCAGGTGAGCGCCGCCAGGACTGGGGGGCGCCAGGAGAGCTGCCGCAAACCGGACATCATAAGCTGCAGTTTGATGGTGGAGACATGGAGATGCTGGAGCAGAATTACAACCGGCGTCAGGAGGAAGAGTGGAGACGTTGGGAGCGGGAAGCAGAGCGACAAAGGGAGCAGCGAGAATCCCAAAAACTTCGGCAACGTAACCTGGAGAAGGACCGGGCAGATAAGGACCGGATGAGAAAAGATAAAGGAACCCTGAGGGAGCCGCGGCGTAAGGGTGCAGTACGGAGCTTTAAATTGAAAGGTGGTTGGGGCTTCATCCAGGAGCCTGGACTTTATTTAGAAGTCTTTGTGACCCGGCGGGACGTGGAGACTCACCTCCCAGAAGGACATCCGGGGAGGGACCTGTTGCCAGGAGACTTGGTGACTTACACCCGACACTGGGGTTACAATGGATGGTACGCCCTAAATGTTACCAGGTGCGACCCCTACTCCCCAGAGTGTCAGGAACCTGTGAGACCCTCGGAGCCTTCAGCCTCCCACATCCAGGCCTCTGCACAAGTGCCCACCCCACGCCGTAAATCTCCCCAGCCTCCCTCAGTGGTCTCCTCAGCAGCCCCAGCTATGGACATGATAACTATAGCTGGCCCGTACCCGGCGCCTGTTAGGCCCCCTGGGGTTCGTTCAGTCCGGGACATAGGGCCACGAGCGGGTCACGACTTGACTGTACAGGCCACACGACGTCATCAGGTCCTGGTGGTCCTTGGTGTCTCGGATGTTTGGCAAGCATCAGAAGAGTACCAGGTGGTACCTGGAACACCCCTGCCAAAGAATTATAAATAACCCGGACAGGGTCCCTGTATGTAAATAGTTAAATTGTTGATGTACCCGGACGGGTGAATGTTCATATAAAAGTTTTTTAATTTAATAAAAAAAACAACACAGTTTTCATTACTTTTATTACAGTCTCATCCTGCGACGCCATCGATCTCCTGTAAAGAAATGAAAAAAAAAAAAACAGCAGTATACCACCTGTCCGACGCAGTCCATAGTAACGAGTGTCCCACGACGATCCAGCTCTGCTACATCAGAATGACAGGCAGAGCCTGTCATCCCGGCGCAGCACAGCTGATTACCTGCTTCCCCGGCGGTGACGTCATCGGACTGACTGCTTTACGGCCGGGATTACCCAGCAGTCACTGCAGTTATCGCGAAAAACTGCATGTGACCGCCAGGGAGAAGATAATGGCGGCCATCAAGCAGTCCAGGACGTGACCGCCGGAGATCTTCTGCCGGGTAAGTGCCGCTGACTCCTGACAGACCCGACGGACGGACACTGACAGTGACAGTGACAAATCTGATTCCGGTATTCGATATGACGAAAATATCGGTATTCGGAATCGAAAGGCCGATACAGCTAATATCGGCCGATATCCGATATTTGCAGTATCGTATCGCTCAACACTAGTCCTGAGTATGCTGATACCCCATATGTTGTGGTAAATCACTATTTGGGTGCATGGTAGAGCTTGGATGGGAAGGAGCACCGTTTGACTTTTTCAACGCAGAATTGGCTGGAATTGAGTTCAGATGCCATGTCACGTTTGGAGAGCCCCTGATGTGCCTAAACAGTTGATACCCCCCAATTCTAACTCCAACCCTAACCCCAACACACCCCTAACCCTAATCCCAACCCTAACCATAACCTTAACCATAAACCTAACCCTAACACACTCCTAACCCTAATCCCAACCCTAACCATAACCCTAACCACAAACCTAACCCTAACACACCCCTAACCATAATCTCAACCCTAACCATAATCCAAACCCTAATCCCAACTCTAGCCCCAACAATTACCGTAACCCTAACTTTAGCCCCAACCCTAACCCTAACTTTAGCTCTAACCCTAATGGGAAAAAGGAAATAAATACTTTTTTTTATTTTATTATTTTTCCCTAACTAAGCGGATGATAAAGGGGATTTGATTTACTATTTATAGCAGTTTTTATGTTTGGCAGCTGTCACACACTAAAAGACACTTTTTATTGCAAAAAATAGTTTTTGCATCACCACATTTTGAGAGCTATAATTTTTCCATATTTTGGCCCACAGAGTCATGTGAGGTCTTGTGTTTTGCGAGACGAGTTGACGTTTTTATTGATGAAGCAAATTAATTCAGCTCACCTGAGTGAAGTAGCGCACGGAAACTGCAGGTGCACTGAAGAATTTAAGTGAAGAAAACCAAAAAATCCAGTGCATAAGCTTCAAGGAAATTCCTTTATTGGATCACGGTGATTAGAACAGAATAAAAAGCATCTAGATAGTCGCAGCTATCTGAGAGAAATCATTAAAAACGTCTTCATACACGTTTCAGCTAAGCGTTAGTAGCGTTAGTCATTGACGTTTTTATTGGTACCATTTTCAGGCACATAACATTTTTTGATCACTTTCTATTCCGAGTTTTGGGAGACAGAATGAGCAAAAAACAGCAATTCATGATTCATGAATTTCTTTTGGGGGTGTTTACACCGTTCCTCGTGGGGTAAAATTTATAAGGCAGTTTTATTCTTCAGGTCAGTACGATTACAGCGATACTTCATTTATATTTTTTTTATGTTTTGGCGCTTCTATAAAATAAAAACTATTTTATTGAAAAAATAATTGCTTTTGCATCACTTTATTCTGAGAGCTATAACTTTTTAATATTTTTGCTGATGATGCTATATGGAGGCTCATTTTTTGCGGGACAAGATGAAGTTTTCAGTGATACCATGTTTATTTATATCCGTATTTTTGATTGCGTGTTATTCCACTTTTTGTTCGGCGGTATGATAATAAAGCATTGTTTTTTGCCTTTTTTTATATTGTTCGCTAAAGGGGTTAACTTGTGGGACAGTTTTATAGGTCGGGTCATTACGGATGCAGCAATACCAAATATGTGTACTTATTGTTTAGATTTTTTTCAGTCAAATATTTATTTAATGATAGAATAAATATTGACTTTTTTTTTTTTTATATTTTTACAATTATTTTTTTTTTATTTCATTCTAACTTTTACACTTTGTCCCACTATGGGACAATCATTTTGTGCAGCCTGATCGCTTCTATAGCATGCAGATGAAGCAGCATCTGCATGCTACAGAAGCTGTCAAGGCTGCATGTTGTGCACACTGACCTGAGAGACTACCTGACATGCACTGTGCATGACAGTAAGTTTCTCAGCTCTGGAGACTCGTCATGACAACATCGGGTCTCCATGGCAGTGATCGGGACCCCACGGTGTGCTGCGGAGTCTCCGATTCAAAGGCAGAGGGGCTGTCAGCCCCTGTGCTGGCTCCAGAATGCTTCGATCTTGTTTGATCGCAGTGTTCGGGGGTTAAAGTGCTGGGAGCTGTCTGTGACCGCTCCTGTCACTTAGTGCAGGGTGTCAGCTGTGAGAGTCAGCTGACACCCGACCATGATCGACTGCGCTCCCCTCGTTAGTGCAGCCAATCACCTATGACATACTATTCCATCCATGGGGATTAAGTTTCAGGTCACATGGATGGAATAGTACGTCAGATGGCAGAGAGGGGTTAATGGAGTGTTTATATCTTTATTGCTGCATACACTTCTCAACATTTCAACATTAAGAAGGAAAAGTTGTAGAATTATGGAAGGCACAGGATTGATAGATATGTTAGTGATGTGCAGATGATGAAAAAATGGAAACAACATTTTCAAAAGTTCTGGAATTATTCAGTATCTACTGTAGTATGAGCATCACACACGGAAGTGCCAAAAGAAAAGACAAAGAGCTGTATGAATTATTGAAATGTACACTAGTGGCAATCATAAAAAAAGCAATTTAATTAAAGATTATGTGAAAAACAAAGAGAAACAGAAAAAAATATTAAAAACATTTAAAGAAGAATCATTGTGCTACATGCAAAGTTCAAACTGGCCAGAATTACAACCTACCTCATACACGCAAAGGTCCCTGGCTAACGCAAAAGTGCAGCTATGTAGAGTAACAAGGCATAAGCATATATGAAAGTTGATATGGCAAAACCAGTATGGATACAAAATCCAATATATTCAGTTATAAAGTGTATAAGTGCAAAAAATAAATACCAAATAGGATCACAGAGACCTTAGGGAAAGTAGAGGGTTTATCTGTCCTATGCATAATGTCACACATATGTACATGTGGAGTTTTATAGTGCAAAGTTTGGTGCCATGAGTGCAACCATGCCGCCTTTTCCAAACTGTCATTTATGGAGTGCACTGATCCCCATCAAGATGAAAGGCTGGGGAGGTAAGAAAGTTGTTTGCTCCAGAGAAATGAATATGAAAACATCACTTTAAAAATAATTCAGAATGATTAATAATGTGATTTCTAATGTTAATGTCGCTTAGCATCCTGTTTTTCTACCATGTAGAATATGTTACATCAGTGTATAAGTGGTTTATGAGTATCTCGTTCATATTGAATTCTTATGCCTGAGATGTAACATATATTTCTCTTTGTAGTCTTGGTTGACCTTAAATGTATCAAGATCACCTTACTAAGATCAGCACTAATAATGTGCATCTTACTTTTCTTAACCTAGGTTGAAAAAGATTTCACAGCACTGCAGCTGAACCTGATATTGGTAGATAAAATGCTTTAGTTTTGTATGAAGAAAGATAAAGTACTGTACATTTTCTGTAGTCAGCTATGTCCTTGTCGAGGGACAATGTTTTATTGGTGATGAATGGCTATCCACATTAAACACTTGTGGGAGGACAGTTGATCAGCTTCACAGCAAAGGCACTCATAGACATGTATGCAACTTCAAAGCTACAAGGAAAGGACAGTTGTTTTCTTTCCAAATTCAACTTAAACATTGTAGATACACAGAGATTTTATATATCAACATCATATTCATACAATTTTGCTTTTGATGGACAATTGGATGTGCTCAAAATGTATTTAATATAGTAGCTAGTATTTACTGCCTAAGTAAACATTAAAGCAATGATTCCATACTTTTAACCATAAAATATTATATCCATACTTACTAAATATGAATCCTTCCATGAAATACACAAATAATGTAGCAAACATCAAGCCAAGTATAACACACAGTATCTATAGGTTTATGAAACAGCAGTCACTTTTTTTCAAGTTCCCAATATTTGGACTCTCTGGCACAACTAGCGCACTTTTAAGCAATCTGTCTACATGAGAAACAGTGATATTACACATTTCAGTACAAATAAGTATTAACATTTAATAAATCTTACCTACATCTGTAAACTATTGTTCCTTTAAAATGCATACAAGCTGATAAAAGGCTCAATTCAATGAGATATTTCAGTTCATGTAAGTTATCATCTATCCAATGGGTAGTTTATAACTGTTCCCACCTATTTCCAAACAGAAAACTAGTATCACTGTTCTCCTCTGATCATATCTCAGTTTTTCTCTAGGCAGAAGTCTGTGGCCAAGAGAAATTGAATGGAGCAGCTAGATGCACGTGTTCTGATGCTCTACCTAAAGAAATCCTATCATCCAAAAATTACCTAATGTTTAAATCTGATTTTTACATTAAAGATACTTTAAAAAAATAATGGCAATGTCTTTTTTAATGATCATAATATGTATTAAAATTAAAAAAATGGAACACTTGCAATTTTCCCACTGGCCACAGGGGCTTTTTTAGTCTCTAATAGGGATAAGTGAGCACTAAAATGCTCAGATGCACGTTACTCGAAGCAAGCGATTCCTAATGCTCGGGTGGTCGTTTGGAGTAACGAGTATCATGGGAGTCAATGAGAAATCAGAGCATTTTTCCGGCAGACCCTACAAAGAGGTCTGGGAAGCAGTGAAAATGTTGAAATGAATGGAAAAATTGGAACGAGAACAGCATGGAGAAGACTACTGAATGCATCTCTGACTCCGAGATCACTGCTGAGAACTGCTGAGTGGTCGAAACTGTGTGGTCTCAGTGTTTTTGGATTCAGAAGTTTTGGAGTTTTTCCTAGGGTTTTTCTGGGTTGCAGACAGTATTCTCTCCTGTGCTGTCCTATCTAGACAGATTTGGGCCCCAGCGTTTGCTCAATCTATTTTCTGTCTGTGTTCGTATTTTCATTGTTATGTTTCGGTAGCTGAGGAGAAATAGCAAAAATAGCAAAGTAGCAAAGTAGTAATACACCAGAGAGGCTGGAACCTATTGGATTGCAGGACCCTAAACTAACCGCAACACTAGAAGTAGCCGTGGAGCATACCTACGGTGATCCTAGATGCCTCGTCACAGCCGGAGAGATAGCTACACCTAAAGGCAGAAAGATGAAAACTATCGGCCCCGTAGGAGAACCCCCAAAGAAATAAGAAGCCCTCAAACATGTAATGGCGATTAGACAAGAAGAAAATACGGACACAGAAAGAAAATAAAATGAGTAAACGCTGGTTCCTAATCTGTCTAGATAGAAAAGTATAGGAAAGAATTCTGACTGCAGCTCAAAAAAACCCTGACAAAAATACCAACACTTCTGATTAACAAAAAACCTGAGATCACACAATCTCTACCACCTAAATCAGATCTCTAGTGTAACACACAGCAACTCAGCAAATAAAAAGTGACAAAGGAACAGAGCAAAAGTGCAAACAAAAAGAGCACAATTGCAGCACTTGACCCCAAAACGGGACAAGGCTGAAGTCCACTGCAAGCAGAAAACCAGCAAGGAAAATCCAACCAGAGGAAAAAAAACAGCAAATCACTTATCTGAATGAGAGAGCTGCTGTGAGAGAGGAAGCGCCGGCGCAGGCGCCCCCTGGAGCTGCAGCAGCAGAGGCACGGGGAGAGGTAAGTATTGCGCCGGCTGCTGCAAGTGCCCTGAGCAAGCGGGGGGCCCAGTGGCGGTGCTGGCACTGCTAACGGGCGCCGGGGTGCCCAACGGCGAGTGGGCCCTCCGACTAATCAGGGCCCCGGCACTTGCCCGGGTATGCCGGGTGCTGACGCCGGCCCTGAACCTTGGCTTAAACTTTGGAGATGCAACCTTCATAGGGATATTTCTTGAGGACAACCAAACCAAGTCCCCCACTTTAAAATGAGGATCATCAGTCCTATGCCAGTTGGCAAACCGCTGGGCCTTCTCTTGAGAGAGAGACAACCTCTCCACTATCTGGTCCCAAATCTGCTGCATACGCTCCACAACAGAGTCAACCCCCGAAGAAAATCGAGGGTGAAACCCAGAATTGCAGAAAAATAGAGACATCAAGGTGGCAGAGCTAGCCCTATTATTAAGAGCAAACTCAGCCAAAGGCAAAAAAGAGACCCAGTCATCTTGATCAGCAGACACAAAACATCTCAAATAAGTCTCCAAGGTCTGGTTTGTTTTCTCGGTTTGTCCATTGGTCTGAGGGTGAAATGCAGAGGAGAAAGATAACTGAACACCAAGTTTAGAACAAAATGTCCTCCAAAATCTGGAAACAAACTGGACTCCTCTGTCAGACACAATGTTCTCCGGAATGCCATGCAACCGTACCACGTGCTGAAAGTACAAAGGCACCAATTCGGAGGAGGAAGGCAACTTAGGTAATGGCACCAGATGTATCATCTTGGAAAACCTATCACAGATTACCCAGACAGGGAGGTCGGAAATAAAATCCATAGAAATATGGGTCCATGGTCTCTTGGGTACAGATAATGGCATTAACAAACCACTAGAACAAGAGCAAGGCTTGGAAAGAGAGCAAGTCCCACAGGACTGCACAAAGTCCCTGACGTCACGAGACAAAGTAGATCACCAAAAGAACTGACTCACCAAGTCTCTGGTACCAAAAATCCCGGGATGACCAGCCAACGCGGAATCTCAGACATCACACTCTTCTTCCACTGGTCTGGGACAAACAATTTCCCAACAGGGCAGCGCACAGGTTTATCCTCCTGAATCCCCTCCAGAGCGAGTCTCAAATTGGGCGAGATGGAAGAAAGAACTACACCCTCTTGCAAAATAACAGCAGGATCAGATAACTCAGGAGAATCCGCAAAGAAACTCCTCGAGAGGGCATCCGCCTTAACATTCTTAGTGCCCGGAAGAAAAGAAACCACAAAATTAAAATGTGCGAAAAACAAGGCACACCTGGCCTGTCTAGGATTAAGTCGCTTGGCTGATTCGAGATAAACCAGGTTCTTATGGTCCGTGAGGACCACCACCTGATGTTTGGTTCCTTCCAGCCAATGTCTCCGCTCTTCAAAGGCCCACTTCATGGCCAATAACTCCCGATTACCCACGTCATAATTACGTTCAGTTGGAGAAAATTTTTGAGAGAAAAAGGCAGAAGGGTTACTCTTAGAGGTCTCTGGATCCCTTTGGGTCAAAACGGCACCTGCCCTAATCTCAGAGGCATCAACCTCCACCTGAAACGGCAGAGAAACATCAGGCTGCCGTAGAACAGGAGCAGGAATGAATCTCTGCTTAAGTTTCTGAAACGCAGAAACTGCCTCAGGAGGCCAATTCACCACATCGGAACCCTTTTTGGTCAAATCAGTCAATGGTTTAACAATACCAGAGAAATTACCAATAAATTTACGATAAAAATTGGCAAAACCCAAAAATCTCTGAAGAGCCTTCAATGAAGTAGGTTGAACCCAATCACAGATGGCCTGAACCTTGACCGGGTCCATTTCAATAACAGACGGAGACAAAATGAATCCCAGAAATGAGACCTTCTGTATGCCAAAAAGACACTGTGATCCCTTCACATACAGTGCATTCTCTCTCAAAATCTGGATCACAGTCCGAACATGTTTCACATGAGAGTCCCAGTCTTGGAAAAAATCAAGATATCATCCAAATAAACGATCAGAAATTAATCCACAAAATCCCTGAAAATATCATTCATGAAGGATTGGTAGACGGAAGGGGCATTAGTAAGCCCAAAGGGCATCACTAGGTACTCAAAATGCCCCTCTGGGGTATTAAATGCCGTTTTCCATTCATCCCCGTGCTTAATGAGAATAAGGTTATATGCCCCCCTGAGGTCAAGCTTGGTAAACCAACTAGCACTTTTCACTGTGGAAAATAGGTCAGAAATCAAGGGTGAAGGATATTGATATTTAACAGTGATCCTATTCAGGAGGCGATAATCAATACACGGCCTCAATGAACCATCCTTTTTGGCCACAAAGAAAAAACCGGCGCCAAAGGGTGAAGAGGATGGTCTGAGATGACCCTTCTCTAAAGACTCCTTGATATAAGATCACATAGGAAATTTACAACCGGGTACTAAGTCAATAGCACAATCATAACTCCTATGAGGAGGTAAGGATGCAGACTTACTCTCACTAAACACATCAGAAAAATCAGTCAAATAGTCCCGGACATCTTGAGACTGGGGGAGGCAGAAAAAACATCTTGAGACTGGGGGGACAGAAAAAACAGGAGTGTTAGCACGAACACATTGACAACCCCAACTGGTCACAGACACTGATTTCCAATCCAAAACTGGATTGTGAGTATGTAACCAAGGAAACCCTGTACAACAATGTCATGTAAATTATGTAACACCAAAAATTTGCAATTTTCTTGGTGGTCCGGGTCAACCCGCATTATCACCTGGGTAGAAAACTGGGGTTTATTCTCCGCCAAGGGGGTAGAATCAATGCCCAGAAAAGGAATAGACTTCCGCAGGTGTATCATAGGAAAACCACAACGTTTGGCAAAATCAAAATCCATCAGGTTTATAGCTGCCCCTGAATCAACAAAAGCCTGAGCTGAAAATGTGGACATGGAGCAAATCAAGGTAACAGTCAACAGAAATTTAGTCTGAACACTACCCAAAACAACTGAGAGTGCAAAACATCTTCCCCACTTGGGGCAGACGGAAATAGCATGAGAAGCGTCACCACAATAGTAGCACAACTTATTACGCTTATGAAATTCATGACGCTGTGACCCAGAAGTCACTCCATCACACTGCATGGGCTCAGGAGCTGGCCTGCAAGGCATCACAATCTCACGCATATCATATTTAAGATCACTGTTAAATATCAATATCCGTTAACCTTGATTTCTGACCTATTTTCCAGAGTGAAGGGTGCTTGTTGGTTTACCAAGCTTGACCTCAGGGGGGCGTATAATCTTATTCGCATTAAGCACGGGGATGAATGGAAGACGGTGTTTAATACCCCAGAGGGGCATTTTGAGTACCTAGTGATGCCTTTTGGGCTCACTAATGCCCCTTCCGTTTTCCAATCCTTTATGAACAATATTTTTCGGGATTTCGTGGATAAATTTCTGATCATTTATTTGGACGATATCTTGATTTTTTCCAATGACTGGGATTCTCACGTGGAACATGTTTGGACTGTATTCTGGATTTTGAGAGAAAACGCATTTTATGTGAAGGGATCAAAATGTCTTTTTGGCGTACAGAAGGTTTCATTTCTGGGATTCATTTTGTCTCCGTCTGTTATTGAAATGGACCCAGTTAAAGTTCATGCCATTTGTGATTCGGTTCAACCCACTACATTGAAGGCTCTTCAGAGATTTTTGGGTTTTGCTAATTTTTATCGTAAATTTATAGCTAATTTCTCTGGTTTTGTGAAACCACTGACTGATTTGACCAAGAAGGGTTCTGATGTAGTGAATTGGTCTCCTGAGGCAGTTTCTGTGTTTCAGGAGCTTAAGCGGAGATTCACTTCTGCTCCTGTTCAGCGCAAACCTGATGTTTCTTTACCATTTCAGGTGGAGGTTGATGCTTCTGAGATTGGTTCAGGAGCCGTTTTGTCCCATAGGGATCCGGAGACATCTAAGAGTAACCCTTATGCCTTTTTCTCTCGAAAAGAGGGTGTAGTTCTATCCGCTATATCGCCCAATTTGAGACTGGCTTTGGAGAAATTTCAGGAGGATAAACCTGAACGTTGCCCTGCTGGGAAATTGTTTGTCCCAGACCAGTGGAGGAAGAATGTGATGTCTGAGATTCATTGCTCCACATTGGTTGGCCATCCTGGTATTTTTGGTACCAGAGATTTGGTGAGTCGGTCCTTTTGGTGGCCCACTTTGTCTCGTGATGTCAGGGACTTTGTGCAGTCCTGTGGAACTTGTTCTCGGTGCAAACCTTTCTCTCGCTCTAGTGGTTTGTTAATGCCATTGCCTGTGCCCAAGAGGCCATGGAACCATATCTCTTTGGATTTTATTTCTGACCTTCCTGTCTCTCAGAGAATGACCGTTATTTGGGTGATCTGTGATAGGTTTTCCAAGATGATAAATCTTGTGCCACTACCTAAGTTGCCATCCTCCTCTGAGTTGGTGCCCTTATTTTTTCAACAGGTGGTTCGGTTGCACGGCATTCCAGAGAACATTGTGTCTGACAGAGGAGTCCAGTTTGTGTCCAGATTTTGGAGGACATTTTGTTCCAAACTGAGAGTTCAGCTGTCTTTTTCCTCTGCGTTCCACCCTCAGACCAATGGACAGACTGAGAGAACAAACTAGACCTTGGAGACTTATTTGAGATATTTTGTATCTGCTGATCAAGATGACTGGGTCTCCTTTTTGCCCTTGGCTGAGTTTGCTTTGAATAATAGGGCTAGTTCTGCCACCTTGATGTCTCCATTTTTCTGCAATTTCAGGCTTCATCCTCTATTTTCTTCAGGGCAGGTGGAGGCTTCTGTCTGTCCTGGTGTTGACTCTATTGTGGAGAGAATGCAGCAGATTTGGGATCAAGTGGTGGATAAGTTGTCCCTCTCTCAGGATAAGGCCCAGCGGTTTGCCAACCGACATAGGACTGATGGTCCTCGATTTAAAGTGGGTGACTTGGTTTGGTTGTCCTCAAGAAATATCCCTATGAAGGTTGCATCTCCAAAATTTAAGCCAAAGTTCATCAGACCTTATAATTATTAATATTATTATTATTATTAATCCCATTTCCTTCCGTTTGCTTCTTCCAGGAATGTTCAAGATTCACAAAGTAATTCACAAATCTTTATTGAAGAGATTTGTCGAGTCAGTGGTTCCTATGGCTGCGCCTCCTGATCCTGTTTTGGTTGAGGGCAATTTGGAGTATGTGGTTGAGAAGATATTGGATTCTCGTTTGTCCAGGCGGAGACTCCAGTACTTGGTGAAGTGGAAAGGCTATGGTCACTACGACAATTCTTGGGTGTTTGCTTCTGACATTCATGCTGAAAGACTGGTCCGTGCCTATCACCGAGCTCATCCTGATCGTCCTGGTGGCACAAGTGAGCGTTCGGTGACCCCTTCTCAAGGGCGGGGTACTGTTGTGAATGTATTGGAGACGACTTCGGAGCTGAAGCTCCCTCTGGTGGTTGCTGAGGGTATTGAACCTATGTGGAACACCAAGAGTCCTACACCTGCAGCTGATGACTGACTGACTGGCCTGATATAAGTGAGCTGACCTCCCATGATCCTCGCCGGTGATCAATTGTTCTTCCTGGTCTAGGTTGGAATTTAGCTTGCTTTTCTGCTGTCTCCTGCTTGCATTCAGATAAGTCTCTTTCAGTTTTTTTTTACTGTGGTTTGAATTCATTGCTTTTTGCTGCATTGCTTTTTGTCTTCAGCCGGGTCCCCTTTGGGGGGCTTTGGCTGGTCTCCGTTCGTTTTTTGTATTTGTTCATTTGCTCAGCTCTTGTGATATTTTACTGCTGGGCAGCTACGTGTCCACACCAGAGATCTGATATAGGTGTACGAGACCGTGTGGTCTCAGTGTTTTTGGATTCGGAAGTGTTGGAGTTTTTCCTAGGGTTTTTCTGGGTTGCAGACAGTATTCTCTCCTGTGCTGTCCTATCTAGACAGATTTGGACCCCAGCGTTTGCTCAATCTATTTTCTCTCTGTGTTCGTATTTTCATCTTGTCTAACCGCCATTATATGTTTGGGGGTTTCCTACTCTTTTGGCGTCTACTCCGGGGCAGTTAGATTTCC
Organism: Oophaga sylvatica; assembly: GCA_033576555.1. NCBI lineage: Eukaryota > Metazoa > Chordata > Amphibia > Anura > Dendrobatidae > Oophaga > Oophaga sylvatica. Next base: position 263,141,109 of record JARQOD010000006.1, on the reverse strand, counting down.
TTTTTCTATCTTCAGGGATAGCTATCTCTCCTGTGACGAGGCGTCTAGGGCACCGTAGGAACGTCCCATGGCTGCTTCTAGTTGTGCATTTAGTTTAGGGGTCTGCAACCTATTAGTTTCCAACCCCTCTGGTGTTTGGCTGCCTATGCAGTTTTTGCTCCTGCCTCCTCAGCTACCAAAACATAACAGGGCCCCATATGATGCTTCAGTATATGATGGGCCCCATGGATGATGCTCCAGTGTATAATGGGCCCCGTATATGATTCTCCAGTGTAAGATGGGCCCCATTTATAATGCTCCAGTGTATGATGGGCCCCATGGATGATGCTCCAGTGTATGATGGGCCTATAAAATGCTACATATATAATGGGCCCCTTATGATGCTCCAGTATATGATGGGCCCCATGGATGATGCTCCAATGTATAATGTGCCCCGTATATGATGCTCCAGTGTATGATGGGCCCCATTTATAATGCTCCAGTGTATAATGGGCCCCGTTTATGATGCTCCAGTGTATGATGGACCCCATGGATGATGTTCCAGTGTATGATGGGCCTATTAAATGCTCCAGTGTATAATGGGCCCCATATGATGCTCCAGTATATGATGGGCCCCATATGATGCTCCAGTATATGATGGGCCCCATGGATGATGCTCTAGTGTATAATGGGCCCCGTATATGATGCTCCAGTGTATGATGGGCCCCAATTACAATGCTTCAGTGTATAATGGGCCTCGTACATGATGCTCCAGTGTATGATGGGTCCCATTTTATAAAGCTCCAGTGTATGATGGGCCCCATGGATGATGCTCCAGTGTATGATGAGCATATATAATGCTCCATATATAATGAGCCCCATATGATGCTCCAGTTTATGATGGGCCCCATGGATGATGCTCCAGTGTATGATGGGCCTATATAATGCTTCATATATAATGGGCCCCATTTATAATGCTCCAGTGTATAATGGGCCCCGTATATGATGCTCCAGTGTGTGATGGGCCCCATGAATGATGCTCCAGTGTATAATGGGCCCTATCTATGATGCTCAAGTGTATGATGGGCCCCATATATAATTCTCCAGTGTATAATGCTCCCCATATATTGCTCCAAGCATTAAAAAAATGAAATACCTCTCCTCGCTGGGCACTGCTCTACTCTGGACTACTCAGCGTCGCCATCTTCCAGCTCTCTGCACTTGGACTGTTCAGGCAGAGGGCGTACAGACGTGACATCATTGCGCTCTCTGACCTTAATGTCACTGTCAGGAAACGCTGAAGACGTCACAGCGGTGGAGCAGGGAGAGGTAAGTATTGCAAGTGCTGGGCCTTGAGCAAGCAGGGGGGCCCACTCGTGGGTGACAGCACTGGCACAGGCCCCTCATAGTACGACGGTGTCTCTGAAGGCGAGTGGGGCCCCAGCCGTCAGAGAAACCGGCGTACTATGAGGGGCCCTGTGCCAGTGCCGTCGCCCACGAGTGGGCTCCCCGTGCTTGCTCAGGGCACTGGCACTTGCCCGGGTGCGCCAGGTGCTGATGCTGGCCCTGGGGGGTGGTACAGCCCTGTTAGGTAGGTGGAAAAACTGGCATATGTTAAGGTGTAGGCTGGACGTTCAGCAGCTGCAAATGGAGGAATTGGAGAAGTCGGAGGAAGAGGAGGACAAAGCGAGCCATTTTGCTGGCAACCTATGTGTCATGAAGGGAAGGTGGTACAAAATCCTTTGAAACCCAGGCATGGTTCATTTTAATGAAGGTGAGATAACCAACATTTTGGGTCGACAGCTGGGTCCTTAATTTGTCAGGATTGATCCAGCAGCACTGAAGACTCTTTCTGATAGCACACTACCAGCAGGGCAAGCGAGCTCCTGTAAGGCATATTATGCCCATTCAGGCCAGGTGTCCAATTTACAGCCCAGTAGTCAAAGGGGAATGAACTATGATGGAGAAAATCGATAGGGGAGGAGAGGTAATTTTGAACCATAGTTGACATCTGCTGTCTCCTGTCTGTTGCAATCGATTCAGTATTAACAGTCGTGTGAGCGGTACTCGAGAAATCAGTCCACAACATGGTCATGAAACCCCTGTCTCCAACGGCTCTTTGGCTGTGTGCCCCACGAACACCTCTTCCATGTTGCCCAGTACAGCTCGTGGTAGAACCTGCACCGCTGCTGTGTGCTGGGAATACCTCTAACAAACGGATTACCAGAGTTGCTTGTTTGCTCGCTCATATTGGCTCTAGGTTCTCCTGTGGCATGATGTTCTGTAATTTGCCTTTATAGCATGGATCGAGGATGATGGCCAACCAGTAGTCGTCATCCTTCATAATTTTGGCAATGCGGGGGTCCCTTTTTAGGATCCGCAAGACATAATCACATATGTGGGCCAATGTTCCAGGTGTCAATGATGCACTGACAGTGGTGGGGTGAGGAGCACTTTCTGCCAAATCCACATCCCTCCAGTCACGCACAAACCCTGTACCTGACTTTGCAAGCCAACATTTTCTTTTGCCCACTGAGAAGCATCCTCCTCCCCAAAATAATCATCCCCCTCATCCTTCCTTTTCTTCCTCCACCTTGTCCAGGACAGTTCCGTGAGCAGAAAATGCATGACTGTCATCAAGGCTTCCCTCCTCCTCTTCTTCCTCCTCCGCTGCAGACGCCTGATCCTTAATGTGCGTCAAAGTTTGCTTGAGCAGACGCATAAGTGGGATGCTCACGCTTATGATGGCGTCGCCTGCGATTACAAGCCGTGTGCATTCTTCAAAACACTGAAGGACTTGTAGGTAGGGTTGAGCATTCCGATACTGCAAATATCGGGTATCGGCCGATATTAGCTGTATCGGAATTCCGATTCCGAGTTCCGATATTTTCGTCTTATCGGATACCGGAATCGGGATTGTCACTGTCACTGTCAGTGTCCGTCGGTCGGGTCTGTCAGGAGTCAGCGGCACTTACCTGGCAGAAGATCTCCGGCGGTCACGTCCTGGACTGCTTCATGGCCGCCATCTTCTTTCCCCGGCGGTCACATGCAGTTTCTCGCGATAACTGCAGTGACTGCTGGGTAATCCCGGCCGTAAAGCAGTCAGTCCGATGACGTCACCGCCGGGGAAGCAGGTAATCAGCTGTGCTGCGTCGCGATGACAGGCTCTGCCTGTCATTGCGATGTAGCAGAGCTGGATCGCCGTGGGACTATCGTTACTATGGACTGCGTCGGACAGGTGGTATACTGTTGGTTTTTTTTTTTTCTTTTTTTACAGGAGATCGATGTCGTCGCAGGAATGAGAGAGTAATAAAAGTAATGAAAACTGTGTTGTCTCTTTTATTTCATTAAAAGACTTTTTTCTTGCTGTGTCTTTTTTTTATGCATTTAATAACTTTGGGATTAATAATGGATCGGTGTCTTATTGACGCCTCTCCATTATTAACCGGGCTTATTGTCACCGTGCAATCAACGGTGACAATAACCCCTTATTACCCCGCTTGCCACCGCTACAGGGCAAGTGGGAAGAGCCGGGTAAAGTGCCACAATTGGCACATCTTTTGATGCGCCAAATGTGGGGCTGCTGTAGCCTGGTATTATCAGGCTGTTGAGGGCCAAAATCCATGGGCCTTGACAGTCTTTTAATACCAGGCCGCAGCAGTCTGCATTTTACTTGGCTGGTTAACAAAAATAGGGGGGATCCCCACGCCGTTTTTTTTCGAGGGGATCCCCTATTTTTGTTAACCAGCCAAGCTAAGCAGACTGCTGTGGCCTGGTATTATCAGGCTTGCAAGGTCCATGGATATTGGATCCTTACCAGCCTGAAAAACCAGGCCTCAGCGGTCTGCTTCATCTGGCTGGTTAACAAAAATAGGGGGGACCCCATGCCAATTTTTTTCGAGGGGATCCCCTATTTTTGTTAATCAGCCAAGATATGCAGACTGCTGTGGCCTGGTATTATCAGGCTGGCAAGGTCCATGGATCTTGGCTCCTTAACAGCCTGAAAATCCAGGCCTCAGCGGTCTGCTTCATCTGGCTGGTTAACAAAAATAGGGGGGACCCCACGCCAATTTTTTTCGAGGGGATCCCCTATTTTTGTTAATCAGCCAAGATATGCAGACTGCTGTGGCCTAGTATTATCAGGCTGGCAAGGTCCATGGATCTTGGCTCCTTAACAGCCTGAAAATCCAGGCCTCAGCGGTCTGCTTCATCTGGCTGGTTAACAAAAATAGGGGGACCCCACGCCAATTTTTTTCGAGGGGATCCCCTATTTTTGTTAATCAGCCAAGATATGCAGACTGCTGTGGCCTAGTATTATCAGGCTGGCAAGGTCCATGGATCTTGGCTCCTTAACAGCCTGAAAATCCAGGCCTCAGCGGTCTGCTTCATCTGGCTGGTTAACAAAAATAGGGGGGACCCCACGCCAATTTTTTTCGAGGGGATCCCCTATTTTTGTTAATCAGCCAAGATATGCAGACTGCTGTGGCCTAGTATTATCAGGCTGGCAAGGTCCATGGATCTTGGCTCCTTAACAGCCTGAAAATCCAGGCCTCAGCGGTCTGCTTCATCTGGCTGGTTAACAAAAATAGGGGGGACCCCACGCCATTTTTTTTTCGAAGGGAACCCCTATTTTTGTTAATCAGTTCCCTCTGACGTCACTGATTGTGTCCCTGGCTGACCTGAAGTGAAAGTGGAAAGCAATCAATTAAGCTTTCCACTTAAGGGCCCGTCTCACATAGCGATATCGCTACCGAGATCGCTGCTGAGTCACTAGTTTTGTGACGCAGCAGCGAGCTCACCAGCGATATCGCTGTGTGTGACATTCAGTGACGATCAGCCCCCCTGCCGGGTATCGCTGATCGTCGCTGAAATGTCAGGACCTTTTTTTGATCGCTGGTTTCCCGCTGACAGGCACGCATCGCTGCGTGTGACAGGCGGGAGACCAGCGATCCGCTGGTAACCAAGGTACACAGCGGGTTTCCAGGCGCGGGGCTGTGCCTAGAAACCCGCTGTGTACCTTGGATACCAGCGCCCTGATGCAGGGAGCTGGTATCCAAGGTACACAGCGGGTTTCCAAGCGCTGCGCGGTGCCTGGAAACCCGCTGTGTACCTTGGTTACCAGCGGATCGCTGGTCTCCCGCCTGTCACACGCAGCGATGCGTGCCTGTCAGAGGGAAACCAGCGATCAAAAAAAGGTCCTGACATTTCTGCGACGATCAGCGATACCCGGCAGGGGGGCTGATCGTCGCTGAATGTCACACACAGCGATATCGCTGGTGAGCTTGCTGCTGCGTCACAAAACTTGTGACTCAGCAGCGATCTCGGTAGCGATATCGCTATGTGAGACGGGCCCTTAAGCGATGTTACCCGCAGTGTCGCTGTCCCAGATCGCTGCCTGAGCTGCCTGTTTGGCAGCTCAGCAGCGATCATGTAGCGATACACCAGCGATCCTGACAAGTGCATATCGTTGTCGGGATCGCTGGTGTATCGTTATGTGACACCCAGCCTTTACTCTCCTGTCAGGCAGGAGAGGAACTCATTCATTTGGGGTTTACTGTGAGGCTGCAGCATTAGCTGCGGTCCCTGCAGTAAACATTAACCCTTTCTGAAGGATTACACCGTGGGACCTGACTGTGCATCGGATTGGTAAGAATAATTTTGCTTTATTATTTTATTTTTATTACAGGAAATGGTTTTAGCAGGTAAATAAAATATGGTCAAAAACTGTGTGATTATTTCATTAAACTTCTTTTTTATTAAAGTGTGTGTGTTTGATTTTTCTTTCATACAATAGGATTAATAATTGATAGTTGTCTAATTGACAGCTCTCAATTATTAACCTGGCTTAAAGTGACCTTTCAATTGCAAGGTCATTTTAACCCCTTATTAACCCATTCGCCACCGCTACAGGGCAATGGGAATAGACGGGCAAAGTGCCAGAAAGGGCAAATCTAATTAGAGATTTGCCCTTTCTGGGGTGTCTGGGGGCAGATGTTAAGTAGCCGGGGGGGGCCAAAAAAAATGGTCCCTCTCTGGGCTATTATTATCTGCCCCCACTCACTGGCTTTGTCTGTCTGGTTGCGAAAATAGGGCGGGAGCCCACGCATTTTTTTTCAGCAATTTTACACCTCATATATATATATATATATATACATGTCATTGAATTTGTGACACATATATATATATATTTATATTTGTAGTTCATACACTTCTACATAGTATAATAGCCGCTAATTCAATTGCCGGCTTTTGTGAAAATGCAGAACCCGACATGAAATGACACTTGGTGTACATAGGGTTAACCATGTCTTTTCATGTCCTTTGCTATCTAATTTGCACAAACAATTAAATCAGTCTATGTGTGCAAAATTTCACACCTGTAGGGGTTAATTAAAGGTGTAAATTCGTTGTAAAAAAAACGGACTTTTTTGCTACTGTACTTATGTCCCAACTTAGACGATGGAATCCTTAACTTAAGATTTCTGGTTGACAGCCAGACCAAGTCTCCTACCTTGAAAGCTGGTGCAGGTTTACGAAATTTATCTGCTGCTTTCTTGTACCTTTCTTGAGCCGATTCCAGATTTTCCTTTAGAAGATCCATATTCTTCTGTAAAGACGTGATTCTTTCAGCCACTGCTGGTAAAGGCGTTTCTATGGGAAATCGTGGTAGAATGTTAGGATGATAACCTAAATTGGAGAAAAAAGGAGACTGCTTAGTGGAGGCGCTCTGAGAGTTGTTATAAGAGAACTCAGCCAATGGAAGTAGATCCACCCAATCATCCTGTAGGTGGCAGATAAAGCAGCGAAGATACTGCTCCAGGGTCTGATTGGTTCGTTCGGTCTGTCCATTAGTCTGGGGATGAAAAGCAGAAGAAAGGTTTACTTTAATGTCCAATGCTGCACAGAAATTTTGCCAAAACCTAGAAGTGAATTGCACCCCTCGATCCGAAATAACCTCATCCGGTACTCCATGTAAGCGAAACACATCTTTAATCATCAAATCTGATGTCTGTTTTGCAGTGGGTAAGCCGTCACAAGGGATAAAATGAGCTGCCTTTGTTAGACGGTCAACCACCACTAGAATGGTGTTCTTCCCCTGAGAGGTTGGTAACTCCACAATGAAGTCCATAGAAATGGATCCCCACGGGCGGGACGGGGTGGGAAGAGGCTGTAACAGACCAGTTGGTGAGGAGCGAGGTGTTTTGCATCTTGCACAGACCTCACATGAAGTGACATAATTCAAAACATCCTTCCTGCAAGTGGGCCACCAAAAGAAACGAGAAAGAAATTCCTGTGTCTTTAGAATTCCTCTATGCCCAGCTATCTTGGAATCGTGAATGAGTTGCAATACTCTTAATCTGACTGTTTCAGGAATATACAGACGTTGTCCCTGAATCCACACACCATTCTTAAAGACAAGACTTACGTCCCTTGGGGGTTGTGCCAAAAAGGAATCCGCATGGTATGCTTCCTTGATGTCCTTAAGTAGGTCTTGATTATGAATTACTCCTAGGAATCTAGAGTCAGGAAGAATAGTCTTAGGAGGAGTAATTGGACGTGTCTCTGCTGAGTAAATCCTAGAGAGTGCATCAGCCTTTCCATTGCGCGATCCTGGTCTATAAGAGATGATAAAATTAAATTGGTTTAAGAAAAGATTCCAGCGAGCCTGGCGAGGAGTCAGGCACTTAGCCGACCTGATAAACTCAAGGTTACGATGGTCTGTCAGGACGACTATTTGCTGTGCAGCTCCCTGAAGAAGGTGTCTCCATTCTTTGAAGGCGGCAATAATGGCCAACAACTCTCTATTGCCCACATCGTAGTTCCTCTCAGCCGAAGACAACTGCTGGGAAAAGAAGGCACAGGGATGCAAGACATTCTTCTCACCTGTTCTCTGAGAGAGTATAGCTCCAACGGCACAGTCTGAAGCATCCACCTCTATTATGAAGGCAAGCTCGGGGTTGGATGTACTAGGATAGGTGCAGTGGTAAATTTATCTTTTAGACGGGAAAATGCTTCCTGGGCTTGGGGAGTCCAGGAAAACCTAGACTCTTTCCGGGTAAGTTGAGTGATAGGTGACACTACCTCAGAGAAATTTCTAATGAAACGTCTATAGAAGTTGCCAAACCCGATGAAGCGCTGTACCTCCTTCACATTTCTAGGACTTGGCCAATCCTTGATGGCTTGGGTTTTGCTTCCATCCATACTAATTCCTTGTGTAGACAGTACATACCCCAGAAATTGAATTTCGGTCCTATGGAATTCACACTTTTCAAGTTTGATGTAAAGATGATTTTGTCTTAGACGTTCCAAGACCATTCTCACATGTCCATGATGTTCCTCTGTGGAGTTAGAAAAAATTAGAATATCATCCAAATAAATTACCACGAATGTATCTAGGAGATCCCTGAAGATGTCATTCACCAAGTGTTGGAAAGTGGCTGGGGCGGTACTCAGACCAAAAGGCATAACTAGATATTCAAAGTGTCCATAGCGTGACCTGAATGCAGTCTTCCATTCATCCCCAGGTCTAATACGGACTAAGTTATAGGCCCCACGAAGATCTAGTTTAGAAAAAATTTTGGCATGTCGCACTCTCTCCAATAACTCAGGGATTAAAGGCAATGGATAACGGTTTCTAATAGTAACCTTATTGAGTTCCCTATAGTCTACGCATGGTCTCAGAGATCCATCTTTCTTCTTTACAAAGAAGATGGGTGCACCTGCAGGAGATGAAGAGGGGCGTATGAAGCCCTTGGCTAGATTTTCATCTATGTAATCCTTTAAAGCCTTTAGCTCGGGCCCCGCCAGGGGTAGATCTTACCAAAAGGTATCTCTGCTCCAGGCAATAATTCAATTGGACAATCATATGGACGGTGAGGAGGACGCTGGTCAGCGTTCTTCTTGTCACATAAATCCACATAGTCCTGGTATACAGCTGGTAGTTCAGGGACTGACATGATTCCTTTAGGAACAGAGCAAGCTGAAATTTTGGACTCATCTGTTTCTCTGGAAAGTGTAATTCCTTGGTCTCCCAGTTAATGGTAGGATTCTGAGCCTGCAGCCATGGTAGCCCTAGAATAATGGGAAAGTGGGGAGAAGAGATAAGCATAAAGGACAGTTTCTCTTGATGATCTTTACCCATAAGAACCCTCAAAGGCTCTGTTTCCTGATCCACTGGTCCAGAGGTCAGCAGGGAGCCATCCACAGTTTCCATCTGTACTGGAGTAGCCTTCTTCACTGAACGTATTCCCTGTTTCAAAGCAAAGGAGACATCCATAAAATTTCCACTTGCCCCTGAGTCGATCATAGCAGAGCTAGACACCCAAGCTGAGTCAACCCAGAGTTTGATGGAAAGAAAGCAATGAGAATTGTTTTTCTTACAACTCAGCTGGGATACCGCTGAAGAAACTTGAAAAATGGCAGCGTTTACACAGTCAACGTCCTCAGAGGTAACGGAGTTTAAGTCCGAGAAATCAAGATCTGTTGCTGCAGATCTCTCTGGAGCCTGAGGCTCGGACCTGACAGATCCCCTCTCGCAACACTCACAATGAATGAGTGCTGCAGTAGTCTTACGAGAACGGCTGGGCAGTTTATAATGAAGTGCCCTGACTTACCACAATAGAAACATAGATTCTCCTTAAAACGATGTTCCTTGCGTGCATCACTAACCCGTCGTTGTAAAGAGTCTACCTGCATGGGTTCAGGTTCAGGTTCCCGTGTAATCCTACTCAAAGGTTCCTTAGCTGGAGAGGAAGGTAGGAAAAGGTTAGTACGATTGCTTTCGAACCATCTCTCTTGCCTGCGTTCAGTCAGACGAGTATCAATACGGATGCAGTAGTTAATAAAGTCACCTAACGCAGTGGGAGGGTCGGCACGAGCAAGTTCATCCTTAATCAGTGGAGATAACCCCTTTCGAAAAATAGATTTTTTGGCGGAACTGTCCCAGGTGGTATCAAGGGCCCATCTCCTGAAATCCAAGGCATATTCAGCTACCGAGTGCTTACCTTGGCGCAAAGCTAACATGGCTGCTTCAGCTGTTGCACCTCGATTGGGGTCATCAAACACCTGCCCCATGGCTGAAATAAAATCATCAAGGTGATTCAAACAATCATCCTCAGTCTCAATCAGAGGGTTTGCCCACATTAAAGCCTTGTTGGTAAGCAACATAATTATAGTAAGCACCTTAGATCGTTCAGTGGGAAATTGTGAAGCATGTGCAGAAAAAAAAGATTGCATTGATTAATAAATCCCCTGAATTTCTCACGTTCACCGCCAAAACGAAAAGGGGGCAACTTGGGAATCCCAGCACTCGGGGCTACGGTAGGAGCCTGGACTCGCCCCTCTAGAACCTCAATCCTGGCTCGCAAATCCTGGGTAGTCTGTCCAACCACTTGCAAATTGTGATTATTGAGGTCCTGTAGATTTGTAAAACGGGTCTTTATATTCTGCAAATCTGCAAGGATATTATCAGTCACTCCGCAAAGTTCCTTTATGCGGGCCTCCATTTTCCAGATCTTTTAAGACAGGATTACTGGAAGAAGAGGAGAGAAAAAAAAAAACAATAGTGTTCACCTGTGGCAACACTGCAGAGAGAAAAAAAAATTAAGGGAACTGCTCACCTGGAATGGTTGTGAGAAGTCACAACCACTATCATCACAGAAAGTTTCAACCAGACATCTGATATCCAGAGTTACAGCAGACAAAAAAGAGAAAAGAAAGGAAAAAAAAAAAAAAAAAAAAACAATAGTGTTTACCTGTGGTAACACTGCAAAAAGAAAAAACTTAAGGGAATTGCTCACCTGGAATGGTTGTGAGAAGTCACAACCACTGTCATCACAGAAAGTACAACCGGACGTCTGATATCCACAGTACAGCAGACACAGCCTTCCAGACCCAGCAGACACTAACGTTTGGCTTCAGAATCTTGTAATGTATGTAGTACAGTTCATATAGCGTCTTGTGCTTGGGTGCGACGAAAACACAGGAGTCACAGGTTTGATATAGAAAAGTCCTGTATTACTTCATACAAGTTGGCAGAAATAGTCACACAGTTTGCAGACACAGAAACAGGAGACACAGCAGGCCAGAGTAATCCAAGCTCAGCAATCACTCTCCAATACAGATTCAGGATCTTCTTCTCTGTTACCGTAAGTCCATGCAAACGTGGGTCTTTCAAAGAGCAGGGTTCAGAGTCCACAAGTGCTTCAGAGTTCCTCAGTAGGAATAGCTGGAGTACAAGGTCCAAGGCTTACAGGAGTCAAGTCACAGGTTCACTGCAGGCTAGATTCTGAAGCACTGATTGCTCAGCTGTGGCTGCTTAAGAAGCAAAGGAGAGAATCAGGGCGGGAACATGCAAGCTGGAAACTCCATTTTGACTGAGGGCAAGATAGCTGCAGCAAGACAGAAAGTAAAATGGCTGACGAACAAACTGAGTTTCAGGAATATATACATAGAACCTTACACAGACGCTCACAGGCTCAGTATGACTTAGACCAGAATATAAAAAGCAGATATATGGTAATGTATCAAAAGCGTAGAGCTATATACAGTCTAGGGGTAATTGTAAATCTCCATATATATTTCCGGAGTAAAACACAGACGCTCACAGGCTCATTATGGCTTAGATCAGAATATAAACAGCAGAAAAAGGGTAATGTATCACAAGTGTACAGCTGTATGCAGTCTAGGGTTATTTGTAAATCTCTGTATATATTTCAGGAGTCAGACACAGACGCTCACAGGCTCAGTATGACTTAGACCAGAATATAAAAAGCAGATATATGGTAATGTATCAAAAGCGTAGAGCTATATACAGTCTTGGGGTAATTGTAAATCTCTGTATATATTTCCGGAGTCAGACACAGACGCTCACAGGCTCAGTATGGATTAGATCAGAATATAAAAATCAGAAAAAGGGTACTGTATCAGAAGGAACCAGGTGTAACCAGTGTAGGGGTAATTGTAAATCTCCATATAAATTTCCGGATTCAGACACAGACGCTCACAGGCTCAGTATGGATTAGACAAGAATATAAAAAGCAGAAAGAGGGTACTGTATCACAAGCGAACAGCTGTATACAGTCTAGGGGTAATTGTAAATCTCTGTATATATTTCCGGAGTCAGACACAGATGCTCACAGGCACAGTAAGGCTTTGACCAGAATATAAAAAGCAGAAAAATGGTACTGTATCACAAGCGTACAGCTGTATACAGTCTAGGGGTAATTGTAAATCTCCGTATATATTTCCGGAGTCAGTCACAGACGCTCACAGGCTCAATATGGATTAGACAAGAATATAAAAAGCAGAAAAAGGGTACTGTATCAGAATATACCAGGTGTTTACAGTGTAGGGGTAATTGTAAATCTCCTTATATATTTCCGGAGTCAGACACAGAAATTCACAGGCTCAGTATGGCGTAGACCAGAATATAAAAAGCAGACAAAGAGTACTATATCACAAGCATACTGCTGTATACAGTCTAGGGGTGTTAGGGGTCGAGTTCCCGCTTCTGCACAAGGGGAATCTCGAGCCATCCTGGCTGCGGTCTCCCATCCATCTCCGGCCGAAGTGGACTCTGCTCAGCTTAGACGTTGGTCCCAGCGTCTCGCCCAATCTAACAGTGTGCAGAGGATTACTGCTGCCTCTCCAGGCTCTGCTATTGTGGCCTGTATTGGTTAGCGGCGAGCAGACGTCTTTAGGACAAAGTCCTTGTTTTCCCTTTCTGAGCATGCCCAGGGTGAGATCTCTCATTGGAGATCATGGGTCACATGCTCAGGTACAGCAGCAGCCCCTATTGGTCCGCCAGGAAGGTCCTGTGACTACTGGTGTTCTGGAACAGTTTCATTGGTCCTTGTTTCTGGCAGGTCCTGTAGCTGTTACTATAAAAGGGTGGCATGGCTGGGCCGCCATGCGCTAGTATCAATTACATTATGTGCTTTGCGCCAGTGTGATCATGCACGCATGTGGTTAGGGCTCGGCTGAAATAAGCCCCTAGAATACCGGCACCTCCGGTGAGGAGATTTGAGTGCAAGTGGTTAGGGCTTGGCTGAAATAAGCCCCTAGAATACCGGCTTCTCCGGTGAGGAGATTGCTTGATTGCGTTGCTGTCTGCATGATCACGGACTGCTATCCGCACAGCAGTTATCTGTGTATCCCTGTGGTGTTAACAGGACACAGTCTTTTTCTCAGCAGCTCTGTGACGCAACAGGGTTCACTTTATAACGCTGGTTCAGCGCCCTAGCTTTTACTTTGCGGCTCACTGAAGGTAAGTGAGTTCGCACCTATCGCCATATAGCACTGTGGCATTCCCGTTAGCGGCTCTGGGGATTAACAGAGTTCGCACTTACTGCCACAGCGCGCTACGGCGTTTATTTTAGCGACTCTGCAGGATAACAGAGTTCGCTACTTTCGCCATCTTACTAGCAGCGGGCTTCGCCTGCACGGTGGACACCGGGCTACGAATGCACCTCTCTACTATATCTATTAGGTGCGATCCGCAGACCCTAACATAATACTAGCGCCAGGGTCTGGCTAGTAAAATGGCGGATACCAGCGTCTACTATGGGACATCCAGCAGCTGGAGGGTAGGTTGGCGGCTCTTGAGCGCACAACCTCAGCTGTGGATGTTACCGCAGTCGCTGTTCAGGCTGCTAGCGTGACTGCAGCCAGTGTGTTCACTGCCACCTCTGCCCCCACAATATCCCACCTCCCACTTCCAGACAAGTTTGCTGGTGACAGCAAGCAATGTCGGGGATTTGTGAGTCAGTGCTCTATACAACTCAAGCTTCTGGCTGCACGTTTCCCCACGGATCGGGCACAAGTGGGCTTTGTAATATCTCTTCTTTTGGGCAGAGCATTGGAGTGGGCCACCCCGCTGTGGGAGCGTGACGACCGTGTGGTGCGGAGTGCTCCTCGTTTTCTGGTGGCTCTAAAAAAGGTCTTTCTAGGACCTCAGGTTACCCACGATGCGGCGCTCCAACTTCTGGCAGGGTTCGTCCTTGGTCAGCTGTTTTGCTGTCCAATTTCGGACTCTGTCCTTGGAGTTGGACTGGCCGGATAAAGTCCTCATTCCCGTGTTTTGGAGAGGACTAGCGGACAATGTGAAAGACGCCTTGGCTACCAGGGAGATTCCCGCCACACTGGAGAAGCTTATCGCTATATCTACCCGCATCGACCTCCGTTTTCATGAGCGGAGGTTGGAGCTGTTCCAGTGTAGGCAGAGGTTCCAGCTGGCTCCCACCGTTGCCAGACCTCTAAAATCTTCCAGCCAGTTACCCGACTCTCATGAGGCCATGGAGGTTTCTCGAGCGGGACCTAAGTCCCGGGCCGCTCGAGTACCCGTGGTCTGTAACATCTGCCAGCAGTTAGGACATTATGGACATTATGCCAACAAATGTCCACAGCGGTCGGGAAAAAGGTCGCTTCCAGTGACCTTGGGAGGTGGTTCACTAGACACTGCGGCATTTTCCACCAAGTTGTCCTTCAAGGGGACAATTACTGTAGGTCCATCCACGCTCACCGCCGAGCTCTGTGTGGATTCTGGAGCCGAGGGGAATTTCATGTCCTCTGCATTTGCTCTCCGCCACACTATACCTCTGGTGATGCTCGCCAAACCGGTGACTGTGCGAGTAGTGAATGGATCAACTCTGCCCTCACAAATCACCCACCTGACTATCCCTCTCACTTTATCTATGTCCCCTTCCCATCAGGAGAGTATTTCTTGTCCTGCCCGAGGGAATAGACGAGGTGTTGCTGGGAGTACCTTGGCTCCGTTACCACTCTCCCCATATTGAGTGGTCCTCTGGGAGGATACTGGGTTGGGGTGATTCATGTAGAGGCAGGTGCGTCAGTGAGTGCGTTCAGGTCACCACCACAGAGATACCCGTAGATCTCACTTCTCTTCCTCAGTGTTATTGGTCATATGCAGACGTTTTCTCCAAGAAGGCGGTGATATTTTCCGGGATATGCTTTCCACCTCTGTAGTAGTCTATCTGGATGATATTCTCATCTTTTCACCAGATATAGACTCTCACCAGAGGGATGTCAACAAAGTCTTCGACCTCTTACGGGCAAACTCCCTCTATGCCAGCTGGAGAAATGTGTGTTTGAGCAAGAGTCCTTACTTTTCCTGGGCTATATCATCTCTGCCCAGGGATTGGCTATGGATCCTGCCAAACTACAGGCTGTAATGGACTGGCAAGAACCCCATTCTCTTAAAGTGGTGCAGCACTTTATGGGTTCATTAATTATTATCGCCAGTTCATTCCCCATTTCTCGACTTGGGTAGCTCCCTTGGTAGCCCTCACCAAGAAGGGGCAAATACCCAAGTTGTGGTCTGAGGAGGTCTCCAAGGCGTTCTCTTCCATCAAGTCGCATTTTGCCAGTGCTCCCATATTACATCGCCCTGATGTTGATAAGCCGCTTATTTTAGAGGTGGACGCCTCTTCTGTTGGTGCTGGAGCAGTCCTATATCAAAAGGATGCTCAAGGTCGGAAGCATCCCTGCTTCTTCTTTTCTAAGACCTTTACACCAGCAGAGAGGAATTATTCCATCGGGGACAGGGAGTTGCTGGCTATGAATTGGCCTTCTCTGAGTGGAGACATCTCTCTGGAGGGGGCTCGTTTTCCCTTCCAAGTCTTCACCGACCACAAAAACTTGGTATATTTACAAACTGCTCAGCGGCTAAATTCTCGCCAGGCCAGATGGTCCCTTTTTCTTCTCTCAGTTCCACTTCACCCTCCATTTTCTCTCTGGTGAGAAGAATGTTCGGGCCGATGCTCTCTCTCACTCCTTAGTGTCATCAGAGGAGGAGGATGAGGAGCCTCGGCTTATTGTCCCCGAAGAGAGCCTGAGAACGTTGCCCCGGTTTCGCTAGAGTCTGTGCCTCCGGGCAAGACTTTTGTGCCCACTAATTTGCGACCGGAGGTACTCTCTTGGGCACACTCGTCCAGGGTGGGTGGACACTTTGGGGCAAAGAGGACAACTGAGTTATTGGCGAGGACATACTGGTGGCCACATATGGTCCGTGACATCAGGGAGTATGTTCAGGCATGTGTCTCCTGCGCCAGGAACAAGTCCACTCGACAACGGCCAGCATGGTTACTATTTCCTTTGCGGTGGCAGACAGGCCCTGGGAGATGGTCGGGATGGACTTTGTGGGGCTTACCCAAGTCTCTGGGTTGCATTATCATTTGGGTGATCACCGACCACTTCTCCAAAATGGTGCACTTAGTGCCGCTACCACGGTTACCTTCTGCATGGCTGACAGCATTATTTATTTAGACACATCTTCCGTCTACACGGTATGCCAGACAAGATTGTCAGCGATCGAGGTCCCCAATTTGCGTCTCGGTTCTGGAGAGAGTTGTGTCATCTACTCTGCATTGAGTTGAACCTCTCCTCTGCATATCATCCCGAGACGAATGGGTTGGTAAGAGGGCCAACCAGACCTTGGTCACCTACTTGCGATATTTTGTCTCTGCCAGGCAGGATGACTGGGCATCCTTGCTCCCGTGGGCGGAATTCGCGCTAAACAATGCTGTGGCTGACTCCACCGGACAGACCCCATTCCTCTTAAATTACGGTCAGCATCCGCGGGTACCGGTGCCCATGCCCGTGGCTTCCGCCGACTCCAGGGTGGCAGACTGGGCTGTGGAGGCACGGGACATATGGGACCGCACCCAGGATGCCATTCAGGCTTCCAAGGAAAGGATGAGGTCTTCTGCCGATGCCCATCGGCGTCCTGCTCCGACATTTGCTCCTGGCGACCTAGTGTGGCTCCGCCCGAAACATCAGGCTACGGGGGGTGGAATCCACTAAGTTGGCACCCCGCTATTTTGGTCCCTTCAAGGTTCTCGAGCAGGTGAACCCTGTGGTTTACCGTTTGGCCCTTCCGCTCGCCTTGGTATCTCCGACACCTTCCATGTGTCCCTCCTAAAACCCGTGGTCATCTTCCAGTTGCCTGAGTCCTCTGCCGGGACGTCTGGTTCGTCTTTGGACGATTACGAGGTGAACGCCATTGAAGGGTGCAAGGTAGTACGGGGCAAAAATTTTTTTGGGGTGGATTGGAGGGGTTATGGGCCTGAGGATAGGTCCTGGGAGCCTGCCGAGCATGTTCATGCTCCGCAGCTCATCGCTGCCTTTGACGTTACGAGGCCCAGAGAAGGGGGGGCCCTAGGAGGGGAGGTAATGTTAGGGGTCGAGTTCCCGCTTCTGCACAAGGGAATCTCGAGCCATCCTGGCTGCGGTCTCCCATCCGTCTCCAGCCGCAGTGGACTCTGCTCAGCTTAGAGGTCGGTCCCAGCGTCTCACCCAGTCTAACAGTGTGCAGAGGATTACTGCTGCCTCTCCAGGCTCTGCTATTGTGGCCAGTACTGGTTAGCGGCGAGCAGACGTTCTTTAGGGACAAAGTCCTTGTTTTCCCCTTCTGAGCATGCCCAGGGTGAGATCTCTCATTGGAGATCATGGTCACATGCTCAGGTACTGCAGCATCTCGTATTGGTCCGCCAGGAAGGTCCTGTGACTACTGGTGTTCTGGAACAGTTTCATTGGTCCTTGTTTCTGGCAGGTCCTGTAGCTGTTACTATAAAAGGGTGGCATGGCTGGGCCGCCATGCGCTAGTATCAATTGCATTATGTGCTTTGCACCAGTGTGATCATGCACGCATGTGGTTAGGGCTCGGCTGAAATAAGCCCCTAGAATACCGGCACCTCCGGTGAGGAGATTTGAGTGCAAGTGGTTAGGGCTTGGCTGAAATAAGCCCCTAGAATACCAGCTTCTCCGGTGAGGAGATTGCTTGATTGCGTTGCTGTCTGCATGATCACGGACTGCTATCCGCACAGCAGTTATCTGTGTATCCCTGTGGTGTTAACAAGACACAGTCTTTTTCTCAGCAGCTCTGTGACGCAACAGGGTTCACTTTATAACACTGGTTCAGCGCCCTAGCGTTTACTTTGCGGCTCACTGAAGCTAAGTGAGTTCGCACCTATCGCCATATAGCGCTGTGGCATTCCCGTTAGCGGCTCTGGGGTTTAACAGAGTTCGCACTTACTGCCACACGCGCTATGGCGTTTATTTTAGCGACTCTGCGGATAATAGAGTTCGCTACTTTCGCCATCTTACTAGCAGCGGGCTTCGCCTGCTCGGTGGACCCCGGGTGCGAACGAACCTCTCTACTATATCTATTAGGTGCGTTCCGCAGACCCTAACAAGGGGTAATTGTAAATCTCCGTATATATTTCAGGAGTCAGACACAGACGCTACAGGCTCTTTATGGATTAGACCAGAATATAAAAAGCAGAAAAAGGGTACTGCATCACAAGCGTACAGCTGTATTCAGTCTAGGGGTAATTGTAAATCTTCATATATATTTCCGGAGTCAGACACAGACGCTCACAGGCTCAGTATGACTAAGACCAGAATATAAAAAGCAGATTTATGGTAATGTATCAAAAGCGTAGAGCTATATACAGTCTAGGGGTAATTGCAAATCTACGTAAATATTTCCGGAGTCAGACACAGACGCTCACAGGCTCAGTATGGATTAGATCAGAATATAAAAAGCAGAAAAAGGGTACTGTATCAGAAGAAACCATGTG
Organism: Oophaga sylvatica; assembly: GCA_033576555.1. Lineage (NCBI taxonomy): Eukaryota > Metazoa > Chordata > Amphibia > Anura > Dendrobatidae > Oophaga > Oophaga sylvatica. Next base: position 263,122,531 of record JARQOD010000006.1, on the reverse strand, counting down.
TATACAGTGTAGGGGTAATTGTAAATCTCCGTATATATTCCGGAGTCAGACACAGATGCTTACAGGCTCAGTATGGCTTTGACCAGAATATAAAAAGCAGAAAAAAGGTACTGTATCACAAGCATACAGCTGTATATAGACTAGGGGTAATTGCAAATCTCCGTATATATTTCCGGAGTCAGACAAGACATTTACAGGCTCAGTTGGATTAGAAAAGAATATAAAAAGCAGAGAAAGTGTACTGTATCACAAGCGTACAGCTTTATACATTTTAGGGGTAATTGTAAATCTCCGTATAAATTTCCGGAGTCAGACACAGACGCTCACAGGCTCAGTATGGATTAGACCAGAATATAAAAGCAGAAAAAGGGTACTATATCACAAGCGTACAGCTGTATACAGTCTAGGGGTAATTGTTATATTTTGGCAGCTGAGGAGAGCAGGCAAAAACGGCAATACACCAGAGAGGTTGGAATCTACTGGATTGCAGTACCCTGACTAACTACCACAACTAAAGGCAGCAGTGGAGCGTTCCTACGTTGGTCCTAGACGCCTCGTCACAGCCTGAGAAGCTAACTACACATAAAGATAGAAAGAGGATAGCTATCTGCCCCGGAGCAGATCCCCAAAGAACATAGGAAGCCCCCAAACATGGAATGGCGGTTAGACAAGAGGAAATACAGACACAGACAGAAAATAGTATGAGCAAACGCTGGGGCCCAATTTGCCTAGACAGAAAAGGATAGGAAGGATACTTACTGCAATTCCAAAAAACCCTAAAAAAGCCAATGCTACTAATTGCAAAAACACCTGAGATCACACGACCTCTACCACCTAAATTAGTTCTCTGGTGTAACAAAACTAAGCCGCAGCCACAGAAAAAACTGGAAAAGGCAAATGAACAAACAACAGTGGCTCCAGAGGAACCGAGAGGAGCCCCAGCCCCCCGGGGAGGGAACCTGGCCAACCTCACAGAAATGCAGAGAAAAATGCAAATGGCAAGCACAAAAACAAAAGACAGAAAATATCTTATCTGAGAGCAGGAGAAGAGGCAAGACTCAGCAAGCTTCAAAGTTAACCAGGAACCACAGTTGAGACAAGAACAATTGATCACGGCAACCATGATGGGGGGAAACCTCCTTATATCCATCCAGTCTGTAATTCCTGATTGCCAATCCTCATTGAATGGTTCAGTACTGTTTGTAACCACCAGAGGGAGTTCTGCTCAGAATTCATTTCTAAAACATTCATAACAGTACCCCCCTTGAGGAGGGGTCACCGAACCCTCATTTGTGCAACCAGGTCGGTCATGATGAGCTCTGTGATACGCACGGATCAGTCTCCTAGCATGGATGTTCGAAGCAAACACCAAGAATTGTCCTCCTGACCATAACCTCTCCACTTAATCAAAAACTGGAGTTTTCGTCTAGAAAAACGAGAATCCAATATTTTCTCAACCACATACTCCAGATTGCCCTCAACCAAAACAGGGTCAGGGGGCGCAGTCATAGGAACCACTGGCTCGACAAACCTCTTCAATAAGGACTTGTGGAACACGTAATGGATCTTAATGTCCCTGGAAGAAGTAAACGAAAGCAAACAGGATTAAGAATCTCCATGATCTTATAAGGTCCAATGAACCTAGGCTTAAACTTAGGAGATGCAACTCTCATAGGAATATTTTTGAGGAAAAACCAGACCAAGTCCCCCACTTTAAACCGAGGACCATCAGTCCTACGCCGGTTGGCAAACCGCTGGGCCTTTCTCCTGGAGAGGGACAACCTCTCCACTACCTGGTCCCAAGATGCATCGCTGCACGCACCACAACGGTCAACACCCGGGAACAGACAGAAGCCTCCATCTGTCCCAAAGAAAATCGAGGGTAAAACCCAAAATTGCAGAAAAATGGAGACATCAAAGTGGCAGAGCTTGCCCTATTATTAAGAGCAAACTCAGCCAAAGGCAAAAAAGAGACCAAGTCATCTTGATCAGCAGACACAAAGCATCTCAGATAAGTCTCCAATGTCTGGTTTGTTCTCTCAGTTTGTCCATTGGCTGAGGATGAAAAGCAGAGGAAAAAAGACAATTGAACACCAAGTTTAGAACAAAAAGTCCTCCAAAATCTGGAAACAAACTGGACTTCTCTGTCAGACACAATGTTCTCAGGAATTCCGTGTAACCGAACCACATGCTGAAGGAACAAAGGCACCAAATTTTGGAGGAGGAAGGCAACTTAGGTAATGGCACAAGATGTATCATCTTGGAAAACCTATCACAAATCACCCAGAAACAGTCATTCTCTGAGAAACAGGGAGGTTGGAAATAAAATCCATAGAGATATGGGTCCATGGTCTCTTGGCACAGGCAATGGCATCAACAAAACCACTAGAGCGAGAGCAAGGCTTGGAGCGAGAGCAAGTCCCACAGGACTGCACAAACTCCCTGACGTCATGAGACAAAGTAGGCCACCAAAAGGACCGACTCACCAAGTCTCTGTACCAAAAATTCCGGATGACCGGCCAACGCGGAACAATGAATCACAGACATCACACTCTTCTTCCACTGGTCTGGGACAAACAATTTCCCAACAGTGCAGTGCTTGGGTTTATCCTCCTAACAACCCCTCCAAAACCAGTCTCAAATTGGGCTAGATGGCGGAAAGAACTGCACCCTTTTCAAAATAACAGCAGGATCAGATAACTCAGGAGAGTCCACAAGGAAACTCCTCGAGAGGCATCCGCCTTAACATTCTTAGTGCCAGGAAGAAAGGAAACCACAAAATTAAAACGTGTGAAAAACAAGACCCACCTGGCCTGTCTAGGATTAAGTCGCTTGGCTGATTCCAGATAAACCAGATTCTTATGTTCCGTGAGGACCACCCCCTGATGTTTGGCTCCCTCCAGCCAATGTCTCCACTCTTCAAAAGCCCACTTTATGGTCAATTAACTCCCGATTACCCACGTCATAACTACGTTCAGTTGGAGAAAATTTTCGAGAGAAAAAAGCACAAGGGTTACTTTTAGAGGTCTCAGGATCTCTTTGGGACAAAACGGCACCTGCCCCAATTTCAGAGGCATCAACCCCACCTGAAATGGCAGAGAAACATCAGACTGCCGTAGAACAGGAGCAGAAGTGAATCTCTGTTTAAGTTCCTGAAACGCAGAGACTGCCTCAGGAGGCCAATTCACCACATCAGAACCCTTTTTGGTCAAATCAGTCAATGGTTTAACAATAACAGAGAAATTACCAATAAATTTCGATAAAAATTGGCAAAACCCAAGAATCTCTGAAGAGCCTTTAATGAAGTAGGTTGGACCCAATCACAGATGACCTGAACCTTGACCGGGTCCATTTCAATAACAGATGGAGACAAAATGAATCCCAGAAATGAGATCCCTCTGTACGCCAAAAAGACACTTTGATCCCTTCACATACAGAGCATTCTCTCTCAAAATCTGGAACACAGTCCGAACATGTTTCACATGAGAGTCCCAGTCATTGGAAAAAATCAAGATATCATCCAAATAAACAATCAGAAAATTTATCCACAAAATCCCTGAAAATGTCATTCATGAAGGACTGGAAGATTGAAGGAGCATTAGTGAGCCCAAAGGGCATCACTAGGTACTCAAAATGCCCCTCTTGGGTATTAAATGCCGTCTTCCATTTATCCCCGTGCTTAATGCGAATAAGGTGATTACGCCCCACTGAGGTCAAGCTTGGTAAACCAACTAGCACTTTTCATCCTGGAAAACAGGTCAGAAATCAAGGGTAACGGATATTGATATTTCACAGTGATGTTGTTCAAGAGACGATAATCAATACACGGCCTTAATGAACCATCCTTTTTGGCCACAAAGAAAAAACCAGCACCCAAGGGTGAAGAGGATGGTCTGATATGACCTTCTCCAATGACTCCTTGATATAAGACCGCATAGCGTCATGTTCAGGTACAGACAAGTTAAAAAGGCGACCTTTAGGGAATTTACTACCAGGCACTAATTCAATAGCGCAGTCATAGCTCCTATGGGGGGGCAAGGATGCAGATTTACTTTCGCTAAACACATCAGAAAAATCAGTCAAAAAGTCAGGCATATCTTGAGCCTGGGGAGATGCAGAAAAAACAGGAGTGTTGGCATTAACACATTGGCAACCCCAACTGGTTACAGACACAGATTTCCAATCCAAAACAGGATTATGAGACTGCAAACCAAGGGAAACCTAGTACAATAATGTCATGCAGATTATACAGCACCAAAAATTTGCAACTCTCCTGATGATCAGGTTCAACCCTCATCATCACCTGAGTAGAGAACTGGGGTTTATTCTCAGCCAAATGGGTAGAATCAATCCCCAGTAGGGGAATAGACTTCCGTAGGGTATCAAGGGAAACCCACAACGTTTAGCTAAATCAAAATCCATCAGGTTAATAGCTGCTCCGAATCAACAAAAGCCTGAGCAGAAAATGTGGACAGGAGCAAATCAGGGTAACAGTCAACAGAAATTTAGTCTGAACACTACCCAAACAACTGAGCGTGCAAAACGTCTTCCCCGCTTAGGGCAGACTGAAATAGCATGAGAGGCATCACCACAGTAGGAAACATAACCCATTGCATTTTCAAAACTCATGACGCTGTGCTCCAGAAGCCACTCTATCACACTGCATGGTTCAGAAGCTGTTCACAAGGCAACACCATTCCACGCATACCTCTATGCTCACGCAAACGTCTGTCAATTTGAATCGCCAATGACATAGAATCATTGAGACCAGAGGGAGCAGGAAACCCACCATAACATCTTTTACATTCTCTGACAGACCCTTCCGAAAAAGGGCTGCCAAAGCATCATCATTCCATTTGGTCAGAACTGCCCACTTTCGGAATTTCTGACAGTACAACTCAGCGTCCTCAAGCCCTGATTTAATGCCAACAAGGGTTTTTTTAGCTTGATCAGTGACATTAGGTTCATCGTACAATAACCCCAGAGCCAGAAAAATGCATCAACATTACTCAAAACAGGGTTTCCCCCGGTGTCAGGGAAAAAGTACAAATATAAGAACGCTAACCAGCTCACCGGTTTGTAGAGCACGGATCCTCCGCTGATCAAACGTGAAGATACATGAAAATGAAGAAAAGGATCCAGCTTCAATAAAATCTTCATCTTTATTGATTCATAAAAACATGAATAATGCATGCTCCTGGACAAGCTCAGGACAAGGCTACGCGTTTCGATCACAGGTCTTTATCACAGCACTGTGATAAAGATCCTGTGATCGAAACGCGTTAGCCTTGTCCTGAGCTTGTCCAGGAGCATGCATTATTCATGTTTTTTATGAATCAATAAAGATGAAGATTTATTGAAGCTGGATCCCTTTTTCCTTCATTTTGTCAGGGAAAAAGCCCAATCCTGAGGATCGCCGCACAGGAGAGAGATGACAATTTGAACCTGCTGTGCTGCGTTCCCTGAGGACTTAGGTTTTAAAGCAAAAAACAACTTACAGTTATTTTTGAAATTCAGAAATTTAGCTCGATCCCCCAAAATAAATCTGGCAGGGGATCCTAGGTTCCACATCGGCAACCCTGCAAGATAGGTAGCAATACTCCGAACTTCAGTGGCAAGCTGATCCACACGGCCAGACAACTGTGCAAACTCCATTGAGAGAAAAAAAAAATCCTCCTCAGCACCCAGAGAAAAAGAGGGAAAAAAAATGCAGAAAAAAAAAAAAAAATCTCTGAACACTCGACAAATTTTTTTCTTTCCATACTATTTTTCCCTTCTGTGGTACCCATATAATTTTCAGTTATGGCCGGTGATAATGTTATGTTTTGGTAGCTGAGGAGAGCAGGCAAAAACGCAATACACCAGAGAGGTTGGATCTACTGGATTGCAGTACCTGACTAAACCACCACAACTAAGGCAGCCTGGAGCGTTCCTACATTGGTCATAGACTCCTCGTCACAGCCTGAGAGGCTAACTACACCTAAAAATAGAAAACAGGAAAGCTATCTGCCCGGAGCAGAATCCCCAAAGAACATAGGAAGTCCCAAACATGGAATGGCGGTTAGACAAGAGGAAATACAGACACAGACAGAAAATAGTATGAGCAAACGCTGGGGCCCAACTGCCTAGACAGAAAAGGATAGGAAGGATACTTACTGCAATTCCAAAAAACCCTAAAAAAGCCAACGCTACTATTGCAAAAACACCTGAGATCACACGACCTCTACCACCTAAATTAGTTTTCTGGTTGTAACAAAAACTAAGCCGCAGCCACAGAAAAACTGGAAAAGGCAAATAAAAAACAACAGTGGCTCCAGAGGAACCGAGAGGAGCCTCAGCCCCCCGGGGAGGGGAACCTGGCCAACCTCACAGAAATGCAGAGAAAAATGCAAATGGCAAGCACAAAAACAAAAAACAGAAAATATCTTTATCTGAGAGCAGGAGAAGAGGCAAGACTCATCAAGCTTCAAAGTGAACCAGGAACCACAGTTGAGCAATAACAATTGATCACCCGGCAACCATGATGGGGGAAACTCCCTTATATCCAGCCAGTCTGTAATTCCTGATTGCCAATCCTCATTGAATGGTTCAGTACTGTTTTGTAACCCACCAGAGGGAGCTTCTGCTCAGAATCATTTCTAAAAACATTCATAACAAGGTAATTGTAAATCTCCGTATATATTTCAGGAGTCAGACATAGACGCTCACAGCTCAGTATGGATTAGACAAGAATATAAAAAGCAGAAAAAGGTACTGTATCAGATATACCAGGTGTATACATTGTAGGGAGAATTGTAAATCTCCGTATATATTTCCGGAGTCAGACACAGAAACTCACATGCTCAGTATGGCTTAGACCAGAATATAAAAAAGCAGAAAAATAGTACTGTATCACAAGCGTACAGCTGTATACAGTCTAGGGGTAATTGTAAATCTCCGTATATATTTCGGAGTCAGACACAGACGCTCACAGGCTCAGTATGGATTAGACAAGAATATAAAAAGCAGAAAATGGGTACTGTAACAGAAGATACCAGGTTTATACAGTGTAGGGGTAATTGTTAATCACCCTATATATTTCCGGAGTCAGTCAGAAACGCATCAAAGGCTCAGTATGGATTTGACCAGATATAAAAAGCAGAAAAGGTTACTGTACTCAAGCGTACGCTGTATACAGTTTAGGGGTAATTGTAAATCTCTGTATATATTTCCTGAGTCAGACACAGATGTTCACAGGCTCAGTGTGGCTTAGACCAGAATATAAAAAGCGAAAAAGAGTACTGTATCACAGTGTACAGCTGTATACAGTCTAAGTGTAATGTAAATCTCGTATATGTTCCGCAGTGAGACACAGACGCTCACAGGCTCAGTATGGATTTAGACAAGAATATAAAAAGCAGAAAAAGGGTACTGTATCACAAGCGTACAGCTGTATACAGTCTACGGGTAATTGTTAATCTTAGTGTATATTTCAGGAGTCAGACACAGATGCTCACAGGCTCAGTATTGGATTAGCAAAAATCCTATATAAGAAAAGAAATACCAGAAATGCACTATTCAAATTTTTAATGAATATCAATAAACAAATATATATCCCAAAAAAGATATCATAAGAAATAAATATAAAAAATATAATAAAAAATCTTTTTCTAAAAATTCATTAAAATTAATACCAATATTTTATTATAAAAATGGATGAACACAACCAGATTTAATAAAATATAAAGCTTTATGAGGAAGACAAAAATAAAATAACATACAATACATATATAAATTTATTATTATAATTCGTGTGTGTGGGGCTTCATGTGTCAAAATTTGATTGGTATTAATTAATTTAAATCATAAACCCTTTAAATGCTAAAGTAATTTGTGCATTCTTACAAAAATTGGTAAAAAATAAATAAAAACTGATATAAATTCTATTAGATAATAATTTAAGTGCAACTGAAAAAATGTCTATCAAATACATAATAATTAATAAATCATGCACGTAATTCAAATAATAAACAAATATATGTGTAGCAAGAAAACTACACAAAGAATCACACAATATATGGTGTAAAATAAGCAGTGAAAATCAAAACACTTAGCGCAAAACCATCAAGTGAAAATATCATGCCATAAAGCATAATACAATTGATCAAACAGCGCTAGAATGGCACGCAAAATTTGGTGCTATAATAACAGTGAACACCAGAGAATACAAAAAACAATTTGTGCACAAAATAAATAAAAGCAGGAGATACCAACAGATTAGACACACTACTGCCCCAGCACACACCACTCCAACGCACGTTTCCAGTTTGCTTCGTCAGGGAGTGACGTGCTGTGTTTTCTTGTTACACATATATTGTTTATTATTTGAATTACGTGCACTGATTTATTAATTATTATGGATTTTTGATAGACATTTTTTCAGATTGCAATTAAATTATTATCTAATAGAATTTATATGCATTTTTTATTTATTTTTTACCAATTTTTGGTAAGAATCACAAATTACTTTAGCATTTAAGGAGGTTTATTATTAAAATAAAATTTAATTACCAATCAAATTTGACACATAAGCCCCACACACACTAATTAAAATAATAAATTTTTATATATTTTGCATGTTATTTTATTTTTGTCTTCAATAAAGCTTTATATATTATTAAATCTGGTTGTGTATTCCATTTTTTATAATAAAATATTGGTATTAATTTTAAAAGAATTTTTAGAAAAAGATTTTTTATATATTTAATTTTTTTTTTTTTTTTTATGAGTATCTTTTGGGGTTTATATTAGTATGGATTAACCAAATAAAAAAGCAGAAAAAGGGTACTGTATCACAAGTGACACTGTATCGTCTAGGGGTAATTTAAATCGTTTATATTTCCCCGGGTCAGCACAGCGTCCAGCTCAGTTGGATTGAAAAGAAAAAAAAAAAAAGAAAACTTCGTATCACAACGTACAGCTGTATAAATCTGGGAAAAAAATTTTTAAATCTCCTATATTTTTCCCCTCAGACACAGCGCTCACAGGCTCATATGGTTTGACCAGAATTAAAAAGCAAAAAAGGACTGTTCAAAAGGGACGGTATACACGGGGTAATTGTAAATCTCCGTATTTATTTCCGGGGGTAACCAGATAGTCAGCATGTTTTGTCGTAAACCCCCCCGGCCGGGATGTGTGAGGAATCCTCATACGGTTTTGGGAAAAATGAATTCGGTAATGTGCAAAAAAAGAATAAAAAAAAAAGTGCTGTGCAAAAAGTCTGCACAGCAGTGTACACCACAAACACTAGCAGGCAGCCTGTTAACCCTGCTGCACACAAGAAAAACCTTTCCCCCCCACTGGGGGGACCCCAAAACCCCGCGTGTTGCCCACAAGAAAATGCTCCCCTTTCGTGAATTAACTGTACACACAATTGCTACAGCACGGCACAAAAGAATTCTTTTACCCCCAACCTTCCCTACTGAAAAAAAACTCGCAACCCCCCCCCATTTTAAGTTTTTAAAGTGAAGGGCAGTCAGCGGTCAGGTTTTTTTACCATATGTGCCCCCCCCAAACAAGCTGTCCCTGCAATGCCCCCCAAGATGGTGTTGGCGTCCCCCTGTCATCCGTTGCCCCGTGTACGTCCTTGCCATTGGTGAAAAAAGGCGCCTCAAGCTTTTGGGAAAAAACCGACTAGGGCCCCGGGGCGCGACCGAGGGGGGCTTCCGAAAGCAAAACCCGACTTTGGCGAAAGTCGGCACTTTTGAACGACCGATTTTCGCTCAAGTCGTCGTTGGCTTTAAAAAAGGGGGCCTGGGTTTTCTTACGTCTCCACCCCCTCCGACTTTGCTTCCCTATTTACTTGCTTTGGGGGTTTTGTGTTTCAGTCGGATTCCGATTTTTTCCCATAGTCGCGATTTTTTTCGATCCGATTTTCCAAAAAACCCCCTCGACCCTCCTTTTGGGGAAAAAACCTCTTTTTTAAATGGCACCATGTGGACCAGGATTTGCCCACTGGTCGGGTGAAAATGAACAGTGTCCATCAGCTGGGGGTTTGACCTTGTAGTCAGGCCCCCCGCGTTTTGGCAGCACAGGTTGAAAATGCCCTTTTTTTTTGTCTAAACTCTTTTTAAAAAAAAACCCAAACTGGGAAACCCCAACTCTTTGATAAAAAAATTGCGGTGTCAGTGCTTGCTGAAAAATTGCCCGTTTATCCTTCGGACACCCCACGCCTTCCCCATTTCATGCTGTCGTCCCTGCCTTCACGGTGCTGTCTCGCTATGCATCCCACCCCAGGTTTTTGGTGATTCATCATCCCCATCTTTCCTTCACTGCCCAACCCCGGTCCTCATGACTTCGTGTTAACCCAAACTGATTATTGGCAACTGTGTCTTTTTTTTCATTTCCTCCTTAATCAAAATATGTGTTCCCACCCTTTTTTCCCTTTTTACCTTGCTGTTAATTTTTTGATACTAAATGCGTTGCCTTTGTCTCTGTTAGACCTACAGGGGAAAAGGGGATAATCAAAATATGTCGTAAAGTGCCCATAAGTGTTCCGTTTTAATAACTAGTTCCGGACTCAACAGAGTGGGGGAAATGTCTAGGGTGTATGACAAGCGTTTCATCATACCGCAACCGCTCAGAACAGTGTACCGGTGCTTTTTGGTTCCCGGGAAATACTTTTTTTTAAGTTTTAAACCAGCTCGAGCCCCCCCTATGTTTGCCAATTTTAGACAGCCCCAAGAACTGTTTTTTGGTTTTCCCGCCGTCAGTGTAAGAAGCATAAGGGGGGCATTACAAAAAGCTGGCCCATAGCGTCATAGGTCAATATCAGACCAGGGTCATAGCAACACTGTTTTCCAGAAAAGGCAGGGTAGAGGTGCTGGGGGAAAAGGGATGAATTGTAGCTGGGAAGCCAGGGAAAAACCCCATTTTAAATTTTTTTTTTCAAAAACACCCTTCTTAGGGCTTTTTAATAAAAAAAACTGTGTTAAGTTGTGGGAAGCAGGTAGGAAGATAGGGTGAATTTTAATCTTCCATGTGCACCGAACCCAACAAAACCCTTTCGGGGGAATAAACTCTTTTTGCTCTTTTAAAAACCGCACTTTTTCTGAGTGGAAAATTTAACTTTTTTATGTGGCCGTTGTGCCTTAAAAAACATACAGCCCCACTTGGTTTTGGTTTCAATACTTGCTATTTTATACGCTGTTTTAAAAATTTTTGGGGGGCAATTCCCGGGGATTTTACGGAAATTTTTTGGTATAATTTTAATAAAAACATTTATTTTAAAATTTCCCCCCCCACCCCAAAAAAATTTATAAAAAAAAACATTTCTTATTGATATGCGTTACTCCATTGAAGTGGGCAATTTTGCTGGATTTAAAACTGCAAAATTTTTTTAGAGTAAAAGTTTTTTCACATTTTTTTTGCTACTTTTTGGGGCCCCAAAACCCCCTCAAAAATTTTTTTAAAAGTCCATTGTATATTGATACTGCAATCTTATAAGTCCCTCTGAAGTGGGGAAAATTTTTCTGGCATTTTAATAAAGCAATTTTTTTCGCAAAAGAATTTTAAATGGAAATTTTTTTGTATATTGGCCTTTAAACCCCACCCAAAAAATTGTTTTCAAAAAATTGCATTGAATTGTACTGCGTCTTTTTTTCCCCTTGAAATTGAACATTTTGCTGGCATTTCCCTACTAAATTTTTTTGGAGTGATATTTTTTTTTCGGGATTTATCAGGTTACGGTTGGGTTCAAAACCACAAAAAATGAAAATTGATTTTAGAAAAATTCATTACTATTTGAAAAGTATTTTTATATTCCCTCAGTAATGGGAAATTTTTTTTGGGATTGTAATACGTCGCAACATTTTTCTGAACAGGTTAAACAGAGTAATTTTAAAAAAGGAACGTGGGGTGGTAAGTAATGGGGAAGTGGATTGATGC
>JARQOD010000006.1:263032313-263110506 GCA_033576555.1 Oophaga sylvatica | reverse complement strand
AGGAAGAAAAGTTGTCAGAGATATTTTTCTGTTTGTTGCATTTTTTTTTTTTTTTTTTCCCTCTGTATCTCTGGGTGCTGGGGAGGATCTTTTCTCCCCAATGGAGTTTGCACAGTTGTCTGGTCGTGTGGATCAGCTTGCCACTGAGGTTCGGAGTATTGCTGCATATCTTGCTAGGTTGCCTGTTGTGGAGCCTAGGATCCCCATGCCAGATTTGTTTTCGGGGGATCGAGCTAAGTTTCAGAATTTCAAAAATAATTGTAAATTGTTTCTTGCCTTAAAATCTAAGTCCTCAGGAAACGCAGCGCAGCAGGTTCAAATTATCATCTCTCTCCTGCGCGGCGATCCTCAGGATTGGGCTTTTTTCCCTCACACCTGGGGATCCTGTTTTGAGTGATGTTGATGCATTTTTTCAGGCTTTGGGGTTATTGTACGATGAGCCTAATGTCACTGATCAAGCTGAAAGGGCCTTGTTGGCATTAAATCAGGGGCTTGATGACGCTGAGTTATACTGTCAGAGATTCCGTAGGTGGGCAGTCCTGACCAAATGGAATGACGACGCTTTGGCGGCCCTTTTCCGGAAGGGTCTGTCGGATAATGTAAAGGATGTTATGGGGGGATTCCCTGTCCCCTCTGGTCTCAATGATTCTATGTCATAGCGATTCAAATTGACAGACGTTTGCGTGAGCGGAGAAGTATGCGTGGAGTGGTGTTGCCTTGTGAGCCAGCTGCTGAGCCCATGCAGTGTGATGGATGGTGTCTGGGGCACAGCGTCATGAGTTTCGAAAGCGCAATGGGTTATGTTTCTACTGTGGTGATGCCTCTCATGCTATTTCAGTCTGCCCTAAGCGGGAAGACGTTTTGCACGCTCAGTTGTCTTGGGTAGTGTTCAGACTAAGTTTTTATTAACTGTCACTCTGATATGCTCTCTGTCCTCATTTTCTGCTCAGGCTTTCGTTGATTCTGGAGCAGCTATTAACCTGATGGATTATGATTTTGCTAAACGTTGTGGATTTCCCTTGATACCCCTACAGAAGTCTATTCCCCTACTGGGGATCGATTCTACCCCTTTGGCTGAGAATAAACCCCAGTTTTCTACTCAGGTGATAATGAGGGTTGAACCTGATCACCAGGAGTGCTGCAAATTTTTGGTTCTATATAATCTGCATGACATTATCGTGCTGGGTTTCCCTGGTTACAGTCTCATAATCCTGTTTTGGATTGGAAATCTGTGTCTGTAACCAGTTGGGGCTGCCAATGTGTTAATACCAACACTCCTGTTTTTTCTGCCTCCCCCCAGGCTGAGGATGTTCCTGACTTTTTGTTTGATTTTTCTGATGTGTTTAGCGAAAGTAAATCTGCATCCTTACCTCCCCATAGGAGCTATGACTGCGCTATTGAATTAGTGCCAGGTAGTAAATTCCCTAAGGGTCGCCTTTTTAACTTGTCTGTACCTGAACATGACGCTATGCGGTCTTATATCAAGGAATCATTGGAGAAGGGTCATATCAGACCATCCTCTTCACCCTTAGGTGCCGGTTTTTTCTTTGTGGCCAAAAAAGATGGTTCATTAAGGCCGTGTATTGATTATCGTCTCTTGAACAATATTACTGTGAAATATCAATACCCGTTACCCTTGATTTCTGACCTGTTTTCCAGGGTGAAAAACGCTACTTGGTTTACCAAGCTTGACCTCAGGGGGGCGTATAACCTTATTCGCATTAAGCACGGGGATGAATGGAAGACGGCATTTAACACCCCTGAAGGGCATTTGAGTACCTTGTGATGCCCTTTGGGCTCACTAATGCTCCTTCCGTCTTCCAGTCCTTCATGAATGACATTTTCAGGGATTTTGTGGACAAGTTTCTGATTGTTTATTTGGATGATATCTTGATTTTTTCTAATGACTGGGACTCTCATGTGAAACATGTTCGAACTGTATTCCAGATTTTGAGAGAGAATGCTCTGTATGTGAAGGATCAAAGTGTCTTTTTGGCGTACAGAAGATCTCATTTCTGGGATTCATTTTGTCCCCATCTGTTATTGAAATGGACCCGGTCAAGGTTCAGGCCATCTGTGATTGGGTCCAACCTACTTCATTAAAGGCTCTTCAGAGATTTTTGGGTTTTGCCAATTTTTATCGTAAATTTATTGGTAATTTCTCGGTTATTGTTAAACCATTAACTGATTTGACCAGAAAGGGTTCTGATGTGGTGAATTGGCCTCCTGAGGCAGTCTCTGCGTTTTCAGGAACTTAAGCAGAGATTCACTTCTGCTCCTGTTCTACGGCAGCCTGATGTTTCTCTGCCATTTCAGGTGGAGGTTGATGCCTCTGAAATTGGGCAGGTGCCGTTTTGTCCCAAAAAGATCCAGAGACCTCTAAAAGTAACCCTTGTGCCTTTTTCTCTCGAAAATTTTCTCCTACTGAACGTAATTATGACGTGGGTAATCGGGAGTTATTGGCCATGAAGTGGGCTTTTGAAGAGTGGAGACATTGGCTGGAGGGAGCCAAACATCAGGTGGTGGTCCTTACGGACCATAAGAATCTGGTCTATCTGGAATCTGCCAAGCGACTCAATCCTAGACAGGCCAGGTGGGCCTTGTTTTTCACACGTTTTAATTTTGTGGTTTCCTTTCTTCCTGGCACTAAGAATGTTAAGGCGGATGCCCTCTCGAGGAGTTTCCTTGCGGACTCTCCTGAGCTATCTGATCCCTCTGTTATTTTGAAGGAGGGTGTAGTTCTTTCCGCCATCTCGCCTAATTTGAGACTTGCTCTGGAGGGGTGTCAGGAGGATAGGCCCGAGCGCTGCCCTGTTGGAAAATTGTTTGTCCCGGACCAATGGAAAAAGAGTGTGATGTCTGAGATTCATTGTTCCGCATTGGCTGGGCATCCCGGAATTTTTGGTACCAGAGACTTGGTTAGTCGGTCCTTTTGGTGGCCTACCTTGTCTCGCGATGTCAGGGAATTTGTGCAGTCCTGCGGGACTTGCTCTCGCTCCAAGCCTTGCTCTCGCTCTAGTGGTTTGTTGATGCCATTGCCTGTGCCCAAGAGACCATGGACCCATATCTCTATGGATTTCATTTCCGATCTTCCTGTTTCTCAGAGAATGACCACCATCTGGGTAATTTGTGATAGGTTTTCCAAAATGATACATCTTGTGCCATTACCTAAGTTGCCTTCCTCCTCTGAATTGGTGCCGTTGTTCCTTCAGCACGTGGTTCGTTTACACGGCATTCCTGAGAACATTGTGTCTGACAGAGGAGTCCAGTTTGTTTCCAGATTTTGGAGGACTTTTTGTTCTAAACTGGGTGTTCAATTGTCTTTCTCCTCGGCATTTCATCCTCAGACCAATGGTCAAACTGAGAGAACAAACCAGACATTGGAGACTTATCTAAGATGCTTTGTGTCTGCTGATCAGGATGACTGGGTATCTTTTTTGCCTTTGGCTGAGTTTGCTCTTAATAATAGGGCTAGCTCTGCCACTTTGATGTCTCCATTTTTCTGTAATTCTGGGTTTCACCCTCGATTTTCTTCAGGACAGACGGAGGCTTCTGTCTGTCCAGGTGTTGACTCTGTTGTTGAGCGTATGCAGCAGATTTGGGACCAGGTAGTGGAGAGGTTGTCCCTCTCTCAGGAGAAGGCCCAGCGGTTTGCTAACCGGCATAGACTGATGGTCCTCGGTTTAAAGTGGGGGACTTGGTCTGGTTGTCCTCAAAGAATATTCCTATGAGAGTAGCATCTCCTAAATTTAAGCCTAGGTTCATTGGACCTTATAAGATCATGGAGATTATTAATCCTGTTTCTTTTCGTTTGCTTCTTCCAGGGACATTTAAGATCCATAACGTGTTCCACAAGTCCTTGTTGAAGAGGTTTGTTGAGCCAGTGGTTCCTGCTGCTGTGCCTCCTGACCCTGTTTTGGTTGAGGGCAATCTGGAGTATGTGGTTGAGAAAATATTGGATTCTCGTTTTTCTAGACGAAGACTCCAGTATTTGGTTAAATGGAGAGGTTATGGTCAGGAAGATAATTCTTGGGTGTTTGCTTCGGACATCCATGCTAGGAGACTTATCCGTGCGTATCATAGAACTCATCCTGACCGACCTGGTTGCTCAAATGAGGGTTCGGTGACCCCTCCTCAAGGGGGGGGTACTGTTGTGAATGGGTTTGAGATGAGTTCTGAGCAGAGGCTCCCTCTGGTGGTTACAAGCGGTACTAGTGAGGATTGGGAATCAGGTGTTACTGATTGGTCTTATTTAAGGGAATCATTTTCCCATCAGGGTTGCCGGTGATCAATTGTTCTGGTCTGAATCCTTCTTTCCAGTTTCCCTTGTAGCCTGCTGTGTCGTGTCTGCATCTCCTGCTATCAGATAAGACAATTTCTTATTTTGTGTTTTTGCTATATTTTTGCATTTTGTCCTGCACTTCTGTGGGGGCCTTCTGGGTCCCCTCCGGGGGCTTTTGCCCTCTCAGTTTAGTCCAGCCACTGTGTTTTGTACTTTTTGCTTTTTGCAGTTTTTTCAGTGGCTGCTGTTTTTGTTACACCAGAGAACTAATTTAGGTGGTAGAGGTCGTGTGATCTCAGGTGATTTTGAAATTAGTAGAGTTGGTGTTTTTCAGGGTTTTCTGGGATTGCAGTAAGTACCCTTCCTGTCCTTTTCTATTTAGATAGTTTGGGCCCCAGCGTTTGCTCATACTATTTTCTTTCTGTGTCAGTATTTCCTCTTGTCTAACCGCCATTACATGTTTGGGGGCTTTCTATTATCTTTGGGGTTCTGCTCCGGGGCAGATAGCTTTCCTATTTCTATCTTTAGGTGTAGTTAGTTTCTCAGGCTGTGACGAGGCGTCTAGGACCAACGTAGGAACGCTCCACGGCTGCCTCTAGTTGTGGTGGTTAGTCAGGGTACTGCAATCTCATAGATTCCAACTGCTCTGGTGTATTTCCTTTTTTACCTGCACTCCTCAGCTACCGTAACATAACACTCTTCCACCTCATCGCCCCTACGACTGTCCTATTGATCTCTTGCCTGGAGCAGAACCTCCTCGGGGGAGAGTCTACCCCCTCTTGCTTCCTGAGATGGAGGCCATGTCCCAGTATATTCAGGAGAATCTGGCAAGAGGGTTCATTAGGAATTTGGTGTCACCAGCAGGGGCGGGATTCTTCTTTGTGCAAAAGAAGAACGGAGAATTACGTCCATGTATTGACTACAGTGGTCTTAACGCCATCACCGTCAAGAATAAGTACCCGTTGCCCCTAATCTCTGAGCTCTTTGATAGTCTCCGAGGAGCAAGAGTATATAACCAAGCTTGATCTACGTGGTGCCTATAACCTAATTCGCATCCATGAGGGGGACGAGTGGAAGACAGCTTTTAATACCAGGGATGGGCATTATGAATACCTGGTGATGCCCTTCGGGCTCTGTAATGCTCCCGCTGTTTTCCAAGACTTTGTCAATGATATTTTCCGGGATATGCTTTCCACCTCTGTAGTAGTCTATCTGGATGATATTCTCATCTTTTCACCAGATATAGACTCTCACCAGACGGATGTCAACAAAGTCTTCGACCTCTTACGGGCAAACTCCCTCTATGCCAAGCTGGAGAAATGTGTGTTTGAGCAAGAGTCCTTACTTTTCCTGGGCTATATCATCTCTGCCCAGGGATTGGCTATGGATCCTGCCAAACTACAGGCTGTAATGGACTGGCAAGAACCCCATTCTCTTAAAGTGGTGCAGCACTTTATGGGGTTCATTAATTATTATCGCCAGTTCATTCCCCATTTCTCGACTGTGGTAGCTCCCTTGGTAGCCCTCACCAAGAAGGGAGCAAATCCCAAGTTGTGGTCTGAGGAGGTCTCCAAGGCGTTCTCTTCCATCAAGTCGCATTTTGCCAGTGCTCCCATATTACATCGCCCTGATGTTGATAAGCCGCTTATTTTAGAGGTGGACGCCTCTTCTGTTGGTGCTGGAGCAGTCCTATATCAAAAGGATGCTCAAGGTCGGAAGCATCCCTGCTTCTTCTTTTCTAAGACCTTTACACCAGCAGAGAGGAATTATTCCATCGGGGACAGGGAGTTGCTGGCTATGAAGTTGGCCTTCTCTGAGTGGAGACATCTCTCTGGAGGGGGCTCGTTTTCCCTTCCAAGTCTTCACCGACCACAAAAACTTGGTATATTTACAAACTGCTCAGCGGCTAAATTCTCGCCAGGCCAGATGGTCCCTTTTTCTTCTCTCAGTTCCACTTCACCCTCCATTTTCTCTCTGGTGAGAAGAATGTTCGGGCCGATGCTCTCTCTCACTCCTTAGTGTCATCAGAGGAGGAGGATGAGGAGCCTCGGCTTATTGTCCCCGAAGAGAGCCTGAGAACTGTAGCCCCGGTTTCGCTAGAGTCTGTGCCTCCGGGCAAGACTTTTGTGCCCACTAATTTGCGACCGGAGGTACTCTCTTGGGCACACTCGTCCAGGGTGGGTGGACACTTTGGGGCAAAGAGGACAACTGAGTTATTGGCGAGGACATACTGGTGGCCACATATGGTCCGTGACATCAGGGAGTATGTTCAGGCATGTGTCTCCTGCGCCAGGAACAAGTCCACTCGACAACGGCCAGCATGGTTACTATTTCCTTTGCCGGTGGCAGACAGGCCCTGGGAGATGGTCGGGATGGACTTTGTGGTGGGCTTACCCAAGTCTCTGGGTTGCATTATCATTTGGGTGATCACCGACCACTTCTCCAAAATGGTGCACTTAGTGCCGCTACCACGGTTACCTTCTGCATGGGCCTTGACAGCATTATTTATTAGACACATCTTCCGTCTACACGGTA
Organism: Oophaga sylvatica; assembly: GCA_033576555.1. NCBI lineage: Eukaryota > Metazoa > Chordata > Amphibia > Anura > Dendrobatidae > Oophaga > Oophaga sylvatica. Next base: position 263,103,689 of record JARQOD010000006.1, on the reverse strand, counting down.
TGCCAGACAAGATTGTCAGCGATCGAGGTCCCCAATTTGCGTCTCGGTTCTGGAGAGAGTTGTGTCATCTACTCTGCATTGAGTTGAACCTCTCCTCTGCATATCATCCCGAGACGAATGGGTTGGTAGAGAGGGCCAACCAGACCTTGGTCACCTACTTGCGATATTTTGTCTCTGCCAGGCAGGATGACTGGGCATCCTTGCTCCCGTGGGCGGAATTCGCGCTAAACAATGCTGTGGCTGACTCCACCGGACAGACCCCATTCCTCTTAAATTACGGTCAGCATCCGCGGGTACCGGTGCCCATGCCCGTGGCTTCCGCCGACTCCAGGGTGGCAGACTGGGCTGTGGAGGCACGGGACATATGGGACCGCACCCAGGATGCCATTCAGGCTTCCAAGGAAAGGATGAGGTCTTCTGCCGATGCCCATCGGCGTCCTGCTCCGACATTTGCTCCTGGCGACCTAGTGTGGCTCTCCGCCCGAAACATCAGGCTACGGGGGTGGAATCCACTAAGTTGGCACCCCGCTATTTTGGTCCCTTCAAGGTTCTCGAGCAGGTGAACCCTGTGGTTTACCGTTTGGCCCTTCCGCCTCGCCTTGGTATCTCCGACACCTTCCATGTGTCCCTCCTAAAACCCGTGGTCATCTTCCAGTTGCCTGAGTCCTCTGCCGGGACGTCTGGTTCGTCTTTGGACGATTACGAGGTGAACGCCATTGAAGGGTGCAAGGTAGTACGGGGCAAAAATTTTTTGTGGGTGGATTGGAGGGGTTATGGGCCTGAGGATAGGTCCTGGGAGCCTGCCGAGCATGTTCATGCTCCGCAGCTCATCGCTGCCTTTGAGCGTAGCGAGGCCCAGAGAAGGGGGGGCCCTAGGAGGGGAGGTAATGTTAGGGGTCGAGTTCCCGCTTCTGCACAAGGGGAATCTCGAGCCATCCTGGCTGCGGTCTCCCATCCGTCTCCAGCCGCAGTGGACTCTGCTCAGCTTAGAGGTCGGTCCCAGCGTCTCACCCAGTCTAACAGTGTGCAGAGGATTACTGCTGCCTCTCCAGGCTCTGCTATTGTGGCCAGTACTGGTTAGCGGCGAGCAGACGTCTTTAGGACAAAGTCCTTGTTTTCCCCTTCTGAGCATGCCCAGGGTGAGATCTCTCATTGGAGATCATGGGTCACATGCTCAGGTACTGCAGCATCTCGTATTGGTCCGCCAGGAAGGTCCTGTGACTACTGGTGTTCTGGAACAGTTTCATTGGTCCTTGTTTCTGGCAGGTCCTGTAGCTGTTACTATAAAAGGGTGGCATGGCTGGGCCGCCATGCGCTAGTATCAATTGCATTATGTGCTTTGCACCAGTGTGATCATGCACGCATGTGGTTAGGGCTCGGCTGAAATAAGCCCCTAGAATACCGGCACCTCCGGTGAGGAGATTTGAGTGCAAGTGGTTAGGGCTTGGCTGAAATAAGCCCCTAGAATACCAGCTTCTCCGGTGAGGAGATTGCTTGATTGCGTTGCTGTCTGCATGATCACGGACTGCTATCCGCACAGCAGTTATCTGTGTATCCCTGTGGTGTTAACAAGACACAGTCTTTTTCTCAGCAGCTCTGTGACGCAACAGGGTTCACTTTATAACACTGGTTCAGCGCCCTAGCGTTTTACTTTGCGGCTCACTGAAGCTAAGTGAGTTCGCACCTATCGCCATATAGCGCTGTGGCATTCCCGTTAGCGGCTCTGGGGTTTAACAGAGTTCGCACTTACTGCCACAGCGCGCTATGGCGTTTATTTTAGCGACTCTGCGGGATAATAGAGTTCGCTACTTTCGCCATCTTACTAGCAGCGGGCTTCGCCTGCTCGGTGGACCCCGGGCTGCGAACGAACCTCTCTACTATATCTATTAGGTGCGTTCCGCAGACCCTAACAAGGGGTAATTGTAAATCTCCGTATATATTTCAGGAGTCAGACACAGACGCTCACAGGCTCTTTATGGATTAGACCAGAATATAAAAAGCAGAAAAAGGGTACTGCATCACAAGCGTACAGCTGTATTCAGTCTAGGGGTAATTGTAAATCTTCATATATATTTCCGGAGTCAGACACAGACGCTCACAGGCTCAGTATGACTAAGACCAGAATATAAAAAGCAGATTTATGGTAATGTATCAAAAGCGTAGAGCTATATACAGTCTAGGGGTAATTGCAAATCTACGTAAATATTTCCGGAGTCAGACACAGACGCTCACAGGCTCAGTATGGATTAGATCAGAATATAAAAAGCAGAAAAAGGGTACTGTATCAGAAGAAACCATGTGTATACAGTGTAGGGGTAATTGTAAATCTCCGTATATATTTCCGGAGTCAGACACAGATGCTTACAGGCTCAGTATGGCTTTGACCAGAATATAAAAAGCAGAAAAAAGGTACTGTATCACAAGCATACAGCTGTATATAGACTAGGGGTAATTGCAAATCTCCGTATATATTTCCGGAGTCAGACACAGACATTTACAGGCTCAGTATGGATTAGAGAAGAATATAAAAAGCAGAGAAAGTGTACTGTATCACAAGCGTACAGCTTTATACATTTTAGGGGTAATTGTAAATCTCCGTATAAATTTCCGGAGTCAGACACAGACGCTCACAGGCTCAGTATGGATTAGACCAGAATATAAAAAGCAGAAAAAGGGTACTATATCACAAGCGTACAGCTGTATACAGTCTAGGGGTAATTGTTATATTTTGGCAGCTGAGGAGAGCAGGCAAAAACGGCAATACACCAGAGAGGTTGGAATCTACTGGATTGCAGTACCCTGACTAACTACCACAACTAAAGGCAGCAGTGGAGCGTTCCTACGTTGGTCCTAGACGCCTCGTCACAGCCTGAGAAGCTAACTACACATAAAGATAGAAAGAGGATAGCTATCTGACCCGGAGCAGATCCCCAAAGAACATAGGAAGCCCCCAAACATGGAATGGCGGTTAGACAAGAGGAAATACAGACACAGACAGAAAATAGTATGAGCAAACGCTGGGGCCCAATTTGCCTAGACAGAAAAGGATAGGAAGGATACTTACTGCAATTCCAAAAAACCCTAAAAAAAGCCAATGCTACTAATTGCAAAAACACCTGAGATCACACGACCTCTACCACCTAAATTAGTTCTCTGGTGTAACAAAACTAAGCCGCAGCCACAGAAAAAACTGGAAAAGGCAAATGAACAAACAACAGTGGCTCCAGAGGAACCGAGAGGAGCCCCAGCCCCCTGGGGAGGGGAACCTGGCCAACCTCACAGAAATGCAGAGAAAAATGCAAATGGCAAGCACAAAAACAAAAGACAGAAAATATCTTATCTGAGAGCAGGAGAAGAGGCAAGACTCAGCAAGCTTCAAAGTTAACCAGGAACCACAGTTGAGACAAGAACAATTGATCACCGGCAACCATGATGGGGGGAAACCTCCCTTATATCCATCCAGTCTGTAATTCCTGATTGCCAATCCTCATTGAATGGTTCAGTACTGTTTGTAACCACCAGAGGGAGCTTCTGCTCAGAATTCATTTCTAAAACATTCATAACAGTACCCCCCCTTGAGGAGGGGTCACCGAACCCTCATTTGTGCAACCAGGTCGGTCATGATGAGCTCTGTGATACGCACGGATCAGTCTCCTAGCATGGATGTTCGAAGCAAACACCCAAGAATTGTCCTCCTGACCATAACCTCTCCACTTAATCAAAAACTGGAGTTTTCGTCTAGAAAAACGAGAATCCAATATTTTCTCAACCACATACTCCAGATTGCCCTCAACCAAAACAGGGTCAGGGGGCGCAGTCATAGGAACCACTGGCTCGACAAACCTCTTCAATAAGGACTTGTGGAACACGTAATGGATCTTAAATGTCCCTGGAAGAAGTAAACGAAAGCAAACAGGATTAAGAATCTCCATGATCTTATAAGGTCCAATGAACCTAGGCTTAAACTTAGGAGATGCAACTCTCATAGGAATATTTTTTGAGGACAACCAGACCAAGTCCCCCACTTTAAACCGAGGACCATCAGTCCTACGCCGGTTGGCAAACCGCTGGGCCTTCTCCTGAGAGAGGGACAACCTCTCCACTACCTGGTCCCAAATCTGCTGCATACGCTCCACAACAGAGTCAACACCCGGACAGACAGAAGCCTCCATCTGTCCCAAAGAAAATCGAGGGTAAAACCCAAAATTGCAGAAAAATGGAGACATCAAAGTGGCAGAGCTTGCCCTATTATTAAGAGCAAACTCAGCCAAAGGCAAAAAAGAGACCAAGTCATCTTGATCAGCAGACACAAAGCATCTCAGATAAGTCTCCAATGTCTGGTTTGTTCTCTCAGTTTGTCCATTGGTCTGAGGATGAAAAGCAGAGGAAAAAGACAATTGAACACCAAGTTTAGAACAAAAAGTCCTCCAAAATCTGGAAACAAACTGGACTTCTCTGTCAGACACAATGTTCTCAGGAATTCCGTGTAACCGAACCACATGCTGAAGGAACAAAGGCACCAATTTGGAGGAGGAAGGCAACTTAGGTAATGGCACAAGATGTATCATCTTGGAAAACCTATCACAAATCACCCAGATAACAGTCATTCTCTGAGAAACAGGGAGGTTGGAAATAAAATCCATAGAGATATGGTCCATGGTCTCTTGGGCACAGGCAATGGCATCAACAAACCACTAGAGCGAGAGCAAGGCTTGGAGCGAGAGCAAGTCCCACAGGACTGCACAAACTCCCTGACGTCATGAGACAAAGTAGGCCACCAAAAGGACCGACTCACCAAGTCTCTGGTACCAAAAATTCCGGGATGACCGGCCAACGCGGAACAATGAATCACAGACATCACACTCTTCTTCCACTGGTCTGGGACAAACAATTTCCCAACAGTGCAGTGCTTGGGTTTATCCTCCTAACACCCCTCCAAAACCAGTCTCAAATTGGGCTAGATGGCGGAAAGAACTGCACCCTTTTTCAAAATAACAGCAGGATCAGATAACTCAGGAGAGTCCACAAGGAAACTCCTCGAGAGGGCATCCGCCTTAACATTCTTAGTGCCAGGAAGAAAGGAAACCACAAAATTAAAACGTGTGAAAAACAAGACCCACCTGGCCTGTCTAGGATTAAGTCGCTTGGCTGATTCCAGATAAACCAGATTCTTATGTTCCGTGAGGACCACCACCTGATGTTTGGCTCCCTCCAGCCAATGTCTCCACTCTTCAAAAGCCCACTTTATGGTCAATAACTCCCGATTACCCACGTCATAACTACGTTCAGTTGGAGAAAATTTTCGAGAGAAAAAAGCACAAGGGTTACTTTTAGAGGTCTCAGGATCTCTTTGGGACAAAACGGCACCTGCCCCAATTTCAGAGGCATCAACCTCCACCTGAAATGGCAGAGAAACATCAGACTGCCGTAGAACAGGAGCAGAAGTGAATCTCTGTTTAAGTTCCTGAAACGCAGAGACTGCCTCAGGAGGCCAATTCACCACATCAGAACCCTTTTTGGTCAAATCAGTCAATGGTTTAACAATAACAGAGAAATTACCAATAAATTTACGATAAAAATTGGCAAAACCCAAGAATCTCTGAAGAGCCTTTAATGAAGTAGGTTGGACCCAATCACAGATGACCTGAACCTTGACCGGGTCCATTTCAATAACAGATGGAGACAAAATGAATCCCAGAAATGAGATCCTCTGTACGCCAAAAAGACACTTTGATCCCTTCACATACAGAGCATTCTCTCTCAAAATCTGGAACACAGTCCGAACATGTTTCACATGAGAGTCCCAGTCATTGGAAAAAATCAAGATATCATCCAAATAAACAATCAGAAATTTATCCACAAAATCCCTGAAAATGTCATTCATGAAGGACTGGAAGATTGAAGGAGCATTAGTGAGCCCAAAGGGCATCACTAGGTACTCAAAATGCCCCTCTTGGTATTAAATGCCGTCTTCCATTTATCCCCGTGCTTAATGCGAATAAGGTGATACGCCCCACTGAGGTCAAGCTTGGTAAACCAACTAGCACTTTTCATCCTGGAAAACAGGTCAGAAATCAAGGGTAACGGATATTGATATTTCACAGTGATGTTGTTCAAGAGACGATAATCAATACACGGCCTTAATGAACCATCCTTTTTGGCCACAAAGAAAAAACCAGCACCCAAGGGTGAAGAGGATGGTCTGATATGACCCTTCTCCAATGACTCCTTGATATAAGACCGCATAGCGTCATGTTCAGGTACAGACAAGTTAAAAAGGCGACCTTTAGGGAATTTACTACCAGGCACTAATTCAATAGCGCAGTCATAGCTCCTATGGGGGGCAAGGATGCAGATTTACTTTCGCTAAACACATCAGAAAAATCAGTCAAAAAGTCAGGCATATCTTGAGCCTGGGGAGATGCAGAAAAAACAGGAGTGTTGGCATTAACACATTGGCAACCCCAACTGGTTACAGACACAGATTTCCAATCCAAAACAGGATTATGAGACTGCAACCAAGGGAAACCTAGTACAATAATGTCATGCAGATTATACAGCACCAAAAATTTGCAACTCTCCTGATGATCAGGTTCAACCCTCATCATCACCTGAGTAGAGAACTGGGGTTTATTCTCAGCCAAATGGGTAGAATCAATCCCCAGTAGGGGAATAGACTTCCGTAGGGGTATCAAGGGAAACCCACAACGTTTAGCTAAATCAAAATCCATCAGGTTAATAGCTGCTCCCGAATCAACAAAAGCCTGAGCAGAAAATGTGGACAGGGAGCAAATCAGGGTAACAGTCAACAGAAATTTAGTCTGAACACTACCCAAGACAACTGAGCGTGCAAAACGTCTTCCCCGCTTAGGGCAGACTGAAATAGCATGAGAGGCATCACCACAGTAGAAACATAACCCATTGCATTTTCAAAACTCATGACGCTGTGCTCCAGAAGCCACTCTATCACACTGCATGGGTTCAGAAGCTGGTTCACAAGGCAACACCATTCCACGCATACCTCTATGCTCACGCAAACGTCTGTCAATTTGAATCGCCAATGACATAGAATCATTGAGACCAGAGGGAGCAGGGAAACCCACCATAACATCTTTTACATTCTCTGACAGACCCTTCCGAAAAAGGGCTGCCAAAGCATCATCATTCCATTTGGTCAGAACTGCCCACTTTCGGAATTTCTGACAGTACAACTCAGCGTCCTCAAGCCCCTGATTTAATGCCAACAAGGTTTTTTCAGCTTGATCAGTGACATTAGGTTCATCGTACAATAACCCCAGAGCCAATGAAAATAATGCAAAATACAAACACTAAACTCAAAACAGGGTCACCCAGATAATGTTGATCAGGGAAAAAAGCCCACACTACACAGACTGGATACCGACGACACGAGGAGGAGAAGCATTACAATTTATGACAACCCTGCGGCCCTGTCGCGCAGTGACTGTGTCTCCTGAGGACTTAGGTTTTAAAGCAAAAAACAACTTACAGTTATTTTTGAAATTCAGAAATTTAGCTCGATCCCCCAAAAATAAATCTGGCATGGGGATCCTAGGTTCCACAATCGGCAACCCTGCAAGATAGGTAGCAATACTCCGAACTTCAGTGGCAAGCTGATCCACACGGCCAGACAACTGTGCAAACTCCATTGAGAGAAAAAAAAAATCCTCCTCAGCACCCAGAGAAAAAGAGGGAAAAAAAATGCAGAAAAAAAAATAAAAATCTCTGACAACTCTGACAACTTTTTTCTTTCCATACTATTTTTCCCTTCTGTGAGTACCATATAATTTTCAGTTATGGCCGGTGATAATGTTATGTTTTGGTAGCTGAGGAGAGCAGGCAAAAACGGCAATACACCAGAGAGGTTGGAATCTACTGGATTGCAGTACCCTGACTAACCACCACAACTAAAGGCAGCCGTGGAGCGTTCCTACATTGGTCATAGACTCCTCGTCACAGCCTGAGAGGCTAACTACACCTAAAAATAGAAACAGGAAAGCTATCTGCCCCGGAGCAGATCCCCAAAGAACATAGGAAGTTCCCAAACATGGAATGGCGGTTAGACAAGAGGAAATACAGACACAGACAGAAAATAGTATGAGCAAACGCTGGGGCCCAATCTGCCTAGACAGAAAAGGATAGGAAGGATACTTACTGCAATTCCAAAAAACCCTAAAAAAAGCCAACGCTACTAATTGCAAAAACACCTGAGATCACACGACCTCTACCACCTAAATTAGTTTTCTGGTGTAACAAAACTAAGCCGCAGCCACAGAAAAACTGGAAAAGGCAAATGAACAAACAACAGTGGCTCCAGAGGAACCGAGAGGAGCCTCAGCCCCCCCGGGAGGGGAACCTGGCCAACCTCACAGAAATGCAGAGAAAAATGCAAATGGCAAGCACAAAAACAAAAAACAGAAAATATCTTATCTGAGAGCAGGAGAAGAGGCAAGACTCATCAAGCTTCAAAGTGAACCAGGAACCACAGTTGAGACAATAACAATTGATCACCGGCAACCATGATGGGGGGAAACCTCCCTTATATCCAGCCAGTCTGTAATTCCTGATTGCCAATCCTCATTGAATGGTTCAGTACTGTTTGTAACCACCAGAGGGAGCTTCTGCTCAGAATTCATTTCTAAAACATTCATAACAGGTAATTGTAAATCTCCGTATATATTTCAGGAGTCAGACATAGACGCTCACAGGCTCAGTATGGATTAGACAAGAATATAAAAAGCAGAAAAAGGGTACTGTATCAGAATATACCAGGTGTATACAGTGTAGGGAGAATTGTAAATCTCCGTATATATTTCCGGAGTCAGACACAGAAACTCACATGCTCAGTATGGCTTAGACCAGAATATAAAAAGCAGAAAAATAGTACTGTATCACAAGCGTACAGCTGTATACAGTCTAGGGGTAATTGTAAATCTCCGTATATATTTCCGGAGTCAGACACAGACGCTCACAGGCTCAGTATGGATTAGACAAGAATATAAAAAGCAGAAAATGGGTACTGTAACAGAAGATACCAGGTGTATACAGTGTAGGGTAATTGTTAATCACCCTATATATTTCCGGAGTCAGTCAGAAACGCTCAAAGGCTCAGTATGGATTAGACCAGAATATAAAAAGCAGAAAAAGGGTACTGTATCTCAAGCGTACAGCTGTATACAGTTTAGGGGTAATTGTAAATCTCTGTATATATTTCCTGAGTCAGACACAGATGTTCACAGGCTCAGTGTGGCTTAGACCAGAATATAAAAAGCAGAAAAAGAGTACTGTATCACAAGTGTACAGCTGTATACAGTCTAAGTGTAATTGTAAATCTCCGTATATGTTTCCGCAGTGAGACACAGACGCTCACAGGCTCAGTATGGATTAGACAAGAATATAAAAAGCAGAAAAAGGGTACTGTATCACAAGCGTACAGCTGTATACAGTCTACGGGTAATTGTTAATCTTAGTGTATATTTCAGGAGTCAGACACAGATGCTCACAGGCTCAGTATGGATTAGCAAAAATCCTATATAGAAAAGAAATACCAGAAATGACACTATTCAATATTTTTAATGAATATCAATAAACAAATATATAATCCCAAAAAAGATACTCATAAGAAAAATATATAAAAAATTATATATAAAAAATCTTTTTCTAAAAATTCATTAAAATTAATACCAATATTTTATTATAAAAATGGATGAACACAACCAGATTTAATAAAATATAAAGCTTTATTGAAGACAAAAATAAAATTAACATACAATACATATATAAATTTATTATTATAATTCGTGTGTGTGGGGCTTCATGTGTCAAATTTGATTGGTAATTAATTAATTTAAATCATAAACCTCCTTAAATGCTAAAGTAATTTGTGCATTCTTACCAAAAATTGGTAAAAAATAAATAAAAACTGCATATAAATTCTATTAGATAATAATTTAAGTGCAACTGAAAAAATGTCTATCAAAATACATAATAATTAATAAATCAGTGCACGTAATTCAAATAATAAACAAATATATGTGTAGCAAGAAAACTCATCACAAATGAATCACACAATATATGGTGTAAAAATAGCAGTGAAAATCAAAACACTTAGCGCACAAACCATCAAGTGAAAATATCAGTGCACATAAAGCATAATACAATTGATCAAAACAGCGCTAGAATGGTCACGCAAAATTTGGTGCTATAATAACAGTGAACACCAGAGAATACAAAAAACAATTTGTGCACAAAATAAATAAAAGCAGGAGATACCAACCAGATTAGACACACTACTGCCCCAGCACACACCACTCCAACGCACGTTTCGCAGTTGCTTCGTCAGGGAGTGACGTGCTGTGTTTTCTTGTTACACATATATTTGTTTATTATTTGAATTACGTGCACTGATTTATTAATTATTATGGATTTTGATAGACATTTTTTCAGTTGCAATTAAATTATTATCTAATAGAATTTATATGCATTTTTTATTTATTTTTTACCAATTTTTGGTAAGAATGCACAAATTACTTTAGCATTTAAGGAGGTTTATTATTTAAATTAATTAATTACCAATCAAATTTGACACATGAAGCCCCACACACACTAATTATAATAATAAATTTTTATATATTTTGCATGTTAATTTTATTTTTGTCTTCAATAAAGCTTTATATTTTATTAAATCTGGTTGTGTTCATCCATTTTTTATAATAAAATATTGGTATTAATTTTAATGAATTTTTAGAAAAAGATTTTTTATATATAATTTTTTATATATTTTTCTTATGAGTATCTTTTTTGGGATTATATATTAGTATGGATTAGACCAGAATATAAAAAGCAGAAAAAGGGTACTGTATCACAAGTGTACAGCTGTATACAGTCTAGGGGTAATTGTAAATCTCCGTATATATTTCCGGAGTCAGACACAGACGCTCACATGCTCAGTATGGATTAGACAAGAATATAAAAAACAGAAAAAGGCTACTGTATCACAAGCGTACAGCTGTATACAGTCTAGGGGTAATTGTAAATCTCCGTATATATTTCCCGAGTCAGACACAGACGCTCACAGGCTCAGTATGGATTAGACCAGAATTCAAAAAGCAGAAAAAGGGTACTGTATCACAAGCGGACAGCTGTATACAGTCTAGGGGTAATTGTAAATCTCCGTATTTATTTCCGGAGTCACACACAGATAGTCAGCATGTATTTGTCCGTGAAACCAGCCAGTGCACGGTAGTGTGTGAGGAACGTACAGCTCTATACGGTGTGGGAAAAAATGAACTCTCGGTAACTGTGCAGAAAAAAGAATAAAAAAATTAGTGCTGTGCTAAAAGCAGTCTGCACAGCAGTGTACACACAGCAATACAGCTAGCAGGCAGCCTGTTAACCAGCGCTGCTGCACACAAGAAAATCCTTCCCTGTCACTGGCAGGCAGCCTAATAACCAGCGCTGTTGCACACAAGAAAATGCTCCCCTTTCAGTGCACATTAACTGTACAGCACAATTGCTATCAGCACAGGCACATAAGAACTTCTCTTTACAGCCCTAACTCTCTCCCTACTGAAAAACAGCATCAGCAACCTCTCCCTACTGTTAAGATCTGCAGAAGTAGAATGGCAGTCAGCGGTCAGGTCTTTTATAGCCACTATGATGCCTCCCAAAGCAAGCTAGTCACTGCAATGCCCCTCTCTAAGATGGTGTTGGACGCTGCCCATGTCATCTCGTTGCCCACAGTGTACGTCCTTGCTCATTGGCTGAAAAAAGGCGCCTGCAAGCATTTTGGGAAAACCGACTATGGCGCTCGGGTCGACGACCGCATGGCCGACTTCACGCAAAGCAAAACCCGACTTTGGCGAAAGTCGGCGACTTTTGAATCTGACCGACCTGTTTCGCTCAAGTCTAGTCGTTGGCATTGAAATGGGCACTGTAGGTGTGCTTACTGTCCTCCACTCCCTGCCGACTTTGCTTCCCTATTGACTTGCATTGGGTTTCGTGTTTCAGTCGGATCTCCGACTTTTCCCGATAGTCGACTGATTTCGTTCGACTCACGATTCACGAAACCCGACTCGACCCTCCGTGAGGCAAAGTCGCTCATCTCTAGCTGGCACCAGTCGTGGACCCAGGCATTTGTCCCACTGAGTCGGGTGCATAGATGAACATGTGTCCGATCATGCTGGTGGTGGTTATGACCTTAGTAGTCAGGCCCCTGCTGATCTTGGCATGACACAGGTTGCAAATGACCATTTTTTTTGTCTCAGAACTCTCTTTAAAAAAGTCCCAAACTGGGGAACACCTAACTCTTTGATAAAGAAATTCGCGAGTGTCAGTGCTCTGCTGAACAATTGCCCGTCTTATCCTTCTGGACACCCCACTGCCTCTTCCTCCAGTTTCAGTGCTGTCGATCCCTGCCTTCAGCGGTGCTGTCTCGCTATGCATACCAACTTCCCAGGTTAGTTTGGTGACTTCATCATCCACCATCTTTCCTTCCACTGCCACACCCTGGTCCTCATGACTTCGTGCTTAACCACAAACTGACTTATTGGCAACTGTGTCTTATCATCATCTTCCTCCTTAATCAAAATATGCTGTTCCCCACCATCATCGCCTTGTGACCATTGCTGCTCTAAGTTTTGTGCATCACTAAATAGCGTTGCCTCTTGTCTCTGTTAGACCATACAGGGTAAGAGGTCATAATCCAGAAATTATGTCGTAAAGTGCTCCGATAAGTGTTCCTGTGTTGAATAACTAGTCTCCTTGGACTCAACAGAGTGGCAGAAAGTGGTCTAGACTAGTGATGAGCAAGCGTGTTCATCACTACTCGCAACTCGCTCGAGAATCAGTGTACTCGGGATGCTTGGCTCTCGGAGAGTACTTTTTTAATGTTCAAGCGGCAGCTCGAGTCCCCACCCCTCATGTTTGCCACATTTTAGACAGCCAATGAACATGTTTGGATTGCCTGCCAGTCAGTGTAATGCATAGCCATAATGGTTGTGGCATTACTATGATTAGCTGGCCACATAGCGTCATCAGGTCAATATCAGACCAGAGCTCGTCACTATGCACACACTGTGCCCCAGAAAGAGGCAGGGTAGAGGTGCTGGTGAGAGAGGGATAGAATTGTAGCTGCGTATTAGCCAGGGATACAACCACATTTATATTTCTTTTATGTACAACAACAGCCCTTCTTAGGGCTATTTATAATAAATAATAATACTGCTGTTAGAGATTGTGGTGAAGCATAGTGTAGGACATGATAGGGTGAATTGCAAGTCTTCCATGCTGCAGCCTGCAACTCATACTAAAACCCCTTCTCAGGGCTAATAATACTCTTTTTGCTCTTAAACCTGCACATTTTTCTGAGCTGTGAAATATTATACACTATTTTTACTGTGGCCGTTGTGCCTTAAAAGCATACAGCCAGACTTGGTTGGATTTCAATAGCATTGCTATATTGATACTGCTGTCTTATAAGCTCATTTGAGGTGTGCTAATATCCCTGGCATTATAATACAGGAATTTTTTGGAGTAGTGACATTTTATAAAGCATTTATAGTGCTAGAGTTGGGTCTCCAACCCCACTCAAAAAACAGTTGATAAAAAAAATCACATTGCTATATTGATACTGCAGTCTTATACATCCATCTGAAGTGGGCACATTTTGCTGGCATTTTAAAACTGCAATTTTTTTGAGCAGTAAAAGTTTATACAGCATTTATTGTGCTACATTTGGGCCTCAAAACCCCCTCAAAAAATTGTTTGTTAAAAAGTCGCATTGCTATATTGATACTGCAATCTTATAAGTCCATCTGAAGTGGGCACATTTTGCTGGCATTGTAATAATGCAATTTTTTTCTGCAATGATATTTTAAATGGAATTTATCTTGCTATAGTTGGGCCTCAAACACCACCCAAAAAATTGTTTGCTAAAAAAATTGCATTGCTATATTGATACTGCAGTCTTATATGTCCCGTTGAAATTGACACATTTTGCTGGCATTCTCATACTGAAATTTTTTGAGCAGTGATATTTTATACGGCATTTATCAGGTTACGGTTGGGTCTCAAAACCACTAAAAAATGAAATTGATTGAGAAAAATTGCATTACTATATTGATACTGTATTTTTATATGTCCATCAGTAATGGGCAAATTTTGCTGGCATTGTAATACTGTCTGCAACATTTTCTGAACAGGAATATATCAGACGTAATTTAAAAATGGAACGGCGAGTGGTAAGTAATGGGGAAGTGGATGTGATGCTGATGGTGAGTGCTGAGGCTGAGAACGTGAGCAAGGTGAAACTGTGTCTGCCACAGGAGCACAACAAACACATACATCATGTCGATCTAGCTCCTGTCCCACTTTGAAGAGGGGTACAGAACACCACTCTTGAATCCAGATCAGTTTAATAATGCTTCCAGTCACTTTACCAGCACTTTTGTCCAGTCTCAGTAGCTGTGATTCTGGACTACATAATCCTCACTCTGATCTTCCTTCCTCCCACCATGCCAAGTGCCCGGAGATAAGTGATCCCCCACTTGGACACTCCAAAGAGCTGTTCACATTTCCATTTATAGATTCTGGCCTCTCGCCTTGCCCATTCCAACTGGGACTTGAGGCAATCAAATGCAATGATGCTCAAATATTTGAGTAGTTACTCTCAAAAGAAGGTGATGGTGGGAGAATGCAATTACTGTGGCAAGAGCTGAATGATAATGAGACACAATTTCCAGCAAGTGGTATTGTTTATAGATGAGCGAGCTTTTAAAGGCTTGGTTCTGTTCAGATTCGGCAAACGGACCAATGTTGGCCGAATAGTTTATCAAACATCAGAACCTCAATGATGTCAATGGGAAGCAAAACCAAATGTATAGACAACACCGTTGAAGGGGTCAAAAAGATGCCAAAATGCTCAAATTAGAGGCAGACACCCGGATAAGTGGCATCAATTGACCCATAGTACAAATTTGATATTAGCACAGCAGCAGTCAGCCATGAACCATGCATGAGATATCAGGCTCTGGGCCAGCATTTACAGTTTTGAATTTACATTAAAATTAAGACGAGGTAGGTGAGGGACAAGTGTAAGCCTGCTGTGCTAGGATCCCTAATACCTCATGCAACAGCTCAAATTGCTTTTCTGCACAGCTACATTCAGGTGGCACAAATATCAGTTTAGCAGACAGCAAATGTTATAAAATGTAATGATAGTAACACAGTTAGTTGACTGAAAGTAAGAGCAGGCCTGTTGGTCTGGGAGAACTACTGTTACAGGCAACACACATGAAGGAGACTCAACTTGGAGTACAAACATTTCTCAAAATTCTTGACACACACCTCTAAAGTGTCATCAATTTTCCAGAGTAGAAATATTATAATTGCATGCTTTTTTGAAAACTTCTGTTACTGTACGGTCTGCTCAATTCCCATTCTTTGGTAGCTGCACAACAGTATTATTATTATTATTATTATTATTAATATTATTAATAATTATAGTGCTATTTATGTGAAAAGGGGTATACATAATAAAAACAAGTACAATAAGCTTAACCCCTTAATGACCGATTCAATTTTTACCTTAATGACCAAACCAAATTTTACAATTCTGACCACTATCACTTTATGAAGTTACAACTGTTAAAAGCGCTTCAACATCTCCCACTGACTCTGAGACTGCTTTTTTGTGACATGTTGTACTTTATGATAGTGGTAAAATTTCTTCAATATGACTTGTGAAAAAAGCGGAAAATTGGCAAACATTTTGAAGTTTTCACAATTTTCAAACATTTAAATCTTATACCCTTAAATCAGGTAGTTATATCACAAAAAATAGTTAATAAATAACATTTTCCACATGTCTGCTTTACATAAGTCCAATTTTGGAAACAATTTTTTGTTACGAAGTTAGAAGGGTTAAAGTGGACCAGTGATTTCTAATTTTTTCAACAAAAAACCATATAAAGTGAGTTTCAGGGGCATATATAACAAAAAATACCCAAAAGTGACACCATTGTAAAAACTGCACCCTTCAAGGTGCTCCAAACCACATTCAATGAGTTTATTAACCCTTCAGGTGTTTCACATGAACTTAAGCAATGTGAAAGGAAAAGATAAACATTTTTTTTCACAAAAAATTCATTTTCGACTCAAACTATTTAATTTTCACACGGTAGCAGGAGAAAATGGACCCCAAAATTTGTTGTGCAATTTCTTCTGAATATGCTGATGCCTTATTTGTAGGGAAAATCTACTGGTTGGGCATACAGCAGGGCTTGGAAGGGAAGGAGCACCATTTGGAAAGCATGTCTCATTAAGGAAGGGCACAAAATATTGTTTGGGAGAAATGTGGACTTAGTTCTGGACTACAGTTTTACAGCAATGAATTTATATTTTCAAATGTGGACTCCTGCCTAGGCCAAAATATTAGAAGCACAACATATTATTCCACAAAAATGTGGCATTGCTTTTTAATATTAACAACGCCAAATATTTTTCTCCAGAAATGAGGCCTTGTTTCAGGAACATGGTATCAGCACAAACAATTTGTATTTTCAAATGTGGACTCATGCATGGCCAAAAATATTACCAGCGCAAAATATGTTTCTGCAGAAATGTGCCATTCCTTCTGGAGCACGCTATTTGAACAATTTCGATTCTTAATTCTAGACTCCTGGATGGAGCAAAAATATCAGCACAAAATGATTAGATACTGAAATGTCCCCTGCTTTCTGGAGCACTGTATTAGAACAAACAATTTAGATTTTTAATTGTGGACTCTTGGACAGAGCAAAAATATGAACATAAACTGATTAGATACTGAAATGTGGCCTGCTTTTTGAAATACGGTAATACAACAAACAAACTAAATTCTCTAATGTGGACTCCTGGCTCAAGCACAATATTATCAGCACAAAAGAGTTATATGCTGAAATGTGCCCTGCTGTCACACACAATGAGTAAAATCAAGTAATCAGCTGGAAGGTCAGTTTCACAATCACACAGGATTCTATTTATCTGAAATAGCTGACTGAATATCAACTGCCTAAATAACTTTCTGACTATCATGTGGTTGCAGCAGGACCAGCCTCTCTGCGCTGCTACACTGACAAAATGGTGCTAAAAAAACATGTCCACTCTATATATGGAGAAGGACATATGACTTTGGCCGCCAATGACGCATTCCCTTGTGTCTCGACATTGTGGATGGTTTATGCCCCCTGATTGGCTGCCTGAATTTGATTCACATAAAGTTAAGGGAAATCAAAAGAGTATGCCACTCCTCTAACCTCTCCACATGCCCCTCTAACCTCTCTGCACCCCCCTGCCTCATAAAACACATCCTCCATGAACTGACTGCTCATCATACAGCACCACTATTCTAGCCAAATTAATAACAAAAGCAGTAGTGGAAATGTGATGATTTACCGAACTGTGACTGAATTTTGCAGCCTTTGAGTAAAAATGCTCTTGAAAACAAACACGAATCTGAATGTACCACGTTTGTGCCTAATTAGAAATTGGTAAACGTTTTCTGAACACGTTCACTCATCTCTAGTTAGCAGAGGAAATTGCAGAACCACTAGCCAGAAACTTTGAAAAATAATGGACAGCAGGAAAAGTCCCAGAAGATTGTAGAAAGGCAAATGTGCTTCCTTTCTTTAAAAAAGGAAATAAGATGGAGCCAGAAAATTACAGGCTAGTGAGCCTTACTTCTATTCCAGGAAAGTCTTTGAACAAATTATTAAATAGCATGTATATAAATGCTTCATAAGAAAACAGTAATTAATCAGAGCCAGCATGGGTTTGTAGTAGAGATGAGCGACTTTCCCTTTGTTCGGGTCGAGTCGGGTTTCATCAAAGCCGACTCTTGCAAAAGTCGGGTGGAGCAAAATCGGCCGACTATCGGGAAAAGTCGGTGGGTCGACCGAAACACAAAACTCAATGCAAGTCAATAGGGAAGCAAAGTTGGCAGAGAGTGGAGGACAGTAAACACACCTACAGTGCCCATTTTCAGAGCCGGCGGGAGGCTCAGCCAAAGAGCGGTGCTGGCACGGCTTTGAGCGGCGCAGGATTCAAATCCTCCGCCGTGCGGCACCGCTCATTGACAGAGCCAGGGGGCGGCTCAGCCAATGAGCGGTGCGGGATTCAAATCCCCAGCCATTGGCTGAGTGGTGCCGCCTGGCTTTGCTATGTGTGTGTGTGCGAGGCTGTGTGTGTGTGTGTGTGTATGCAGGCATCGTACGATGGGACTGTAAGTCCCATCCAGCTATGCCTGCTACACTGTCATGAGTGACACATTAGCCAATGATGGGACAGTAGTAGTCCATCATCCGGCTAATATGTTGAATGTAAAAAAACATACATTACATACGCAACATACGAAACATACAACATATAACACAGAACATACATACAACACTGAACATACATATAACATACAACACATAACATACAGAACATACATATAACACATAACATACATAACATACATATAACACATAACATACATTACATACATATAACACATAACATACACTACATACATATAACATACAACATGTAACATACATATAACATACAACACATAACATACAGAACATACATATAACACATAACATACAGAGCATACATATAACATACAACACATAACATACATATAACACATAACATACAGTACATACATATAACATACAACACGGAACATACATATAACATACAAAACATAACATGCATATAACATACAACACAGAACATACAGAACATACATATAACACATAACATACAGAGCATACATATAACACATAACATACAGAACATACACATAACATACAACACATAACATACAGTACATACACATAACATACAACTTCATAACATACAGAACATACACATAACACATAACATACAGAACATACACATAACATACAACACATAACATAGAGCACATACTCACCAATCACCTATTCCCCGATGCCATCGTCTCCTGTAATAAAAATAAATTAATAAAGCAACCTATACATCACCTGTCCGCCGTAGTCCAGATAACAACGAGTGTCCCACAATGATCTCCGATATAGAATGCTGACATCGGGTGATGTCAGTGCTCTACACCGCCCCTGCGATACACTCCTGTGTATCCCTCAGACGCCAGGAGAGAATGACGTCACTATAGTTCATTCTCTCACCGGCAGTGCTGGGTGAGAAAATTCCCATGCAGCATTGCCATAAAGTGAGAGAATGAACTCAGTGATGCACTGCAGGAGCCATTGTCTCCTGTCAGTGCATCACTGGGAGGCCCTACAGAGCAGTGGCATCACCTGATGTCACTGTTCTATAGGGGAGACCATCATGGGACATTGGTTATTAATTGGACTATGTCGGACAGGGAGTTTATGGTTGTTTTATTTTTTTACGTTTTATTACAGGAGATCGAGGGCATCTCTTTGATCTGAGCGTATAATAAAGATATGAAAACCGTGTTGTGTTTTATTTCATTAAAATACTTTATTCTTATGCGTGTGTTGTTTTTTTAACACTTTATTAATATAGGATTAATAATGGATAGGCGTCTTATTGACGCCACCTCTATTATTAACCGGGTTTAATGTCACCTTACAATAGCAAGGTGATATTAACCCCTTATTACCCCATATCCCACCGCTACAGGGGAGTGGGAAGAGAGGGGCTAAGTGCCGGAATTTGCACATTGTACAGATGCGCCAATTTTGGGGCGACTGGGTGCTGGTATTTTTAGCCAGGGGGGTGCGCCAATATCCTTGGCCCCTTCCTAGGCTATGAATATCAGCCCGCAGCTGTCTGCGTAGCCTTTCTGGCTATAAATTACTGGGGGACCCCACATAATTTTTTTTTGTGGTCCCCGTATTTTAATAGCCAGTAAAGGCTAGCTGCGGGCTGATATTCATAGCCTGGGAAGCTCCAAGGGTATTAACCCCTTCCCAGGCTAGAAATATTGGCCCGAGCCGTCGGCTTTCCCCCTCTGGAGAAGAAAATTGCACCATTTTTTTCCCATTTTTTTAAAAGTTAACTATATTGCGTGAAGATTTTGTGTGTGTGTGCGTGGGTCTTTAATTATTTATGTACCATCCTATCTATCTATTATCTATGTAATATCTATCTATCTATTATCTATCTATTTTCTATCTGTCTATCTATCTTCTATCTATCTATCTATCTATCTATCTATCTATCTATCTATCTATCTATCTATCTATCTATCTATTATCTATCTATCTGTCATCTATCTATCTATCTATCTGTTATCTATCTATCTATCTATCTATTATCTATCTATTATCTATCTATTATCTACTATTATCTACCTATCATCTATCTATCTATCTATCTACTATCTATTATCTATCTATCTATCTATCTATCTATTTCTATCTATCTATCTATCTATCTATACTATCTATCTGTCTATCTTCTATCTGTCTATCTTCTATCTATTATCTATCTATCTATCATCTATTTATTATCTATCTATCTATTATCTATTTATCTATTATCTATTTATCTAACTATCTGTCACACGACAATCGCATGACAATTCCAGCACTTAGCCCCTCTCTTCCACTCCCCTGTAGCGGTGGGATATGGGGTAATAAGAGGTTAATATCACCTTGCTATTGTAAGGTGACATTAGGCCCGGTTAATAATAGAGAGGCGTCAATAATATAAGATTTATATTAATAAAGGGTTAAAAAACAACACACGCATAAGAATAAAGTATTTTGATTAAATAAAACACAACACGGTTTTCATATCTTTAGTATACTCTCAGATCCAAGCGACGCCCTCAATCTCCTGTAATAAAACATAAAAAAATAAAACAACCGTATACTCTCAGTCCGACGCAGTCCAATTAATAACGAATGTCCCATGACGGTCTCCCCTATAGAACAGTGACATCAGGTAATGCCACTGCTCTGTAAGGCCTCCCAGTTATGCACTGATAGGAGATAATGGCTCCTGCAGTGCATCACTGAGTTCATTCTCTCACTTTATGGCAATGCTGCGTGGGAATTTTCTCACCCAGCATTGCCGGTGAGAGAATGAACTGTAGTGATGTCATTCTCTTCCGGTGTCTGAGCGATACACAGGAGTGTATCGCAGGGGCGTGTAGAGCGCTGACATCACCCGATGTCAGCGTTCTATACCGGAGATCGTCGTGGCACACTCGTTATTATCTGGACTACAGCGGACAGGTGATGTATAGGTTGCTTTATTATTTTATTTTTATTACAGGAGACAATGGCATCGGGGAATAGGTGATTGGTGAGTATGTACTCTATGTTATGTGTTGTATGTTATGTGTATGTTCTGTATGTTATATGTTATGTGTATGTTCTGTATGTTATGTGTTGTATGTTATGTGCATGTACTGTATGTTATGTGTTGTATGTTATGTGTAGGTACTGTATGTTATGTGTTGTATGTTATATGTATGTACTGTATGTTATGTGTTATATGTTATATGTATGCTCTGTATGTTATGTGTTATATGTATGCTCTCTGAATGTTATGTGTTATATGTTATATGTATGCTCTGTATGTTATGTGTTATATGTATGTTCTGTATGTTATGTGTTGTATGTTAAATGTATGTTGCGTGTTGTATGTTAAATGTATGTTCTGTGTTATATGTATGTTCTGTGTTATATGTTGTATGTTCTGTATGTTGTGTATGTAATGTATGTTTTTTTACATTCAACACATTAGCTGGATGATGGGACTACTCCTGTCCCATCATTGGCTAATGTGTCACTCACTGACAGTGTAGCAGGCATAGCCGGATAGGACTTGTAGTCCCATCGGACGATGCCTGCATATATACACGTACACAAACAAAGCCGGGCGGTACCGCTTAGCCAATGGCGGGGATTTGAATCCCGCACCGCTCATTGGCTGAGCCACCCGCCGGCTGTCAATGAGCGGTGCCGCACGGCGGGGGATTTGAATCCCGCGCCGCTCAAAGCCGCACCAACACCGCTATTTGGCTGAGCCTCCCGCCGGCTCTGAAAATGGGCGGGCGGCTCAGCCAATGAGTGGTGCCTGCGTGGCTTTGGTGGGGGATTTGAATCCCGCGCCACTCAAAGCCACGCGGCACCGCTGCACACGTCATCTCATTCCCCACAGTGTACGTCCTAGCTCATTGGTGAAAAAAAGGCGCCTGCAAACGCGAAACCCGACTTTGGTGCTTGGGTCGCCTAACGCTCGGCCCACTGCACGCTATGGTCGGGTTTCTTTTCATGAAACCCGACTTTGGCGAAAGTCGGCAATTTTTGAATCTGACCGACCTGTTTCGCTCAACTCTAGTTTGTAGCAAATAAGTCATGCCAGACTAATCTAATTTTCTTATATGATGCAATCACTGACTGGGTGGATCAAGGAAATGCGGTAGATATAGCATCTCTCATCTTCAGCAAAGCATATGATAAAGTATCTCATGCTATCCTTATTGAAAAAATAACCAATTATGGATTTGACAAGGCCACGGTTTGGTGGATTCATAACTGGCTTAGTGATCGCACTCAAAGAGTCATAATAAATTGTTGCACATCATATTGGTAGAGTATTTCAAATGAGGTACCACAAGGCTCTGTCCTGGTCCCAGTGTTGTTCAACAGTTTTATAAATTACCTAACTAATGGAACTGCTTCTCTCAGTTTTTCAGTGAACATTGAGAGAATTCAAAAGAACAGTCCGTCGACACATGGCTATAAGTGTGCAAATCTCATATCTGCTTGGAAATAGGTGAGGGGACAAACTGAATTCTTGCCCCAGGTGCTGGAAAATTCCAGATACACCTCTGTGGCACAGATTCAAATGGAATGCATTCCCTTGCATTGATGGGTGGCCTGTGCATTATCCATAATTAATGTAAACAAAATGGATAAAGTTGTATATGCTATGGCTCATATGAATACAAGCAAAAATTATTTGATAGGAAAGATATCTTCCACCTGTAACCTTCACGTAGACAGATATCATTAAGATAGAGGATGCAGTCTACTGAACCACGACACGACGAGTTCTATCCTCTCCTAGTGTATCCTCACCCATCCCCTGTAGACTGTGAGCAGGGCAGGGTCACTCTCTTCCTGTACTTGTGTGTGCCTTGTATTGCTCATGTTTATTATTCTTGTCTATGTATGCCCCTTTTTCACATGTAAATCACCTTGGAATAAATGGCGCTATAATAATGAATAATAATAATAATAATAATAATGTCATATTTTTGGTACCTAAGCCTGCATCTCATTTACTGCCCTCCATTTGAGGCCACTAGGGAAGTTGGTGGAAGTGACTTGTACCTGGTAATAGCAGGGTCTGGCCAAAAGCTATTGTTCAGTGCTAGGAGAGACAGTCTGCTGTAAGACTGTACCATTTCAAAATGGAATGCTCCCCTTCGCAATATATGTGCTATTCCTATGAAAATAGGTGTAGCTCACTGTGAGTGTTCATTTTCAGCAGCAGTAATCATTGCCTTGTTCATCAATCATCAGTCCATTGTGTGATGGACCTGATAATTGTTGGCAGTGGTGGGATATCTTTGTGATCTCCTTGACAATTGGTGGCAAGTGATGTGCTGTTTCTGACAAATCCTGATAATTGATGGCAAGCTGTGAGCTGTTTCTGATAGGGATGTGTTAATTTTTACACCAATTAATTTGAGCAAAACTGAATATTTTGTAATGAAAGTAATATGATTACCTTACTTTCATTCTTTGAGACAAAAAATGCTCTATGAAACTCAGTCTTGTCAAGAAAAAGTTTCTTTTATTGTTTATTTTTCCTACTGTAACAGGGGCATCCATAGTTACAGGGGAAAATTGCCCTCTTCACTGACACAAGTCACAGACATAGCTGATGTTGGTCTGCAAGAATAACAAAACCAACATGGTTCAAAAATACAGTATGTATAAGGTCACATGCAAGGAATAGAAGAGTCATAGAAATGACCAAGTAGAGGAAATATAATATAAAACATCACAAACTTTATTGAA
The DNA here is from genome assembly GCA_033576555.1 of Oophaga sylvatica. Classification (NCBI taxonomy): domain Eukaryota; kingdom Metazoa; phylum Chordata; class Amphibia; order Anura; family Dendrobatidae; genus Oophaga; species Oophaga sylvatica. Next base: position 263,079,633 of record JARQOD010000006.1, on the reverse strand, counting down.
AATACATCATATAAAATATATAAAAAAAAAATTAAAATGAATCCACACAATGAAAAAGAGGTAGGAAAACCACAAATCACATATATGTTGACCTGGCACAAACATAAATTTATACACAAAACAATTCGAGAAAATGTCACCCAAATCAAGGGTAGTGGTTTTAAGTATACATGTGCATACCACAATATTAATCCACAAGTTAAAAATGGAAAACCATATAAAAAATGTACCCTGTTCTACACTTTTTATTTTCACTACTTGGTCATCTCCATGCATCTTGTGTGTTTGTCTGCTAGAACCCAATAGCATTGCTATGCCAGGCAGACACTGTTGATCATGTTATTACCAGGTTCTACTGAAGCATTGGCACAGCTGATGCCTGCATTCATTGCATATTGCTCACAGAGCACTATGTATTCACCATAAGAAAAAGAATAATAAAGATTCTGTCTTCTCTCCAGGGTCCTAGTCTGTGTCTGACATGCAGAGACCTGACCTGCTCTTGCTAAATTACACAATCTTGGGACATTTCCCAGTGCTATAAATATACAATGGCACTGGATTAAAGCTCTAGGCCAGATAAGTTATTTAAAAGTCTACACACCCGTTAAAATGTCAGAACATTTCCACATTTATTTTTACCCATAATCTGTACAAATCCATTGAGAAACAAATTGAAATAATTTTCAGTTGGAAAATAAAAATAATAAAACTTAAATAATATTTCATGCTCTTTTAACAGGGGATGAAGTTGTGTTCAGGGTTAGCCAATCACATTTAAGTTCATGTTAAATAGTAGTCAGCACTAGTGTTGAGCGATATTGCTCGATATCTAAAAATATCGTATCGAAATTGTATCGCCGATAGCACTAAATATCGTCGATATCCGATTTCGATACCGGAAGTCCCATGTAAGTCTATGGAACAAAATATCGCAACAAAAAAAACCCTTTCTTTCGTTGTAAACACAAAATATACACACATAGAATACATATATATATATATATATATATATATATATACATGTCATTGTGACATATATATATACATATATTTATAGTTTATACACTTCTACATAGTAAAATCGACTCTAATTCAATTGCCGGGTAAAGACGTGACATACCCCATAGAAGTCGACGGGCTCGGTGCCGAGTACCCCGAAAACCTCTGGCTCTGTGCGACTCAACTTGGGCGTCACGAACAGGATTCTGTAGCTCGCTATAAGCGAGTCCTGTGTGCCTGAATTGCACTGGTTTTGTGCTTGAGAATTGCTAAAATCATCAGAGAATGTATTTGCCATTCTTCCGCCATATCTGCGTCACGACGAGGCACTGGTGAAGAAGAAGGGCGTGCTCTTCGTGGGTGTCACTCACTCAGTGGCGTGAAAACGATGGCCGCCCACTGTAAATGGTACTGCAATGTAACATCGTGCCCCACAGCTCTGGAGTTCCGCCTCCTCATCCTCCTCAGTGTGCGGAAACTAACACGAAGGTCCCGCCTCACTACAAAAGAGGGGCCCTCTCCAGATGCTAATGACACATGTGACTTGGCAGAGATGGCTAATGGACACGACGAGCAGAAGTGGGAAGGGATGGAGCAGTCAGAGCTCTCCCCCCACGGAAGCGACCCGATCGCCACAGAATCACCGTTGGGCACCCGGCCTGTAAACCCTCCTACGCTGCAAGAAGCGGAGGATACCCTAAGAGGCCTGGCCCGGCACCGGGAGGAGGTCGCCAGGATGGAAGCCAGCTGGCGTGCCCTAAAAATAAACTTGGAGCGGCGCCAATCCCTCTTACCTGAAGTGTCTGTACCGGAAGGTGAGGCACCCGTTCTAGTAGAGGAGTCCTTGCAATGTGATCCGGTTGACGTTGTCGCAGTGGAGGCACCCGTTCCTGCAAAAACCGCAGCACCGTCAGCAGCACCCCAGATCCCGCTGTCTGCCCCCGTCGCTGAGACAGAAGAAGCGACACCCGTCCTCATGGAGGAGGCCGCGCAGGCACCAGAGCACTACCTGCCTGTACCGGAGCCCCGACTGTCATCTGATTTAGAGCCGTCTGCTTCCTCCGCAGGGGAGTGCCGCCAGGACTGGGGGGCGACAGGAGAGCTGCCGCAAACCGGACACTGTAAGCTGCAGTGGAGTGGTGGAGACATGGAGCAGCTGGTGGAGGAGAATTTCAACCGGCGTCAGGAGGAAGAGTGGAGACGTTGGGAGCGGGAAGCAGAGCGACAAAGGGAGCAGCGAGAAACCCTAAAACTTCGCCAACGTCACCTGGAGAAGGACCGGGCAGATAAGGACCGGATGAGAAAGGATAAAGGAACCCTGAGTGAGCCGCGGCGTAAGGGTGCAGTACGGAGCTTTAAATTGAAAGGTGGTTGGGGCTTCATCAAGGAGCCTGGACTTTATTTAGAAGTCTTTGTGACCCGGCGGGACGTGGAGGCTCACCTCCCAGAAGGACACCCGGGGAGGGACCTGTTGCCAGGAGACTTGGTGACTTACACCCGACACTGGGGTTACAATGGGTGGTACGCCCTAAATGTTACCAGATGCGACCCCTACTCCCCAGTGTGTGAGGAACCTGTGAGACCCTCGAAGCCTTCAGCCTCCCACATCCAGGCCTCTGCAAAAGTGCCCACCCCACGCCGTAAATCTCCCCAGCCTCCCTCAGTGGTCTCCTCAGCAGCCCCAGCTATGGACATGATAAGTATAGCTGGCCCGTACCCGGCGCCTGTTAGGCCCCCTGGGGTTCGTACAGTCCGGGACATAGGGCTCCAGACCCAGAGGGAGATGAAAGAGGTGGCCACACAGACCCAGATAGCGGGTCACGACGTCACTGTACAGGCCACACGACGTCATCAGGTCCTGGTGGTCCTTGGTGCCTCGGATGTTTGGCAATCTCAAGAAGAGTACCAGGTGGTACCTGGAAGAGGCCAGCCAAAGAAGTCTAAATAACCCGGACAGGGTCCCTGTATGTAAATAGTTAAATTGTTTATGTACCCGGACGGGTGAATGTTCCTAAAAAAGTTTTTTAATTTAATAAAAAAAAAAAAAAACACAGTTTTCATTTCTTTTATTACTGTCTCATCCTGCGACGCCATCGATCTCCTGTAAAAAAATGAAAAAAAAAAAAAAAAAGTATACCACCTGACCGACGCAGTCCATAGTAACGAGTGTCCCACGACGATCCAGCTCTGCTACATCAGAATGACAGGCAGAGCCTGTCATCCCGGCGCAGCACAGCTGATTACCTGCTTCCCCGGCGGTGACGTCATCGGACTGACTGCTTTACGGCCGGGATTACCCAGCAGTCACTGCAGTTATCGTGAGAAACTGCATGTGACCGCCGGGGAAAGATGATGGCGGCCATGAAGCAGTCCAGCCCGTGACCGCCGGAGATCTTCTGCCAGGTAAGTGCCGCTGACTCCTGACAGACCCGACCGACGGACACTCACAGTGACAGTGACAAATCCGATTCCGGTATTCGATAAGACGAAAATATCGAAACGAATTATCGAAAGGCCGATAGAGCTAATATCGGCCGATAGCCGATATTTGCATTATCGTATCGCTCAACACTAGTCAGCACACAGCTGCATTAATTTAAAGTGATTCTGATTACTATATAGCAAAATCACCTACTTTTAATTTAGCAGGTTGTACTTTTCAGTAGAGTTGAGTGAATATCTTCGGTTCCCCACTTATTCAGCAAGCTATAGCGAATAAGCGGTGAACTGAAGATATTCGCTTAACTCAACGCCTCAGTATAAATCCATGACTAGTTTTGAGGAACCTCTTAAAATGTAAGTTTTAATTATAAGCATTAACAATTCAGAAGTACCCTAGTACATCTGAGATATAAACCGAACTAATAAGTCCCCCTTACAAATTTCAGGATATAATATAGTATAGTACATACCACATCATTTGTACAAGATATGATTATTGAACAACTAAACCCTTGTTGGTTCACTAGTTCCTGATTATACAAGGTAACACATCCCACATTAAAGTGTCATTGTGCATCAAACATGAAAAGAAAATGTGTGGATCTCACTCATTTTGAGCCACAGGGATATTAGTTGTCAAAAATTTTGCATCCACAGTGGTAGACTTGATCCAATTAATCTATTCTGTCGTGTCCCTTGTATTTGCTCCCTATATCTGTTATTTATTTGTTTATTATATCAAGACGCTGGAACTTTATTAGCATGTAGACACTTTTTTTGCTATTTGCTTGAAGTAATGTGGGTCTCCTTTAGCTGGTGCCTCTCTCCATAACAAGTACACTCCCCTGATGATTTCTCCTTAGGGATAAAGAGACGCATAGAGAGGGATAACATTTTTTCTTGGGTTATAAGAGAGCTATACTTGGGTACTGCCCTTGTAAGGGTGGGAGCAAACACAAGGGACACAACAGGGTAGATTAACTGGATCAAGTCTGCCACTCTGTATGAAAAACCTTTGACAAATACCAACCTTGTGGCTCAAAATGGGTGAGATCCACAAATTTTCTTTTTATGTTTCATGCACAATGACTTTTAATGTGGTAGGCTTGTATAATCAGGAACTACTGAACTCTCAAGGGTCTTGTTGCTCAATAATCAAATCTAGTACAAATGATGTGATATGTACTATACTAAATTATATCCTGATATTTGTAAGGGGGATTTATTCGTTAAGTGTATATCTCAGGTGGACTAGGGTACGTTTGAATTTTTAATGTTTCTGAATAACCCCACATAACGTTTAGGTGTCTCTTTTGGATTTTCATGTCATTTTCTTAGCTGCATGTTAGAGAAAAAGCTATACTCTCTAAACAGCTTATAACACAGCAAAGGGATCTCATTGCTAAAGGTTATTAGTCAGGAGAATGGTATACATTTTTTTTCAAAACATAAGATATACAGTGCAACACTTTGAACATGGCCATCAAGAAATTACTTAAATTTGGCACAACAGTGACATTACCTAGAACTGGTGTTCATCAAATATTGATGAAAAGAAGAAAATTGGTCCAGGAGCCTGTCAAGAGGTATATAACAACATTAAAGGAGCTGCAGTAACATCTGTGTACTGCGTGTGATAACAATTGCTTGTATTCTTCATATGATTGGCATATTTTATAGGGCAAGACAAAAACCTTTTCTTACAAAAAAATCCAATCCTGGCTATGTTTGGCCTTAATTTACATCAAGTATGCCAAAATAATTTTGGAAAATATGTCACTGTCTGATGAAACCAAGGTTGAACTTTTTGTCAATAACTCCAAGTATTATTTTTAGGACAAAGCCAATGCTGTGTATCACTAAAAGAACACCATAACCACAATGAAATATGGTTTAACCATCACTTGTGGCTGTTATTGTTTAGCTGGAACCGGGGCTTTAGTCTTGGTATAAACAGTTCCAAATACCAGTCAATTTTGCATCAAAACCTTCAGGCCTCTGTTAAAATGCTCAAAATGAAGAGTAATTTCATCTTTTAGCATGAAAAGGACCCTAAGTATACGTCCAAATCACTAAAAGAATGGCTTTGCCAGAAGAACCTCAGAGAGTTTTAATGGTCAGATTGTCCAGCCAGAGCCCAGACCCAAATCAATTTGGAAATCTATGAGTTGACCTGAAGAGAGCTGTACATAGGAGATGCCCTTTCAATCTGACAGATTTAGATTACTAATGCAAGGAAGAGTGGGTCAAAGATTGCCTATTCTAGATGTGTAATGCTAATAGACTCCTAGCCAAAGAGTCTGAATGATGTAATTAATTCAAAGGGTGCTTCAACAAAGTATTAGTTTAAGAGTATGCAGATTTATGCAGCCGCATTAGTTTAATTCTTTGTTTTTCAATCTAAAAGACTTTAGGTTTTTTTACAATTGCATTAAGATAGGGGCATCTTAAGAGGGATTTGCAGGCTTTTTATATCCACTGTATGTGACTTAGTTCCATATGGTAAACATGATGGACATGATGGAAAAAGTTAGATGAACTGCCCACTGCCGACTTTAATAAAAGGTCTGGCTGAGAAGAAACAGAGAAAAGATGAAAGCATTTGTTGCAGGTATTTGTGGTCATTTGGTACAATACAATGTAGGGAAAAAAAAATTCAAAAAATGATAGGAGAACAGGAGTCCATTTTTTACTATTTGGGTTCAGGTGCTCTTTAGGCTATGTGAACACGTTGCGGATTGTTAGCATTTTTGCCTTGGCAAAAACGCTTACCCAACGCAACTCATTATATCCTAAGGGATTTTGCAGTGCTGTGCACATGCTGCGTGTTTTTCCGCGGCCAAATCGTATTGCGGAAAAATACGCAGCATGCTCATTCTTTTTCCAGAATCGCGGCGATTCTGCCGCCATAGGAATGCATTGAACCACTTACTTTCCGCATGTGGCCCTGGGTACCATATCCCTGTTAAAATATTAATTGAAATAAAAAACAGAGATATTCTCACCTTCCGGCGGCCCCTGCAGCCTTCCCGCTCCTCAGCGACACTCCCGGCCAATCCCATTCCCAGGCGTCCTTAGCGACAATGACCCCAGATGACGTAGCATCACGTGAGACTGCTACGTCATCTGGGGTCATTGTCGCAAAGGATGCCTGGGAAGGAGATTGGCAGGGAGCGTCGCTGAGGACCAGGATGGCTGCGGGGGCCGCCGCAAGGTGAGAATATCACGATTTTTTTTTTAAATTATTTTTAACATTAGATCTTTTTACTATTGATGCGGCATAGGCAGCATCAATAGTAAAAAGTTGGTCACACTTGTCAAACACTATGTTTGACTCGTGTGACTAACCTACAGATCGCTTGGAAAACGCTAGCATTCTGCAAGCTAATTACGCTTGCAAAACGCTAGTTTCTGGCGGGAATACGCATACCTATAAAAATGCGTATTTCCCGTGGCAGAAATGTGCAATTCCTCAACGTGTGCACATAGCCTTAAAGCATGGAAGGTTAGCAAAAATGTAGTGATTTGAAAACATTAATAATTACCATTGGATAAAATGAATTTAGTATCTACCTTTCCAGCTTTCTCTAATGATGATGAAGTATAAATCCATGGCAATAATTATAGTCCTGTTTTTATGCTTTCATGGAGTTATAAAGTGCAGATCATAAAAGTAAAATCCAGTCATTTTTTCCATGGTAGATTTTCAATCTTTTCAGTAATTGTTTCAAACTGACGTTCATGTCTTTATCATACAGTATGGCGTGAAGCAGAATACGGTCTGGTATAAACAGTTGGTTGTCCTCACTTAACTGCTGATCCATCTAGTGAAGTTTCATTAGGGAGCCATGTGCATTTGCAAAGGATGAATGATTTCATTAGCAGTGAGACTAATAAACTTATAAAAGTTAATAATGTGAATATGTTTGAGTTGAAATTATGCACAAAGGCACTGTCACTGGAAAAAAAAATTAAATCTAGAACAATTTGAGAGAATTGTGCACAGACTAAAACTAATTTACAATGTGTTTTTAATATAACTATTTTTTAGCAATGTATTTTAATCTTTTCCAACTAAATCATTAATTCATAAGATTATAAAACAATAAAAGTGAGATCATTAATAACAGTAGTAAGACTTTATTTTTAAAATACTTTTCTGTTACCTTTATTAAAGGCAGAATTATTTGTAGAATATAATTAGTAAAATTTTATATGTACTTACCTATGGTATAGATGTAATCAATACATCTTCTATTCATTACTCTATTACATTGCAGGTTGATATACAGTATATTTTGTACTTCCAGGTATCATACCTTAGTGTCTACTGATTGATGCAACATTATCAAAACCTAAGAATATTAAATTGATTAAGCACTGGTTTCAAAATTCCAGAAAGCAATTCTACATGACTAGATTTTCTAGCCTTCAGCCACCAAGCAAAATATCTTTGGTCCTGAAAGGTGTGTTTAGTAGCCACATAATAGTAATAATACTAAAAATAATAAAATAACAATTATAATAGCTAATTTTTATTTACACAGCATTAAAATATTTGTCAGAGCTTTACAATTCACATTCAGAGCCAATGAATTTACAGGTTTCTGTCCTGATGAAGAGGTCCTGCATTGCCTCGAAATGCATTGACAGTGTAAACCTGTAATAAATGTTATAACCTTCCTTCCATTTGATGCTTTGTGGATTCATCATCAGCAGTGCATAAGTGACATCTCCTTCCAGATTTCTACTGTTTGGTCTTACCAGTGACTGGTGTCCTTGCAGCGGCTGACATATATACAATTTCATGCTAGTCACAGGTTGCTTTTAGCTACCACAACAGGTGAGTGGATTTCTAGCCTTGTCACCTCTATTTTTCTATCAGTTAAGACCCTATTACGCTTTTTTTTGCTACCAATCTCTTATCTATCATTAGAGATTGAACCTTTTGAGATGCAAATTCACCGACTTTGCCAAATTTTTCCAAAAAATGTGATTGCCGTGAATAGATTGACACAAATTTCAATACTGGAAAGCTTGTAATTAATTGTAAAATACATGTGGGGGAGAGGATAAATAGAGAGAGAACCTCGTTGACCATAAGAACTTACTCTTTACAGAAAAATATTGAAATTTGAGAGGCCTCAGTAATTCATACCTTTTAATGGTCAAATGAAAAGTACACTTTACAGGTGAGAGACAAAGAGAGAATGGACTCTGCTGAGCATACAGTACAGACTAAAAGTTTGGACACACCTTCTCATTCAACGATTTTTCTGTATTTTCATGACTGTGAAAATTATAGAATCACACTGAAGGCATCAAAACTATGAATTAACACATGTGGAATTATACATTACACTTTACAAAAAAGTGTGAAACAACTGAAAATATGTCTTATATTCTAGGTTCTTCAAAGTAGCCACCTTTTGCTTTGCACGCTGGTGAATGGATGGACTCTACATGCCTGGTTCCCACCGCGAAGCATGGATGAGGTGGTGTGTGTTAGGGTTCGAGTTCCCGCTGCTGCACAAGGGGAGTCTCGAACCAGTCCCGCTGCAGTCTCCCATTTATCTCCGGCCGCAGTGGAGCCTGCTCAGCAGAGACGTCGGTCCAAGCGTCTTGCCCACTCCACTACTGTGCAGTGACTTGCTGCTGCCTTTCCTGGATCTGCTACTATAGCCAGTGTTGGAGCAGACGTCTTTGGGACAAAGTCCTGCGTTTTCCCTTCTGAGCATGCCCAGAGTGAGATCTCTCATTGGAGATCAGGGGTCACATGCTCAGGTACTGCAGCGGCTCCTATTGGTCCGCCAGGAAGGCCCTGCGATTACTGATGTTCTGGAACAAGTTTCATTGGTCCTGGTTTCTGGCAGGTCCTGTAGCTGTTGCTATAAAAGGGTAGCATGGCTGGGCCGCCATGCGCTAATATCAACCATTGTATGCTATGCGCCAGTGTGATCATGCATATGTGTGGTTAGGGACCCGGCTGAAATAAGCCACTAGAATACCGACTTAATCGGTGAGGAGTTTGGTATGGTAGCTGGTCAGGGTCGGTGTCCTAGATGCCCTAGATTACCGGCATAACCGGTGAGGAGTTTTGATTGCCGTATTCAGGGTCTAGCGTTCAGACGCCATAGATTGCAGGTTACTCCCACTTTATGTACGCTTAGCACTTAACTGTGTACCTGAGAGCCTGACAGGACACAGTGCTTTTTCTCAGCGGCCCTGTGACGTAACAGGGTTCGCTTTCTACGCTAGACAGCGCCCTAGCGTGTTTTCTTTACGACTCAGTTGTGTCTAGTGAGTGCGCACACATCGCCATATAGCGCTGCGGCTCTCTTTCTTGCGGCTCTGTGGATTAACAGAGTTCACACTTATTGCCACAGCGCATTACGCTTTATGTTAGCGACTCTGCGGGATAACAGAGTTTGCTTCTCGCGCCATTTTTACTAGCAGCAGGCTCCGCTTGCACGGTGGACCCCGGGCTGCGAACGCACCTCTCTACATTATATATTTGGTGCGTTCCGCAGACCCTTAACATAATATTAGCGCCAGGGTCTGGCTAGTAAAATGGCGGATGACCAGCGTCTATCGCAGTACATCCAGCAGCTAGAGGGTAGGTTGGCGGCTCTTGAGCGCACAACCTCAGCTGTGGATGTTACCGCAGTCGCTGTTCAGGCTGCTAGCGTGGCTGCAGCCAGTTTGTCTTCTGCCACCTCTGCCCCTACATTATCCCACCTCCCGCTTCCTGACAAGTTTGCCGGTGACAGCAAGCAATGTCGGGGATTCGTGAGTCAGTGCTCTATACAGCTCGAGCTTCTGGCTGCACGTTTCCCCACGGATCGGGCACAAGTGGGTTTTGTACTCTCTTTACTCTCGGGCAGAGCGTTGGAGTGGGCAACGCCCTGTGGGAGCGCGACGATCGTGTGGTGCGGAGTGCTCCTCGTTTCTTGGAGGCTCTTAAAAAGGTCTTTTTAGGACCTCAGGTCACCCACGATACGGCACTTCAACTGCTGGCATTGGCATAGGGTACGTCTTTGGTCAGTCAGTTTTCTGTCCAGTTTCGGACTCTGGCCTCAGAGCTAGACTGGTCAGATAAAGTTCTTATTCCAGTTTACTGGCGAGGTCTGGCTGACCATGTTAAAGACGCTTTGGCTACCAGGGAGATTCCCGCCACACTGGAGAAGCTTATCTCCATATCTACCCTCATTGACCTCCGTTTTCATGAGCAGAGGTTGGAGCGGGCCCAGTGTAGGCAGAGAATTTGGTTGACTCCCACCTTTGCCAAACCTCTCGAATCTCCCGATCTGGCGTCCGAACCCCAAAAGGCCACAGAGGTTCCTCATGCAGGACCTAAGTCTCGGACCATCCGAGTATCCGTGGTCTGTAACCTTTGTCAGCAGACAGGACACTATGCCAACAAATGTCCACAGCGATCGGGGAAGCGATCGCGTCTAGTGGCCCTGGGAGGAGGTTCACTAGAGACAGCGGCATTTTCCTCCAAGATGACATTTAAAGGGACAATCACTGTAGGCACTTCCACTTTCACTACCGACCTTTGGTGGACTCAGGAGCAGAGGGGAACTTAATGTCCTCTAACTTTGCTCGTCGTCACGCAATACCTCTGATGGCGCTTGACAAATCAGTGACTGTCCGGGTAGTGAATGGGTCGACATTGCCCTCACAAATAACACACCAGACTGTTCCTCTTGCATTGTCTGTATCCCATTCCATCAGGAGCTTATTTCCCTACTCGTCCTTCCCGAAGGAATAGACGAGATCCTACTAGGTATACCTTGGCTCCGTTTCCACTCCCCACATATAGAGTGGACTTCGGGTAGGATACTGGGTTGGAGTGATGCATGTAGAGGCAGATGTGTCAGGAGTTGCGTTCAGGTTACCACTACTGAGTTACACGCAGATCTTACTCCACTTCCCAAGTGCTACTGGTCATATGCAGACGTGTTCTCCAAGAAGGCTGCGGAGACTCTTCCGCCTCATCGCCCCTATGACTGTCCTATCGACCTCTTGCCTGGCGCAGAACCTCCTCGGGGAAGGGTCTATCCCCTCTCTCTTCCTGAGACAGAGGCCATGTCGCAATATATTCAGGAGAACCTGGCAAGAGGGTTTATTAGGAAGTCGGTGTCACCGGCAGGGGCGGGATTCTTCTTCGTGCAAAAGAAAAACGGAGAATTACGTCCGTGTATTGATTACAGGGGTCTTAACGCCATCACTGTTAAAAACAAGTACCCGTTGCCCCTGATTTCTGAGCTCTTCGATAGGCTTCGGGGAGCAAGGGTATTCACTAAACTAGATCTGCGCGGTGCTTATAACCTGATTCGCATCCGTGAGGGGGACGAATGGAAGACGGCTTTTAATACCAGGGATGGGCATTACGAATATCTGGTGATGCCCTATGGGCTCTGTAATGCCCCAGCGGTTTTCCAAGACTTTTTCAATGACATCTTCCGGATATGCTCTCCACCTCGGTCGTAGTCTATCTTGATGATATACTCATCTTCTCTCCAGATATTGACTCCCACCGGAGAGATGTCTGCAGAGTCTTCGACCTCTTATGGGCTAATTCCCTTTATGCTAAGTTAGAGAAATGTATGTTTGAGCTGGAGTCTTTACCTTTCCTTGGTTATATCATCTCAACCCAGGGATTGGCTATGGATCCGGCCAAACTACAGGCTGTGATGGACTGGCAGGAACCCCACTCTCTTAAAGCGGTGCAGCGCTTTATGGGGTTCATTAATTACTATCGCCAGTTCATTCCGCATTTCTCTACCTTGGTAGCTCCCTTGGTAGCCCTCACCAAGAAGGGAGCAAATCCCAAATTGTGGTCGGAAGAGGTCTCCAAGGCTTTCACTTCTATTAAGTCTCATTTTGCTAGCGCTCCCATCCTACATCGCCCCGATGTTGATAAGCCATTTTTATTGGAGGTGGATGCCTCATCCGTTGGTGCTGGAGCAGTCCTCTTCCAAAAGGATGCTCAAGGTCGGAAGCATCCTTGCTTCTTCTTCTCTAAGACCTTCACATCAGCGGAGAGGAATTATTCCATCGGGGATAGGGAGTTGCTAGCCATGAAGTTGGCCTTCTCTGAATGGAGACATCTGTTGGAGAGGGCCCGCTTTCCCTTCCAAGTCTTCACCGACCACAAAAATTTGGTGTATCTGCAGACAGCCCAGCGGCCAGATGGTCCTTGTTCTTCTCCCGGTTTAATTTCACACTCCATTTCCTCTCGGGAGAGAAGAACATTTGTGCCGACGCTCTCTCTCGCTCTGTGGTGTCCTCTGAGGAGGAGGTGGAGGAGCCTCGGCTTATTGTCCCCACAGAGAGCCTGAGAACAGTGGCCCCGGTTTCGCTAGAGTCTGTGCCCCCAGGCAAGACTTTTGTACCAACCAACTTGCGACCGGAGGTACTCTCTTGGGCACATTCGTCCAGGGTGGGTGGACACTTTGGGGCAAAGAGGACATCTGAATTGCTGGCGAGGACATACTGGTGGCCGCATATGGTCCGTGACGTTGGGGGCTATGTTCGGGCGTGTGTCTCCTGCGCCAAGAATAAGTCTCCACGACAACGGCCAGCTGGGTTACTTTACCCTTTGCCGGTGGCAGACAGGCCCTGGGAGATGGTTGGAATGGACTTTGTGGTGGGCTTGCCCAAGTCTCGGGGTTGCACCATCATTTGGGTAATCACCGACCATTTTTCCAAAATGGTGCATTTGGTGCCGCTACCACGGTTACCTTCTGCACGGGCTCTGGCAGCGTTGTTCGTTAGGCACATCTTCCGTCTACACGGCATGCCGGACAAAATTGTCAGTGACCGAGGTCCCCAGTTTGCGTCTCGGTTCTGGAGAGAGCTTTGTCATCTACTCAGTATTGAGTTAAATCTCTCTTCAGCGTACCATCCTGAGACGAATGGGTTGGTAGAGAGGGCCAACCAGACCTTGGTCACCTATCTACGACATTTTGTCTCGGCCAGGCAGGATGACTGGGCATCCTTGCTACCATGGGCTGAGTTTGCACTAAACAATGCTGTGGCTGATTCCACCGGACAGACTCCATTCCTCCTAAACTACGGTCAGCATCCGCGGGTTCCGGTGCCCATGCCTGTGTCTTCCGCCGACTCCAGGGTGGCAGACTGGACTGTGGAGGCACGGGACATTTGGGACCGTACCCAGGATGCCATTCAGGCATCCAAGGAGAAGATGAGGTCCTCCGCCGACGCACATCGGCGCCCCGCTCCAACATTTGCTCCTGGGGACTTGGTGTGGCTCTCCGCCCGTAACATCAGGCTGCGAGTTGAGTCCACTAAGTTGGCACCCCGCTACCTGGGTCCTTTCAAGGTCCTCGAGCAGGTTAACCCTGTGGTATACCGTTTGGCTCTTCCACCACGCCTGGGTATCTCCGACACCTTTCACGTATCCCTCCTGAAACCCGTGCTCATGTCCCGGTTTTCTGAGTCATCTGCCGAGACATCGGGTTCATCTACGGATGACCATGAGGTGAACGCCATCGTAGGGTGTAAGGTGGTATGGGGCAAAAAGTTTTATTTGGTGGACTGGAGGGGCTATGGGCCTGAGGATAGGTCTTGGGAGCCTGCCGAGCATGTCACGCTCCGCAGCTCATCGCTGCCTTTGAACGCAGCGAGGCCCAGAGAAGGGGGGGTAATGTTAGGGTTCGAGTTCCCGCTGCTGCACAAGGGGAGTCTTGAACCAGTCCCGCTGCGGTCTCCCATTCATCTCCGGCCACAGTGGAGCCTGCTCAGCAGAGACGTCGGTCCAAGCGTCTTGCCCACTCCACTACTGTGCAGTGACTTGCTGCTGCCTTTCCTGGATCTGCTATTATAGCCAGTGTTGCAGCAGACGTCTTTGGGACAAAGTCCTGCGTTTTCCCTTCTGAGCATGCCCAGAGTGAGATCTCTCATTGGAGATCAGGGGTCACATGCTCATGTACTGCAGCGGCTCCTATTGGTCCGCCAGGAAGGCCCTGCGATTACTGATGTTCTGGAACAAGTTTCATTGGTCCTGGTTTCTGGCAGGTCCTGTAGCTGTTGCTATAAAAGGGTAGCATGGCTGGGCCGCCATGTGCTAATATCAACCATTGTATGCTATGCGCCAGTGTGATCATGCGTATGCGTGGTTAGGGACCCGGCTGAAATAAGCCACTAGAATACCGACTTAATCGGTGAGGAGTTTGGAATGGTAGCTGATCAGGGTCGGTGTCCTAGATGCCCTAGATTACCGGCATAACCGGTGAGGAGTTTTATTGCCGTATTCAGGGTCTGGCGTTCAGACGCCATAGATTGCGGGTTACTCCCGCGAGGACATTAGCACATGATCACGCTTTATGTACGCTTAGCACTTAACTGTGTACCTGAGAGCCTGACAGGACACAGTGCTTTTTCTCAGCGGCCCTGTGACGTAACAGGGTTCGCTTTCTACGCTAGACAGCGCCCTAGCGTGTTTTCTTTGCGACTCAGTTGTGTCTAGTGAGTGCGCACACATCGCCATATAGCACTGCGGCTCTCTTTCTTGCGGCTCTGTGGATTAACAGAGTTCTCACTTATTGCCACAGCGCATTACGGCGTTTATGTTAGCGACTCTGCGGGATAACAGAGTTTGCTTCTCGCGCCATTTTTACTAGCAGCAGGCTCCGCTTGCACGGTGGACCCCGGGCTGCGAACACACCTCTCTACATTATATATTTGGTGCGTTCCGCAGACCCTTAACAGTGTGATTGTGTGGGGGTGCTTTGCTGGTGACACTGTTGGGGATTTATTCAAAATTGAAGGCATACTGAACCAGCATGGCTACCACAGCATCTTGCAGCAGCATGCTATTCCATCCGGTTTGCGTTTAGCTGGACCATCATTTATTTTTCAACAGGGCAATGACCCCAAAGACACCTCCAGGCTGTGTAAGGGCTATTTGACCAAGAAGGAGAGTGTTGGGGTGCTACGCCAGATGACCTTGCCTCCACAGTCACCAGACCTGAACCCAATCGAGATTGTTTGGGGTGAGCTGGACCGCTCACCGCTTCAATTTTGAATAATCCCCAACAGTGTCACCAGCAAAGCACCCCCACACCATCACATCACCTCCTCCATGCTTCACGGTGGGAACCAGGCATGTAGAGTCCATCCGTTCACCTTTTCTGCGTGCAAAGCAGTAATCAAAGCAAAAGGTGGCTACTTTGAAGAACCTAGAATATAAGACATATTTTCAGATGTTTCACACTTTTTTGTAAAGTGTAATGTATAATTTCACATGTGTTAATTCATAGTTTTGATGCCTTCAGTGTGATTCTACAATTTTCATAGTCATGAAAATACAGAAGAATCTTTGAATGAGAAGGTGTGTCCAAACTTTTGGTCTGTACTGTAAGAGCTTACATTTCATGGCCAAGCAAAAGAGAATCCCACTGACCTCAAGAGCTTACAATTTACAAGTGAAGGAGAGAAAGAAAAAGAGAGGACCCTGCTAAGTATAAGAGCTTACACTTTACAGGTGAGCGAGAGGAAGAGAGAGGACCCTGCTGACCATTAGAGTTTACACACTACAGGAGAGATAGTACATCACTGACCATAAAAGTTTACATTTTACAGGAGAAACTTACCCAGTGACTCTGGAGATGGAAAATGACTCTACTGAATAAACTGTGCTCCAATAGGAACAACTGCTTTGTTATGGCCCAGCTACTGACCACCAATGTACAAGGTATGATAGTCTGCAAAATGTAGGGCATTACGAGGGAAGCCCACATGGCAATTCAAAATAACATTTGCTTGCTCTCTGATGCTTCAGAAATGTGACAAATGGTTCCAAGAAAGTTATTTTTTGTGAACAGCAAAGCAAATCTCAAAATGTTTGAATTTGCGTAAAATTGTGAATTTCAGGCTATTTTGTAAATCAATCTACTGTTGTCAAATAACTATGTATACTGTATTCATATCTACTCAGAAACTGACCCTTTGGTACGTCCATGTTGCTTTTTTTTACATTCCCCTTGGCCAACACATGATGCAGATTCAATGAACAAAAACAGCACTTCTCCCAGTGTAGATTGTATGTAATCCATTATGGGCATTAACCTCTCTTTTTTGTCTCATTTTTGTTTATCATCATTATTACTAGCAGGAGTGAAAGTATGCAAGAAATGCCATTCTGCAAGGAAGCAGGTTCTTCACTAATGACAGTAAACTGTAAATAGCAGGATCGACAGCTGCACTACCCAGTGGAAAATAAAGCATCAATTGGTCACTGACAAAATGCATAAGTCAGAGAAAAACGCTGCTCTGCATTGAGAAGGGTGTTAGACACAATGACACTTGAGGTCCCTTCCAACTCTAACATTGTATGATTCTGTGAAAAGCTGATGATGCAACTTGTAGAGTCATTTGATCACCAGCATCAGTGGTCAAAAAATGATTAGTAACATGTTTTAGAAATTATATAGTGCTTTCATCAGATTTAAAAAGCTGTCTGCTAGCTATAAGCCAAGATACCTGGCTTGTTATTATTTCAGCCTTTTTATAACAGTCTTTAGGGAAGCAAATTGTATTGAAATAGATCTTGTACTGATATTTAATATGGCAAAATAGATCTTGTACTGATATTTAATATGTTGCCAATTGACATCTGGGGGCAAATATTTTATGACCCCTGATTTTATTGTAGCATGTTTTAATAGCATGTCTAGGGATGAAGACACGGAGACATCACCTAGTGCAGTATAAGAGTCAGATATGCTTGATATTGTGTTGTTCAATATTATTACATGTATTTTACTCTTAATTGTTCAGGTTCTTCCAAAAGCCTACCAACCTCACTTTGTTTTACAGTATAAAAATATGTAATTACTTAACTCAATGGTTCATTGTTCCATTATGCTGTCTATATGACAATCAATGTGTAATATCCTTTTCACAATCTGACAATGAATGAAAACTATTTAAGAAATACATCAGAAAAGTTATAATCAGAGATAAGAGCATCTTGGGAAAAAAACTCTCTTTTGCTGTGATTCTCCAAAACGCAGATCACTCTGAGTCTCAACACATAACTGCAATTAGTATATAATATATTTTGATGATTGCCATATGCATTGTTAGTGGATACTATTCTTTCCGAAAGTGTTTCTTATTTGCATGCAGTTGTCTCACAGAAACAATGGGTATTACTCATTAAGCAAGTTTATTACATAGTTTTTATTTGGAACCAAAGTCTCATAAACCTAAAAAAAATAAATTTACAATTCCCAGCTGCCACTTAAATATACACCTGTTTGAAATATGAGACAATACTTTCTTGAATTTCACAAGGACACTTCTCGGTTGTACAAATACAAAATCTAATTGTTCTCATTTTAATATCCGCACACATATATACCAAAGCTTGCCAGCAAGTTAACTAAGGCAGTTAAAAGCGATGCATGTGTGCACTGTGTAAATCCATTGCATCGATGATCCAACAGCTTGCTTATGCACCTATTTGGCGAGGTTTAGGAAATTAGAACAGCTTTTCTTTTCTGGCAGAATCAAGCAATATAGCACTCCCTGGAGTGTTAAAGAAAAGTATATCACGGCACATACTGCAGTAAGTATGTCGGCTTTTGTGTCATTTCAGCTCCATTTCACTTCATATAAAAAATAGACAATGTTTAAATAGACAAACAATGAAGTAAGAAAAATAAAATACTTAATTTATTATAAATTAGACTCAATAATTAGATTAAAATGGAATAATTGGAAAAGTGACCTTTAATAAATTGTAGATTTGTTAAAAAAAAAATTGATTTGTACATTAGGAACACACTAATAATGACATGCACTTTAACAAAGTATATGATGACTTGTAAATCATGAAATGTACTTTTTTAAAAATGTCAAGGCAATATGGAAAGCATTATTCAAAGGCCACTTTATGATAAGGTAAAGATCTTTTTCATGACTTGCTTTACCTGTATGACTCTTGTGCAAGTAAATTTTTAGATCCTTAGTTCAGAAATGACCAAAGATACTGTTAGGGTTTGCGGATCGCACTAAATATAAATAATAATAAAGTGCAATCGCAACCCAAGGTCCACCGTGCAGTGATGTTAAACTACAGCTAGTGAATAGTGTTGAGCGATACGATAATGCAAATATCGGCTATCGGCCGATATTAGCTCTATCGGCCTTTCGATAATTCGTTTCGATATTTTCGTCTTATCGAATACCGTAATCGGATTTGTCACTGTCACTGTGAGTGTCCGTTGGTCGGGTCTGTCAGGAGTCAGCGGCACTTACCTGGCAGAAGATCTCCGGCGGTCACGTCCTGGACTGCTTGATGGCCGCCATTATCTTCTCCCTGGCGGTCACATGCAGTTTTTCGCGATAACTGCAGTGACTGCAGGGTAATCCCGGCCGTAAACCAGTCCGATGACGTCACCGCCGGGGAAGCAGGTAATCAGCTGTGCTGCGCCGGGATTCTGATGTAGCAGAGCTGGATCGTCGTGGGACACTCGTTACTATGGACTGCGTCGGTCAGGTGGCATTCTTTTTTTTTTTTTTCATTTTTTTACAGGAGATCGATGGCGTCGCAGGATGAGACTGTAATAAAAGTAATTAGTTATTAAATTAAAAAACTTTTTTATTAACATTCACCCGTCCGGGTACATCAACAATTTAACTATTTACATACAGGGACCCTGTCCGGGTTATTTATAATTCTTTGGCAGGGGTGTTCCAGGTACCACCTGGTACTCTCTTGATGCTTGCCAAACATCCGAGGCACCAAGGACCACCAGGACCTGATGACGTCGTGTGGCCTGTACAGTCAAGTCGTGACCCGCTATCTGGGTCTGTGTGGCCACCTCTTTCATCTCCCTCGGGGTCTGGAGCCCTATGTCACGGACTGAACGAACCCCAGGGGGCCTAACAGGCGACGGGTACGGGCCAGCTATACTTATCATGTCCATAGCTGGGGCTGCTGAGGAGACCACTGAGGGAGGCTTGGGAGATTTACGGCGTGGGGTGGGCACTTTTGCAGAGGCCTGGATGTGGGAGGCTGAAGGCTCCGAGGGTCTCACAGGTTCCTGACACACTGGGGAGTAGGGGTCGCACCTGGTAACATTTAGGGCGTACCATCCATTGTAACCCCAGTGTCGGGTGTAAGTCACCAAGTCTCCTGGCAACAGGTCCCTCCCCGGGTGTCCTTCTGGGAGGTGAGCCTCCACGTCCCGCCGGTTCACAAAAACTTCTAAATAAAGTCCAGGCTCCTTGATGAAGCCCCAACCACCTTTCAATTTAAAGCTCCGTACTGCACCCTTACGCCGCGGCTCACACAGGGTTCCTTTATCCTTTCTCATCCGGTCCTTATCTGCCCGGTCCTTCTCCAGGTTACATTGCCGAAGTTTTTGGGTTTCTCGCTGCTCCCTTTGTCGCTCTGCTTCCCGCTCCCAACGTCTCCACTCTTCCTCCTGACGCCGGTTGAAATTCTCCTCCACCAGCAGCTCCATGTCTCCACCACTCCACTGCAACTTACAGTGTCCGGTTTGCGGCAGCTCTCCTGGCGCCCCCCAGTCCTGGCGGCGCTCACCTGAGGAGGAAGCAGCCGGCTCTGGAACAGATGACAGTCGGGGCTCCGGTACAGGCAGGTAGTGCTCTGGTGCCTGCGCGGCCTCCTCCATGAGGACGGGTGTCGCTTCTTCTGTCTCAGCGACGGGGGCAGACAGCGGGATCTGGGGTGCTGCCGGTGCAGAGTTTTTTGCACGAACGGGTGCCTCCACTGCGACAACGTCAACCGGATCACATTGCAAGGGCTCCTCTACTAGAACGGGTGCCTCACCTTCCGGTACAGACACTTCAGGTAAGAGGGATTGGCGCCGCTCCAAGTTTATTTTTAGGGCACGCCAGCTGGCTTCCATCCTGGCGACCTCCTCCCGGTGCCGGGCCAGGCCTCTTAGGGTATCCGCCGCTTCTTGCAGCGTAGGAGGGTTTCCAGGCCGGGTGCCCAACGGTGTTTCCGTGGCGATCGGGTCGCTTCCGTGGGGGGAGAGCTCTGAGTCTGACTGCTCCATCCCTTCACACTTCTGCTCGTGTCCATTAGCCATCTCTGCCAAGTCACATGTGTCATTAGCATCTGGAGAGGGCCCCTTTTTTGTAGGGAGGCGGGACCTTCGTGTTAGTTTCCGCACACTGAGGAGGATGAGGAGGCGGAACTGAAGAGCTGTGGGCACTGATCTTACATTGCAGTACCATTTACAGTGGTCGGCCATCGTTTTTGCGCCACTGAGTGAGTGTACACCCACGAAGAGCACGCCCTTCTTCTTCACCAGTGCCTCGTCGTGACGCAGATATGGCGGAAAAATGGCAAATACATTCTCTGATGATTTTAGCAATTCTCAAGCACAAAACCAGTTCAATTCAGGCACACAGGACTCGCTTATAGCGAGCTACAGAATCCTGTTTGTGACGCCCAAGTTGAGTCGCACAGAGCCAGAGGTTTTGGGGGTACTCGGCACCGAGCCCGTCGACTTCTATGGGGTATGTCACGGCTTTACCCGGCAATTGAATCAGAGTCTATTTTACTATGTAGAAGTGTATAAACTATAAATATATGTATATATATGTCACAATGACATGTATATATATATATATATATATGTATTCTATGTGTGTATATTTTGTGTTTACAACGTAAGAAAGGGTTTTTTTTGTTGCGATATTTTGTTCCCATAGACTTACATGGGACTTCCGCTATCGAAATCGGATATTGACGATATTTAGTGCTATCGGCGATACAATTTCGATACGATATTTTTAGATATCGAGCAATATCGCTCAACACTACTAGTGAACAATGGCAGAGCAAGGCTGCAAGCGAACAGTTTAAGCACACTGAGTTAAATGTCACTCAATGTGAACTGGACGCAAAGTACCTAGCTCTGTTACTCCACAGAGCGGTACTGTGCAACAGAGCACTTAGAGCTATACCCTGTTTGACGACACAGGAGAAGAGCAATTATGACGTTAGTTGGGATCCCTATCGCTACCCCCAGGGAAGTCTAGGCTGGTGGTTGTGCTTGCTCTGAAACTCAGCTGTGCTAACTGCACATACGACCGGAGTCAGATGCTAAGCCAAGCGGGAGTTCCACCTTACACTGCCTTTTATACACTACGCTTATGTCAAGACAGACAGGACCTTGCCCATGGACCAATCTGGAGCTGCCACATCACCAGAGCAGCTGACGTCAGAGCACCAATGAGAAGGTGCCACATCACAAACATGCTCAGTAAGGTGATTTCTGGATTTAGCCTCCAGATGATAAGGCTGCCAAAGTATACCATTGGTCACAATAGACTTAGGCCTCTTTCACACTTCAGTCGTACGACGTCAGTCAAAATCTGCCAATTTTTGAATTTGAATTTTGAATTTTTTTTGACAGATCCGCTATTTTCCCATAGACTTGTATTAGTGGCAGATCGCGGCGGATGGTTGTCCGCTGCATCCGCTATTTTAGCGTCCGCTGTCTCGATCGGACGGACATTGTAACGTTTTTTGTCTGCGTCGAAATAGCGGATTGTGGCGGATCGTGGCGGATCCGCCCCATCCGCCGAAATTTTACAATGGGCGCTTATGGGTGGCGGATCAGCCCACAACCGTCATTTGATGGATTCACACGATGGATCCGCCGTTTTAGACTGAGCATGCTCCAAAATGTTGGATACATTTCCAGACAGCCCAAAACCTATATAAACAAGCCAGGTGTGCCTCATTGCCAGACATGAAGACAAAGCAGCAAGACATCAAGACAAGCAATCCTGAAGACCCTGCCATAAACCCCTGCTATAAACCGGAAGACCCTGCTAGCAAGCCTCAAGACCCTGCATGAAAGATTGGTTGATAGCCCAGCTGAATTCTGCCAGACAGTGTGAGTATAATGCCATCATATGTGATTGCAGCATGTTTGAGCGTGTGTCCTGCATTCTTATTTTCTTTCATACTGTAGTTATGTTTCCAACATGTTTAGTTTCAAAATGTACTAGTATTTTTGTGTGCGTGCATGTGTGTGCGTGCATGTGTCTGGGTGTTTGTGTCAAGGCATGTGAGGCCTTAGCTGGAGATACAGCAGCAACCACATGGATAGTACGAGCCTGAGCAGGATGCCAGGACCGAACTCTGTGCTGAGTAGTCATTCCAGTGGCCAGGGCTGAATGGGAGACCACAGCATCAGACAAGGCTTGGGATCTATCCTGTGCAGCAAGAGAATCCTGGCACCTAACAGTTACATTATGATTAAGACCGTTGCTGGTCAAAACGTATCAACTCTTGACATCACTTTATTTGTGATTTTTTTTATACAGGTTGACCTAATAAAGTAAGTTTTCACTTCATCTATTTTTTTCAGCCACTTTTGTCTTTTTTCTTGCAAATAGAGTTTGTATGTTCTCCCTGTGTTTGTGTTCGCAATCCAATTATAAACTGATAAAAAATTTAAACTGTGAGCCCCACTGTATGTAGTGAATGGTGGCAATGTCTGTTAATCACTGTTTAAAATCATTAAAATGAATCATGCTCATTAAAATGACTAACTTTGACCATACAATGTGTGTTCTATGTTTTGTTGGGATTAAAATATGGATATAAGAATTTCTAAATCACTGTATTTTTGTTTACTTTACATTTTGAACAGCATTCCAAATAAATAGTGGGGAAGATAAGTACATTGATTTGATACATTGCCAATAGTGTTGAGCGAGCACTAAAATGCTCGGGTGCTCGTTGCTCGGGTCGAGCAAATTGGAATGCTCAGGTACTCGACCCGAACACTGATCCCAATGTAAGTCTATTGGAAAACCGAGCATTTTTGCTGCGATCCCCCCCAGGGGTCCTTTTAGGGTCTAAATACATCTGAAATCGATGGGAATAGTGCTCAAATGACACTAGAACATCATGTGGAATACCTCTGGAAGCATTTCTGACTCCTAGGTCACTGCTGTGACCAATGTTGTCAGAGTGTGAAGCCACTTTTACAGGCGCAGACTAAAACATACAAAAACTAAACCAAAATGGATTTTCCTGGGAAATATGTTAAGGAACATCCTTTCCAGGGTAATAATTTATATGTAAGGCAAAAGAAATAACCTCCCCAAAAAATGTACATCCACCACTTGTGTTTTGCTCACACGTAGTGTTTTTGATGCGTTTTTCAACTTTAGCATTGCTTTCAACCAATACAAATGCATTCACTGGGAAATGTCATTTTAACAACATTAGCTGACCATGTGGTGTGTGACACATAATCAGACACATCCTGTTTCACTTATGAAGTAGGGACTCTGAAAATCACAAAGCCATTTTTTATAGTGCCATCAGGAGGCATTAATATTCTTAATGGGCCATTGTTAAACAGTGGGTCTCCTATACTGTTATTGCCTATGTAGTGCCTGTCTGGGCTGTCCACAATTAGACGCACCTCAATACCCCTTTGACGAGTTGTACAGGAGGGCCTCCTAAAAAAGCTCCCATTATTTGAAAGGGGGTTGCCTATGCATTGAAAGAAGGCCTGCCCTACCCCAACGTTACACGCACTCCAATAACTCTGTGAACCAACGTACTGGATGGCCACATGAAAGCAAAATTCCCTTTTTTTTCATTTGGTACTGCCATACTGTTATCCTCCTATGCATTCAATGCAAGTCCTGTCCTGAACCAAAGTAACACGCACCCCAATAACTCCTTCAACAGACATACTTGAGGGTCTCATGACAAAAATGTTCCCATTTGAAGACAGTGTGTCTCCCATAGTGTTAGCTGTTATGAATGTGCTGGAGATGGTTTCGGAGTAGAGGCTCCCTCTGGTGGTTGCAGACAGTACTGAACCTTGCAGCGAGGAATGGCAATCTGGGATCACGGACTGGACTGATATAAGGGAGGTTCCCTCCCATGATGGTGACCGGTGATCAATTGTTCTTGACTAGGGTTGAGCATTCCGATACTGCAAATATCGGGTATCGGCCGATATTAGCTGTATCGGACTTCCGATTCCGAGTACCGATATTTTCGTCATATCGGATACCGGAATCGGAATGTCACTGTCAGTGTCCGTCGGTCGGGTCTGTCAGGAGTCAGCGGCACTTACCCGGCAGAAGATCTCCGGTGGTCTCGTCCTGGACTGCTTGATGGCCGCCATCCTCTTCTCCCTGGCGGTCACATGCAGTTTCTCGCGATAACTGCAGTGACTGCTGGGTAATCGTGGCCGTAAAGCAGTCCGATGACGTCACCGCCGGGAAGCAGGTAATCAGCTGTGCTGCGTCGGTATGTCAGGCTCTGCCTGGCATTGCGATGTAGCAGAGCTGGATCGTCGTGGGACACTCGTTACTATGGACTGCGTCGGACAGGTGGTATACTGTTGGTTTTTTTTTTTTCTTTTTTTACAGGAGATCGATGGCGTCGCAGGAATGAGAGAGTAATAAAAGAAATGAAAACTGTGTTGTCTCTTTTATTTCATTAAAATACTTTTTTCTTGCTGTGTCTTTTTTTTAAACATTTAAAAACTTTGGGATTAATAATGGATCGGTGTCTTATTGACGCCTCTCCATTATTAACCGGGCTTATTGTCACTGTGCAATCAACGGTGACATTAACCCCTTATTACCCCGCTTGCCACCGCTACAGGGCAAGTGGGAAGAGCCGGGTAAAGTGCCACAATTGCCACAAGGTCCAAGGATATTGGATCCTTACCAGCCTGAAAAACCAGGCCTCAGCAGTCTGCTTCATCTGGCTGGTTAACAAAAATAGGGAGGACCCCACGCCAATTTTTTTTCGAGGGGATCCCCTATTTTTGTTAACCAGCCAAGATATGCAGACTGCTGTGGCCTGGTATTATCAGGCTGGCAAGGTCCATGGATCTTGGCTCCTTAACAGCCTGAAAAACCAGGCCTCAGCAGTCTGCTTCATCTGGCTGGTTAACAAAAATAGGGGGGACCCCACGCCAATTTTTTCGAGGGGATCCCCTATTTTTGTTAACCAGCCAAGATATGCAGACTGCTGTGGCCTGGTATTTTCAGGCTGGCAAGGTCCATGGATCTTGGCTCCTTAACAGCCTGAAAAACCAGGCCTCAGCAGTCTGCTTCATCTGGCTGGTTAACAAAAATAGGGGGGACCCCACGCCAATTTTTTTTCGACGGGATCCCCTATTTTTGTTAACCAGCAAAGATAAGCAGACTGCTGTGGCCTGGTATTATCAGGCTGGCAAGCAGGGTCGGACTGAGCCACCGGGACACCGGAGAAACCTCCGGTGGGCCCCAGCTCCTGCGTGGTGGGCCCTGATTTGAAAGGATAGGTCGCACAGCACGCCAATACAGTTACATTCTGCGGCAGAGCAGGGAGAATCGCTCTCCCCGCTCTGCCGCCCGGAAGCTATGGGGCCTGAACAGGCGGAGGGGGGGCCCGGTGCCAGCAGTGGGCCCCCCACCCGTCATCGGAGTGTCAGCTGTATCGGCATCCAGCCGATACAGCTGACCGCATAGAGAGAGAATGAGCGAGCGCTCCTTCTCTCCCATAATCCCCCTCTCAGCGTCTGACAGCGGGCGCGATGACATCACCTGCCGGCGCCCGCTGTCAGACGCTGAGAGGGAGAACAGTGAGCAGCACAGGAGCCGGGAGGTGAGTATTGTTTTTTTTTTTTATTTAATGGGGGTGCATTATACTACAGAGGCTGTATATGGGGGGTGCATTATACTACAGAGGCTGTATATGGGGGCTGCATTATACTACAGAGGCTCCATATTGGGGTGCATCATACTACAGAGACTCCCTATGGGGATGCATTATACTACAGAGGCTGCCTATGGGGGTGCATTATAATATAGCGGCTGCCTATGGTGGTGCATTATATTATAGACTCTGCCTATGGGGGTTTATTATAATATAGAGGCTGCCTATGGGGGTGCATTATACTATATTGAGGACTATCTGGTGTATTATGCTGTATGGATGCTATCTAGGGGCCATCATACAGTGTTGGACCCATTAAATAGTTTGGGGACATTAAGGGGTCAGTATATATCCAGTGAGGGGGCATTATTCTGTGTATAGGGGAGATGTACAGGGGAAGACTTGGGACATTATTAAATGTAAAGTGGACACTTATTGTTATAGGGGAACTGTGACTGTCAAAGGGGCACACAGGGCATTATTACAGTCTAGGGGACAAAATATGGGCACTGTTTTCTAGGGCACTTGCATCCGGCATTACTATATTCTAGAGGGGTGCTTTAAAATTTAGAGGTCACACAGAACCACACAGCAGGTGCAGTAATAGGGACACATACGGCAGCAGCAGCTCAGTATTGGGGTATCAGGTGCAGTAATAGGGACACATACGGCAGCAGCGGCTCAGTATTGGGGTATCAGGTGCAGAAATAGGGACACATATGGCAGCAGCGGCTCAGTATTGGGGTATCAGCAGGATGAGGAGTTTGTGCAGGTTGAGAATAGTCCAATTGGTGACCGTGACAGTGCTAAAAATATGAGAAGTGAAATGTGTCTTTGTTGTAATCTCTGCAGTCGAGTCCTGGCTGGAGAAGTCGTCATGTCGGTCTGGGCCAGATGGAAAATACATGAAAAGTGAACAATTCCATTAGAAAGAACATCAGCGGTAAGTCATTATCTGTACCTGTGCTGTAATCTATTATATGTTCTGTAGGACTGGTATTATTTACCACAGACCATATGGCGGTAATATCAATATTGGTCTTTTTATATATAGATTATTTTTGGCAACAGCGCGGTCATTTGCTGAGGTTCTCTGATTAGGGGCCCACTCAGAAGTTTCGCCCCCACTAAACCAAAACCCTAGCTACGCCTCTGGCTCTCTCTCTAGTCTTTCTTTCTCTCTCTAGTCTTTCTCGCTCTCTGTTCTTTCTTTCTCGCTCTCTGTTCTTTTTTCTCTCTGTTCTTTCTTTCTCTCTCTCTTTTCTTTCTTTCCTCTCTTTCTTTCTCTGTTTGTTCTTTCTCTCTCGCTGCTCTTTCTTTCTTTTCCTCAGTACCAGCCACTGTGCCCTCATTACCAGTCAGTGTGATCAGCAGTGCTAAATGGGTACGCTTGGGGCGAGGATATGGGTGTGATTAGCTGTGAAATGGGTGTGGTCGGGGCGTGGCCTAAAATTTGCAGCGGCGCGCTATGCGCGCCGCAGCCTTTAACCCTCTTTCCTGTCTTCAAAACTTGGGAAGTATGCTGTATGACCTCCCTACAACTTCTGGGCATGCTCCTGATGAGCGCGATGGATGGTCTCCTGAGGGATCTCCTCCCACACCTGGACTAAAGCATCCACCAACTCCTGGACAGTCTGTGGTGCAACGTGGCATGGCCTAAAATTTGCTGCAGCAGGCACAGCGTGCCACAGCCTTTGTCCCTCTTTCCCTTCTTCAAAGGTTGGGAAGTATGATGGTGGGCCCCAAGAATAATTTTTCTCTGGTGGGCCCAAGGTACTCCAGTCCGACGCTGCTGGCAAGGTCCATGGATATTGGCTCCTTAACAGCCTTAAATACCATGCCTCAGCAGCAGGGGTGTACATAGAAATCATGGGGCCCCATAGCAAAAGTCTGAATGGGCCCCCCCAAAAAAAAAAACCCAGAACCATTGTAAATGTAAAGTGCCAGCACAGTGAGGGGACACATTAAACAAAAAAATGTATTATGCCCCCATAGATTGTGCCCCATAGATGCTCCATAGATCATGCCCCATAGATTGTGCCCCCATAGATTGTGCCCCCATAGATGCTCCATAGTATAGGCCCTTATGCTGCCGCAGCTGCTGCAACCAAAAAACAAAAAAAAAAGACATACTCACCTCTCGTCGCTGGGGGCCAGGTGCCGGTGTCCTGAGCAGGGGGTGACACCAGGTGCCGATGTCACCGCTCGCTCAGGGCTCCGGCACCTGAGATATTTACCTGTCCTCTCTCCACTGCTGAGTGCCGCTGTCTTCGGGGTCCTCCAGCAGTGAATGATCAGGCAGAGGGCGCGGCGCGCACTAACGACGTCATCGCGCCCTCTGACCTGAACATTGCAGCAAGAAGACGCGAGCAACGGTGGAACGGGACAGGTAAATATCCCTTATACTCACCCTTCCGCCGGCGCGGTCTCTGCATCCCCTGCTCTTCTCCCGCGGTCTCCGCCGCCAGTGTTCAGCGGTCACGCAGGACAGCTCATTAAAGTCATGAATATGTGCATATTCATGACTGTAATGAGCGGTACCACCTGACCGCTGAACACAGGCGTCGGAGACCGTGGGAGAAGAGCAGGGGCTGCAGAGACCGCGCCGGCAGAAGGGTGAGTATATAGAAGAGCTGCGCTCCCCCTCCCCCGCCGACCCCTGGTAGTACTGTGTCAGCACAGCTACCCGACCGTCGCGGGCCCCCTCACCTGTCCGGGCCCCATAGCAGCTGCATGGTCTGCTTCATTCACGGTACGCCACTGCTCAGCAGTCTGCTTCATCAGGCTGGTTAACAAAAATAGGGGGGACCCCACGCCATTTTTTTTTCGAAGGGAACCCCTATTTTTGTTAATCAGTTCCCTCTGACGTCACTGATTGTGTCCCTGGCTGACCTGAAGTGAAAGTGGAAAGCAATCAATTAAGCTTTCCACTTCCTCTCCTGTCAGCCAGGAGAGGAGCTCATTCATTCGGGGGTTTACTGTGAGGCTGCAGCATTAGCTGCGGTCCCTGCAGTAAACATTAACCCTTTCTGAAGGATTACACCGTGGGACCTGACTGTGCATGGGATAGGTAAGAATAATTTTGCTTTTTTATTTTATTTTTATTACAGGAAATGGTTTTTGCAGTAAAATAAAAGATGGTCAAAAACGTGTCTTTATTTCATTAAAATGATTTTTAATTAAAGTGTGTGTGTTTTATTTTTATTTCATGCAATAGGATTAATAATTGATAGTTGTCTAATTGACAGCTCTCAATTATTAACCTGGCTTAAGGTCACCTTTCAAAAGCAAGGTGGCTTTAACCCCATATTAACCCATTCGCCACCGCTACAGGGCAATGGGAATAGACGGGCAAAGTGCCAGAAAGGGCGAATCTAATTATAGATTTGTCTTTTCTGGGGTGTCTGGGGGCAGATGTTAGTAGCCAGGGGGGGGCAAAAATAATGGTCCCTCTCTGGGCTATTATTATCTGCCCCCACTCGCTGGCTTTGTCTGTCTGAATGCGAAAATAGGGCGGGAGCCCATGCATTTTTTTTCAACAATTTTACACCTCATATATATATATATATACATGTCATTGAATTTGTGACACATATATATATATATTTATATTTATAGTTCATACACTTCTACATAGTATAATAGCTGCTAATTCAATTGACGGCTTTTGTGAAAATGCAGAACCCGACATGAAATGACACATGGTTTACATAGAGTTAACCATGTCATTTCAAGTTGTTTGATCTATTGTTTTCACTAACAATTACATGAGTGGCTGTGTGCAACATTTCACACCTGTAGGGGTTAATTAAAGGTGTAAATTCGTAGCAAAAAAGTCTGTTTTTTTTACAACGAATTTACTCCTTTAATTAACCCCTACAGGTGTGAAATTTTGCACACAGCCACTCATGTAATTGTTTGTGCAAATCAGATATCAAACTACATGAAAAGACATGGTTAACTCTATGTAAACCAAGTGTCATTTCATGTCGGGTGCTTCTGTCTTTTCACAAAAGCCGGCTTTACCCGGCAATTGAATCAGAGGCTATTTTACTATGTAGAAGTGTATAAACTATAAATATATGTATATATATATGTCACAATGACATGTATATATATATATATATATATATGTATTCTATGTGTGTATATTTAGTGTTTACAGGGAAAGAAAGAGGTTTTTTTAGTTACGATATTTCTGTCCCATAGACTTACATTGTATTTCCGGTATCGGTATCGGGTATCGCCGATATTTTTTGGATATCGGCGATACCATTCCGATACCGATACTTTTGGATATTGGAAAGTAATGCTCAACTCTATTCTTGTCTCAATTGTGGTTCCTGGTTCATTTGAAGGCTGCTGGAGTCTTGCATGCATCTGCTGCTTTCAGATAAGATATTTTCTTCTTTTCTTTTTGTGCTTGCTTTTTGCATAGTTTTCTGCACTTTTGTGGAGGTCAGCCGGGTCCCCTCCTGGGGCCTGTGCTCCTCTCAGTTTATCTGTAGCCACTGTTATTTGTTCATTTGCTTTTTCCTGTTTATTCAGTGGCTGCTGCTTGGTTTTGTTGCACCAGAGATATGATTTAGGTGGTGGAGATTGTGTGATCTCAGGTGTTTTTGCAATCAAAAGAGTTGGTATTTTTTTAAGGGTTTTTTGTTGGATTGCAGTCAGAATTCTTTCCTGTACTTTTCTGTCTAGACAGATTGGGCCCCAGCGTTTGCTCATTCTATTTTCTGTCTGTGTCCGTGCTTCTTCTTGTCTAACCGCCATTAAATGTTTGGGGGCTTCATATTTTCTTTGGGGATCTGCTCCGGGGCAGATAGCTTTCATCTTTCTGCCTTTAGGTGTAGTTATCTCTCAGGCTGTGATGAGGCGTCTAGGATCAACGTAGGAACGCTCCACGGCTACCTCTAGTTGTGTGGTTAGTTCAGGTTACTGCAATCCAATAGGTTCCAGCCTCTCTGGTGTATTGCCATTTTTGCTATTTCTCCTCAGCTACCTAAACATAACAGGGGCCACTTGTGGGGAGTTTCTACTGTTTAGGTACATCAGGAGCTCTGCAAACGTAACATGACGCTCGCAGACCATTCCATCAAAGTCGGCATTTCAAAACGTCACTACTTCCCTTCCGAGCCCCGACGTGTGCCCATACAGTAGTTTTCTCCCACATATGGGATATCAGTGTACTCAGGACAGATTGGACAACAACTTTTGTGGTGTAATTTCTCCTGATACCCTTGGGAAAATAAAAAATTGGGGACTAAAAGATCATGTTTGTGGAAAAAATATGATTTGTTATTTTCTTTCCCGGGCGTTATAAACTTCTGTGTAGCCCTTGGGGGTTCAAAGTACTCACCACACATCTAGATAAGTTCCTTGCGGGGTCTAGTTTCCATAATGGGGTCACTTGTGGGGAGTTTCTACTGTTTAGGCACATCAGGGGCTCTGCAAACATAGCATGACGCTCGCAGACCATTGGGAGGAAACCGGAGTACCTGGAGGAAACCCACGCAAACACATGTTGTCCTTGGTGGGATTAGAACCAAGGACTCCAACGCTGCAAGGCTGCAGTGCTATCCACTGAGCCACCGTGCTGCCCACTCTCTAACTGTAAAAAATAAAAATACAGGCCACATATTTTAAAAGTGTGGTATCTCCATCACACGCCTCATTTATCTGTGGGCTACAAATTCTGGCATTTGAGGCTTCCATTCAACTGATTTTTCTGCGTATGTTACTCCAATTATTAACACTATTTTGCTGTAAAAATTCAGTCCTGGCGGCGCTCACCTGCGGAGGAAGCAGCCGGCTCTGGAACAGATGACAGTCGGGGCTCCGGTACAGACTTGTAGACTTCTGGTGCCTGCGCGGCCTCCTCCTTGAGGACGGGTGTCGCTTCTTCTGTCTCAGCGACGGGGGCAGACAGCGGGATCTGGGGTGCTGCTGGTGCTGCGTTTTTTGCACGAACGGGTGCCTCCACTGCGACAACATCAACCGGATCACATTGCAAGGGCTGGGATGCCCGCACGGACTCCTCTACTAGAACGGGTGCCTCACCTTCCGGTACAGACACTTCAGGTAAGAGGGATTGGCGCCGCTCCAAGTTTAGTTTTAGGGCACGCCAGCTGGCTTCCATCCTGGCGACCTCCTCCGGTGCCGGGCCAGGCCTCTTAGGGTATCCTCCGCTTCTTGCAGCGTAGGAGGGTTTCCAGGCCGGGTGCCCAACGGTGGTTCTGTGGCGATCGGGTCGCTTCCGTGGGGGGAGAGCTCTGACTGCTCCATCCCTTCCCACTTCTGCTCGTGTCCATTAGCCATCTCTGCCAAGTCACATGTGTCATTAGCATCTGGAGAGGGCCCTCTTTTGTAGGGAGGCGGGACCTTCATGTTAGTTTCCGCACACTGAGGAGGATGAGGAGGCGGAACTGAAGAGCTGTGGGGCACGATCTTACATTGCAGTACCATTTAGAGTGGTCGGCCATCGTTTTCGCGCCACTGAGTGAGTGTACACCCACGAAGAGCACGTCCTTCTTCTTCACCAGTGCCTCGTCGTGATGCAGATATGGCGGAAAAATGGCAAATACATTCTCTGATGATTTTAGCAATTCTCAAGCACAAAACCAGTTCAATTCAGGCACACAGGACTCGCTTATAGCAAGCTACAGAATCCTGTTCGTGACGCCCAAGTTGAGTCGCACAGAGCCAGAGGTTTTGGGGGTACTCGGCACCGAGCCCGTCGACTTCTATGGGGTATGTCACGGCTTTACCCGGCAATTGAATCAGAGTCTATTTTACTATGTAGAAGTGTATAAACTATAAATATATGTATTATATATATATATACATGTCACAATGACATGTATATATATATATATATGTATTCTATGTGTGTATATTTTGTGTTTACAACGAAAGAAAGGTTTTTTTTTGTTGCGATATTTTGTTCCCATAGACTTACATGGGACTTCCGGAATCGGAATCGGATATCGACGATATTTAGTGATATCGGCGATACCATTCCGATACGATATTTTTAGATATCGAGCAGTATCGCTCAACACTATCCCTGAGCCATTTAGTTATCACCTTTGCTTTATGGCAAGGTGCTCCATCATGCTGGAAAAGGCATTGTTGATCGCCAAACTGCTCTTGGAGGGTTGGGAGAAGTTGCTCTTGGAGGACATTCTGGTACCATTCTTTATTCATGGCTGTGTTTTTAGGCAAGACTGTGAGAGAGCCGATTCCCTTGGCTGAGAAGCAACCCCACACATGAATGGTTTCAGGATGCTTAACAGTTGGATGAGACAAGACTGGTGGTAGCGCTCACCTTGTCTTCTCCGAATGAAGCGTTTTCCTGATGTCCCAAACAATCAAAAAGTGCAATACATAAAGTGCATATGCACATACAGTATATTCAGTATGCATCGTATTGTTTGGCTAATTTAATAATAAACCTCTTTATTTGTTCATAAAAGAACCATGCACCTGTTGGCGGCTCCTTGTCCCGAAAAATGTCCTGGAGAGACCTCATCCCTGTCCTTGTAACATAATTATGGACTATGGGGCATGAAGCTCTATATTTATGTAGATAAGTGTCTCTTTTTAATCCTGCAGGAAAGGATGGATTGTTATATATATGAGTTAGGTGACTAGGAGATGAACAGACTCCCAGCTCTCGATTCCCTCTTTTGATAAATGATATCATGTTTTTGGTGAGGAAGGGTAAAGGTATATCACGTTCTTCCGTCGGGGACCAAATATACTTTACGGGAGTCACGTCCATTAAGATCATTTTCTAATGTAACCCATTTTTTGTTGTTTTTATTATGAAACAGATCTAAAATACATGTACCAATTGCTGCTTGACCATACATAGAAAAATCTGGCAGACCTATGCCCCCTTCTTGCCTCGATCTACTTAACAAAAAGTATGAAATACGTGCTCGTTTTTGTAACGTTTTTTACGACGTGAGAAAAAGGAGGCAGGTAAATACAAGGGGATTGTTTGGAAATAATATAGGAGACGGTGTAATAGATCCATTTTAATAGTGCCCACTGCCCACTCTTCCAAACCAAGATAAAGGTAGTTTATGCCATTTTTCTTAGTCGAACTCAGCTTCATAAAAATTAGATACTTTGGCGGTGATTTTTACTCCTAGATAGGTAAGAGGATCTGAACACCACTTAAAGGGAAATGAAGCTGCCAAACTCTCCACCTCACTTGGTTGGATTGAGATATTGAGAATCTCTGATTTGTGGGTATTAATTTTGAAATTGCTCAGACGACCAAATCTATGTAATTCTGAGATAATATTTGGGAGACTTATAGTTGGGGAAGAGACATACAATAGGACATCATCTGCAAAAAGTGCCAGGTTGTGCTCTTCTCATTGGGCTTTTATGCCTCTAATGGAGGGATTATTCCATATAGCGGTTGCTAGATGTTCAATAGTGAGTATATAAAGCAAGGGTGAAAGAGGACAGCCTTGCCTCGTGCCGTTCCGAATTAAAAATGTGTTTGAAAGTGCGCCATTAATTTTAACTTGAGCACTGGGAGATGAGTACAGGGCAGAAAATCTACGAAGCATAGTTTCTTTTAAGCCAATTCCTTCCAACTTTTTAAAAAAAAAAAAAATCCCCAGGGGGAAAACCCTGTCGAAAGCCTTTTTTTCGGGCGCAATCGACGAATTTTGCAATTTTTCCTTCTTTTTTTAACCTTTTTTCTTTCAATCAAAAAAAATAGTTTAAATGGGGGTTTTTTTTTTTTTTTAAAAAATTTGGGGCCCAATTATGGGGAGCTTTAAATACCTTGGGAGGGAATTTTAAATTTTGGGGGGCCCTTTCATAACTTTTTTTTGCACATAGGAAAAGGGGCCCATAATCCTTTGGGGGGAATTTTTTTAAAATGGGCCCCCAAAATGGGGCACCCTTAGGGGCCCATTAACAAGGGGCATCCTGGGGATTAATTTTAGGGAAAAGCATTATAAAGGCCCTTTTTAAAACCCGGAGTAATTTCCATGGGGCCCCTCTTCTATCTGGGGGAAAAATTCTTTTTATGGGGGGTAAAAATTTATGGGCTGAGTTTTTTTTTTTAAAACGCTCTGAAAAGGGTGTGTGAGTGCGGGGCCCCCAAAAATTTTGGTCTGCATGCAACGTTTTTGGGGGGGCATCTGACATGTCATCACCTCTTTTTTTTTTTCCTTCGAAAAAATTTTGCAGCTCCCCCCCAAATTTAAAAAATATTATGTAAAGCTTTCCCCATCCGTATCCAATACTTGGCCCCCAAAACACTTTTGAATGGGACAAAGGGAAAGCCTTTCAAGTTAAAAACATTTGTTTTTTCATTTTTTAATTTTTCAGTTTTGGTTTTTTTATTTTTTGAGCCCCCATCCCCCCTCCAGTTACTTTTAAAGAAATGCTGCTTGTACCCTGCGGGGGGTCTTTGCCCCCCCCCTTTTTTCATTTACCCCCAATTGGTTTGCCCAAAATTCCTTTTAAAAATTTAAATTTTTTGGGGGGGACGCGTTTCCCCCCCTTATACAATACAAGGGGTTGCAAACCTATAGAAGTAGAAAAAGGACCCCCTTTAAAAATTTTTGGGGGAACGGTTTTTCAGTTTTACTTCAGTTTTTGGGGAAATAACCACTTTCCCCCCTTTTTTAAAATTATTTTTTTTCGGGGACTTTCTTTATCAACCCCCCCAAATAAAAAAAGTCAGTGAGTAAGGACTTGGTGGGGGCCCCCCGGGGGGTTTTTTTCCGGGGGGGGAAAAGGGGGGATTCTGGGGGCGGGGCTCCCCCCCTCAGGGGAAAAAAGCATCCACCAGTTTTACCATGGGGGGTTCCCCTTTATGCGCACTTTGGTAGGAGCTCGGGGGCCCCCCCGCTGTGGAAAACCCCAAAATTTAAGCCGTTTTTTGGGGTTTGGGTGGCACCCCAAAGGGGATCACTTCAACCCTTTCCCCCCCCCCTCTCGGGAAACCCCCAACACTTTTTTGGAAACCCCAAACGTCTGTTCACCCCCGTCAAATTCCCCCGGGATCGAGGTTCGGTACGGAAACCAGCTGAGCCCCCTGCTTTGTTCTAAAAAATCTTTTGGGGTGGGAAAAAACGGGAAAAAGGGGGAAAAGCATTCTGCAATTTGAAAAAAGAGGGGGGAAAAAAGTGATGCGAAACCCCGCTGTGTCCCCTTCTTCTGAAGGGGCGGGGGGGGCCAGTGCCGATGGACAGCCCCCCCAGAAGCATCTTTTGTTTTGGATGGGGAAACCCGGTGCCGGGTTTTTTTGGACTTGGTGTGCCCAGCCCCAACCAACGCAGCAGGTTTTGGGAAAAAGGGGTAGTGGAAAAGAAAAGCCCCAGCCCCCAAACTGGCGGGCAACGGGAAAAGGGGGGGGGACAGCTCGGGGAAAAAAGTTTTTTCCCCCAAGGGGTTAAAAAAGGGGGGGGAGAGGTAGGCTCCCCCACTGTTCCCGTAGCCTCCCTTTGGGGCCCCCGTTGGGAGCGTTCTCTTAGAACGTAAAAAATTTGGGGCCCCCCATGACTTGCATTTTCGTGGCCCTTTTTTTTACAGATTTTTAAAGAAAAATTTTCTATGTTTAATGCAAGCTGTGTAAGGGGGAAAAATTAAAAGAGGGAAAAATAACAGGAACCGGAAAAACCCCAAAAATTTTTTTGGGGGAAAAAATTTGGGGCAAAGCACGTTGCTTGAGTTCCAAAGAACCTGGAGAGGGGGGGGCCCAAACCTTCAGCAGCAAAACCCCCCCTCTTTGGTATGTTCGAGCCCCCCCTCCCCCCCCTCACAAAACCCGGGTTTTTTTTCCTAAAGGATCTCCATGGAAGAACCTCGGCAATGTTGTCCATAGACAAACTGTTATTCCACCCTGCAGAAAATTTTTCCCGTTTTGTCACACCCCAAAAAAAAAAACCCCCTCGGTAACAAGGATGGATAAAAAAAGGCCAAAATCGGGAAACCCCCCCGAGCACAGGCTCTAAAAAATCCCCTTTAAAAAACCCCTTTTTCCCCCTTTTTAAATGCTGTCATTCGGTGGGGGAGACAAATTTTTTAGGAACTTTATGGAAATTGGGGAGTCCCACAATAAAAGGCCCCGCCGATTTTATTTCGCAGGAAAAGGCCCCCCCCCCTGAAAAAACATTGAGGGAAAACTTTTAAAAAGCGCTACAAAAAACCCCCCCTACAGGGCCCCCCTGACCCCCCATGCGGGGCCAACCCCTGGCCAGGGACGTACCTTTCCCCACTGCCCCCCGGGTCAATGTTTTGGGGGGGGGACAGATCTTTCAGGGGCTGTACTTTCGCCCCAACCCAAAAGGGTTTTAGGAATCCCCTGGACATTGATTTCCCCCCCCTACTCCGTTCCTCAATCATGCTGTCGGCCCCACGGTTACCCCCCATGGGCCCTGAAACTTACCGTTTGGACCCCCAGGCCCCAACCCCGGGGCCCAAAAAACAACAGGGGGATGAAATTTAAATTTTTTTTTGGGAAAAAAAACCACAGCGCAGGGGCCTTTTTGGGTCCCCAAAGGGGGCGACGGGGGTTTTTGTCAGCTAATCTCCCCCCCCGGCTTTTGGGGGTGTGGAAATGGGGGAAAACTGGGGGCGGGTCTGGGCCCTTGGGAACCCACCCCCAACCATGTCGGGACCTTTTGCCAAAAGGGGGGCGATTTTTTTGGGAATACCGGTCTTT
Organism: Oophaga sylvatica; assembly: GCA_033576555.1. NCBI lineage: Eukaryota > Metazoa > Chordata > Amphibia > Anura > Dendrobatidae > Oophaga > Oophaga sylvatica. The sequence continues at coordinate 263,041,780 of JARQOD010000006.1, read as the reverse complement.
ATTTCCTCTGCACAAAGTCCCCGAGTCCCCCCTTTTTGGGCGTTTTCCGCTTTGGGCCGAACGCGCATTGGAGCTGCAGTCAATTTTCCCCTTTTTGAAAAACGAAACATATTACGTCCACCAGGGGAAACCCCCTTTTTTTTTGGAGCGGTTTGTGACAGCAGCCCCCGAATGGGTATAGCTGCAACAGGGCAATCAAATCGCCCAATTTTTTCCGTTCACACTCACCAAATGAGGGGCCTTAAGAAGGCATCTGCGACGTTTTTTGGGGGGTTTTTTGTTCAAAAGGGGGGGTGAAGATGATGCCCCCTCGCATGACGCCCCCCTTTTTCTGCCTCTTCAAAAATCACTGAAAGCACTAAAGGAAAAAGGGTTTTTGGGAAAGGGGGAGGTTTAGGATCACAAATTCAAAATTTTTTTTAGGCAGCACGCAACGTGGTTTTCCCCCAAAGGGGGGCAGGGGGCCCTTTTGTGAGGAGGATGAGGAGGAGGAGGAGTCAATGGAGGAGGAAGAAATCCCTACAGAGGGAGGTACACAACGCTGTAGTCAGTATGTAGAGCGAGGGTGGGGTGATGCAGCGGAGACAGAGATGACGCCTCTTCCAGAGGACAGCCTTTGTTGGCCAGTTGGGAGTCTGCAGCACATGGTTGATTTCATGCTTCAGTGCCTGAGAAACGACCGCCGCATCGCCCACATTCTCAGCACGTCGATTATTGGGTGTACACCCTCCTAGACCCTCGCTACCGGGACAACTTACAAACCCTCATCACACGGTGAACCGGGACCGTAAAATGCAGGAGTACCAAGACACACTGGTGCAATCCATACTGTTGTACATTCCAGCCGAGAGAGCTGCTGCTGCTGCTGCTACTGCTTTACAAAGCGCTCTGTGCGTCGAGGCAGTGTAGACACCTCTACAAAGAGGGAGCAGAAGCAGCGCCTCTGCACAGGGCAAGAACTGTATGTTACAAATGTGGCAAAGTTTTGTGACAGCGCCAGCAAGGTTACACCATCCGAGACGGCTCCAGTCACCAGGAAGAAACGTTTCCGTAAGATGGTGACAGACTACTTGGCTTTCCCTCTAAGTGTACTCCCAGATGCCTCTTCCCTTTCAAATTTTGGGTCTCTAAGTTGGTACATGGCCAGAGCTTAGCCAGTATGCATTGGAGGTGCTGGCTTGCCTGCTGCCAGTGTATTATCTGAGCGTGTCTTTAGTGCTGCAGGTGGTGTAGTAACAGACCGTCGCATGCGACTATCCTCAGAGAATGTAGACCGGCTTACTTTTCTGAAAATGAACAAGGCATGGATCTCACCTGAATTTGCCTGTCCGTTTTCAGATTAAATAACTGTTTGGCAACGTTTTCCATGTCTCCTGTTATGTTCATCTTTCTACCACCTGAACTCTACTCCTGGGCTACAACACCGCCATTTGTTGCTCGTAAGTAATTGGCAGGGGTACTGACTCCTGGCCAGCCTGGTTACAGCACGACAGCTGTTTCCTGGCAGTGTGAACGTCAATTATCCTCCAATAAGTTGTGCTGTCGTGTTGCATTCGGGTTAGCGACTCTATGGTGCCTGCAGTTTAGGTGATTCCTATGTGTGCTGTGGGATATGTAAATAAAGGCGGTTTCCATTGTGACAATAGGATAAGCACCCACTGTAGGACTGTGTGATTCGGTAACTGCGGACGGCTTGCGTCCTGTCAACTTACATTTTCATGGGTGCGTTCTTCTACCCGTCCGGGGTCCAGTACCGTCAAGTGGTTTCTCCCAGTGCCTTTGGCCTAGGTGCCTCCATCTCCGTATCCGAGTTCCAGCAACGTCTGCTGGTCCTTGGTAGTGCTTTGGAGCACAGGTACTCCTGCTTAGTAACCGTGTCACAGTAACGTCAGCTGGTACTCGGTTGTGACATTGCCTCTTTTCCTTCTGCTACCCGTCCGGGGTCCAGTACCGTCAAGTGGTTCTCCCCAGTGCCTTTGGCCTAGGTGCCTCCATCTCCGTATCCGAGTTCCAGCACGTCTGCTGGTCCTTGGTAGTGCTTTGGAGCACAGGTACCTCCTGCTTAGTAACCGTGTCACAGTAACGTCAGTGGTACTCGGTTGTGACATTGCCTCTTTTCCTTCTGCTACCCGTCCGGGGTCCAGTACCGTCAAGTGGTTTCTCCCAGTGCCTTTGGCCTAGGTGCCTCCATCTCCGTATCCGAGTTCCAGCAACGTCTGCTGGTCCTTGGTAGTGCTTTGGAGCACAGGTACTCCTGCTTAGTAACCGTGTCACAGTAACGTCAGCTGGTACTCGGTTGTGACATTGCTTTTTTCCTTCTGCTACCCCCGGGTTCCAGCACAGTCAGCTGGTCCTTGTTACTTCCATTGTCTCTTGCTCCATCTGATACCCGTCAGGGTTCCAGTAACGTCAGCTGTTTCTCGGAAATTAGACGACCTTAAAGACCACCCAGAAGAAGATGACGACAACAAGGACGACGAGCATGAAGCCAACCAGCCTGAACACCATCACAAAGAAAAAATAAAAGATTACCCAGAAGAAGATCACCAACAGGACAAAGAAGGTTAAGACAAACTACAAGATACAGAACAAGAGACAGAAGAACAATAAGCAAAAGATCAAAAAGCAGAAGAACATGAAGTATAAGACCAAAATGAAGAGCAAAATATATGCTCTAAATTCTAAGCAGAAGAAGACTAAGCAGTTTATGGAGGTGAGTCCGTTCCTCCTCGTGGTGCCCCTGGAAAATGCCTGCTGCTGCTGCAGGCTAAACTGAACACGGACAAATACTGTTGTAATTTAAATCTTTTGTGACAGCAAGAACGGAAGGATGAACAATTCATACTTTTACAGATTACAAGTACAGGAATCTCTGTCACAAATAAGAATATGATGAAGAAGATGAAGAGGAAGAAGATGAAGAATTTGAATATGAAGAAGATTAATTAGTTTAATAATAACAATATGAGTAATGTAAACAAAAACATGAATAGCAAGAAGTTTAAGAAGATTAAGAAGGTGAAGATGAAGAATAATTTGATGAGAAAGATGATGCTGCTGAAGATTATGAAGGAGAAAGTGTGGCACTGGCAAAAGTTAAAAAGGTGAAGAGCATGGAAGTTGTGAAACATACATATTTGCCAAAATAGAAAAAAGGTTAACAACATTGTCAATTTGTTAGTCAATCCAAACGTATTTCCAAAAAAAAAATATATTAATGCTATTCCAATGCATTGGGTTAAACATGTATGCCTTTATTGTCTCCTCAACCTCCCCCAATACATTCTACATTACTCTTTGTTGTTTTCCTTCATGTACAATTAACCAACAAGGCAAGAATGGGTTTTTTTTAATGTCGATATTTGGTTCCCATAGACTTACATGGGACTTCCGGTATCGGTATCGGGTATCGCCGATATTTTAGTGATATCGGCGATACCATTCCGATCCGATATTTTTAGATATCAAGCAGTATCGCTCAACACTAGTAATAACCTGTCTTGGTATTGCAGACCCCCCAGTTTTCTAATAACCTTGGTCGCTCTTCTCTGCACCCACTCCAGTTCAGCTATGTCTTTCTTATACACCGGAGACCAGAACTGCACACAGTATTCTAAGTGTGGTCGCACCAGTGACTTGTATAGAGGTAAAATTATGTTCTCCTCATGAGCATCTATGCCTCTTAATGCATCCCATTATTTTATTTGCCTTGGAAGCAGCTGCCTGACATTGGCCACTAAATGTGAGTTTGTCAGCCACCCATACACCCAGGTCTTTTTCAGTGACAGTTTTGCCCAGTGTTTTACAATTAAGCACATAATTATACATCTTGTTTGTTCTACCCAAGTGCATTGCATTGTGTTAAACATGTATGCCTTTATTGTCTCCTCAACCTCCCCCAATACATTCTACATTACTCTTTGTTGTTTTCCTTCATGTACAATTAACCAACAAGGCAAGAATGGTTTTTTTTTAATGTCGATATTTGGTTCCCATAGACTTACATTGGACTTCCGGTATCGGAATCGGATATCGACGATATTTAGTGATATCGGCGATACCATTTCGATACGATATTTTTAGATATCGAGCAGTATCGCTCAACACTACTCAGTAGATATCTTTTAAGATTAGCAACCCGGTTGGCTCTTTCATCTCCCTGGTATTTTGCATACTCCTCAGCATGGCTAGTTATGTAATGACGTTTCAAATTGTATTCTTTGTGCACTACAACTTTCTCTTTGCAAATAAGACACGTCAGGATGCCCCTGTGCTCAACAAAGAAATATTGCACTTCCCACTTTTCCTGAAATTGTCTGTGCTCATCACCAACCTGTCTCTTCACTGCAGGTTTTGAAAAAGACATGTTTGGGGCTGTGTAATAGATAATTCCACTTGGTGTCTCTGCTTCAGTGTTAGCTGATGCTTCTTTTCCGCTTTTTTTTCTGTCCCGCTGAGCAGCAAATTCTGCTGCCGCCTCCGCTTCTGAGCCCGGGGTAAAGTTCGCAATAAGGCCGGCTGATGTCCCGCCTCCGAGAGCAATATACCGCACCGTGATTGGTAGGTTCGTTCAGCTCCACACACAACACTGAAAAGTGTCGGGATAAGAAAAAAGAGACATACTATGCACCTGGAATACCACAAGTAGTACAAATATCACGATTTATTCAAAAACTTGAAAAAATACACACCACAAATATTTTAAAAACAATTAAAAACAGGACAGAGGCCCCATGATAGGGTATATGCCCCCCAAAAAAACACAATTTTTCTAGTATCAGACCAAAGTGCAAATAATGCCAAAAGACAGATACATTCAAAGCAGTACAGAAACAGTATATAGACATAGATACATAGTACAAAATGAAAAACTGGCAACAATCACACTGTCAGTGCATGGGTCCCCCAAAGGCCAATTGTAAGGAGGAAATAAATACCTCTGGATGAGAAGCAATGGATAAATCACTGCGCAGTGATCAAGGTAAATAAACAAATCTGGTGCTGTGTTGAGATATTACATATCAGTCGACAGAGTCACTCTCAATAAAACACAGCAAATGAATACAAAATATGCGCATGAAACAGGTGGAAATAGGCTATCACGACTAAATGAACCTATACAAAGAGCCAAAAGTAGAAGGCTAAATATGGGAAGTCCCATGCTTAGAACATGACCGAACTATGCCCAACGCTTGTCGCCTCTTCAGTGGCTTCGTCAGGGGCAAGAGTCGTGGTTAGACAGGACAGTTTCATATTTATAGGCAACACATAATGAAAAACTATTATTCTTAATATTATGTTACAACACCAGGATCTGAGGATTTTCTGTTTCGAGGTCAAGAGCTCTCTGATGTGATGTTGCTGCCTATCTCGCTGTCTTCCTCTTTTGACACTGCAGTGTTGTGGACAAGAAAACATTAACTGGTTAACAGCAAGAAGTCATTCCCCCCAGCGCTCATTCTCCCCCAGCGCTCATCCTCCCCCAGCACATCCTCCAGCTCTCCTCCCAGCGCTCATTCTCCCCCAGCGCTCATCCTCCAACAGCGCTCATCCTCCCCTAGCACTCATCCTTCCCAGCGCTCATCCTCCCCAGCGCTCATCCTCCCCAGCGCTTATTCTCCCCAGCGCTCATTCCCCAAGTGCTTTCTCCCCAGCGCTAATCCTCCCCAGCGTTCATCCTCCCCAGCGCTCATTCTTCCCCAGCGCTCCTTCCCCCAGCGCTCATTCCCTCCAGCGCTCATCCTCCCCAGCGCTCATCCTCCACCAACGCTCATTCTCCCCAGCGCTCAGGCTCCCCAGCACTCATCCTTCCCAGTGCTCATTCTCCCCCAGCGCTCATTCTCCCCCAGCACTCATCCTCCCCCAGCGCTCATCCTCCCCAGCGCTCATTCTCCCCAGCGCTCATTCTCCCCAGCGCTCATTCTCCCCCATTGCTTTTTCCCCATCACTCCCATCATTGCTTTTTCCCCATCATTGCTTTTCCCCATCACTCCCATCATTGCTTTTCCCTCATCACTCCCATCATTGCTTTTCCCCATCACTCCCATCATTGCTTTTGCCCATCACTCCCATCATTGTTTTTCCCCATTGCTTTTCCCCATCACTGCTTTTCCCCATCACTCCCATCATTGCTTTTGCCCATCACTCCCATCATTGTTTTTCCCCATTGCTTTTCCCCACCACTACTTTTCCCCATCCCTCCCATCATTGCTTTTCCCCATCACTCCCATCATTACTTTTTCCATCACTCCCATCATTGTTTTTCCCCATTACTCCATCATTGCTTTTCCCCATCACTGTTTTTTCACATTGCTTTTCCCCATTACTTCCATCATTGTTTTTCCCCATTGCTTTTCCCCATTACTTCCATCATTGCTTTTCCCATCACTGTTTTTTCGCATTGCTTTTCCCATCACTCCCATCATTGCTTTTCCCCATCACTGTTTTTCCACATTGCTTTTCCCCATTACTCCCATCATTGCTTTTCCCCATTGCTTTTCCCCATTACTCCCATCACTGCTTTTCCCCATTACTCCCATCATTGCTTTTCCCCATTGCTTTTCCCCATTACTCCCATCATTGCTTTTCCCCATTGCTTTTCCCCATTACTCCCATCATTGCTTTTCACCATCACTCTCCTGCACACACACACACACACACACACACACACCACCTCTCACCTGTCCACAGCATCACCGGTGCCCGCACTTCCTCGCTCTGACAGAGCAGGCTGCTGAATGATGACGTCATCCAGCGGCGCTGCTCTCTGTGTCAGAGACAGGAAGCGCTGACATCTTTCTGTGGTACCACTCATTAAGCTTATGAATATGGGCGCCATGCCTATGAGAGGAGTGGCGTCCATATTCATGACCTTAATGAGCGGTACTACGAGTGACTGGGATTTCACATGCGGTGTTTCTCGCATGTGTGATAACAGCCGAGGACCGCAAAGTATGTACCGAGGGCCCATAAGGTGAGGGCCGCAGACTAGTGTCCTGAGGGCCGCAGTCGCAAGTTTGAGATCCCTGATATAGACTATCCTGTATTGCAATCTTTCATCAATTTTTCTTTGCCTTCCACATCCAGGGAGATTAGCTACATTCCCATTTGTTGTAAACTTCTTGATTATGTTGCGCACTGTGTACAAAGGAACATCAAGATACTTGGAGATGAGCTTGTAACATTGAAATTGTTGATATTTTTCAACAATATTGGTTTTCAAGTCCTCAGACAGTTACCTTTCCTCTTTCTGTTCTCCATCCTTAATGTGGCAAAGACACACAATGCAAAGATTGAGTCTTCCCCTTTTTTATTAGGCTGCTGTTGTGATTTTCATATTTTTTACACTTGTTACTTTCCACAGGTGAGTATAAAGGAGCATCACATGCTTGAAACAAACTTTAACTACAATTTTGGAAAGGTACCAAAAATTTAGTCCTGCCCATTTTTGGGGTTTTGTGTCAGATTATGTCCAATTTGCTTTTTTTTCTCAGGTTTTTTTGTTGTTGTTCCAATGCACACATAGGAAATAAACGTGTATAAGTGTATAACAAAATATGTGTAATTGCAAAAATTTTCTGGGAGAAATGTTTCATTTTTTAAACAATTTCAAGGGTGCCAACACTTTGGGCCATGCCTGTAAGATTAATAAGATATTTTAATACTTATTCAGATCTTTCTCTAAGCAATGAAGGTCATACATACATCCAAAACTAACAAAATGTAGTTAGTTTTGGATGTATGATACATTTACTGTTGAGTGGTGACAGTATCAACTCCCTGCACCACCTTAAAGTTGGCAAGTGAGCTGCTGCATGGACAATAAAACTTGAAGGGGTTGTCCACAACTCGGACAAACCCTTTTGAATCTCTGTATTTCCTCCCAGTAATATAAAAATACTTATACTCACCTCCACTGCCAGTTCTGTTCCAGGAGTTCAGCACTAGCTTTCCCGGGGATAACAGTGTCACGAGATCTCTTCAGTAGAGATGAGCGACTTTGCCTTTCTTAGGGTCGAGTCGGGTTTCGTGAAACCCGACTTTCTCAAAAGTCGAGTCAAACGAAGTCGGACGACTAGCGGAAATGGTCGGGTCGGAGTCGAAAATCCGACCCCAATGCAAGTCAATGGGGAATAAAATTCGGCAGGGAGTGGAGGACAGTAAACACACCTACAGTGCCCATTTCAATGCCAACGACATCAATTCTTATTACTTAAGCTTGTCAATCTTAATTAACTTTATAATAATAGTAACGCATTGAAAACTGGGGGTTATTTGGCTAAAGTTGTGGGGGGTCAGTGCTGGCTCCAGGTTTTCATGGGCCCTGGGCCAAAGAGTCTCAGAGGGCCCCTTTAACACACACCACAATTCATGATGCTCCGATACGACAGAGAAATATAGGTATAGTACAAGGCCATAAAACTTCACTTCTTACATTACATGAGTGATATCTATTTTAAATTCTACAATAGCTCAAAGAACGGACAGTATAGTCCTCCATAAAGTATTATGGCCACCACATTTAAACACATTTAGTGGCCAATGTCAGGCAGCTGCTGCCAAGGCAAATAAAATAATGGGATGCATTAAAAGAGGCATAGATGCTCATGAGGAGAACATAATTTTACCTCTATACAAGTCACTGGTGCGACCACACTTAGAATACTGTGTGCAGTTCTGGTCTCCGGTGTATAAGAAAGACATAGCTGAACTGGAGCGGGTGCAGAGAAGAGCGACCAAGGTTATTAGAGAACTGGGGGTCTGCAATACCAAGACAGGTTATTACACTTGGGGTTATTTAGTTTGGAAAAAACGAAGGCTTAGGGGTAATCTTATTACAATGTATAAATATATGAGGGGACAGTACAAAGACCTTTCTAATGATCTTTTTACTCTTAGACCTGTGACGCGGACAAGGGGGCATCCTCTACGTCTGGAGGAAAGAAGGTTTAGCCATAACCACAGATGCAGATTCTTTACTGTAAGAGCAGTGAGACTATGGAACTCTCTGCCGTCTAATGTTGTAATGAGTGATTCCTTACTAAAATTTAAGAAGGGACTGGATGCCTTTCTTGAAAAGTATAATATTACAGGCTATATTCACTAGTTTCTTAGATACTGCGTTGATCCAGGGAGCTAGTCTGATTGCCGTATGTGGAGTCGGGAAGGAATTTTTTTTCCCCAATGTGAAGCTTACTGTTTGCCACTTGGGTTTTTTTTTGCTTCCTCTGGATCAACATGTTAGGGCAGGTTAGGATAGGATATGGGTTGAACTAGATGGACTTAAAGTCTTCATTCAACCTTAATAACTATGTTACTATGTTACTATGTTACTATGTAACTATGTTACATAGTGCACCATACAGAATAATGAGACCCATATATTGCTCTATACAGAATAATGAGCCCCATATATTGCTCCATACAGAATGGGCTCCAAATAATGCTCCATACAGAATAGGCCCCAA